>OZ005736.1:130676130-131336130 GCA_963930755.1 Eudasyphora cyanicolor | reverse complement strand
AAGAAATTAAGTAAGAAAATATTTAAAAAATTTAAAATCAAATTTCCTCGTAAATTTCTATAAAAATCGAATTCCGTTCGAATACTTCTACAAAAAAAAATTTGATGTAATTTTCTATAACAACAATTTTCGTCGAAATTTCTTATGCAAATAAAAATAGGCTTTTTTATATAAGAAAAAATTTAGTTAAAAATTACTTAAAATACTTCTGCAAAAAAAATGTGATGTAATTTTCTATAACAATCAATTTTCGTCGAAATTTCTTATGCAAATGAAAATAGGCTTTTTATATAAGAAAAAAATTTAGTTAAAAATTTCTATGATATTATTTATTAAAATTTATGGGTTAAGTTCCACTGAGAAATTTTCTGTGAAATTTAAATTTTGTCAAAATATTCTATGTAACTAAATTACGTCAAAGTATGTCTATGAAACCAAATGTCATTGCCATATTCTAACAAAACACAAATTTCCCATAAAAAATAATTTGGAGGTTCAGTAAAAAAACTATTAAAAATTATTATTTAAAAAAAAATAAAAAGCTATTAAAAAAATAAAAAAAAAATTAAAAAAATAAAATACTATTAAAAAAAATAAAAAACTACAAAATTTCCTACGTATATCAAATTTTATCGAAAATTCTAGAAGCATTAAATTTCAACGAAATTGTTCATTTAATCAAATTTCTTCGATGTTAAATAACGATGTCTAAAAAAATAAAGATTCGAAAAGACATTTTTTTGAAGAATATTTGATCTCATACTACTTTTTCATAAGAATAAATTTTCTTCGAATTTTTGTATAAAATTTAAAAAAATAAAATAAATTTTTCGAAAATTTTTATAAAAATTTAATTCTTTTGAATTTAATTTGATCCAAAAATTAAGACTTTTTATGATTGCACGGTTAAAATTTTTTGATTAAAACCAATGGTACATTAAAGTATAACTTTAGAAGTATATTTTGTAAAAAATTCATCAAGAAATATTAAAAAATATGGCAATGGCAGCAATTATTCGGAAGCGTCTCGGAGAAAAGTAGAATCGCGGTGTCCATCATAAGTCGGTGTTTGATCATCGAAAAACAAAAAACTAAAATTATTTCGTTAGATTAGTAACGGCGGAAGGGTTTTTCGAAATTTCTATTCTTAAATTCTTGGGAACACTTTGAAGCAAAATCGTGATTTTTTCAAAAAAAAAAATTGAAAATTCTATTTTTAAATTCTCTGGAACACTTGGAGGTTCAGTAAAAAAACTATTAAAAATAAAAAGCTATTTAAAAAAATAATAAAAAGCTATTAAAAAAAAAATAAAAAAAAACTGTTAAAAAAATAAAATTCTATTTTAAAAAAAATATTAAAAATAAAAATAAAAAACTACAAAATTTCCTACGTTTATCAAATTTTATCGAAAATTCTAGAAGCATTCAATTTCAACGAAATTGTTCATTTAATTAAATTTCTTCGATGTTATCTACTAAATCTTAATTTTATTAGATATTATCTAATAAAATAAAGATTCGAAAAGACATTTTTTTGAAAAATATTTGATCTCATACTACATTTTCATAAGAATATATCTTCTTTGAATTTTTGTATAAAAAAATAAAAGTTGTATTTTGTATAAAAATAAAAATTTAATTCTTTTGAATTTAATTCGAACAAAAAATTAAAACTTTTTATGACTGCACGGTTAAATTAAAATGGTTGATTAAAACCAATGGTACATTAAAGTATAACTTTAGAAGTATATTTTGTAAAAATTGCATCAATAAATATTAAAAAAATATGGCAATGGCAGCAATTATTCGGAAGCGTCTCGGAAAAAAGTAGAATCGCGGTGTCCATCACAACCGGAAACGAAAAACAAAAAATTAAAATTATTTCGTTAGATTAGTAACGCCGGAAGGGTTTTTCGAAATTTCTATTCTTAAATTCTTGGGAACACTTTGAAGCAAAATCGTGATTTTTGCAACAAAAAAAAAATCGAAATTTAAATTTTTAAATTCTTGGGAACACTTTGAAGCAAAATCGAGATTTTTGCAAAAAAAAAATCGGCTAATTTGTTATTATAAAATAAAAAATATTAACAAATTTGAAAAAAGCGTTACTTCGTAAATTATATACAGAAATTGTTTTCAAAATTTCAAAACGGTCGCTGCAGTAGTTTTCAAGTTATGATGGACACCGAATTTAAAAACGTGGATTGTGGGATGTGTTATGCTTTTATACAGGATTTTCCAACAAGAGGTGTTATTTTGAATCACCCGGTATTTCGGTAGCTGTCACTTTTGAAGCTTTTGTTCTTTGACATTTGACAAGTAGAAACTACGCCATTACTAAAAATGGAACGATACACGATTCAACAACGCATTGAAATTATTAAAATTCGAAAATCATCGAAAAATCATCTTGACTTATGGGGCCCATTTCCACCTCGGTGGCTACGTCAACAAGCAAAATTGTCGCATCTGGGGCTCGGAAAACCCAAGAGTTATTGTTGAGAAGCCTCTTCATCTTCAACGTGTGACTGTTTGGTGCGGTTTATGGTCCGGCGGGGTCATTGGACCTTACTTTTTCGAAAATGAGGTTGGATCAACAGTTACGGTGAATGGATTGCGCTATCGAGAGATGATTAATGATTTTTTATAGTCGGAGTTGGATGGTATTGATCTGGACAACGTTTACTTTCAACAAGACGGCGCTACGTGCCACACAAGCAACGAAACCATTGCTCTGTTACGGGAAAAGTTTCCGGACCGTGTTATCTCTCGAAGAGGTGATCTCAATTGGTTGATTTAACACCTTGCGACTTCTTCCTTTGGGGCCACGTGAAAGATAAGGTCTACGCCAACAGCCCAGCGTCGATTCAAGACCTCAAAGATAGAATTCGTGAGGCTATCGAGGACATAGGTCAGCCATTTGGCGATTTGGTTATGCAAAATTTCATGAAAAGGATATGTTCCTGTAAGCGTGGTCGTGGTGGCCATTTGCCTGATGTTGTTTTTCATTATTAACGGCATACCTTCCTCTTTATTATGAAATAAACATCCGATCATTTATCTCAAAAAAATGGCATTTTTCTTTGAATACCAAAATAACACCTCTTGTTGGAAAACCCTTTAGTACCTACAGTCCCAGAGAGAAAATGGACGTCATTGGCACGCCCCAATTAGTACATCCCACACAAATGGATTATATTCTTGCTATTAAAATTGACAATTAATGAAAACAAAAAATAAATAAATTTACGTATATTTTCTGGGACTGAAGATTTTTTTCTTATTTATTTTTTACGTAATTCGTGATGAATTTTGACTTGTTACGTGGATCAGCCGGTACGTGATATAAATATAAAAACGTATAATTATTATATTACACATTAATATATTTATGGTTATTCCCTAATGTGCGCTAATGCTAATGTTATTAGCTAGAATTGCAATGTGTATGTATGTGTGTGTGTGCGTGCGTGTAAGCGATCCGGTATTATTGACCCTGTCCTCTAAATACTCGGACCTCGGCATTAGGTAATTTGTTGCTGTCACTGCCTTTGTCAGTGTCGGTGTTTTTTCTTTGTCTTTCTAGGCCATATTAAGTCGATACCGCATATTCGTCAGTCAGTCATACGCCGGCGATGACACTTATTGCAAAGGTAACACTCTTCTCGGGGGGTGGTGGCCTCAGCCAACACCTTTTGGGCTATCACAAACACAGGGCTTTCTGAGTGATTGTCTTATGGTTTCGAGTGGCGGGGATTTGCTGCGTTGGGGGGTGGTCCGACGTGGGTGGGTGGTGCAGGTGGTGAAACCTGGAAGTGATTAACACCACCAAAGCAACAAAATGTTAGTATTTTGAGCTATTTCATGCTCCCTTTCCTTTGTTTGGTTGCCTTGATTGCGGAAATGCAATGAAAGTGGGTCAAGGACTATCTCATGATGTCATTCAATTTATTGGAGGACATTAGTAAAAGTCCTTTACACAGGGTTTTTGGTGTAGGTGTGTGTTTGCATTTTTCCCTCTAATCCTTTATTTGCTCGATATGTATGGGATGAATGTTAGTTTTGGGAGGACCGGAAAATAAATGCAATTATACAGGTCACCAATCTATAGTGTTGGAATACTTCAATTATTGTGAAATGAAAATACAATGTTTGTATAAAAACCCTTTGGAAGTTTGGTCTAAAAACGCTTTTTAATAAATTCATTTTAAAATTCAAAGAGAATTATTAACAGAAATTTAAAAGAAACCTTTGTTTCTTTGGAAATTTTTACGATATTTAATTTTTATAGAAAATTTCCCAACAAAAATTGGTTTTCATACGAAATTTTTAGACAAAATTTGATTTTTCTAAAAAATTTCGATGAACTTTGATTTTTTAAGAAAGTTTTTTTAATTAATACAAAATTTCTCGACGAAATTTTCAAAAAAGTAGAGTGTGGAAATTTTCGACTAAATCAAATGTTATAGAAAATTTATATGAAATTTAATTTTCAAAGAAAGTTTGACGAAATTTTATTTTCATAGAAAATTCCATTTAATTTTTTGGTATTGAATTTTGTGGAAATTTTTTTTAGAAAAATTCCTCGAAATTGATTTGTTTATATAAATTTTCAACGAAATTATATTTTTATAAAATGTTATAAGAAAATTGAATTATATATGAAAAAGTTATATTTTCTTTCTCTGCACGCAGAAAAAAAATCGCTTCTGTAGTATATTGTCCCAAACATATTCGGCTTGAAACATATAAATGTTTATGGTACACTCTAAATATATAATACTTGATACACACAAAAATTATATATTTGGGAAGATGTTGTTCTAAACAAAATTTTGTTTCCATCCTAATACTTTTTATTTAGGATTATTAATTCCGAAACAAAGATTTATATAAATTTAAGTATTCCAAAAATATATCGAACCTTGATTGTGTTAAGTTTTACAGCAATTTAATGATAATTTTCTAGAAATTATTAATATTCGTAAATTGAAATCGTATCATTTTGGATAACAATAATTTACTCGAAGGATTGACAAGAAATGCTGACATGAAATACTCAGAAATTTTAAATGAGTCCCTTAAAACCGAATTTAATGCCGCTAATGGTATTTTTAACTGGGAGAAATAATTCGAAACGAAGGAAAAATTAAAAATGAAATTAGAAAAATTCACCAAAGTTTTGAAAATCTTTTATAAATTAAATATATTTGAAGATATTCCTAAACAATAATTTTATTTGTATATAAATACATATTTTATTTGAGAAAATTAGTTTGCAAATATATTTTGTTGTAATATATTAATATATGCGTTCCAAGTAAATTTTATTGATTTTCAAATAAAATTTATTTACTCAGAAATATATAACGTTTAAAAATTTGTGTTCCAAATATATTTTCTTTCGATTCAAACATATCAAAAAAGGCGATTTTGCCCCGTGTGTTTCTAGGAAATTTTATTTCATAAAACTTCATTAAAATAGTTTTTTTTTGAACCTCATCCAATATTTTTTTTTTGTAAGAAAATTTCATCGAATTTCTGTTTTATTAGAAAATTTAAGAAATTTAGTTTCATAGATATTTCGACAAAATTGAAAGTTAACAGACAATGTTTAAATGAATCTTTAATATCATAAATTTTAACGAATAACATTATGGAAATTTTGAACTAAATTCGTTCTTATGTCTTTGTTAATTGTTTTTTTTTTATAAAATTTATTTTTCACAGAAAATGTCTATGCAATATGTTTTTCATAAAAATGTCTATAAAATTTAATTTTCATAAGAAATTTTGACGAAATTTGATTTTTATAGAAAATTAATTTTTTTTTATAGAAATTTACGACAAAATTTGATTTTAACGAAAATTTCTATAAAAATTGATTTTTATACAAAAACGCTAATAAATTAATCTTAGGAAAAGTTGAATGTGATACAATTTTCTCTGAAAACTTCTATGAGATTTGATTTTTATAGAAATTTTCTATGAAATTGGATTTGATTTTCATCAAAATAAAATCTATAAAGTTTAGTAGAAAATTTAATCGAAAATTATTTTGTTTTTAAAAAGTCGATGAGACTAATTTTCTTTTAGAAAATTTGGTTTTTACTGAAAAATTTTCGACAATACATATTTATTTGCATAGAAAATTCTTCGAAGAAATTTAATTTGTTTAGATATTTCAATAAATTTACGAGTATAAAAATTTGTTAGTTTATTTTTCTGTACAATTTCATTTTTATTAAAAAATTGTTAGTACATATATTTTTCTGTACAATTTCATTTTGTAAAAGAATATCATAGACTTTTTATTATTTTTTTTTATTATTATGTATATATTTTAATTTTTTAATATTATGTATTTATTTTTATCTTTTTTGCTATTATGTATTTATTTTTATTTTTTTTATTATTATGTATTTATTTTTTATTATTATGTATTTATTTTTATTTTTTTATTATTATGTATTTATTTTTTATTATCATGTATGTAGTTCTTCGATGTTAAATAACGATGTCTAAAAAAATAAAGATTCGAAAAGACATTTTTTTTGAAGAATATTTGATCTCATACAACTTTTTCATAAGAATAAATTTTCTTCGAATTTTTGTATAAAATTTAAAAAAATAAAATAAATTTTTTCGAAAATTTTTATAAAAATTTAATTCTTTTGAATTTAATTCGAGCCAAAAATTAAGACTTTTTATGATTGCACGGTTAAAATTTTTTGATTAAAACCAATGGTACATTAAAGTATAACTTTAGAAGTATATTTTGTAAAAAATTCATCAAGAAATATTAAAAAATATGGCAATGGCAGCAATTATTCGGAAGCGTCTCGGAAAAAAGTAGAATCGCGGAATGTATTTATTTTTTATTATTATGTATTTATTTTTATTTTTTTATTATTATGTATTTATTTTTTATTATCATGTATGTAGTTTTTATTATTATATATTTATTTTTATTTTTTTTTATTATTATGTATATATTTTATTTTTTTTATTTTTTATTATTATGTATTTATTTTTATTTTTTTTATTATTATGTATTTATTTTTATTTTTTTTATTATTATGTATTTATTTTTATTTTTTTTATTATTATGTATTTATTTTTTATTATTATGTATTTATTTTTATTTTTTTTTTATTATTATGTATACATTTTTATTTTTATTATTTTTATTTTTTTTATTTTTATTATTTGTATTTTTTTTTTATTTTTATTATTTTTATTTTCTTTTATTTTTTTTAATATTATATATTTATTTTTTATTATTATGTATTTATTTTTATTTTTTTTATTATTATGTATTTATTTTTATTTTTTTTATTATTATGTATTTATTTTTATTTTTTTATTATTATGTATTTATTTTTTATTATTATGTATTTATTTTTATTTTTTTATTATTATGTATTTATTTTTTATTATTATGTATTTATTTTTATTTTTTTTTATTATTATGTATACATTTTTATTTTTATTATTTTTATTTTTTATTATTTGTATTTTTTTTATTTTTATTATTTTTATTTTCTTTTATTTTTTTTTATAAAAATTTTTTTAAACGACAAAATTGAATTTTATTTGTAGTTTCTACGATTTTAGATTTTTCTAGAAATTTCCATTTCAATTTTCACCGAAATTAAAATTTTTGTTTTTTTTTTTTGAAAATTTCTCTATGACACTTGATTTTTATGGAAATTTTAAACGAATTAGAAATAGAAATTTTCCAAAAAATTTGTCTATGAAATTTTGTTTTCATTTTTCTTTTCCTTTGATATGTAGACATTTTTTTTATTAAATTTAGTATTAGAATTTATTATGAAAATTTATTTTCATAGAATATATTGGGAAAATTTGAGTTTAATAAAAAATTTTATCGGAATTGATGTTTGAAGAAAATTTCATGTTTTCATTTTCTTAATGAAAATTTAACTTTTAATAAAAATTTCTTGACAATTATCAGATATATAGAAAGTTCTTCGACGAAATTAAATTTTTATAGAAATTTTCAAATAATTTCGAGTAACAAATTTCTATATTTTTTTTTTTTGTATAATTACATTTTTGTAAAAGAATGTCACAGAAAATTTTGAATTTTTTTTTTATTACAGAAAATTTCTACAGGATTTGAATTTCATTGAAAATTTCATCACATTTTGTAAAACTTGTTAAAACATTATTAGTATTATGTTTTTTTTTTAGAATATAATCGTATAATTGTGTTTTTTTAATTTCATAAATTTTTAATATATTTTTTAATTTTGGTTTATTTAGTTTTATTTTTAATCTATTCTTAAAATTAAAATTTCCGTAGTTTTCTACACACATAATAGCTTTTTACGATGTATATTTTTCGTGTTTTTAGTTTATAAAAAACTTTCGTCTTGTCACTCCAATTCATTCATTCTCGAATTCCAATTATTATTGTTAATTCGAAAATAGCACCATTAATCTTTATAATTAAGGTATAAAATTTCGTCTGCTCTAATTTTTTTATGAAAATTTTATTTTTTAATAATAATGTCTTGATAATAATTATTTTCAAAGAAAATGTTTCGATGAAATTTCATTTGTGTAGACATTTCATTTTAACCCGTAAAAAATAGATAGGATATTTTTCTGTACAATTTAAATTTTTGTAAAAGACAGAATTTAATTAATTTTTCTTAAAAAATTTTGACAAATTTTTTAGCAGAAAATTTCCGCCAAATTTGATTTTCATAAAAAATTTTCGAAACTTTTTTACAAAATATTCTTTTCTATAATTTTTTTAAAGAAAATTTCATAGATATTTTAGGTAGAAAACATCGAAAAACTACGAACAGCTCAAAAAATTTTTTTTATTCAAATTTTAATATCATAAAATTATAATTTATTTATTTAAATAATAATTATCTATAAAATTTAATATTCATGCAAAATTTCAATGAAATATTAACGTTTCGACTGAATTTGATTTTCATAGAAAATTTCATCAATTTCGTATTAAAATTTGTAGAAACATTTTTAGGAATTTTCATCGCAATAGTTTTTTTTTAATTTCATCGCAATAGTTTTTTTTTTAATTTTTATCAAAATAGTTTTTTTTTTAATTTCATCAAAATAGTTTTTTTTTTAAATTTCATCAAAATAATTTTTTATAAAGAAAATTATTAGAAAATGAATTTTTATAGAAATTTTCAATGAACGTTTATAAATTTCGACAAATAATTTCTTATGGAAAATGTCTTATAATTAATTTAATTTTTCATCAAATGCATATTTTTTTGTAGTTTGTTTCATAGAAAATGTTTAAGAAATTTGATTTTCATCGGAGATTCGGTAAACATGGGTCAACATGTTCTAAGAAAATCCAAGTTCTACAAAATATTATAAGAAAATAAAATAATAACAAGTAAATTCAAATCAAATTTCTAGAAAAAATCTATGCGAAAATAAATTTCTTTGAAAATCTAAGATTAATAAATTTGTGTGAAGTAAATGTTTTTTTATTTAAATTTTTTATACATATTTTTTTTTTCCAAATTTTCTATAAAAATCCATATAAAAAAAATATAATTCTATAAAATCCAATATAAAAAATTATATGAAAATTGAATTCATAAAAAATGGAATTGATTTATATGAAAACCAAATTTATTGAAAGTGAAAAGTATAAAAATGTTCGACTAAATTTCTGAACAAATTTGATTTTCATAGAAAACAATTAAATTTTTTATGAATTTAATTTTCATAAAATTTTATTTATTTAATTGGAATTTTTTAAATTGAATTTTAATAGAAAATGTGGAAAAAAATATAATTTTTGTCGAAAAAAATAAACAATAATTTTTTTTATTAATTTAATTTCCATAAAATTTTATTTTTTTTTTAATTGGATTTTTTAGATTTTTACTTTTTTAAATTGGATTTTAATAGAAAATGTCGAAAAAAATATGAATAAAAAAATTTAAATAAAAAAAAATTTTATATAATTGATTTGTAGACCACATTTTATAAAATTTTTCAAAAAATGTATATTTGATTTTTTCGAAGAAATTTAATTTTCAAATAAAATTTCTTAGAAAATTTCACCACATGTTTTTTTTTTGAGAAAATTGCAACTAAATTTTATTTTTACTGAACATTTCAGAACTAAACTTGATTTTTATCTAAAACTTCTCGGAGAAAATTGATTTTTATAGAAATTTCCAACGAATTAGAATGTAGAAATGTTTGACAAATCAGTTCTTTTGAAAAATAAAATTTCTAGGGAATTATCACAAAACCTTTTTTAATATTTGGTTTTCATAGAAAATGTTAAAAACTTTAATTTTCATCGGAAATTTCGACAAAATTGGTGGGTGCATATGTTCCATGAAAATCCAAGTTCTACAAAATATTATAAGAAAATAAAATAAAAACTAGGGAAATTAAAATCAAATTTCTAAAAAAATTTCTATGGGAAAATAATTTTTTTGAAAATCTAATATTTATAAAAAATAAAATGTCTATAAAATTTGTTTTTTCATATAAAATTTCTATGATATTAATTATCACAAAAACTTTTCTAAAATTTGGTTTTCATAGAAAATGTTAAGAACTTTAATTTTCATGGAAATTTCGACAAAATTGCGTTCAATGAAAATCCAAGGTCTACAAAACATTATAAGAAAATAATATAATAACTAGGAAAATTAAAATCAAATTTCTAAAAAAAATTTCTATGGGAAAATAATTTTTTTTGAAAATCTAATATTTATAAATTTGTCTGAAAATGTTCGACTACATTTCTGAACAAATGTGGTTTTCATAGAAAACAATTAAATTTTTTATGATTTCCATTTTCATATCATTTTATTTTTTTTAATTGGATTTTTATAAAATTTTTTAATTGGATTTTTATTTTTTTAATTGGATTTTTATAGAATTTTATTTTTTTTAATTGGATTTTTTTAGAATTTTATTTTTTTTTAATTGGATTTTTATAGAATTTTAGTATTTTGTAATTGTAAAATGTCTATAAAATTTGTTTTTTCATATAAAATTTCTATGATATTAATTATCACAAAAACTTTTCTAAAATTTGGTTTTCATAGAAAATGTTAAGAACTTTAATTTTCATGGAAATTTCGACAAAATTGGGTTCACATGATCAATGAAAATCCAAGTTCTACAAAACATTATAAGAAAATAATATAATAACTAGGAAAATTAAAATATAATTTCTAAAAAAAATTTCTATGGGAAAATAAATTTTTTTGAAAATCTAATATTTATAAATTTGTCTGAAAATGTTCGACTACATTTCTGCACAAATTTGGTTTTCATAGAAAACAATTAAATTTTTTAAATTTTATTTTTTTTTAATTGGATTTTTATAGAATTTTAGTATTTTGTAATTGTATTTTTATGGAAAATTAAGGAAAAAGTATGTATAAAAAATGTAAAGAAATTAATAAAAAATGGTATTGTAGAAAATTTTACCACATTTTACAAAATTTTTTCAAAAAATGTATATTTGATTTTTTCGAAGGAATTTAATTTTCAAATAAAATTTTAACAGCATTTAAAATTTAAATTTAATTTTCTTAGAAACTGTTCGAACAATGATTGGTTTCCATAGAAATTTTCTCATCTAAATTTTGTTACATAGATAATTTCAATGCAAATTGATTTTCTTAGAATTTTTTCTTCGAAAATATAATATTTTACAACGTAATAAAATTTTCGACTAAATTTCTGAACAAGTTGGTTTTCATAAAAAACAATAAAATTTTTTATGAATTTAATTTTTTTAATTGGATTTTTGTAGAATTGTATTTTTATTAATTGGATGTTTATAGATTTTTTTTAATTTGATTTTTATGGAACTTTATTGTTTTAATTGGATTTTTATAAAATATTATTTTTATTGCATTTTTATAGAATTTTATTTTTTTTTAATTTGGATTGTTATAGAAAATTTCGAAAAAATATGTATAAAAATGTAAATAAAATTAGTAAAAAATTGGTCTTTGTAGAAAATTTTACATTTTATAAAATTTTTTCAAAAAATTTATATTTGATTATTTCAAAAAACTTTACAAAATTTAATTTTTATAAAATTTTTTCCCCGAAATTTTATTTTCTTAGAAACTGTCTATGAGATGATTGGTTTCCATAGAAATTTTCTCATCTAAATTTTGTTACATAGAAAACTTCAATGCAAATTGATTTGCTTCGAAAATATAATATTTTACAATCATTTTGACGAAACATTGTTAAAATTTTGTTTTCTTGCATCTTGATATCTTTGAAATTTAATTTAATTTTTTTTTTTTAAATTTCTCGACAAAATTTGATTTACAAAGGATATTTTAATGATATACATACAGGGTGGCTGATATGTATTGCAACCAACTTCAGGTTTCTATCATTTCTAAACCGCTAGTCTGATAGCTGACAGATTTATTTCAGTGACAGTTCATTTTATTGTTTACAAACTTACAACAGCATTTTGATCTATTATTCGTGATGGAATTCAAGCGTGATAGTGTGATTGCTTTATATTTGGGTGGAAAAACACAAGTGGCTATCGTTAGAGCCCTCCAGCATTTAAATGTGAATAAATCTTTTGTTTCTCGTACCATTGCTCGTTACCGTGATACTGGCAGTGTTACATCGCGTCCAAAAAGTGGACGAAAAAAAAACGGTAACAACACCAGAAATGATCCGAAAAGTGAAGGCCAGATTTGATCGAAATCCACGCCGCAGTGGTAGAAAAATTGCTCGTGAGCTGAACATATCGCGAGAACGGATACAACACATATTAAAAAATGAGCTTGGACTAAAGCCATTGAAGTTCCAAAAAGTGCAAGAGCTCACCGATGCACAAAAAAAGTTAGACTGGAAAGAGCCAAGGAGTTGCTTCGCTTGCACGAAAGTGGCCAGTTACCGAATTTGGTTTTCTCCGATGAGAAGCCATTCCAAATTGAGCAGTTTGTGAACAAACAAAATGATCGGGTTTACTTGCCAAAGAGGTCAGCTGAAAATTTACACCTTCGATTGGCCACCAGAACTCAAGTGCCGCCGATGGTAATGGTGTGGGCCGCAGTAACGGCCGATGTTCGTTCCCCGCTCGTATTCATCGACCATGGGGTCAAAATAAATGCCGAATATTATCGGGAAAATGTCCTAAAGACAGTATTGAAGCCCTGGGCAGACAAACATTTCGGCCGCAGACCATGGACATTCCAACAGGACTCAGCACCATCGCACTCAGCACGCGTCAACCAAGAATGACTTAAAAAGGAGGTTCCTCGCTTCATTTCTACCGCACAATGGCCACCAAGATCTCCGGATCTCAATCCGTTGGACTTTTGCGCCTGGGGCATTTTAGAGAGTAAGGTTCGCACTAAAAAATACCAAAGTATCGATCATCTCAAGACGGCGCTTCGCCGGGAATGGGCCAAAATACCGCAGAGCCACTTTCATGCAGCGTGTGATGGCTTTGTCGGCCGTTTGAAGGCCATACTTCGTGCCAAAGGTGGCCAATTCGAACAAATCTAAACTGTTTCTAAAATTTTATGTTATTTCCGACATTTTTTGCTTTTAAGCAACAAAATTTAAAAATAAATTAAAAAAATATAGCGCTTTATTTTGTTGCATTACATATCAGCCACCCTGTATATATATATATATATATATATATATATATATATAAAAAATAATTTTGTTCACTAAATTGTATAAGCTTTTTCAGGCATTATTTAAAATTAGGTTATCTTCTCAATTTTTTTTTTTTGAAAAAAATTGTTATTATTTTGATTTCGTAGTTTACTTAGGATGTTGATGACTATTTTTATGAAATTTTGGTTTTTGGATTTTTAACTAGGATATTTTCTTGGCTTTAGACCATTTTTGCCTGTATTATTTATTATAGAATGCAAAGTTTTTTTTTCCAAAAAGGAATGGCAAAACTTTGTCCAATTATTTTTAAAGAAAATTATTCGCAGAAATTATATTTTCTCAAAGAATTTCCCGTCGTCAATTGATTTTTACAGGAACTTTTCTATCGTAGATTCTCACTTCGGCACTTTCTATCGTTATAGACTTCATTATGTGTGTTAGCAAGGATTAGTGTTAATGTAGTTTTATTGTTATTACCACCGATGGCTAAGTAAACTAATCTCCCTCTCTTGTGGTATGACACATATGTGTCATGGTTGGGGCACATCCATTTGTCCTTTGTTGTGTCCCTTATGCCCGAATGACGACCCAAACCAAAAATTATCCGCAATTGTTCAATACGCCTTCGCAATAAATTGTCCTTTTGTGTTGTGCCGGAAATCCATTCTATCACTTACAATAAACACAAGGTCCGACAAAGCCCGTCCCGTCCCGAACACCACTCACCCCAAATACAAATAGTCCCCGTTTTGGTTGGATGTTTGTTTGTAAATACTTCCGGCCGACTTTGTAGCTGCGCTTATTCGGTGCTCTCGCCTGACTTATTTCCTCATTAATACTTAACGGCAATTGGTGGGCGCAAACTTCGAGAGAGAAAAAACTTTTATATGATGTTTGCTCTGCAGTAGGAGCGTATTTGCTGATGTTCGAGAAAAGAAACCTTGGACACAGAGATCCTTTTTCGGTATTCACTTCCCTTTCCGTTTTCCGCTTTCCCGTTCGCTGTGGCTCTCTGTTCTTTACATAATATTTCATTAAAAGTTGTGAGTTTGAAACTGCAGAAGGCAAACATTGTACATAGAGCGAGGCAAGGCCAGATATTCGATTCAATTATGCAGACCAAAAGTGTGGTCTTGGTTTTTTTTTTGGTAGATGGATGACAGAGCTTCTGCTTCATAATTGACAGTGAGCCACCGAAAGGGAATGGGAAGGCCTTATGACAGGCCTTTGGAATTGTTTATTCGAATTTGTATAGTTGCGAAACACATTCTATATTGCATTACATATTTGTTAACTCACAATAAAATCCTGTTCCTGTAGACATTGAAAGCCCTAGCAAAGGCCTTGCGAAGGTAGGAAAGTTGAGATATATAAATAAATTCAAACTTGAACAAATGGTTCGGAGGAAATAGATTGAAGAGGAGCTAGAGTTTTTACTATAAACAGGGTATCGAAGCTATTAAAATGCGCTGGAAAGAGCGTATAATTTTGGGACCGCCCTCCATATAAAGATGTTCTTTCGAAGGCCTTCCTAAGTAAGACAAATCGTAATGAGTAGCGTAATGAGTATAAAGTAATATACATAAGTCGGCGCAAAAGCTCCCAAAGGTAACGGTTGGACTGAGTTATTTGTGTAGATTTTTATAAAATAAAAAAAAATCCTACGGAAGGCCTTCTTTTGGTAGGCCTTTTCCTTCAAAATGATAACATGTACAATTATACCGGTGCGTATGTGTGGGTGTCTAGTATATTTATTGGCCAAGCCGTGGTTGTAGAATGTTGTGTGTTCAGTAGAGTGGGCCTAAGGGCCGATGGGTTTTGTATGGATTCTTTGTCTATGAAAACATCAGATAGAGCCTTTTAAGCCTAAATGTGGCAAATGTTTGTTCTTTTAGTTCGTTCATTCACATTGTTTTTTGTTGTTGCAATTATTTTCATTTGTCGGCTACGTGTGTGTAGTAGTGTTACGGCTTTCTGTCTCATCATTTCCCCCCTTGATTCATCCATTCATTCATTCTTTCCATCAGTCAGTCAGTCTGTCTGTCAGTCAGTCAATTACCAGCTCGTCGAGGCCTCCGCTGAATCGCTTAGTCAGTCACTGAGTCAATGTTATGGACAATTTTATGTTTGCCTGAGCAAAACAATCGGCCCAGGAGAAAAGGAAGGTAGAACAAACGAATGAATAAATGCAACAAACGAAGTAAAACATGACAAAAAAAGTAAAAGTGATGATGAAATATTTATTAAGCCATAAAGACAGTCTTAGCTGCAACTGCTTAGTTTTCTTACAGTTTCAGTCCCAAATGGACTATATTTCTATTTTCTTAGGCACAATTTTTGTTGTGTTATAAAAAAAAGAGAATTAAGCTAAGTACATACAATTGCCAGATCGAACAACGTTATCAACCCTGTTAAAGTGCTGCAAATGTACGGCCAATGACAGATTTTTAGGCAAAGATGAATTGACAGTTCGGACGGCTGCAAGAAAACCTTACAATTTTATATATTTACAATATAATTTGTAAATATTTGTATTCAGGATTGCCAATAAAAATATATTACCAATAAAATAAATTTCGCAAAAAATGTAGGTAAAAAAAATTTACGAAACTTTTCTTGTTTCTATTTTTTAGATTTTTTATAAAAACAAAATACAAAAAAATAAAATGTTAGCCATTTTTTTTATAAAAATCGAAAGAAGAAATTCAAATTTTGATGAAAATACCAATGTCACTTAAATGTTAATGGTCTTTAATAAGACTGGCTAATTCTCACAGAGTTTACTAATTTGTTAACGTTTTTTTTTATAAAAAATCGAATTTCTATTAAAATCAAATTTTGACCAGTTTTTTTATAAAATCAATTTTTTATGAACTTTTCTACGTAAATAAAATATGTTTGGAATTTCTTTCGAAAAAACAATTTCAACAACATTTTCTATGAATATTAAATTTCGAAAAAATCTATGAAAATCAAATTTCGACCATTAATTTTCTCTAAAAAAATAGTTTTACAAAAAGTACTTTTTGAAAATCGAGGTTCACCAAAAATTATAAGAAAATAAAATTAAAAAATTCGTAGAAAATGAATATTGATAAAATTTTCTATGTAAAAACTACATATTTCTATGAGAATCACATTTCGACGGGATTTTTTTACAAATTTTATTTTCTTCGAAATTTATAATGAAATTAAATAAAAAAAAAAAAATTCTTTGAATATCTAATTTTGATGATTTTTTTTTTAAATCTAAATAACAAAGAACAAGAATGTTCAGTCGGTTAAACGAGCTTGAGAATCCCCTCACTTCAGTTCCAAAACAGTATTCACCAAATTTCTCTAAAAAAATTGTTTTACAAAAAGTACTTTTTGAAAATCGAAGTTCACCAACAATTATAAGAAAATAAAATTCAAAAATTCGTAGAAAAATTACATAGAAAATGTTATCGATATTCATATACAATTTTCTATGTAAAAACTACATATTTCTATGAGAATCAAATTTCGATGGCATTTTTTTTTTACAAATTTTATTTTCTTCGAAATTTATAATGAAATTAAATTAAAAAAAAAAAAATCTTTGAATATCTAATTTTGATGATTTTTTTTAAATCTAAATAACAAAGAACACGAATGTTCAGTCGCATAAACGGGCTTAAGAATCCCCTCACTTCAGTTCCAAAAAAGTATTCACCAAATTTCTCTAAAACAAATAGTTTTACAAAAAGTACTTTTTGAAAATCGAAGT
The DNA here is from genome assembly GCA_963930755.1 of Eudasyphora cyanicolor. Taxonomy (NCBI): domain Eukaryota; kingdom Metazoa; phylum Arthropoda; class Insecta; order Diptera; family Muscidae; genus Eudasyphora; species Eudasyphora cyanicolor. Next base: position 131,318,717 of record OZ005736.1, on the reverse strand, counting down.
TCATCAAAAATTATAAGAAAATAAAATTAAAAAATTCGTAGAAAATGAATATCGATAACATTTTCTATGTAAAAACTACATATTTCTATGAGAATCAAATTTCGACGGCATTTTTTTTAAAAATTGTATTTCCTTTCGAAATTTATAATGAAATTAAATTAAAAAAAAAACAATCTTTGAATATCTAATTTTGATGATTTTTTTTTAAATCTAAATAACAAAGAACAAGAATGTTCAGTCGCATAAACGGGCTTAAGAATCCCCTCACTTCAGGTCCAAAAAAGTATTCACCAAATTTCTCTAAAAAAATAGTTTTACAAAAAGTACTTTTTGAATATCGAAGTTCACCAAAAATTATAAGAAAATAAAATTAAAAAATTCGTAGAAAATGAATATCGATAACATTTTCTATGTAAAAACTACATATTTCTATGAGAATCAAATTTCGACGGAATTTTTTTTTACAAATTTTATTTTCTTCGAAATTTATAATGAAATTAAACTAAAAAAAAAATCTTTGAATATCTAATTTTGATGATTTTTTTTTTAAAATCTAAATAACAAAGAAAAAGAATGTTCAGTCGGTTAAACGAGCTTAAGAATCCCCTCACTTCAGTTCCAAAACAGTATTCACCAAATTTTTTTTATTATTATAATTAAGTTACACAGAACAACACATGATTTTGGAACTCAATTCTAAGAACCCAAAAATAAGAACTTCAGCATCATTCGTTTAGTCGAGCTGGCTCAATTAATAATTAAATGGCCATACTATTTTTTTTAGCACTTTTTCTATATTTTAAAAATGCGGAACAAACCTACCCGAAAAAAAGTGCATATATTGCCTTCAAAATCGTTTTTTCACCTTTTTTGCACAATAACTGGATTACAAATCCACAAATATGCTGTTTTACAAAAAAAAAAAAAAACCGTACAATTTCGTATAATTTCTTTAATGAACATCAAATTTCGTAAAAAAAAAATAAATTAAAAAAATTTAGTTGACGTACTCGTATGTGTGGTTTTATTTTAATTCTAATTCTAATCTAATTTTGACGAATTTTTTTTTATACCCTACACCACACTGTGGTACAGGGTATTATAACTTTGTGCATTTGTTTGTAACACCCAAAAGGAGAAGAAATAGACCCATCGTTTATTATACCGATCGACTTAGAATCACTTTCTGAGCCGATTTAGCTATGTCCGTCTGTCCGTCTGTCCGTCTGTCTGTGCATGTATTTTTGTAATCAAAGTACAGGTCGCAATTATGGTCCGATCTCGACGAATTGAATTTGGTTAAAATCGGTTCAGATTTAGATATAGCCCCCATATATATGTTAGCCCCGATTTGACATGTAAGCGCTGTAAAAACTTTATTTTATATCCGATCAGTATGAAATTCGGCAGAAATAGGTTTCTTATTATATGAATGAACACTGTTAAATTTGTAAGAAATCGGTTCAGATTTAGATATAGCCCCCATATATACGTTACCCCCGATTTGACATATAAGGGCTGTCAAAATGTTATTTTATATCCGATCAGTGTGAAATTCGGCAAAGAGAGGTTTCTTATTACATGAAGGAATACTGCTAAATTCGGAGAAAATCGGTTCAGATTCAGATATAGCCCCCATATATATGTTACCCCCGATTTGACATGTAAGCGCTGTAAAAACTGTATTTTATATCCGATCAGTGCAAAATTTGGCAGAAAGAGGTTTCTTATTACATGAAGGAATACTGCTAAATTCGGAGAAAATCGGTTCAGATTTAGATATAGCCCACATATATACGTTGCCCCCGATTTGACTTGTAAGCGCTGTAAAAATGTTATTTTATATCCGATCAGTATGAAATTCGGCAGAAAAAGGTTTCTTATTATATGAATGAACACTGTTAAATTTGGACGAAATCGGTTCAGATTTAGATATAGTCCCCATATATACGTTACCTTCCATTTGACATGTAGGCGCTGTAGAGACTGTATTTTATATGCGATCAGTACGAAATTCGACAGAAGGAGGTATTTTTACATGAATGAGTTCAGGGAAGATCGGTTCAGATTTATATTGATTGTTCCTCCTGATTTGGTATCAAACCGCTATAGAAGTTGTATTTTACTTCCGATCATTAACATTTTCCAGAAAGATGTTTCTCAATTTAGGAACGAATATTGCTTAATTTAGCGATTATCGTTTCAGAATTAGATAATATGTTTCTACCCATTTACCAATTATTCCAAATTATTATGGCAATGACCCTTATCGCATTGTTAGGGAGGTGTAGGGTATTATATAGTCGGCCCCGCCCGACTTTCTGCCTTTCCTTACTGGTTATTATAAAAAGTTGACGAGCATTTCTATGAAGTTTCATAAGAAACAGAAATAAAACAACAATTTTGAAGACATTTTATATGAAAACCAAATTACCACGAAAATCAAATTTCGTATAATTATTTATGAAAATCAAATCAAAAAATTTTATTGAAATAATTTTTAATGAAAACATCTATCTAAAATCTTTAACTATGATTATCAAGTTTCGACAAGATTTTTCTATGATTATAACTTAAAAAAAAAAAACAAAAATTTGCAAACGTATTTATGCAAATTAAATTAAATCGTAATTTGCTATGAAATCCAAAATTTATAGAAATGCTTTATTTGGAAAACATTTTTTCTTGAATTTTTCTATTCGTCAAACATTTCTTAATATCTATGATTATCATGTTTCGACAAATTTTTTCTATAATTATAATTTTTAAAAAAGAAAAAATTTACAAATATTTTTATGCAAATTAAATTTTACGGTAATTTTCTATGAAATCCAAACTTCATAGAAATGATTTATAAGAATAAATTTACTGGAAAATTGCTATGAATCAATTCGTTTAACTTTTTTTGGGAAATCAAATTTCGACGAAATGTTCAATAAATATCAAAATTTTGAGGAAATAGTTATAAAAATTTCCAAACTTCTACGAAAAGTAAATTTTATAGACATTTTCTATAAATTTTATAGACATTTTCTAATTTGCTAAACTTTCTATGGAAATCAAATTTTTACCAAATATTCTATGAAAATTAATATTATATGAATATTAAATTTTGACGAAATATTCCATGAATACCATCTAAAAGACGACAGTTTTACCAAATATTCTCTGAATATGAAATTCCGAATGTCTAACATCTTTCAATGAAAATCAAATTTCGTCAAAATTTTCTACAAAAATAAAATTTCGTTTAGTGTATGTATGAAAATCAAAATTCGTAAAAGTTTTTTTTTACAAAAAAGAAATTTCATAGAAATTTTTTTATATTTTTTATATAAAACAAATTTTACAAAAATTTTTATGCAAATTAAATTTTAAAGTAATTTTCTGTGAAATCCAAACTCATAGAAATGCTTTATAAATTTACTAAAAAATTGATGTGAACTAATTCGTTAAAATTTTTTGGGAAATCAAATTTTGAAGAATTCTTCAACAAATATCAAATTTTGAAGAAATAGTTGTAAAAATTTCCAAATTTCTATGAAAAGTAAATTTTTACTGTCATTTTCTATAAATTTTATAGACATTTTCTATACATTTTGTAGACATTTTCAATGAATTTTATAGACATTTTCTACACATTTTCTACACATTTTCTACACATTTTATAGACATTTTCTATAAATTTTTATAGACATTTTCTATAAATTTTATAGACATTTTCTATAAATTTTATAGACATTTTCTATAAATTTTATAGACATTTTCTATAAATTGTATAAACATTTTCTATAAATTGTATAAACATTTTCTATAAATTTTATAGACATTTTTAATTTGCTAAACTTTCTATGAAAATCAAAATTTTTACCAAATATTCTGTGAAAATCAATATTATATGAATATTAAATTTTGATGAAATATTCCATGAATAACAACTTTTAACGATAGTTTTACCAAATATTCTCCTAATATTAAATTTCAAATGTCTAAAAATTTTCAATGAAAATCAAATTTCGTCAAAATTTTCTACAAAAATTTAATTTCGTTTAGTTTATGTATGAAAATCTAAATTCATAAAAGTTTTTTTCTTACAAAAAAGAAATTTCATAGAATTTTTTTTTATGAAAATCAAATAAAAAATTTTTTCTTGAAATAATTTTTAGCGAAAAGTTTCTATTCGTCAAACATTTCTATGGAAATCAAATTTTAATATCTATGACTATCAAGTTTCGTCAAAATTTTTGTATAATTATAATTTTTTTTTAAAAAAACTAATTTTACAAACATTTTTATGGAAATTAAATTTATAGTAATTTTCTATGAAATCCAAACTTCATAGAAATGCTTTATAAGAATAAAATTACTGGAAAATTGCTATGAACTAATTCGTTCAACTTTTTTGGGAAATCAAATATCGACGAAAATATCGAAAATTTTTGAAGAAACAGTTATAAAAATTTCTAAATTTCTGTGAAAATTAAATTTTATAGACATTTTCTATAAATTTTATAGACATTTTCTATAAATTTTATAGACATTGCTAAACTTTCTATGAAAATCAAATTTGCTAAACTTTCTATGAAAATTAAATTTTGACGAAATGTTTTATGAATAGCAACTTTTAATGAAATTTATTACCAAATATTCTCCGAATATTAAATTTCGAATTTTTCAATATAAATCAAATTTCTTCAAAATTTTCTACAAAAATAAAATTTCGTTTAGTTTGTGTATGGAAATCAAAATTCTTTATTTTTTTTTTACGAAAATGAAATTTCATAGAAATTTTCTATGAAAAGCAAATTTTATATAAATTTTTTCTGTAAGACAAATTTTTAATGGAATTTGAATTTAATGGAATTGAAAATCAAATTTCGACGAAATATTTCATGACTATAAAATTTTGAAAAAAATTTCAGGAATTTTTTATACATTACAAATTTCTCCGAAAATGTCTGTGATTTTTTTTTTTGTACAAAATTTCTATGAAAATGTCGTCACAATTTTCTGTAAAAAATCAAACTTTGTCTAGAATTTGTGTATAATTTCGGTGGAGAAATTTTCTTGGAAAAATGTGTTTTCTATAATTTCTATAAAAATAAAATATTAAATAGAAATTCGTATTCAAATGAGATTAAAAAAATATCAAATTTATGACGAAATATATAAATATTTAAATATTTCGTGTCAAAATTAAATAAAATTTTTTGGAGATTTAAATTTCAACATAATATTATATTTTTTTTATAAATTTTTATAAAATTTATAAAAATTTATTAATAAAGTGATAAATTATATTTATTGTATGAAATTAAAATTTCGTCGAATATATGAAAAACAGAAACGAAATTTTTATTTAAGACATTTTGAATTATTTTTTTTTGTATGAAATTCAAAATTTGTCGAATTTGTATATCAAAATCGAATATAGTCAAAATTGTCTATAAACGTAGAATATCGAATAAATTTGCTTTAAAAATCTGACTTTTTCTAGAATTTTACTATGAAAATCAATTTTTTTTTTGTATTTGTTAATGAACTCATAAATTATAAATCATTATAAACAAACGAAATTTTAATTTATGACATTTTCTTTAATTTTTTTTTTTTTATAAAATTAAAAATTTGACGGATTTGTATATCAAAATTTAGTCAAAATTTTCTATGCAAGTAAAATATCGAATAAATTTGCTTTAAAAAAATCTGACTTTTTCTAGAATTTTACTATAAAAATTAAATTTCGAGGGGAAATTTTCTTGGAAATTTCTTTTGAAATTTTTAATTTTTTTTTTTTAAATTTATTAATTAACTTATACATTATATTTTTTGTATGAAATTAAAATTTCGTCGAATATATGAAAAACAACAACGAAATTTTAATTTATGACATTTTGAATTATTTTTTTGGTATGAAATTCAAAATTGTGTCGAATTTGTAATCAAAATCAAATTTAGTCAAAATTTTCTATGAACATAAAATTTCGAATAAATTTTCTTTAAAAATCTTACTTTTTCTAGAATTTTTCTGTGAAAATTAAATTTTGTGGAAAAAATTTCTTGGAAAATCAATTTTTTAAATATCTGTAGAAATTAAATTTCTGTAAAAGTTTTGGTATTCAAATTTCAAATGAGAAAAGAAAACACGATGACATTTTGAGATTTTTTTTGCAAATATCTTCTACGATATTTATATTTATAAAATTTTGAATACATTTTTGAAAAAGACGTTTTTTCTTACAACAAAATGTTTCTTTAAAATGTTTTTAATTTCCTTGTAGATTTATTTATAAAATAACAAAATTTTACTTTTGCTTTAATTTTAGTGACTTGTAAACTCGGTGTGGTACTCCTTTACTTTTGTGTATTTAGAACTCGTGCTTTTCTCCACTTCTCTGCTTATTCATTACAACTTTTTTTTTTTTGGAATTTTTAATTATTTCAAAGTTATTATGCTCTGTCAGATGAAATTTGTATTTAGATACGATTAAATTTTAATTATTTCTCAAACACGGGCAATATTGTTTAGGGGAAATATAAGGAAATCGATGATGAAAGTTTAATTTGAAATTAAAGAAAACTTTTGGTCTATTTGTATAGTTAACGAAGTCGACGACTGCGTGTCTGCCTGTACCTCCCTTTCAAGCCCCCTATTTTTTAATTATCATTTTAATTAATTACCTCTTCTAGAAAACTTGTGCTAAAGCATATTAAAATTTATTTTAAACTGATAAGAGAAAACAAAATACAAATTGAGTCAGTTGTGTTATGTAGAATTATTTTTCTTGATTTTTGTTAGTAGTCTGCTACAGTCTGAGTAGAGATAAGGTTTTTTTTTGGTAATTTTTATTTAGGTAGTTGCTTAGTTTATAAAATCCAAAAGCATTTATTGCCTCCTCCCTTCATATCTGCAAATATACATATATACTTATACGGGAATATGGATTCTTTTCCCACTTCGTCATATTACCCCATAGCATTTTGTAAGTAATCACCGGGCTTTATCAGTCCAAGGTAACTAAATTTCTATTGTATCTTATCTAATTACCTTAGTCACCTTTATATAGGAACCTTTTTTTTGGGGTGGTGGAAAGCATACTGTTAGGTTTTAACCCTCCTACACCCATATACTCGTTTACACATATAGTAATTATTAGTAATGTCAGTAGACTTTCACGTGTGTGTGTGTGTGTTCGTGTATTTAATTTTACTGAGGTAACAGTAACATTGTAATCACAGTTCGTTCGTTCCATCACTTGGATACAAAGTTTATTCACATTTTATTGTGACTTAATGACTGACATATGGAGAGATGTGTGGTGCCTTGTCATAGAGTTCAAATGAAAACATACAATACATTGAATAATAAAACTTAAGGACAATTTCGTGGGAACATTGTCACCTTTTGAAGAAATACGGAAATGATGACGCAAAAGAATCAATTGATAAATTCTACAGATACCGATGAATTGAAATTCGATTTTTTCGAAATTTCATTTTCATAGCAAAATTTGTCGAAATTTCATTTTCATAGCAAATTTCGTCGAAATTTTATTTTCATAGAAAATTTTGTCGAAATTTGATTTGCATTGTAAATTTCGACGAAATTTGATTTGCATTGTAAATTTCGTCGAAATTTCATTTTTATAACAAATTTCGTCGAAATTGCATAAAATTTCGTCAAAATTTCATTATCATAGAAAATTTCGACGAAATTTCATTTTCATAGAAAATTTTGTCGAAATTTCATTTTCATAGAAAATTTCGTCGAAATTTCATTTTCATAGAAAATTTCGTCGAAATTTCATTTTCAATGCAAATTTCGTCGAAATTTCATTTTCATAGAAAATTTCGTCGAAATTTCATTTTCATAGAAAATTTCGTCGAAATTTCATTTTCATAGAAAATTTCGTTGAAATTTCATTTTCATAGAAAATTTCGTTGAAATTTCATTTTCATAGAAAATTTCGTCGAAATTTCATTTTCATAGCAAGCTTCGTCGAAATTTCATTTTCATAGCAAATTTCGTCGAAATTTCATTTTCATAGCAAGCTTCGTCGAAATTTCATTTTCATAGCAAATTTCGTCGAAATTTCATTTTCATAGCAAATTTCGTCGAAATTTCATTTTCATAGCAAATTTCGTCGAAATTTGATTTTCATAGAAAATTTCGTCGAAATTTGATTTTCATAGAAAATTTTGTCGAAATTTGATTTTCATAGAAAAAATTCGTTGAAATTTCATTTTCATAGCAAAATTTCGTTGAAATTTCATTTTCATATCAAAATTTCGTTGAAATTTCATTTTCATAACAAATTTCGTCGAAATTTCATTTTCATAGCAAATTTCGTCGAAATTTCATTTTCATAGCAAATTTCGTCGAAATTTCATTTTCAATGCAAATTTCGTCGAAATTTCATTTTCATAGAAAATTTAGTCGAAATTTCATTTTCATAGCAAATTTTCATCAAAATTCGATTTTTATATTAATCTTCAGCAAATCTGAAGAAACTACAGCCCCAAGAACATTTCATCCCCAAGAACATTTTCAAAGGAAAGTTCGTCAAAATTTGATTTTCACAGAAAAATTAGTCTAAATACTTATTTTCCTAAAAACAATGTCGAAATTTAATTTTTCTTTAAAAAATATATTTTTCCTAAAAAATATATTTGACTTGAATAGAAAATTTTCTCAAAATTTGCTGTTCATAGAAAATTGTGTCAGAATTTGCTGTTCATAGAAAATTTTGTCAAAATTTGCTGTTCATAAAATTTGTTGTCAAAATTTGCTGAACAAATTAAAATTTGTTTTTATAGAAAATTTTGTCAAAATTTGCGGTTATAGAAAATTTTGTCAAAATTTGCTGTTCATAGAAAATTTTCTCAAAATTTGCTGTTCATAGGAAGTTTAGTCAGAATTTGCAGTTCATAGGAAATTTTGTCAGAATTTGCAGTTCATAAAAATCTTTGTCAAAATTTGCTGTTCATAGAATTTTTTCTAAATGTGATTTTCGTAGAAAATTTTGTTGAAATTTGATTTCACAGAAAATTCGTTGTCATAGAAAGTTTCGTTGAAATCAGATTTTCATGGATAATTTTGTCGGAATTTGATTTTAATAGCAAATTTTTATTTTAATAGCTAATTTAAATATTTATAGAAAATATTGTCAAAATTTGATATTCAAAGAATTTTTTTTCGAAATGTGGTTTTCATGCAAATTGTCATTGAAGTCGGATTTTCATAGAAAATGTTGTCGAAATTTGATTTTAATAGAAAATTCTATTAAAATTTGATTTTTATAGAAAATTTCGTCGAAATTTGATTTTCCCAGAAAATTTTGTCGAAATTTTATTTTCCCAGAAAATTTCGTTGCAATTTGACATTCACAGAAAATTTTGCCGAAAATTCATTTTCACAGAAAATTTTGACGAAATTTCATTTTCATTTTCACAGAAAATTTTGACGAAATTTCATTTTCATAGAATTTTTTTTCGAAATTTGCTGTTCATAAAAAATTTTAAATCTGACATTCACAGAAAATTTTGCCGAAAATTCATTTTCACAGAAAATTTTGACGAAATTTAATTTTCATTTTCACAGAAAATTTTGACGAAATTTCATTTTCATAGAATTTTTTTTCGAAATTTGCTGTTCATAAAAAATTTGTATAGGAAATTTTGTTGAAATTTGCTTTTTCTAGTAAATTCCTTGATATTTGCTATTTATACAAATTTTGTCGAAATGTCATTTTACAGAAAATTTCGTTGAAATTTAATTTTCATAGACATTTTCTACGAAATTTCATAGAAAATTCGTTGAAATTCGCTATTCAAAATTTATTTTTTATTTTTCTTAGAAAAGTTTTACAAAATTGCAAATTATAGAAAATATTGTTGAAATTTACTTTTCGTTCGACTTTTGTCGAACTTTGCAGTTCGAAATTGCAGCAGGAATTTTTTTCGAAATTATCTGTTCATGGTACATTTTTGTCGAAATTGGCTTTTTACGGAAAATTTGTTGAATTTTGCAATTCATACAAAATTTTGTCGAAATTTTATTTTCCCAGAAGATTTCGTTGCAATTTGATTTTCACATAGAAAATTTTGTAGATGTTTACTCTTCATAGAAAATTTTATCAAAATTTGCTGTTCATAGAATTTTTTTTTATAAAAAAGTTTGTAGAAATTTACTGTTTATAGGAAATTTTGTTGAAATTTGATCTTTATAGTATATTTCTAGAAATTTACTATTCATACAAATTTAATAAAAATTTGATTTTATAGAACATTTCGTTGAAATTTGATTTTCATAGACATTTTCTACGAAATTCGTTGAATTCTACGAATTCGTTGAAATTTGCTATTTGTAGAAAATATTGTCAAAATTAGCTTTTCATAAAAAATGTTGTCAAAATTTGCTTTTCATAAAAAATGTTGTAGAAATTTATGTTCATAAGAAATTTAGTCGAAATTTGCTGTTCATAAGAATTTTGTCGAAATTGGCTTTTTACAGAAATTTCATTGAAATTTGCAATTCATACAAAATTTTTGTCGAAATTTTGTTTTTATGGAAAATTTCTTTGAAGTTTGTTTTTAATAGATTTTTTTTTTTGCCAACATTTTATTTTCATAGTAATGTGAAAATTTGCTGTCCATAGAAAATTTGTTGAAATTTGCTATTCAAAATTTGATTTTCATAGAAAAATTTCACGCACTACACAGTTCGTAGAAAATGTTGTCGAAATTTACTGTCCATAGAAAATGTCGAAATTTGATTTTGATAGAAAATTTTGCAAATTTCGTTGAAATTTGATTTTCATACAACATTTTGTCGAAATTGCTGTTCATAGAATTTTTTTTCGAAATTTCATGTTCATAGAAAATTTTGTTGAAATTTGCTGTTCATAGAAAATTTTGTCGAAATTTACTGTTCATAGAAAATTTTGTCAAAAATTTGCTGTTCATAGAAAATTTTGTCAAAAATTTGCTGTTCATAGAAAATTTTGTCAACAAATTGCTGTTCATAGAATTTTATCGAAATGCGATTTTCGTAGAAAATTTTGTTGAAATTTGATTTTCACAAAAAATTGGTTTTCATAGACAATTTTATTAAAATTAGATTTTCATAGACAATTTTATTAAAATTTGATTTTTATAGAAAATTTTATCAAAATTTGATTTTCATCTAAAATTTTTTCAAAATTTTATTTTTAATAGTACATTTTTGTCAAAATTTTATTTTAATAGCAATATTCGTTGAAATTTATAATTTGATTTTCATAGAAAATTTTGTCGAAATTTACTGTTCATAGTTTTTTTTTTTTTTTCAAAATTTGCTTTTCAGAGTTCTTTTTGTCGAAATTTACTGTTTATAGAAAATGTCAAAATTTGCTGCTCATAGAATTTTTTTTTAACGATATGTGATTTTCGTAGAAAATGTAGTTGAAATTTAATTTTTATGGCAAATTTCGTTAAAATCTGATTTTCATAGAAAATTTTGGCGAAATTTGATTGTAATAGCAAATTTCATTGAAAATAGATTTCATAGAAAATGTTGTCGAAATATGATTTTCATAGAAAGTTTGATTTCCATTTTTGTTATAATTTATTTTTTTATTTTATTTTTTTTTATAGAAAAAAGTTTGAGAAAAAAACCTCATTGAAATAAAATTTTCTTAATGCTGAAATTTCCCATCGACCATTTATTTCACTTCACCTGCAAAGGAGGATGGCTGAATAAAATAATAATAATACAATTTAAATTTTCTCCATGTTATACGCTTTATTTAATGTGTTTTTTTTTGGCTAATAAACAAAAACATAAATTAAACCGTAAATATATCTCCAAAAAAATACTCGAGAGATATTAAAATAGAACTGAACCAACGCTGAAATCATTAAAAAAATATGTTCACAAACCTGAATAATGAAAAAAGTAAAATCATTTAAAACAACAAATGCTAAAAAAATAACCAACAAAATACCGTGGGCACTATTCCTCCGCATTCGTAATATTTTTTTTTTGCATAATTCGCCTCAAGTAACGGGGGAAGGAATATTGAAAGTCTAAATTTTAAAGTACGTTTATTTATTCCAATCGTCATCATGTCGAATCCACTTCCGTTTTCGTTGCATTTTCTTTCTACTCCTCCCCCTCCTCCTCTCTTTCCTTTTTCTGTTTTTTCGAGTTGTTGTTATTTTATGAAAATTTATGCAGATCTGTTATTTGGTTTTCATTTCGTTAATATATTTGTTCGAATCTTTACTAACAGAGAACCGAAAACATGTACATTGAGAAAAAAAAATGGCATAATGTTAAAGATTTTGCTCAAAATAAGTTAAAATCTTTAAAATAAGTGCATCCATACTTAGAATAAAGACATTTTCTTTAATATTTAGTAAATTGTTTTTGCTTTAATTGTGAAAAACATTTATTTTTAAGATTAAACTTTAAACATTATTTTCCCAGTGTAGAAAACCTCCTAACGCCCAAAACAAAAACTGAATATTGTAAATTTCTGAGGACGTTCCGAGAGTTCTGTTGTTGATGTCCAAGGTTGGCTTACTTCATCTGTTTTTTTCTGGTTTATTTTGCGTTGGCGGTATTGTGGTTGGATTTATTTATGTTATGTTTGGGATTTTATTTTCCACAGCATCAGCAGTTGAAAAATTATTATTTAAATGTTTTCGAAAATAATGAAGGCAAAAGACTGGGAAACAAGTTAAAGGAATAAGTAGTTACTGGCGGTATTTCATAATGCGATTATTCCTGTGAACCGCACAAAAGCTTCAAGGGATGAGGATTTTCGTGCAGATATTTTTGGGAATGGGTTGGGTTGGCTTGGCTTGACTTCATTGTTGTTCCAGCAGCATTGAGCACAAATAAATGGGGCAGTAAATGATATAGAACAAAAGTAACTGAAGTCTGTAGTGAAGTGTAATGCAATAAGACTCACAATATTTCCTCGAAAACATACACTTAAAAAAAATCGTGCTAATTTTACAGATTTGGCATTCCATAGAAAAATTTCAAATTTGTAATGCTCTTATCGTATATATTTGTTGCAAATCTTTGAAATAGAGACACTAAGCAGTCGTGACTTCAGTCTAAATCCAACAAAGAACTCAAAATTCTAGAAATTTTGTGAAACTCAAAAGTCTTTTTAGAATATCTTGTGAATGGATTCTTTTTTCTGGAGTAAAAGTTTGAAAAGGGGTTAATAACACTATGCAACAAAAAAAAATTTTTTGTGTCCTAAACCTAAAAATTATATTTTTTGTATAGATTGTGGCATACTGTTATAAAAAATCAAAACCAAAAATTTTTTTATGGAAAAATTTTTTTTTGTAATTTTTTATTAAAAATACTATTATCGTCGAAGGTACCCTTAGTATTTGCACTATAATTTTTGGAGTATATGCCCGATCAGGTCGACTTATACGTTACATTGAAGCTATTAATATGGGTTACCAATGTTGGAAATATCTCTTTCATGTAGAAACAGTGGTTTAGTAACAGTCATTAAACAAATTGGAAAAAGTAGATTTTTTTCAAAAAAAAGAAAAAACCAGTAAGGAAAGGCTAAAGTCGGGCGGTGCCGACTATATAATACCCTACACCACTCTCGTAATATTGAATAACTCTGATATATAAATTTTGTAATTCATGTATAAATTGTTTACATAAATTTACTTTTGGGACATTTTATACTTAAATAATACCCTGTACCGCAGTGTGGTGTAGGGTATAAAAACGATTGGATCCAAAGAGCCAAATCGGATGAAACATATATATGGGAGCTATAGCTAAATCTTTACCGATTTTCTTCAAATTCGGCAATGTTGGTTCATGAATCAAGAAACTCTACCATTCTAAATTTCAAAACGATTGGATGTAAAATATAGCTTCTATAGAACTAAAGGGCCAAATCGGACGAAACATATATATGGAAGCTATATCTAAATCTTAACCGATTTTCTTCAAATTCGGTAGTGTTGGTTCATGGATCAAGAAACTCTACCATTCTAAATTTCAAAACGATTGGATGTAAAATACAGCTTTTATAGGACTAAAGGGCCAAATCGGACGAAACATATATATGGGGGCTATAGCTAAATCTTAACCGATTTTCTTCAAATTCGGCAGTGTTGGTACATGGATCAAGAAACTCTACCATTCTAAATTTCAAAACGATTGGATGTAAAATACAGCTTTTATAGGACTAAATGGCCAAATCGGACGAAACATATATATGGGAGCTATAGCTAAATCTTAACCGATTTTCTTCAAATTCGGTAGTGTTGGTTAATGGATCAAGAAACTCTACCATTCTAAATTTCAGAATGATTGGATGTAAAATACAGCTTTTATAGGACTAAATGGCCAAATCGGACGAAAGATATATATGGGAGCTATATCTAAATCTGAACCGATTTCAACCAAATTCAATAGCGATCTTAACAGCCGCGAAATACTCTAAACTGCAAAATTTCAGAACGATCGGAGTGAAATTGCGACCTGTAGCCGACGAACAACTTTACATGGACAGACGGACGGACGGACGGACAGACATCGTTAAATCGACTCAGCTAGTGATTCTGAGTCGATCGGTATACTTTAAGGTGGGTCTAGCTGTGTTATTTTTAGGTGTTACAAACATCTGCCGTGAAACAAACTTATAATACCCTGTACCACAGTGTGGTGTAGGGTAAAAAAATTTCTGGGACAAAAAAAAACTTTACAAAATAGAAAAAAAATCGAAAAAAATATTTTATTTTATTTGTTAAAAGTTTGCATCCTAGCGAAGAAAGTAATCCCTATTTGAAAAAAATCTATGGATAAATGTAGAAATTATAGACCTTTTGGTGGAGGTAAGAGAATTTAAAAAAAAATTTTTCTTTTTTTGAAATTTCTGTTTAAATAACGATTTTATTTGTTACTTTTATTTATATTGTGTACATTTGAGTTTATTTACATGAACAAGTTTCATTAGAAGTAATTGTGAGTTTATTGTTGACATTTGTAGATTTCGGAATCGGTTTCTCTAATGTGGAACCAAATATAATCTCCCATCATTCTTTCATCCCAGGGGCCTTGATAACGCCGCACGATAGACTTCAATTCTTGGTGAAACCGTTGGCCATGTTCGTCACTTACGTCGCCAAGATTCTCGGGGAAAAAGTTTAAATGAGAATGCAAGAAATGAATTTTGAGGGAAATATGTATTTACACTTGTTGGAATACATACAGCGAAAAATAAGTTGGAAGAATACATACATATGTGTTATATACATAAAATATAAAAAAATTTCATCCGACGTCAAATATGTTTCGAAATTCACATCTTTCATCAGTTTCCTTATTTTAGGCCCATCAAAAACTCCTTCTTCGATTTTTTGAAAAGAAAGACTTTTAAATAAACTTTTTAAATATGAGAGTGAGAGCTTTTACAAAATTTTTAAAGAGCCCCAGCTTAATATGCAGTCGTGGCAAAATAATGTTTTCTTTTTGGAGGAGAGGTGTGTATTTTATGTTGTTTTCACCCAATGTAATGTCTTTTCTTGTTGGCCATTTCTTTCTTCTGTAATGATCTTCGCGAGCTAGGCTATCCCAGAGGCAAAAAAAAAACAGAAATATTTTGTATATTTTGTATATCCGATTTAAAATCGCAACAAATTTTCCAGTCATGTTCATATTTTATGTATTTTATCAATTTAGCCATTGTTTCGTATGATTCCTTAGTGTTGACGGCATGAGCAATGGGAATCGACAGTTTCTTCTAATTTCCGTTGTGTAAAAGTACTGCTTTCAAACTTTCTTTACTGCTGTCAACAAGTAACCGCCATTCCTTTGAATTTTATGTTTGATTAAGTTCCTCGAACAATCCGGCAATGTCCTTACAAAAGCATCTGTTATCCACAGTTGTATACAAATGTGTGTAAGGTATATCACGGACTCTATAATATGATATGTTAACATCTGAGGCTAAAAAATATTGTACTGTTTCATCCCAGATGCAAGTAGTTCTGCCTTATCTTTGGTCAGTTTCACATCTCTGACTAGATCAATGAGTTGAAACTGAGTTAAAAGCGATGACTTCTGACCCAATCTTGAATCGCTCAGACTTGAGTACTCAGTTGAACTTGATGATGTTTTCGTTACTAGGCTGTAAGCTATACTTGGACACTTCCTACTCCAATCTATTAACTTAGACAAAAATAGCCGTCCGTATCGTGAATGAATGGTTGTCTCCAAATCATTGGCTTTCCAAATTGCACGTGAAGTCTAAATTTAAAACGTTTTATTCCACAAAAAATTGTAATACATTAATTTTAAAGTACTTACCGCATTCTTCCACTAGTCCATCGAGTAAGATTTACATGGCACGAATTACACAAAATACTAGGTGTCCACGGTTCGTTCATATTTTTAACTCGTATACCAAAATATTACACATATATTTCTTCTATTATTTTACTAAACGCACGTGGATTTTTTTAATTACATATTTTCCTCAGATGTAGCAGAAATTGGTGGGATCATTTACACATTGAAAAGTTCATTGCCTTTTACTCATACTTCGAAATATAACTTTTGTAATATTTTTCAGAAAATCGACTTATCTCTTTAAGGCGATGAATTACACTAATTTATTAATAAGAAATTTCATTCATAAATTCCGGTTTTAAGGTTCATAAGTTGCAGTACCTGTAGCTGACATATAGTTTGCTTCGAAAGTAGACACCCAATATTTTCAAGACTGCCGCGTACTACTTTGTATTGCGTACATATAATTTTACAACCTGTATATACGACTGGGATGTCCATGCCCCTAAAAGGCGTAACTGAATAGAAAACCTCATAAATAAAAAACCACAAATATTGTTGAATAACCCTCTATCTGAGCGGATCTCATCCAATATAGCTCTCACATTGCATATCATGTTTTATGGAGAGTTACGAACCACCATAAAACCTCGTCCTCTCTAGAATTTTATAACGTCTGACATCAATCCGCATAAAATAAAATGCAAGTGCAGTATCTCTTATATGTCTCTCTCACATACATATGGCGAATTCAATATAAGCAAAAATATCATTTAAAAACGAAAAAATATGAAACAAGATTTTTTTTAATTTCTCTAACATTTACAAAATGGCTCATAACTTTTACATCTATCCATAGATTTTTTTCAAATAGACATTGTTTTTTTCGTTAGCATGCTGACTTTAAATTTTTTTTTCGATTTTTTATGTTTTTTTCTTGTATCAGGAAAAAGTGTTTTTAAAAAAAAAAAATCATTTTTTCTCATATTTTTGACGACTGTTACTAAACCAAAGATTCTACGTGAAAGCGATATTTGCAGTATATGTAGCTCTCATAATTCCCTTCAATTTGAGACACAACACTGCTCAATCAGGCTTATACTTGAAAAATTATGGTCCAAATACTGAATGTACTCTCCATGAAAGCTGGAATTAAAAAAAAATAAAAAAAAAATAAAAAAAAATTTAAAAAAAAATTAAAAAAAAATTAAAAAAAAAATTTAAAAAAAAAAATTAAAAAAAATTAAAAAAACAAGTAAGAAAGTTTCAGTCGGGTAAACCGACTAAGGTATACCCTCACTTTGTGAGTAATGTAATATTGAATATTACACAAATTATTCTGTAAATTTTTGTGGGAGGTACCAGAAGGGATTTAAGAAATTCACCTATATGTATTTCGCTGAACAGTAGATACTTTAAATACATTGTACAAAATTTCAAGTAATTGTATACACTGATATTAATGTTATAAACTGTTAACTTTTAGTGCAAAATGGTACCTTTGTGGGAGAGGTACCAAAAGGGGCGTGACAATAACGCCCATTTTTCAATGGACTGTAGGCACTATAAAAACACTACGCTGTACAAAATTTCAAGTATTTTTATACACTGGTATTAATGTTATAAGCTGTTAGCTTTTGGTGCAAAATGGTGCATTTGTGTAGGAGGTACCAAAAGGGGTGCGACAATAACGCCAATTTTTCACTGGACTGTTGGCACTATAAAAGCATTACACTGTACAAAATTTCAAGTATTTCTAAACACTGGTATTAATGTTATAAGCTTTTAACTTTTAGTGCAAAATGGTGCATTTGTGTGGGAGGTACCAAAAGGGGCATGGCAATTTCGCTCATTTTCCTCGAGTTGATAGCGACTAACAAACTAATACTATGTGTGGAATTTCAGAAGATTCGAATACGTATAATTGCAGTTATTAAAGAATAAATATTTCACAACATTTTAACCCTTTGTGGGGGAGGTACCAGAAGGAGTGGACCAATATGGCCCATCTTCGAACTTAGCCGGAGATAGAAAAAAATATTACCATATACAAAATTTGAAGTCAATCGGTTATTCCTTTCGGGAGTTTTCGTGCGCACCAGCCAGCAGACAGACAGACAGACAGACAGACGGACATTGCTCATTTGACTTAAAATGACCCAAAACGGATTTCCGCCGAACATACTTGGGGTCTTAGGTCACTCCTTCGATGTGTTACACTTTTTTCCGTAGCAAATGATATATACCCTCGTCACACTAAAGTGTGGGTATAAAAAATTTAAAAAAAATATTAAAAAAAAAAATTACCATAAAATTTTTTGTAATATTTTTTTTGTGTTTGTGACACCTAATTGCACCAGAAACTGTTATCCACATCCCTTGGAAAAAAATTTTGTTGTATAGTGTAATTAACAAAGTTATAGGCGTTTAATTAACAAAGTTATAGGCGTTTAACCGGTTTTTACCCTTTAAATTCGGACGTTGGGGTTGTCCGGGGAATTCCAAAAAAGATTCTTGTTTTTCTCGATACAAATGTAATTTATTCGAGCCAGCCGCGGCGGCCGCTTGCCCGAAATCATTTTTAAAACATAATTCCAAACCCTTTATATTTATAATAAAGATAAATTCCTGGCCATAACATTAAATTAGATGCGTTTTCTTTTTTCTTGAAAAACACACGCCTAAAAAAACAACCTGTACAACAAGTTTTAATTTTGCAGAAATTATTCACAAAAAAGATTTTTTTGCCATTTGTTATATTCTCCCTATAAAGGTCGTTCTTAATTTTTTTCTTTTAAGCTCAGGGTCCAAATGTTCCAAACAATTTGGCTGACATTTGCATCTTTCGTTTAATATATCGAGGGCTTATATGAACAAAAGCACAATTTTTCAGGTTCCTTTATCACGCCCCAACTGCTGGATCGATATTCTTGAAACTCTTGGCAGAGAGTTAAACCAAAAACTGAGAAGTGTCGTAGGCTACAGATTTTTGATTTTCCGCCATTTAATTTTGACCACTTGACCCTTGAAGTTCCTGTAAATTCTACAAAGCTGAAATTTTGCATACGCATAGACAGTAGTGATGTATAAACCACGGCAAATATTCGCTTTTTGACCCTTGGTCAGTTCTCGCGCTACCTTTTATACGACACAAAGTTAAAACCTTGTAAATATGAAGTAGTATAAAAGGAAAATATATGCACTGACTGCCAGTGGTCACTGTAGCAGTGACCGGAAAAGTTAATGTATTCTTCATCATAATTCACTTTATATTTTATATTACCACATGGATTGAGAGGAATTTTTTATTGCGATATTGTCGGGTAATTTTTTCCTCGACCAGTTCTTATGGTTGTAAAACGAATAAGCTCTCCAGCTCGATAGTCTTTAAGGAAAGAAAATAAAATCTAATAAATTGCAATACGTTGTAGAAAATTACAACGCTGCTGCTTTTTAAAAATATTTTTCATTTTATTTTAATTTTTGTAATCATAGCCACTATTACATTCACAAACTATCGTGTGAATGTATAGCCAAATCAGAAATATTAGAAGAAAAAAATAGTTTAAAAAAAAAAATTCGTTTCCAAATTTGTATGACAGATGACCACCAAATTAGAGAATAATTTGCCATCAAAAACTCATTTTCGAGAAAATGGTTCATAGCTACATTTGTATATAAGCCCTTGATATATATATATATATATATTAATTTCTACTAAAAACTCACTGCAGTTCATGATTTGCTTCTTTTCCACATCAACGATTTTTCCGGTTATAGAAATGAATGAAATCACGATAGAGTATATATATGATTTAACCGGTCTAATTTATCACCTATCTTACTTGTTTATTTTAACATATTTCAATAAACTTTACAAAATTATACTATAATAATACTATAAAAAAATATAAATCTATAATAATCGTGATAGCGGCTAAGCCAGTTGACAAAGACCATTTGTCTAGATAATGTAGTGGCAAATCAGAACTTCTGGTCGGAATCGAACCCATCATGTTCACACTGTTATTTGAGGTCACACACCAATTCCCCCACTAGAGTGCCTATAAAGAGTTTATTTTAGGAATATTTCTTTCAGTACATTGTTGTTTTAAAAAAAATCTCATCTACTTAATACAACTACCCTGAAGTATTATTAAATAAAGAGAAATCCCCCATATCCAGTGTGTCAAATGTCTACGGACTCCGTAGATGGGATCTGGCAATAATCATTTTATTACTGCAAGACCTAGAGAACTGAAAACACCTGCACTGGCACCGACACCGACACCGACACCGGCTCTAGCACCTGCAGCTGTGTATACATTTTGTAGTTCCCAATTCTTCATTACATTATTTTCCAACAATTTGGCTCCGGTCCAAAAACGCCACATAATAAAACCAAATGCGAAGAGGAACTACAAACAAATTATTTATGATTTTTCGCTTCATTCAATTTCATATTTTCAATTTTTAATGAAGTAATTCTAACATAACATAAATCGCATTAGGTTCGAGTGCCGCCGCTCTTTATGTTTCCATTGAGTTCCACTGAATATACGGAAAACAGGTGTATGGGTAGTACGACTAGTACTTGTTGGTCTGTCGCTCGTCCTGAATAAACCGGGTATGAAGTACCTGCCGGCGGGGCGGGCGGTATTCAGCTACTCTACAAATTCTGCTATTGGAGTATTCACCGCAAGTGCAGAACGCAAAACAAAATATGTATCTATATACCGAAAAAACACTGAAGTGGAAATCATAGAGAACAGCTAGAGAACATAATTGGTGAATAGCGTGTCGTTCATTGCACATCACATCATTACGTCGTCGTGTGCAGCGTTAGTATGTGGTGTTCCATAAAGGAACACAACTTTCAATGAATGATGTCTGATTTTATTATTTCCAAATAATTTTATAAATGCTACGGGTATTATATAAGTATAAATTAGTTTGTGTTTTGTTGTTCTATTATTTATCATTTTCGGAAGTCATTTGGTCAATAAAAGTAGCTATATATTTTCGTTTAGATCAGTAAACAATCATATGCAAAACATTTCAATTGAGTTTTAAATTAAATTAAAATGTTAAATTACATAAAATTTTAAATTAAACGAAAATGCGAAATTATATTAAAATGCAAAATTAAATAAAAATTTTAAATTAAATTAAAATGTTAACTTAAATTTAAAAATAAACTGTTTACCATTTTCAATTCAGGAACATGCAAAGAAACCCGTAAGGGGGGCCGACTATAAAATACCCTACACCTCCCTAGCAGTCCGAAAATTGGAATTGCGATAATAATTTTGAGTACATGGATTCGTTTCAGTTAACAAAGTACTTAGCTCCACTTCCTCATCAAGGCTTATTCCAACACACAAAGAAAAAAATCGTTTCTGTGAAACTAAATATTAGACAACTACAATTTTCGTTTGCCGGAACTGAAATTTCGTTTGTTGTGACAGATACTTATTTCACGTAAGCAATTCTTTGTTCTGATCAAAAGAATTTCAGTCGTCGTAAACGAGAATTGTAGTCGTCTAATATTTCGTTTCGCAGAAACGAATTTTTTCTTTGCGTGAAGGTGAAGTTGAAAATTTTAATCATAAATAATAAACTAGATGTGAAACAATAATTTAAAATGCACAGTTTTTTCATCTATGAAAGACTCGGAAGGAACAAATAGATCTAAACAGATTTTCATTAACTTGGATCAAAAACATCACTTCTGCCAAATAATATAAAGATTGGACGATAATATAGATTTAATAGCAATTAAATACTAAATAGGCAGGAACCTAGAATATACTTAGTAGGGACATTGTAAATACTGTTACAAAATTGAACTCACCCATTACAATAGTGGAATTGAACATAAACTACCCTTACCGTGTGGATTATGAAACCTAAACTCTGTAGTGTTAGTTTGTAACAGGAATTCAGAATTGCTTCAGTTTTCACCCTGGCCTGGTCAGACAGAGCTCTTTCCGCCTGCCTCTCTCTCCAACAAACTTTGACACTTGTTTGGAAAAAATTGCCGAGTGTAAATCAGGAATATGCATAGGTGTACTTGGTACATTGTTTCTTCCGCATTTTTCAAAGGGAGTGAAGATAGAGTCAAAAAGTTATAGTTAAATATTCGAGACAACAACCCTCCTGTATAAGTGTTATACTGGTATACATATTGTCAAAACTGACTGTATAGTCAAACGTAAATATGGTTATTTTGGTATGGATTTTTCTATGGCCTCCACAGTTTGAAATATACCACTGACATTTTATATATTTTGTTAAACACGGAAAGTATAAATATGCCAAGAAATATAATAATATTGGTTTGACGGACAATTTTTAACAAATACGTGCCCAAATCTGTGGGAACTTATTGGTTATTTTGTCATTATTCCATGGCCCCCCACAGCCTAGAATAAGAGTTTAGAATCAGGTCCTTTTGCATTTTAGCTAAGCTTAGGGCTATTATAAAAATACAAAAATGCCGATAAAAAAGTCTGAGCGCACGTTTTCGAGAAAAACGTACGTCAGTATAAGTCTACGAGTAATGGTTATTTTAGAATTTATCTAAGGCCCCACAGCCTAAAATAAGGGTTTAGAATCAGGTCCTTTTGCATTTTAGCTAAGCTTGGGGCTATTGTGAAAATATAAAAATGGCGATAGAAAAGTCTGAGCGCACGTTTTCGAGAAAAACGTACGTCAGTATAAGTCTTCTAGTAATGGTTATTTTGGAATGTTTCTAAGGCCCCACAGCCAAAAATAAGAGTTTAGAATCAGGTCCTTTTGCATTTTAGCTAAGCTTAGGGCTATTATAAAAATACAAAAATGCCGATAGAAAAGTCTGAGCGCACGTTTTCGAGAAAAACGTACGTCAGTATAAGTCTACGAGTAATGGTTATTTTGGAATGTTTCTAAGGCCCCACAGCCTAAAATAAGAGTTTAGAATCAGGCCCTTTTGCATTTTAGCTAAGCTTAGGGCTATTATAAAAATACAAAAATGGCGATAGAAAAGTCTGAGCGCACGTTTTCGAGAAAAACGTATGCAAACATCAGTATGACAGAAATGATTATTTTGGAATGTTTCTAAGGCCCCACAGCCTAAAATAAGAGTTTAGAATTAGGTCCTTTTGCATTTTAGCTAAGCTTAGGGCTATTATAAAAATACAAAAATGCCGATAAAAAAGTCTGAGCGCACGTTTTCGAGAAAAACGTACGTCAGTATAAGTCTACGAGTAATGATTATTTTGGCTTTTCCATTCCATATTTAAAAAGCGCTATACGGTTCTCATTTCCGATACGGTTCTCATTTCCTTCAACCGAAGCCGTCGCCGATTTCAGCGGCTTCAACTCGGCTAAAAATCAGCCGCCGACGTGAGTGACTCACGTCGACTACAACCCAGTCGCAGAAAAAATGTTTTGTTACACGCGATTATTTTTCTTAAATTAAACCATGAAAAATGCGGAAGAAACAATGTACCAAGTACACCTATGCATATTCCTGATTTACACTCGGCAATTTTTTCCAAACAAGTGTCAAAGTTTGTTGGAGAGAGAGGCAGGCGGAAAGAGCTCTGTCCTAAAAACGTTGGCTTTGAAAAAATTACCGAGGGTGAATAAGAACATACGGCGTCTATCAAAATATGGTACCGTTATTTTTCACATTTTTCATTAGAAACGCAATTTTTTTAACAAAACAAGAAAATGACGCAGAAATCTATTAAAAGCTTTTTTCGAATACAGATTGTCGTTTGGTTTTTATACCCTCACTTTAGTGTGACGAGGGTATATATCATTTGCTACGGAAAAAACTGTAACACATCGAAGGAGTAACCCAAGACCCCAAGTATGTTCGGCGGAAATCCGTTTTGGGTCATTTTAAGTCGAATGAGCAATGTCCGTCCGTCTGTCTGTCTGTCTGCTGGCTGGTGCGCACGATAACTCTCGAAAGGAGTAACCGATTGACTTCAAATTTCGTATGTGGTAATATTTTTTTCTATCTCCGGCTAAGTTCGAAGATGGGCCATGTTGGTCCACTCCTTCTGGTACCTCCCCCACAAAGGGTTAAAATGTTGTGAAATATTGATTCTTTAATAATTACTATTATACGTATACGTATTCGAATCTTCTGAAATTCCACACATAGTATTAGTTTGTTAGTCGCTATCAACTCGAGGAAAATGGGCGAAATTGCCACGTCCTTTTTGGTACCTCCCACACAAATGCACCATTTTGCACTAAAAGTTAAAAGCTTTTAACATTAATACCAGTGTTTAGAAATATTTGAAATTTTGTACAGTGTAATGCTTTTATAGTGCCTACAGTCCAGTGAAAAATGGGCGTTATTGCCGCGCCCCTTTTGGTACCTCCCACACAAATGCTCCATTTTGCACCAAGAGTTAACAGCTTATAACATTAATACCAGTGTATAAAAATACTTGAAATTTTGTACAGCGTAATGTTTTTATAGTGCCTACAGTCTATTGAAAAATGGGCGTTATTGTCACCCCCCTTTTGGTACCTCTCCCACAAAGGTACCATTTTGCACCAAAAGTTAACAGTTTATAACATCAATATCAGAGTATACAATTACTTGAAATTTTGTACAGTATAATGCTCTTATAATGCCTATAGTCCGGTGAAAAATTAGCGTTATCACCACGCCCCGTTTTGTACCTCCCACACAAAATTGCCAAATTATACCACAATTTAATATCTCAACGTTAATAGTCCATATAACGGTTACAGTTCGGCACAGTGCAATGTATTTAAAGTATCTACTGTTCAGCGAAATATAGGTGTATTTCTTAAACCCCTTCTGGTACCTCCCACAAAAATTGACAGAATAATTTGTGTAATATTCAATATTACATTACTCACAAAGTGAGGGTATACCTTAGTCGGTTTAACCGACTGAAACGTTCTTACTTGTTATTATAAACATTTTACTTTCAATTGGAAAAAATTTAATTTAAAAATATTTTCTTTTTATCGTAAAATGGTTTCATTACTTTTTTTGAAAACATTCACTTTATTTGAAAATGGTTTTATTTAATGAGAAAATGCTATATAATGGTACTCAATTTGAATTTGTTGAATCGGCTGATAACATGTTAATATGTTCGTGGGAATGCTACTTATGTATAGAGCCGCCGATAGGTCAAAGTTGAGTCGGCTAAGCCGCCGTCGCCGACCAATAATTTCATCCAAAAGCCGCCGCCGATAATGTTGGGTCGGCTTCGTTGCCTGAAGTGAAGGCCAAAGGCGAATATTTCGAATGAGTGCTTGCTTTTTGTTTACAATATATCGACCCCTGTGCGCGGAATTATCGTATATACAATTTTTTTCAATATTGAGTTTTTGATGTAATTTTGTTATATTCAATAAATATATACAAACAAATTTGATTTAAAAGCATTCATTAATTTTAATGTTATTGCATAAAATGTGTGTAACAGTATTTCAGCCCCTACTAAGTATATTCTCTATAAATTGCCTTAAATTTATTATTTTAATATTTTTTTAAACAATTTAATAATCTCTGCACTAGTAGAAAATAATCTTTACATAACTTTTTGTAGGTTACTAATTATATTTTGTTTTCTTCTTTTATTTTCAGGTAAGTTTAAACAGTTTTGTATGAAAATTAATTTCCAATCTTTCGTAAGTATGAAACAAATCTTTTGAAATGGCGGTACAATTGCAGATTGATATATTTGGGAGATATTAAGTTTTTTCATAAGAGAAACTTATGCCAATTATATATTTAAATATGGACAGTCAATACGCGACCGGAACGGGAAAGTAGGTGAACGAATTATCAAAAATTTTCAAGAAAATTAATGTTCTTCCAAAAAACAATTGCTAGGAAGGCGGTGAAGTCCCGAATTCAGTTTAGAGAGTCAAGTCATTGCTCCTATACTTCAGTAATAAATTAAAAGAAGAAAATTACACGCAAAGAAAAAATTCATTTCTGAACAAACAATTGCATACGCGAAATAAGTTTCTGTCCCAACAAACGATATTTCCGTTCCGGCAAACGAGAATTGTTTCGCAGAAACGATTTTTTTCTTTGCGTGTAAGAGTTCAAAAATTCCAAAGGAATTTTGTGTCAAAGTATGATTGCTGAATCATGGATGATGAGATTTACGTGTTATCTGACATTTTGCAATTACAATGGCAGGGGTTTATATAATGGAGGCTAATCCACCTAACCGCCAGGAAGTACATTCAAACGATATTCGGCCAAAGGGCGCAAAAGGAGAAGCAACTTATGTCACTTATCGTGTTTTCATTTCTGAAAAAAGATGTTTCTCTGTCAGAGTGCAGCATTTTAATAATGTCGCCTACACCCTCGTGCTTTTCCGGTTTTCGGCCGAGATTAAAGAATTTCTTATCCGGGGTATGTCCAAAGAGGGTTACGCGGACGAATGTTTCATTGCGTGGCCGGCCTTCGGCCCAGATTAAAGATATTTTCCTCTGGGGTATGTCCGAAGACGGCTACGCGGACCAAAGTCCCTTTGCGTGGCATAGAAACCAATGGCTCGAGTAGTGGTCACTTTTACTAACTTTGGTCCGCGTATCCGGAATGAAATAACTCCCAATAAAAATGAAATGATCAAAACGAATGAAATAACTCCCAAGAAATCGCATTGGGACTTATTTCATTTGGGAGTTATTTCGTAATGAAATAAATCCCAACTGCAATTATGAAATAAGACCTGACGCTTTGGGACTTATTTCATAATGAAATAAGTCTCAATTTACATAGAAATTTTTTCGGACCTACGAGTATTTAATTTTTTTATTGGGACTTATTTCATGTGGGAGTTATTTTGACGGTAACTCCTTCTATTACCTCCCCAACAAAGGGTTAAAATTTAATGAAATATTGATTATTTTTTTTTTATTTATTCTGAAATTCCGCACACAGTATTAGTTTATTAGGCGCTATCGCCTAATGAGAATTGGGCGGAGTTGTCACGCCCCTTTTGGTACCTCCCACATAAATGGACCATTTTGCACAAAATGTTAACAGCTTAGAACTTTAATACCAGTACCACAAACTTAAGAGTTATTAAATGCAATTTAAATTAAAAATAATTTAGTTAAATCAAGACCAGTAAAAACCAGTAGTCGGGCTGTGCCGACTATTTGATACCTTACACCACTCTAGTACAACAATGAAATATCCAATGTGTACATCAACAACAATTTGTTTAGACAATTTACATGTGGTACGTCTCTATGGGATCTATAACTAAATCTGGACATACTTTGGTCTATGGATCAATAAACTCTACCACACTAAATTTCGATTGGATGTAAACTACAGCTTCTATTGGATTAAAGGGCCAAATTGGAGGCAGCATATACATATATGGGAAGTAGTATATCTAAATCTGAACCAATTTTCTTCAAATTCGGCAATGTTTGTCCAAAGATCAATAAACTCTACCATGCTAAATTCCAAAACAATTGGATATAAAATACAGCTTCTATAGGGCTAAGGGACCAAATTGGACGAAACATATTTATGGGAGCTATATTTAAATCTGAACAGATGTCAACCAATTTCAGGAGCGAAAGACTCCTAACTGCAAAATTTCAGCACGATCGGTGTGAAATTGCGACCTGTACTCAACGAACAACAACTTAAAATGGAAAGACAGTCGGACGGACGGTAATGTTATAAACTTTTTGTTTGAATTTTTCTTTATTTTTTTTTTCTGAATACAGAACCTTTCATGATTATTGTGTGAAAATTTGAGGTGAATCGTAGCAAACCTAACGAAGATACAGCAGTCTAAGCAACCGCGTCATATATAGCGCGATCCCTTTCGAGGTTTCCTACTTTTTTAAAGAAAAAAAAAAAAAAAACAGAAGATAATATCTATCAAATGTTGGCCACGGCTACGTCTCAGATGGTCCGGTCCATCCGTTGAGTCCAATATTTAATGAATGACACGCGTGATGTTTTGCTCCAAGGCCTGAGTCGGTTTGTCCGCAAAAAATTTAGACGTTACATATCCCCACAGGAAAATGTCTAACGGTGTGATATCACACGATCTTGGTGGCCCTTCGACCGGCCCAAAACGTGAAATTATCTGCTCACCGAAGTGTTCTCTCAATAAATCGCGCCGTCTTGTTGAAACCAAATGTCGCCGAGATCACGAGCTTCAATTTCAGGCATCAAATAGTCGGTTATCATGGCACGATAACGGTCGTCATTGACGGTTACGTTCTCACCGGCATCATTTTCGAAGAAATATGGACCGATGATTCCACCGGCCTACAAACTACACCAAACCGTTGTTTTTTCTGGATGAAGTGGCAGCTCTTGAATCTCTTCAGGTTGCTCTTCGTCCCAAATGCTGTTTACATACCCATTGAGCCAGAAATGGGCCTCATCGCTGAACAAAATTTGGCTCGAAAACGTCGGATCTTCTTGGAACTTTTCAAGAGCCCATAGAGCGAAGCGATGTCACTTGGGAAGGTCGGGCGGCTTCAGTTCTTGCACAATCTGTATTTTGTATGCTTTCAATTTAAGATCTCGACGTAAAATGTGCCAAGTCGTTTCATACGTCAGTCCGAGTTGCTGCGAACGACGCCGAATCGACTCTCCACGGTCTTCGTGTACACTCTCAGCTACGGCCGCAAAATTTTCTTCACTGCGTGCTGGAGGTGGTCTATTCGGTCGAATATTATCCAATAGTGAATGCTGGGTATCAAGATGGGTGATGGTGTTGCGAATAGTACGCTCAGTAGGCCGATTATGTTGACCATAAGTTGCGCGAAGTGCACGAAACACATTCCTCACAGAACGTGAATTTTCGTAATAAAGTTGAACGATTTGTAAACGTTGTTCCGGCGTAAGTCTTTCCATGATGAAATGTCAAACAATACCTAACAAAAATAACATGACAGCATGACACGACTCACACGTGATCTGTCAAAAAAAGGCTATTGAAAAAAGTATCTCTACTTGGATCACCCGTTATATGGCCCAGTACATCAGAAAAACTTTAAAGCGTTTTTGCCACAACACATGTTTTCAAAGACGGTGCCCATCATAACAAAAAAAAAAAACTACTGAACCGATCCTTTTGCATTTTTGAACAATATTTCTTTACATTATTTACGAGTTAACTCTGTCGGTTTTTTTAAATTTGTTAATTTTTTTTATTTAACAGTTACCAATTAGTCGATTTTTTCTCGCAAAAATCGCATTTTTCACTTCAAAGTGTTCCCAAAAACTGAAAAAATTAAATTTCGACAGCGTTATCTAACTAAATAAATTTATTTTTTTAATTTCCGATAATCCGGTATCGAGTTATGAGGGTCACCTCAATTCAACTTTTTTCGAGACGCTATTTTTTTATGAAAATTTTAAACGGTAAACTTTGAAAGTTATAATTTTATGTACCATTGGTTTCAATCAATATTGTTTAAAAAAACATGAAAATGTGCCGTTTTTGCGCGAATTTACGTTACTGCCCCCCTTAAATCGTCTACTGATTCTGAGTGGATCGGTATACTTTAAAGTGGGGTCCAGCTGTAGTATTTCTAGGTGTTACAAAGAGCTGACATGAAACTTACCATTTATCACAGTGTGGTGTAGGATATAATCAATAAAATTACGAATAATTTTTTAGGGACTAAAGGTCGGGGAATTCTTAAGCCGGTTTACCCGAATGAACTTTCTTACCTGTAATTTCCAAAATTTGTGTTTCCAACATTATTGCTTTAAACTTAACGCATATTCCGGCTCTATCGGGCTTATACATAAAAAATGCTCCTCATATTACAGGTAAATTCCACGAAAATTACAATAAAAATTTTGTTTTAAATTTTTTTCGTGTTTAGGACCCCAAATTACACCAGAAAATGTTATGCACATCATTTCGAATTTTTGGTAGACTAATGTAGTGGATAGAATGAGGATGTTTCTATTATTAAGAGCAACACTTTTTTGGTAGTTCACTCTAACCCAGAAGAATAGGTCAAGATTTTTTTATAGCTTTAATACTAACCGCCTGGGTGTATCTATTATTATGAGCAGTTGTGGACATATTCTTAACGTTAGCTATGTTATCGTCACTATTTCCCAAATTATCAAATTAACACCCTAGAAGTGTCCAAATCTATTTTGTATAAATACCATAAAAATAACTTTAAATTATCTCCTGTTGGTCCCCATGAAAGTTTAAACACAATTTAAACGCTTACTTTTTTTCAGAAAACAAAAAAATCAACATTGAATTATTTTACATCCATAGCACCGTTGCGTTTTTTCAAGTGAAAACTTTTCCAACAAATTATAATTAACTTTTGTGGGTAATAAAGAACAACTTTTGTTCGCTTTGAACAAGGCAACAACAAAATTGTCAACACCACACCAAGAAGGAAGGAAACAAGAATCACAGAAACTATAAATCAGCTGAACCATAAAAAGTTGTCATCGTTTCCAAAAAAAAAAACCCAACTTTCAGGCAGAAGATTTTCCAACAAAAAGAGTCATGGAGAAAGGAACAAATATCAAACGAACCAACTGTGTTACTACAGAGATATGGCATCTACGAAAAATAACAAAATTAAAAATTAATAATTAGTTTAACAAACTTACCATAAGAAAAATCTGCGAAAATTGACAGAAAAAATCTCAAAATTGTTGAGGTGTAGTAAAATGTCTAATAAACAAACTTGTCAACTTTGACAACTTCTCCTCGCCAATCTATCTGTTGAGGAAGTGTATGGACCACAGTCTCTTTTGAAAATTGGTTACACTTGACGAAAATAGCACATTTACTCTGACCGAGATCCGATGCGTAATGCCAAACATCCAATTTGCAGTCAGTTGCATATGTAGATGCATCTGATGACTGCATCAGGCCATGGATGACGAATAAAAATGTTGGGACACACAGATGTCAAGGGAATTTATTTAGGCGAACATTTTCTTTTCAAAATTTCACAGACGCACTTTTCCTTCGCACATCTCAAAAAATCATAATTTGCAGCAGATATAAAATACTTTTTCTCCCACAGAACATTTGATAATAAATGTGCATAGTTGAGTGTTGGATAAAGTCATCAAAAATTGGACATAACTCGGAATGTTATCTCACCTCATCGAGAGATAACACGGTCCGAAATCTTTTCCCGCTACAGAGCAATGGTTTCGTTGCTTGTGTGGCACGTAGCGTCGTCTTGTTGAAAGTAAACGTTGTCCAGATCAATACCATCCAACTCCGACAATAAAAAATCATTAATCATCTCTCGATAGCGCAATCCATTCACCGTAACTGTTGATCCAACCTCATTTTCGAGAAAGTAAAGTCCAATGACCCCAACCGCACCAAACAGTCACACGTTGAGGATGGAGAGGCTTCTCAACAATAACTCTTGGATTTTCCGAGCCCCAGATGCGACAATTTTGCTTGTTGACGTAGCCACCGAGGTGGAAATGGGCCTCATCAGTCAAGATGATTTTTCGATGGAATTCCAGATAATTTTCATGCATTTCAAGGACCCAATCAGCAAAGACACGACGTTGTTGATGATCGGCCGACTTGAGTTCTTGTTTTAACTGAACTTTATAAGCCTTAAGACCCAAGTCTTTATGCAAGATACGGTGTAATGACGTTTGTGGAATGCCCAATTCCAAAGAACGACAAGGAATGGACAAACCTGGGATTTCTTCAACACTTTGGGCTACAGCAGCAATATTCTCAGTTGTTCTTGAGCGACGTGCACGGGTTTTATTCTTCACATCACTAACTTGTCCCAACAGCTCGAATTTGTCCACTAATTTCTGTATTGCGGTCCGACAAGGTGCTTCACGACGACCAAAAATGCTTTAGTTTTGCGAACTGTAACTGCAAGATTTTCACCATTTTTGTAGTGAATTTTAATAACTTAAATATGTTGTTGAATCGTGTATCGTTCCACTTTTAGTAATGCCGTAGTTTCTACTTGTCAAATGTCAATGAATGAAAGCTTCAAAAGTGACAGCTACCGAAATACCGGGTGATTCAAAATAAGACCTCTTGTTGGAAAACCCTGTATATGTATCAATAGAAAATGATCAGCAGAAAATTGGACATAACTCTGAATGTAATATATGTATCAATATAAAATGATCAGCAGAATATATTTATAAAATCGCGAAATTGAAAATTTCTGACATATACTATTCTAGAAAATCATAGAATGAAGAAAAATTCGAAGCACTTGATACAGAAGTGAATATTTAATTTTAATGGCCTCAGTGACGGTCTATTTTTTTTACATTTCATAGAATGTACCTATTAGTAAAGAAATTCTTCTCTTATCTAATGAGAGACGGTAGCAAAGCAGGTGATCAATGCTTTAAAATTCTTCCTCATCACCTCAGCTCCTGCAGAAGTCATTGGACTCATGTCTCGTCAGAACACTGATATTAACGAAGACAGTTTTTTCCTCTCTAGTGCTAGAAGATATTTTGACCTTCTCAGTTCGTATGTGCCAGATTTATTTAGCTACCCTACAGGTGCCCATTTTTGTCCATCTTTCATTGGACTGCCTGACTATTGCTTAAGCCAAAGCTTGCATGTGGACTGTGACGAACCAATATGTGCAATTTCTTTGAGAAATTGTAATATCGTCACTTTCCTAGCAAGTTCATCAGCTTTGCAGTTCCCGGGTTAAGAGATCTGCGACAGATGTGACGACCCTACCAACTGAGCCTGCTTCCTCCGGAGGTGGCTAACTTCTGGTCCCGGCCGTGCTCAGTCTTGGGGCAGTTATTTTCCTTTGGAAACAGACTAGCTCTCGTACGCATCAACCAAAAGTGTAAGTTAGCTGGGTAATTCCAAAGCAAATGAAGCAAAAAACACAAATTTTAATAATAACCCCTTTTGATTTTAATAATATTTGGCACAATCATTATACAAATTGGGGTGAATTTTATGGCGTTTTTACTTTTTCAAAATTCATTGTAGTTTTTGTGGTACAGAGCTACAAAGTTACCTATCTCTAGGATTTTTCTTAAAACTACTATTTGTTGAAGTAGCCATATCTTCTTAACCGCTTCACGTAATTTGAA
This sequence comes from Eudasyphora cyanicolor, assembly GCA_963930755.1. NCBI lineage: Eukaryota > Metazoa > Arthropoda > Insecta > Diptera > Muscidae > Eudasyphora > Eudasyphora cyanicolor. Next base: position 131,285,292 of record OZ005736.1, on the reverse strand, counting down.
GATATTAACACCAATGAAAAGCTCTGCTACTCCTCTTCAATTTATGTCCTTTTGGTGGAAGGAAATATGGAATATATCCTTAATACTTGAATATACTGAAAATGCTTCAATTAATATCCTTGATTTTTTTGGCACTAAACGGTAAAACTATTATAAACTGACTATGAAAAACTCAAAATGGAACCTTGATGCACCAAAAAGATATAGCAATATTTTTGAGTCAATATTATAATATTTCTTGTAAATTTTTATATAGAATTTTAGATTCGTATGCTGGACTAGTGTCACTCCAAAACGGCTTGACGGATTGATGTTATTTTTACACATTATATTTGTATTATCAATGTGAGTAAGTGTAACTGTATCTGGATGCCATAGGTGGCGCTGTATTCAAGTTATTAACAAGTTCCTTATTTATGGTACTAATATCTGTAAAATTCGTATGCGGTTAAGAAGATATAGCTTAATTTAACAAATAGTAATTTTGAGAAAAATCCTTGAGATAGGTAACTTTTCGGTACCACAAAAACTACAATGAATTTTTAAAAACTAAAAATTACAAAAAATTCCCGCATACTACACCCAGGAAAATAATTGGTTGGAATTCGATTGTAACAATAAAAAATAATACTAGCAACAAAAAGTATATTGCCTACACCGTCTTTCGGTTGTATTTATAAATAATTAGTTGAAACAACAAAAATAACATGTATACGATCAAATGAAAATGTTTGTAACTAAATCGATGGTTGTATGAATAGAATTAAGATTGTTTTTCCATTGACACTCGGTTAGTTGTGGTAACCAATTTTAAATTTTCATTATAGTACCATATGCTCGAGTATTGGTTGTGACGACCAATGTTTTATTCTCGAAAACAGAAATTGTATCAATAGACCAAAGATTATTATTGCAACGAATAGTTGGTTACTACAACAGAAAAAATATTAATAAATAATCGTTTATTGGTTATCCCAATCATTTCCCAAATTTAGAATAATTAAATGTATTTTGGGAAATACAACCGAAAGATTGGTTGCTGTTCTTTTGCTGATACATGAAAAACAAAAAATAAACTTACTCGACATAAAAAATCTTCAACAGTTGGTTGAAGAATGGTATAGGTAATCAAAAATAATCTCGTGTGGATAATAATGTGTGGAATGCAGAATATGTTGTGCAAAATGTTTTACATAAATACAAATTAAAAGCAACAATCATGAAATTGAAAGCACAGGTTTAAGCGATATTTGCATAAAAGTTTTGTGTTTTTTTCGTGTACTATAATGTTTGTCAAATATTTCCACATCTCGTATAGTGATGAATTTGTAATATGGGATTATTAATTTTGTTATGAATTGTTTTATGTTTTTGTTTAATAAATAAAATAAAAATTAGTGAAAACTGTGTTTAATTGATTGTCGGTAGTATATGACTGACAAATTGTCAGAACAACCAATTTTTTAAAACAGTTGGTTGTGGCAACTGGAACAGATAATTTAAGCCACCATTTTCGTAGTTGGCGCAAACAAATATGATTGTTGTCAACATGGAAACAGAAGTATACCACAACCAAAATATTGGTTGTCTTGATGGAATCGCATGATAGTAGACAGAACTACAAAATTCGGTTGGCAAATAATTCGGTTGAGGCAACCAAACTGTATTCTGTGTGTAGTAGAATTATTGTGCTGAATTTTGTGAAAATTTAAAGAGACCATTTTTTGAGATAGTCGAACTGCTTTGGAATTACCCAGCTCTCATGTGCAAGAGAGGAGTGTGTAGATAGGAAGAAAGTATGATGCTAATAGACGGGATCAGCTATGAATCTTCTGCTGTCGGCCCTGCTCTTAAACCCAACCACCCAACCACACGGACTCCTTCACCTTTCGTGACGTAAAAGTTTAAGATTTAATTTAAGGACAATTATTACTATATTTTAAAATTGAATAAATGCAATAACATACAGTAATTAAATCAATAAATGACAATGCATTTATCAAAATTCCATCAAAATTTGTCTAAGATTAAGTATTTATGTAGAAGTACGATTAAGAATTAATCGTAAAAAATTAATGCAATTAAGAACAAGAATTATCATTAGTAAAAATAACTATTAGTGTTTATATCCTATCATTTGTTGTTGAATTTATACAAAATGAAGTAAAAAAATCACTGGAGGGTATTGCTGCCAGTAACTTGCTATATTTAAGGTGTTCAAATTCTATAAATTGCTCGAAGGGATTATTAATGTGAAAATGCATACGACCTAATTTTAGGTAAGCGAATTCAGTTAATAACAAAATTATAAGGGATGGTCTTCCTTGTACTCAGTTACTCAATTTATAAATGTATATCCCTCACAGAAAATGACATTTCACTTAAGTTTAATTTAAATGATGTATACAAAAATAACTATTTGGCAGAATGGGGCGATGTAACTTCTGAAGTGCGCCAAATATTGTTATCTTCATCAGGAATCAGCCCAATCATGGATCTGCTTATAGATATTGAAATGTAGGACAATTTAGTATGACCGACTCAAAAAAATTTTTTTTTAGTTCCTCAAAAAGATAATCCTTGGATTATCGTTAGCTCCTTGAAATTAATGATTCTCGTCTCAAGATTTCTCTATTTTCGGCCTATTAGCAGTGATTTTATGAACAAGCCTTCAATTTATAGCATTTTGGTAAATGAATCCAGCATCAAACTAAGGATTCCACGCAAAGTTTAAATTCGAACGTTAAAATTGCTCGCCTTTGGGGAATTCAATATACGCCCGAGAATTCCCCAATCAAGTTTGTCAATATATTATGCAAATTGAGAAGATTAGCGATTTTAATTCTCAATTTTGGATTTATTTTGGCGACATCCCTTATTGTCATTATTTCGGCTTGATAGACACTGCAGGTACCTGGTAGTCTGTGAGCTATATGAAGATTGAGTTCCTTACAGTGTTCTCCGAAGCCATCATTATCATCTAGCTTCGAACCAGCTGTGTAGAAGTTATTGTTGTAGCAGCTTGGAGACGCTGAGTTGATAATCCTTAAGTCTATTTCTATTGCAGACTTCGTTTCCGCATATATCTAATGCACTAACCACTGAGCTACCGAAGGCCACATCTGTGTAGATGTGGAGACGTTTTCTATTTCCTGGTGTTCTGCCAACCAATTCCTCTGTGGCAGGTATTTTAGTGGTGATGTTGCTCTTGAATTGTTAGTATATAGTTTACTCGGTCGGTTACCAGTGCACTACATTTTGATTCTCATGCTCATGGGGTCTTACTTCTTATACCTCTACATTGATAGACAGGATAGTTGTAATGACCATCGCCATAATATCAATGGGCGGTAGACGCAGTAATATCGGGTCCGTCAATAAGAGCGCTTCAAAAGTTTTTTTAAATAAAACAAAAACGGAAGTCCAGACGCTGAACCCAATTTTCGACGGTTTTCAAGCATAAATCGGCCGATACTGCTGCAAGTTCACGTTCGATATTCGTACGAAGTTCATCAATCGTCGCTGGCTTGTTGGCATAGACCATAGACTTGACTTAGCCCCACAGGAAATAATCTAACAGCGTCAAATCGCACGACCGAGGCGGCCAATCGACTGGACCAGTTCGTGAGATAACACGTTCTCCAAACTTGGTTTTCAATAAATTGATTGTGGCATTCGCTGTGTGTCTTGTGGCGCCGTCCTGTTGGAACCACATGTCCTCCAAGTCCATATCATCCAATTGGGGCCAAAAATATTCGGTTATCATTGAACGGTAGCGATTCCCATTCACAGTAACATGCCGGTCTTGATCATCACGGAAGAAGTACGGCCCAATGACGCCGCCGGCCCATAAACCGCACCAAACCGTAATTTTTTCGGGATGCAATGATGACTCATGGAGTACGTGTGAATTGCTGTCTGACCAATAATGCATATTTTGTTTATTGACGAAGCCTTTCAGCCAGAAATGAGCCTCATCGCTGAAGATGATTTTTCGATTTTTCGGGCTCTTAACGTTGAGGCCACTGACTCCGAATTTCGGTAGTAAATTTTAATAATTTCGACTCGTTTTTGGCTCGTATATCTTTCCATCATGAAATGGCAAACCTTACGGAAGAGAAATGTCAAAAGAGCGGCAAAAAATATGTCGTCGTTTGCTGTCCCTGTCGGTCTACTTTTGTAGCGTCCCTGTTGAAAAACCCTTTACATTTCGAGACTCAGTCGCTATAGTCCTTAAAGCTCTGCGTATGCATAGGTATAGGTGCTGTATAGTTCTTAACACAACAATGCCCTACAACTGTATTGAACGAACTATTGCTATATATACAATGGACGTATCCAATGGACTGAATTTAGGAGATTTTAGGGCCCCAACGCGATCCTACAGCTTTCCTGCGCAGGAATATAAGGCGAATTTGGCTTTCCTTACACATTCCATTGCATTAAGTCTGACTGACAATTTCCTATCTAGAATTATTTCTAGATATTTTGTACATTCAGAAAAGACCAGCTCTGTTCCATTTATTGGAGGAGGGTTCACATGTGGGCCCTTATTCATCTTAGTAAAGATAACTCATTCTGTCTTGTTTAGGTTAAGCCATCTGCATATGCCACGACTTTGCAGCCACCACGTTCTACATTTCTTTCAAATTAGGGGAGACTGTACTACTTCTTTTGCGGTCCTTCTGTTCACAAACTTTTTTAGAGTTGTTAACCCAAGGCTGTTATGCGTCTTCTGTTGAGCAGGCTTTGAATTAATCTAATCAAGCTAGATTTCATCCTCAGATTTGTCAGTGTATGTTGTTCACCCATCTGAGTGAATGTTGTTAAAAGCCTATTCTAGGCCAAGAAAGGCCACCATAGTGAATTCCTTGAAATATAGGGATTATTCGATAGTGGCCACAAGTTCAGTTTGTTTGTTTGTTTGCATAGCTATTGAAGAAGGAAAAAATTCTCACCAAATGAACGAAATTTTAGTTTTCTAAAATAAAAATCAACACTCCTCGTTGACGTGAACTGCTAATCCGTTTAGTGAAACAGAAAATTATTTTCATCAAACAGATTTTTGTTTTGAACAAAATAATTTTCTCTTTCCTACGATACGATTTCGTTCTTGGTCAAAAAATTGTTTCCTTTGGTTGTGGACTTTAGTTAGTCTCCTTGTGTTTAGGTTCAATATTTTGAACTAAATCTATTGTTCAGATTGACTAAAATTCGAATTTTTGTAAATATTGTACTTAGAATTTCAACAATGTTCTTTTGACCCTTTAGCAGCGCTCTGTAGATGTGCTGGTTTGTGTCTATGCTAGCTATATTGAACCAGAAACATCAAAATTTTCCTTGAGTGTAAATTTAGGTAAAATAATCACTCATTAAAATCTCAATTGTTTTTCAGTAGACTTCCTTTTATAGACATAATTTATTATTTCCGCATTAAATACGTCATGAACATTTCCCTGTCTATCCATTAATTGTTATTGTAAACCGAGATTATTTATTTAGTATCTATATCATAAGTTTACAATCAATACAATAACATTTCTGTAGTATTCAATATTTTTTTCTAAATTAAAAAAAAATGAGTACTTATTCCCCCCCCCACACACACAGAACAAAAAGTGTGTGAGTGGGCCAATAATGATTGCAAGAATGTTGTGGGGGCAATCGAATAATGACCTTTAATTGAATGGCTTTGTTTTAACCACTTTTTTTCCACACAACTGTGACTCTGTGCCACAACCTCCTCCAGCAGTTGTTTCAACTGTCATAGAACCAGCAGCACCAACCAACACTAGTAGCAACATCAGCAGCAAATGTGTGTACTATGAGGGGGTTATTGGCTTGTACTTATGTACACATCTGAACATAATAATAGATACACCTAAGCGGTAGCTATTAAAGTGTTAACAAATTTTGAACTGCTCTTTTTTTCTCCCTAACACAATACAATACTTGTACATGATTTTGGGACTCAATTCTGAGAATTGGGCGTGAAAGTAGCCCCAAAAATAAGAACTTCTGCATCATTCGTTTAACAACAAGTTGGCTCAATAAATAATTTAATGGCCATACGATTTTTTTTTCTCAAGGTGGATTTTTTTGCGCTTTTTCTATATTTTTCACTGAGAAAGCTTATTTTTGATGACTCAATTCCACTAAATCCATTGACACCATCTATGCGTCGATTCGGCTAATTACACTATGCAACAACATTTTTGTCGAAGGGCTGTGCATAACATGTTTTAATGACAGTTGCTAAACTTCCGTTTCTACTGATGATTTAGAACTGATTTTTTCAGCATTTGTAGCCCTAATAATTTCCTTTATTTTAAATGGTAAATGGTATTTATCGAGCTTAACTTCAAGAATATGGTCCAAATACTAAAGGTAACTTCCATGAAAATTGAAATTTTTAAAAAAAAATTAAAAAAAAAACTTTACCTTAAAAAAATTTTTGTTTTATCTTGAACATGCCTCAATCTATTAACAACAAAGTTTTTAGGTCTCGGAAACAAAAACAAATTGTTGTTTCATAGTGTTATTCAAATCTATTCTTTTTCAAAAAGCAACAATTTTTAATAGTTCACACAAATTAGTGCTTATGTGAAACTTAAAGGAGCTTAAATATTGCATACATTTTAGAAAAGTAGTTCAAGACATTTTATTACTTAAATGCAGGGGGCAAAATCGCCTTTTTTGATATGTTTGAATCGAAAGACAATATATTTGGAACACAAATTTTAAATATTATATATTTCTGAGTACATAAATTTTATTTGAAAATCAATAACATTTTTTTGGAACGCAGATATTAATATATCACAACAAAATATTTTTGCAAACTAATTAAAAAAAAACCATAGAAATAAATAAAAATAAAACAATTTGTTACGAATTTCTCCAAATATATTTTATTTAAAAATATTTTCAAAACTTTGCTGGCATTTTCGAATTTAAGTTTTAATTTTTTCTTGATTTCGAATTATTCCTTCCAGTTAAAAATATTATAGGCGGCATTACGTCTGTCTTAGAGCACTCATTTTAAATTTCTGAGTATTCCAAGTCATCATTTGTTGTCAATCATGTAATTAATTTAGTTTTATTCAATATTATACGATATAGTATTTTTACAAACATTAAAAATGTTAAAAAAATAATAATAAGTTATCGATATACACACTTTCTGAATACTTAAAGGCATATCGCGACCTAAGAGTGAAAAGGCGCTAAGTCCACTTTTTGCCAAAATGTATTTTTTGAAACGAAACGTAAGATAAGTTTGATATACAACGATTTGAAAACAAAAAGCCAACAAAATCATGCTTTGTCATCTTTAAAAGCTGAATTGTAAAATCGCCAAGTCCATTTACCCTTTATAAAAACATTCATATACAGTGAGTATTTTGCCTCTCCTGTAAAATGTTTAATATTGGACTTAGCGCCTTTACACTCTTAGGTCGCGATATAAAAATTTGTTTCGGAAATAATGGTCCCAAATACAAAATATATATTAGGATGTCAACAAGGATTTGTTCAGAACAACATCTTCCTAAAGTGTACCCTAAACATTTATATGTTTCAAACCGAATATGTTTGAGACAACATACTACAGAAGCTATTTTTTCAGCGTGTACTAATGGTGATTTCGATTCTGAAATAATGTTGCCCCGTCGACGCAAAATTCTGAAAAATATTTTCCCTGGTTAGATGGAACTGATGTAGTAACTCGAATTAAATGTATCTCATATTTCAAAATGTGGTATAAAAGTCCAGTTTTCGCGAAAAAGTCAAGGAAAGTATTGGGATTTTTTGAAGAAACGAAATCACCACCAGTCATTATGTATTATGTGCATCTATTTTTATGAGCAGGTGTGTAGGTGCTCCAGCAATAGCTACAACCTCTAATCAGTGGTAGTGCCACTGCTACTTTTACTCTGTCACTGTCATGTCTCCATGTGGTGGTGGATCGATGAACGGATGACTGGTTTTGTCTGTCACAGTCATTGTTGGTTACATTTAGAGGGCGGTCATGGGCAGACGGACAGACTGGTGGTCGGACCGCACGAATGAATGGTTATTTTTTATGACATTTCAGCTTTTTTTTCCTGTTCATTGTTGTCGCCTAAAGCCACCAACACACGCACTCAATGTTGTGGATTTTCTTTCATATTTTCGTAATATTTATTTTTATTTACTTTGTCTCGTTTAGTTCTAATAATAATAAATATAAAGTAATCGACTTAAGTACTTATTGAATTATTTACAATATTAATATTTTTTATTAAATGCACAACAATACTGGATTTTGTGTGTGTGCCTTTTTTTTTTACCGACTTTGTGTCTGCCAATGTCTGTCCCTTTTTTGTTTTTTTTTTTTGGTTGTCGCATATATAGGGCTACTGTTGTTGTTGTCACAAGAAAATGCTAAATACTTAGGATCTCTCATCTCAGACTGTCGTCAGCCCGTGTCGGTTCCTTTTTTCTCTGTCGACTAGCGTACAGTGTTTTCAGGTGTAAAAGTCAGCAGGATATATATTATTTGCTACACTGAAAAAACGTTGGCTTTGTTTTGACGCCAAAGACAATAAAACCTTAAAATAAGTTCATGTTGTACTTAAATTGAAGGTTATATCGAGGATTTCATGCCTACACGGAAGAAAATCGTCATTTTTGATTTGCTTGAATAAAAAGAAAATATATTTGGAACTAAAATTTTTAAATATTATATGTTTTTGAACAACTATGGGTTTTCCAATAAGAGTGATATGATTTCTTAGAAAAAAAACGCATTATTATTGTTAAGGAAATTCAAAAGTACAAATTTGAAGATACAATTAAATTCTAAATAAAACGTCATTCAAATGGCCTCCAAGACATCTTCTGCCGAAACGAATTCCAAGAAACCAATTTTCCAGCACTTCTTCCACTAAATCAAGTCATATGTCATGAATGGCACGATCAATATTGACTTGTAAGGCTGACGCCAGACCGCACACCGAAGCAGAGCAATGCGAAAACTGCTCGAAGTCACTGCTAAAACAACGACGCAACATGTCAAGCCGACTGCAGAGATAGAGAGAATTTACACATGTGTTGAAGTGAGAGATCAGATTGAAAATGTTTGTTTTTTCTCTTTTTTTTTGCATTTGTGTTCTGACGGAGCAAAGCAGAGTTAGAAACGCTTCAGAACGCGCTCTCTTGCTGCGAATAACGGAATGTGTGCATCTCTGCAAGAGAGCGCGTTTTGAAGCGTTTCTAACTGAAGCGTTTCTGATGTCTCACTTCAACACATGTGTAAATTCTCTCTATCTCTGCAGTCGGCATGACATGTTGCGTCGTTGTTTTAGCAGTGACTTCGAGCAGTTTTCGCAATGCTTAGCTTCGGTGTGAGGTCTGTCGTCAGCCTAAAGCTTGAAGAGAGTCTGGTTTATTTCGAAAGACCAATGACTCCAAATTACCCACCCCCCCCCCCCCAAGAAATAGTCTAATGGTGTAAAAATCACAACTTCTTGGAGGCCATTCAATATCACAATTTCTTGAAATAATCGAATCTCCCAACTTTTCTCGCAACAATTCAATTGTTTCATTTGCTGTGTAGCACGTAGCCACAATCGGTCAATAGCAAAAATATAGCTCTTAACGAGAGCTAAAATATTGCTCATGGGTGTCAAGGTCGTAGGTCGACTGGAAAGTGTTTTTTTTGGATTTAAAAAAAATGGACTTAGCATCATTTTCAAATGTGAACGGATAGTTTATTTTTGCTCTAGCTCCTTAACGGTACGTCGGATCGGGAATCGGTCAATGGCAAAATGATAGCTCTCAACGAGAGGGTGTCAAGGTCGTAGGTCGACTGGAAAGTGTTTTTTTGGATTTAAAAAATGGACTTGGCGCACGAAAAGTTGCAATTGGAGAACGATTATTTTGATAATAAAACTGAATAATTTGTAAAACGTTGTTCTTGCGTAGATCTCTCCATGTAAACACTACCTAATACAATGAAAAACAAATGACAGACCATGACATATTACGAAACGTCACTTCAAAAACATATCACCCTATTGGAAAACCCGTTACTAAAAAAATATTTTCCAAATAATAATTGCACCTTCTACACGCAAAGAAAAGTAACGTTTGGGCGTCGTTTATCGCAAACATTTTTCAATGTCTCAAACGCTCTATTTTTCCGTAACGGTTGAAATATTTGCGGTGAATGCAAAATTTTATCGTAAACGTAGTTTCTCTTCCAAAATTTTTGTAATTTACTTTTATGGTAAACGAAAAACATTTACGGAACCATATGGTATTTAAACATGTTTGAATATATTAAAGAGAGTTGAGAGAACAAAGAGCTAATCTTGTTTTCATTTTGTGAGAGTGCGGTTTTATAACGCTTCAAACGCGGTCTCTTCTTGAGAGTAACACATTGCGTTATTCTCAGCAAGAGAGCGCGTTTTGAAGCGTTTCTAACTCTGCTTTGCCCCGTCAGAACACAAACAAACAATCTGTTGCTTTTGTTACATTTTACTAAAAATTGTGAAATTTTTGATTATAAACATATTTTATAAAACATATTAAATATCATAATAAAAGGTGGCGCAAAAGAAATACTCCTATCAGAAAATGCTATAAATTTTGCGATTGGCCCCTAATGCCTAATGTTGACATTTGTGTAGTAAACACATGCGAAATACACGTTAATAAACAATGTTACGCTACACTGCTCCAGAACGCGGAATATTGCTGACTATTTATTTGACCAATAATCGGTCGGTGACTTTGGCACAAAAAACATCGAAAGGTTACTTTTGCGCCACCTGTTACAATCAAATTATTTATTTGCGACAATCGTTTTCTCATTTATTGTTAAACTGACATTGCTTGTGACAAACGCAATGACCGTTTACAACAAACGTTTTACAGGGTTTGGGATAAACAGGCATTGCATGTGAAAAACACAATAACCGTTTGCCCCAAACGTTTCACAATAAATATAAATCATTTACGATAAGAACACTAACCGTTTGCCATTAACGTTTCTTTTCGTTTCGGGATAAACAAAAATCGTTTGCGACAAATATACACCACAAACGAAATTCGTTTGTCTAATTTTTCGTTTGGGAGTAACGAATTTTTTCTTTGCGTGTAAGAAAATGGGAATTTTAAAGAAAAATTTTGTACAAAAATTTACCATAAACAAATTTTTTAATATGTTTTTCGTGTTAATGACACCATATTACACCAGAATATTTTATGCACAGCCATTCGACAAAAAATTTGTTGCATAGTGTTATCAGTACTTCTTTTATAGCCGATTTTTTATAGCCCTGTATTTTCCCACGAATTTATTTTGATTTTCTTCAGAACCACTATGCATTAGTTGTGTGTCATGAACTCAGCCATTGTGGGAATTTTTGAAAATTATTTTTCTTATATTCCTTGACATTGACCTTTTACTCGGGGGCGGGTTAACGTTCATAGGACCATTCATAGCTCTTGGAAATATAATTCTGTTTCAAAAAGATGTTTTAGATGGAATCAATTATTTTTTGCCCTTGTTATGTTTGACCTTTTCAATATTTGCAATTGTGATGAGAATTAGACCTTTAAAATTTCTATCAATTTATGAAAATAAGCTTCCAATAGGTTTTCATAATAAACTTGTGAAATTATGTTTGTCCGGTGCCAAACATACGGACAATAAATTGGCACGTGTATAATTTATTTGCATTATTGTTTACATATTTTTTTTCGCAAAAATTTAGTTCTGCGTTTTCGAATGGAAACAAGAAAATGTTTGAAGAAACAAATTCCATAATTTCATTAAACAAATCACAACTTATTGAAAGCTGATGAGGAGTCATCAAAAAACAGAAACAAAAGTTCACAAGTTCACTCATAAAAGTTCACTCATAAAAGTATTGAGTTTAGTGAAAATGTTGCAAAGAAAAAGAAAAACTTTTCAATTTGCATTAATCAAACCATGTTTAAACAAACAATAAGCGAGTATTATTATGGTTGCACAACGATTTGTGCGATTTTCCAGCCAACTCAGCAACAAATGTTCACCTCTAAAGCACAGCATTAATCTTAAAATCCATAAAAACTCACAAATGAAATATTTTTGTTGCGCATTTTGTTGTTTTTTTTTCTTTTGAGAAAAATGCCATTAAAATTCAATTTAGTAACACTTGAGACTTTGAAAGCAATTAACAGACATTATTAGATTTTAGACAATCCTCTTTTGGGTGGGCCCGCACATTGGGTGGTGGGTGACCTCAATGTGGCATCTCTAAGCAAACCATCAGCAGTGGCACTACGTATGTATTTGTTTTTTGGGGTAAGGGTATAATTTGTTTTTAAATTGTAAGCAAAACGATACTACTGATAATATGTATTTTATTAAAATATTTTTAAATACAAAATTGCAAAAAATTTAAAATAATAAAATTTGCAGTTTATTTAATTTATTCATATGACTAAATATCCTATTCAGAAGCTGTTCCTTAGGCACACAAATCTACTCATAAATTAAACAGAAACAATTACAACTATATACGAGTACATATGTGTACACAACTTAGCCACAATTTTAAACTAATCTATATATGAGCAATTTCCATGTTAAGTGATCACAGTATTTTTGGCTCATGTCAACACGCTGAAAAAAAATCGCTTCTGTAGTATATTGTCCCAAACATATTCGGCTTGAAACATATATATATTTAGGGTACACTCTAAACATATTGTATTTGGTATATACAAAAATTATATACTTGGGAAGATGTTGTTCTAAACAAATCTTTGTTTACATCCCAATATGTCATTATTTGGGACTATTATTTCCGAAACAAATATTTATTTGCATTTAAGTATTCGGAAAATACATAAATTGTGTTACATTTTTCAGTAATTCAAAGTTAATTTTTTAGAAATGTTAAATGTTCATAAAATAATAATAATAATCTTGGATTAAAATAAATTACTTAGAGGATTGACAACTAATGATGGCTTGGAATACTCAGAAAATTTAAATGATTGATTTAAAACGGAAGTTAATATGGTATCATAACTGGGAGGTATAATTCGAAAACAAGGAAAAATTAAAACTGAATTTCGAAAAAGTCAGTAAATGTTTTGAAAATGTTTTTAAATAAAATATATTTGGAAAAATTCCTAAACAATAATTTTATTTGTATTTAAACACATATTTTATTTGAGAAATTTAGTTTGCAAATAAATTTTGTTGTAATATATTAATATACGCGATCCAAATACATTTTATTGATTTTCAAATAAAATTTATTTGGTCAGAAATATATAATATTTAAAAATTTGTGTTCCAAATATATTTTCTTTGGATTCAAACATATCAAAAATGGTGATTTTGCCCCGTGAAGGATTTTTGTGAAACTTGGTATAATGATTACACTAAGTGTAGTCAACAAACCATGCAAATTATTTTGAAAAAAAAAAAAAATAATGACGATTTTAAATTGTGAATTTTAAGGAATACTGGGTTTTTTTTTAAAAATATATCTTTTTATCCGTAAAAGCTATCACTACACGCTGAAAAAAAATCGCTTCTGTAGTATATTGTCCCAAACATATTCGGCTTGAAACATATATATGTTTAGGGTAGACTCTAAGCATGTAATATTTGGTACATACAAAAATTGTGTATTTGGGAAGATGTTGTTCTAAACAAATATTTGTTTACATCCCAATGTGACTGCTATTTGTGAAACAAATATTTATTTGGATTTAAATATTCATAAAATACATAAATTGTGTCAAATTTATCAGTAATTCAAAGTTAAATTTTTAGAAATTTTTAATGTTCGTAAAAAAAATAATTGAAATCATATAATCTTGGGTCAATATAAAGTACTTAGAGAACTGACAACTAATGATGGCTTGGAATACTCAGAAATTTTAAATGATTGATTTAAAACAGAAGGTAATGCTGCATATGGTATCATAACTGGGAGGTACAATTCGAAACCAAGGAAAAATTTAAACTGAAATTTGAAAAACTCAGTAAAAGTTTTGGAAATCTTTTTTAAATAAAATATATTTGGAAAAATTCCTAAATAATAATTTTATTTGTATTTAAACACATATTTTATTTGAGAAATTTAGTTTGCAAATATAATTTGTTGTAATATATTAATATATGAGTTCCAAATATATTTTATTGATTTTCAAATAAAATTTATTTGCTAAGAAATGTATAATATTTAAAAATTTGTGTTCCAAATATATTTTGTTTCGATTCAAACATATCAAAAAAGGCGATTTTGCCCCGTGTATGGGAACTTTTGCAAAATGTAAGTAATTATTTGCACTCTTAATGAAAAAATAGAAAAACAAATTTAAAAAGAATATTTCTAAATGGGATTTCAAGGTCTTTGTTTTTATGCAAATAAAAGACTTTATTTCATATTTCACATCCTACGTTCGTTGGGATTTTTCCAACATCTTCAGGGATGAATTTTATTGAAATCTGGCAATATATTTTTTTTTAAAAAAATTTGATTAAAATTTATTATTTTAAAAAATCCCCTTTTTACTTTTAAATTAATTTTTTTTGTATTTTAGGCCAAATTGTCCTCTACAATATAGCCAATTTCCACGATGGCATTTTTATCTTGCAACTTTTTTTCCAATTGCAACTTTTCGTGCGCTAAGTCCATTTGTTTTAAAATCCAAAATCCACTTTCCATTCGAACTGCGACCTTGGCACCCAAGAGCAATATTTTAGCTCTCGTTAAGAGCTATCTTTTTGCCATTGACCGATTCCCCATCCGACGTACCGTTAAGGAGCTAGAGCAAAAATAAACTTTCCGTTCACATTTGAAAATGCTAAGTCCATTTTTTTTAAATAAAAACAAAAACACTTTCCAGTCGGCCTACGACCTTGACACCCATGAGCAATATTTTAGCTTTCGTTAAGAGCTATCTTTTTGCCATTGACCGATTGTGGCTACGTGCCACACAGCAAATGAAACAATTGAATTGTTGAGAGAAAAGTTGCGATATTGAATGGCCTTCAAGAATTTGTGATTTAACACCATTGGTCTTTCGAAATAAACCAGACTCTCTTCAAGCTTTACAAATCAATATTGAACGTGCCGTTCATGACATACGACTTGATTTAGTTGAAAAAGTGCTCGAAAATTGGGTTCATCGAATTCGTTCCTGCAGAAGAAGTCGTGGAGGCCATTTGAATGACGTTTTATTTAGAACTTAATTGTATCGATTGTACTTCACATTAAATAAAAAAACTTTTGGATTTCCTTAACAATAAGTGTGTTTTTTTTCAAAGAAATCATATCACTCTTATTGGAAAACCCGTTATGTTGTAGTACACTTTATATTGTAGTACACTTTTTATTATTTGCTAAAGTACCGATCCCTCCCATAGACTAGACATTTTTTCAGACGATTTTTTATATTTAGGTAGAACACTACCAAAGCTTACCTATTATGAACTATTTTTTGACAAACGGTTTCACATCAGTGAGTCTAATGATATCGTTGAAAGAAATGGGAATTTTTTGGAATTGCATTGTCAGAAAAAGTTCGAATTATATCCTTATGTCCAAATTGTGGGATTCATCTATGCTAAATCTTCTTTTTTTATCTCTTCGTAAATTTAATATTTATAAATATGCATATAAGCAACATGATCCAGCCCACCAACTGAGGGGAGTGGTGACTAGAAATTTTGTAGACGGTCTTTTTGTATAGAGATAATAACAATGAAACACAAACAATGCAGGTAACGGGAAAAAAGTCGGGGTTTAAAGGGTTAATCATTAGTAGGTATTATACATAAATAAGTAAAACAAACCATGTTCGGATGCTACATATTTTTGGGAAATTTTGTAACGTCCGAACTGGATTTTTTTCCTTATATCTCTCGTCAGCAAATACGATTACTTGACGTTGTAGCGGACTTATTTCATCCATTATCCATTATTAATTATAATTATTATTATAAGTTTTCGTTACATCAATTTCGTTACATCCATGTTAAATCTATGACTCATTGTTGTTCTCATTTTTTACAACTATTATTTTTAGAACTCTCGTTTACTCTCATTATAAAAGTAACGTGTATTAAAGATAACTCTAGACGTTGAAACCGATTTTTGTTAACACTAGCTGGTAACTTACATGTATTATCATCTTCCCATGCTGATCGAGCTGTTAATCAATAAAGGCATTCTGTAAAAAAAGCGCTGTTTTATTACTACAGGCACTTTACATAAAAACATAAATCACATAAAGGACCGTGAAGGACTACTGTAGCTAGAGTATCCGAAGACAAATACTGAGCAAATAAAAGCCTTATTCAGTAACGAAATAAAATAATTATTCTATAAATTATATAAAACTACATCATAAGGCGAAATCTTCTAGAAGGTGTAATAAATTACCAGGATTTCTTCCCTTACAACGTAATTTTTTCGTGTTGAAATAACAGAAGTGAGATAATAATTCTTATTCGTTTGGAAGAAGCTATGCTTCTTAGAGCTGGATTTTTGACCGAATAATCACAGCTAAAGCTAGCTGAATGATCGAAGTAACATCAGTGAAATAGCTATATGAGGAGCTGATCTGTCAAGTAATTGTATTTGCTTCACGGTTTTTAAAAAAAAACTTTGCATTCTATAATACATAATAGAGGCAAAGATGGTCTGGAGCATGGAGAATATCCTAGTGACGAACTTTTGAACCTCTACAATTTTGCTTATGACAATGAAATTCGAAATCTGTGTAGTTTTTGAAATAACATGAGAATTGGACGTGAAAGTAGCCCAAAAAAACTTCTTCATCATTAGTTTAGTCAAGTTGGCTCAATTAATAATTTAATGGCCATACGATTTTTTTGATTTTTAGCACTTTTTCTATATTTTTTTTTTCGGAATACCGTACGGGATTTCTCTTTTGTTTCTAAAGCAAAGTTGTAGATATTGAATAGGAGGAAAAAATGCGGAACAAACCTACCCGAAAAAAGTGCATCCAGTGCCTTGAAAATCGCACAATTGGTCCTTCGAGCTGGATGCAGAAATTGAGGGAATAAAGCCTAAACGAAGGTAAATACACTATGGACAACATTTTTGTCGAAGGTTGGTGCATAACATTTTCTGGTGTCCTAAACAAGATACATTTTTTTTATGGTAATTGTTTTTTTTTTTGTAATATTTTCTTTAAAATTCCCATTTTCTTGGAAGGTGTATTTAGTATTTGGACCGTATTTGAAGTAAACACGCTGAAAAAAAATCGCCTCTGTAGTATATTGTCCCAAACATATTCTGCTTGAAACATATATATTTTTAGGGTGCACTCCAAATATATAACATTTGACACATACAAATATTATATGTTTGGGAGGATGTTGTTCTAGACAAAACTATGTTTACATCCTAATATTTTTTATTTGCATAATTTATTTCCCAAACAAAGATCGATTTGCGTGAACATATATCTATTCTATAATTGTTTAGAAATTTTTAATGTTAGTAAAATTTCTTTATAATCAAAAATAATGACTGGGAATAGTTAGAAAATAAAATAAGTGGTTTCCAATAGAAGTTAATGCTAAGTATGCCATTTTTAATAGGAAAGCATAATTCGAAAACATGGAAAAAATTAAAACTAAAGTTCGAAAAAATCAGCAAAGTTTTGAAAATCTTTTTTTTAAATAAAATATATTTGGTAATATTCATAAACAATAATTTTATGCGTACGAGTATTTAAACACATATTTTATTTGAGAAAATTAGTTCGCAAATATATTTTACTCTAATATATTAACATAAGCGTTCTAAATACATTTTATTAATTTTCAAATAAAATTTATTTGCTCGAAAATATATAATAATTAAAAATTTGTGTTCCAAGTATATTTTCTTTCGATTCAAACAAATCAAAAAAGGCGATTTTGCCCCGTGAAGGATTGATAAAGCCGGGATATAATTTAAATTAAAGGAAATTATGACAACTACAAATATTAACGAAAAAAAAAATTGTTTTATCAATATAATTATACCCTCACTTTAGTGTGACGAGGGTATATATCATTTGCTACGGAAAAAAGTGTAACACATCGAAGGAGTGACCTAAGACCCCAAGTATGTTCGGCGGAAATCCGTTTTGGGTCATTTTAAGTCGAATGAGCAATATCCGTCCGTCTGTCTGTCTGTCTGTGTGTCTGCTGGCTGGTGCGCACGATAACTCTCGAAAGGAGTAACCGATTGACTTCAAATTTGGTACGTGGTAATATTTTTTTCTATCTCCGGCTAAGTTCGAAGATGGGCCATATTGGTCCACTCCTTCTGGTACCTCCCCCACAAAGGGTTAAAATGTTGTGAAATATTGGTTCTTTAATAACTGCTATTATACGTATTCGAATCTTCTGAAATTCCACACATAGTATTACTTTGTTAGTCGCTATCAACTCGAGGAAAATGGGCGAAATCGCCACGCCCCTTTTGGTACCTCCCACACAAATGCACCATTTTGCACTAAAAGTTAAAAGCTTATAACATTAATAACAGTGTTTAGAAATACTTGAAATTTTGTACAGTGTAATGCTTTTATAGTGCCTACAGTCCAGTGAAAAATGGGCGTTATTGCCGCGCCCCTTTTGGTACCTCCCACACAAATGCACCATTTTGCACAAAAAGTTAACAGCTAATAACATTAATACCAGTGTATAAAAATACTTGAAATTTTGTACAGCGTAATGTTTTTATAGTGCCTACAGTCCATTGTAAAATGGGCGTTATTGTCACCCCCCTTTTGGTACCTCTCCCACAAAGGTACCATTTTGCACCAAAAGTTAACAGTTTATAACAATAATATCAGTGTATACAATTACTTGAAATTTTGTACAGTGTAATGCTTTTATAATACCTATAGTCCAGTGAAAAATGAGCGTTATCACCACGGCCTTTTTGTACCTCCCGCACAAAATGGCCAAATTATACCACAATTTAATATCTCAACGTTAATATACCAGTCCATATAAACGGTCACAATTCGGCACAGTACAATGTATTTAAAGTATCTACTGTTCAGCGAAATATAGGTTTATTTCTTAAACCCCTTCTGGTACCTCCCACAAAAATTGACAGAATAATTTGTGTAATATTCAATATTACATTACTCACAAAGTGAGGGTATACCTTAGTCGGTTTACCCGACTGAAACTTTCTTACTTGTTTTAAATTAACATTCATATCTTTTCATTTCGTTTCTTTGACCGAAAGATTTATATCATTAAAATTCTTGTTTTTTTCAAACCAGATTTAATGAAAAATTTAAATCGTTTTGCTCCTGTGGTAATTCCTCAAATTATCTTCATTTCTTTTTTTTTTATTTGTTTGGCATTTTAAGCCAATCCATTAAATACAAAAAATAAACTGAGTTCCGTCTAAACTTTTCAAATCACTCCTCTTGTTTGCGCTGGAGTGGACACAATTATGTATTCCTGTTGCAAGTGTATATCTAATCAAAACTGCTGTGAGTGAGTGCCGCATGTCAATGTCAAATAATTTACGAAATCATCTGTAGGACAAACAAAAAAAACCTCACTTATATATGTATGTGTGTGCTTCTCCATAATAAAAATAAAAATTAAATATAAACAACGGCATGCCATCGTTTTGAAAATTTCCAACAATCATGTTAAGCAAATGACAGAATTGGAACATGGAAAACATTGTCTATAGCTCCCGATCCGGTCCGTGTGGCTGGCGGTGGTGGTCTGTCATCTCATTGTACTCCCCGTATTGTACGAGCAGAGCATTGTGTTTGCAGACAGTCAGACAGACAGACAGTGGTGATGGTGGCGATGATGATGACCACCAGCATATCCGGCAGCAAACAAATCATCAATGATTAAGATAAAATAAAATAAAAAAGAACAAAGATATCAGGGAACTTGTTTGCTTAATGTAGCGCAACTAAATACAACATTCGAAACAAATGAGAATTTTAACAAATTCCCCATACTATTTTTGGGAAAGGATGGACAATTGTACAATTGGTCCTTCGAGTTGGATGCAGAAGTTGAGGGAATGAAGCCTAACCAAAGTTAAATACTTTATGCAACAAAATTGTTGTCGAAGGGCTGTGTATAACATTTGTATGGTAATTGTTTTTTTTAAATATTTTCTTTAAAATTCCCATTTTTTTAGAAGGTGGCTTTAGTATTTGGACTATATTTGAAGGATAAGCTCGATAAAGCCGAGATATAATTTAAATTAAAGAAAATTATGAGGAATACAAATATTAACGATTACACTTTCACGTGGAAACAGAAGTTTCGTAAATGTATTTAAAACAATTGGAAAAAAATGTTTTTTTTTTACAAAAAGTGTTTTTTTTTACAAAAAGTGTTTTTTGTTACCACGAAAAAAACATAAAAAAAGAAAAAAATCGCACAAAGATTTTTGTTCCTATTTTATTAAGCTAGCATCTTAACGAAGAAAACAATGCCTATTTGAAGGAAATCTACGGGAAAAAGTAGAAACATAACTTTTGGTAGAAATAAGAGAATTTCAACATAATCCGGTTTTTATACCCCCCCACCCCATTGTGAACAAGGGAATACGAGGGTTGCTATTTATATTTCAGTCCTGGCCATGCTGGTGTTGCCAGTTGAAAACTGGAAATTACAATGGAAAGTAAGACATTTTTTTAGCATAACTTCACTCAGACCGTTTTGTCATTTGAGCGCGAATTGTTTTGGTTACAGTGTGTTGAAAATTCACCTCCAAAACATGGTTTTTGAACGCTTCAACAGCTGCGTGAATAAGAAGAAGTCATTGGGTGTCAAGTCAGGGCTGTACGGCGGATGACCCATCAATTCGACGTTTTGGCCGCATTGTCATGGTGCACAAAGATTCGTCTTCTCTTGTTCGTTTTTCGAATTTCTCCGAAGACTTCAGCAAAGAAATTGTGGTGTACCACTCAGAATTGACCGTCCTACGTTGCTCATGCGGAACAGTCGCCACATGACCAGTCTTGCCGAAGAAACAGGCGACCATTTGCTTCGAAGTGCTTCTTCCACGAACAACTTTCGTTGGATTTGGCTCGTCTTCGAAGACCCACACGGTCGATTGCTGTTTTGTTTTGGGCTCATACGCATAGATCCAAGATCCGTCACCTGTGACGATCTAATAAACGTCTTTTGAAGCACCGCGATCGTATTTTTTCAAAATTTCTTTGCACCAATCGACACGAGCCTTTTTTTGAGCGATTGTCAAATTGTGCGGGATCCAACGAGAACAAACCTTTTTTACGGCTAGGTGTTTATGCAATATCGAATGTATGCTGGTGGAAGAAATGCCCAAGGATGCCTCTATCTCACGGTATGTCACATGACGATCTTGCATTATCAGTTCACGCACGGCATCAATGTTCTCTGGCACAACGGCCGTTTTTGGACGAACTTCACGACCTTCGTCTTTGAGCGAGCGTCGGCCACGATTGAATTCATTGAAGCAGTTTTTCACAGTGCTATAGGATGGTGCTTCATCGCCATACAAAGATTTAAGTTCATCTTGTCGTGATAATCCACGTCGAAGGTTGTGAAAAATGATCGCAAGACACTGTAAACAACACAAATGATGGTCGTACGTCAAAACGTTCTGAGTACGTTTATGCTAGAGAATGTCAAACTTTCCAATGGAAATGTCAGATGGCGCCAGAAATATATATAGCAACCCTCGTATATCAGCTGCTGTTGCGGGTCTAAAGTGTAACATATTGAAGGAGTGATCTAAGAGATCCCAAGAATATTTGTCTGTCTGTCTAGTTGAGGCGCACGATAATTTTCGACAGGATTAACCGATTGAATACAAATTTGGTATGTGTCAATATTTTGTCCTATCTCAGACTAGGTTCTAAGATGGACTATATTGATCCACTACTTCGAGTACCTCCCCACAAAGGCTAAACATTTAGTGAAATATTGATTATTCCATAACTTATTTAATACTATTCAGAATCTTTGACCATCCCACACATAGTATTAGTGTCTTGGTCGCTATTGTATTGAGAAAAATGGGCGAAGTTGCCACGCCCCTTTTGGTACCTCCCATACAAATTGACTATTTTGCACAAAAAGTTAATGGCTTATAACATTGATTCCAGTCCATGGAAATACTTCAAAATTTTGTGAAGTTTAATGCCTTTACAGTACCTATAGTCTTGTGAAAAATGGGCGATGTTACCACGCCACTTTTGGTACCTCCCATAAAAATGACCATTTTGCACATAAAGTTTACGGCTTATAACTTTGATTCCAGTACATAGAAATACTTGAAATTTTGTGAAGTGTAATGCTTCTATAGTACCTACAGTCCCGTGTAAAATGGCCGTTATTGCCACGACCCTTTTGGTATATCCCATACAAATGGACCATTTTGCACAATAAGTTTACGGCTTATAACTTGGTTTCCTTTTTATACAAATACCTGACATTTTGTACAGTGTTATGTTTTATAGCACCCATAATGTATTACAAAATGGGCCTTATTGCCACGCCCCTTTTGGTACCTCCCAAACAAAACTGAGAAAATAAAAAATATTAATTTTTTTTTTTGAATTTCACCATTTTTTAATATTGGTCATATTAAAAATGTTCATAATAAAGAGGAAGGTGTACCGTTAATACTGAAAAACAACATCAGCCAAATGGGCACCACGACCACGCTTACAGGACCATATCCTTTTCATGAAAATTCCAATAGCAAATCGCAAAGTGGCTGCCCTATGTCCTAGATAGCCTCACGAATTCTATCTTTGAGGTCTTGAATCGACGCTGGGCTGTTGGCGTAGACCTTATCTTTCACCTGGCCCCAAAGGAAGAAGTCGCAAGGTGTTAAATCACAAGATCTCGGTGGCCAATTGTGATCACATCTTCGAGAGATAACTCGATCCGGAAACTTCCCGTAACAGAGCAATGGTTTCGTTGCTTGTGTGTCACGTAGCGCCATCTTGTTGAAAGTAAACGTTGTCCAGATCAATACCATCCAACTCCGAACATAAAAAATCATTAATCATCTCTCGATAGCGCAATCCATTCACCGTAACTGTTGTTCCAACCTCATTTTCGAAAAAGTAAGGTCCAATGACCCCGCGGGACCATAAACCGCACCAAACAGTCGCACGTTGAGGATGGAGAGGCTTCTCAACAATAACTCTTGGGTTTTCCGAGCCCCAGATGCGACAATTTTGCTTGTTGACGTAGCCACCGAGGTGGAAATGGGCCTCATCAGTCAAGATGATTTTGTATCGTTCGTATCGATTTTTTGTTCGATCGTGTTTGGATCGTTTTGTGTCGTTCGATGATCGTGTATCGTTCCATTTTTATACCCTACACCACACTATGGTACAGGGTATTATAAGTTTGTTTCACGGCAGATGTTTGTAACACCTGAAAATAACACAGCTAGACCCACCTTAAAGTATACCGATCGACTCAGAATCACTAGCTGAGTCGATTTAACGATGTCCGTCCGTCCGTCTGTCCATGTAAAGTTGTTCGTCGACTACAGGTCGCAATTTCACTCCGATCGTTCTGAAATTTTGCATTTTAGAGTATTTCGCGGCTGTTAAAATCGCTATTGAATTTGGTTGAAATCGGTTCAGATTTAGATATAGCTCCCATATATATCTTTCGTCCGATTTGGCCCTTTAGTCCTATAGAAGCTGTATTTTACATCCAATCGTTTTTAAATTTAGAATGGTAGAGTTTCTTGATTCATGAACCAACATTGCCGAATTTGAAGAAAATCGGTTAAGATTTAGCTATAACTCCCATATATATGTTTCGTCCGATTTGGCCCTTTAGTCCTATAGAAGCTGTATTTTACATCCGATCGTTTTGAAATTTAGAATGGTAGAGTTTATTTTTCCATGAACCAACACTACCGAATTTGAAGAAAATCGGTTAAGATTTAGCTATAACTCCCATATATATGTTTCGTCCGATTTGGCCCTTTAGTCCTATAAAAGCTGTATTTTACATCCAATCGTTTTGAAATTTAGAATGGTAGAGTTTCTTGATCCACGAACCAACACTACCGAATTTGAAGAAAATCGGTTAAGATTTAGCTATAGCTCCCATATATATGTTTCGTCCGATTTTGTTTTTTAGTCCTGTAGAAGCTGTATTTTACATCCAAACATTTTGAAATTTAGAATGGTAGAGTTTCTTGATCAATGAACCAACACTGCCGAATTTGAAGAAAATCGCTTAAGATTTAGCTATAGCTCCCATATATATGTTTCGTCCGATTTAGCCCTTTAGTCCTATAAAAGCTGTATTTTACATCCAATCGTTTTGAAATTTATAATGGTAGAGTTTCTTCATCCATGAACGAACATTGCCGAATTTGAAGAAAATCGGTTAAGATTTAGCTATAGCTCCCATATATATGTTTCGTCCGATTTTGCTATTTAGTCCTGAAGAAGCTGTATTTTACATCCAATCGTTTTGAAATTTAGAATGGTAGAGTTTCTTGATCCATGAACCAACATTGCCGAATTTGAAGAAAATCGGTAAAGTTTTAGCTATAGCTCCCATATATATGTTTCATTCGATTTGGCTCTTTACATCCAATCGTTTTTATACCCTACACCATACATATAAAATGTCCCAAATGTAAATTTATGTAAACAATTTATACATAAATTACAAAATTTATATATCAGAGTTATTCAATATTACGAGAGTGGTGTAGGGTATTATATAGTCGTTGGAAAACCCTGTAGATGGCGCCTATATCATTGTTTCGACTTTCAAAATTGTTGTTTATTTTAATTTCTTTGTACACTACAATAAAATATCGAATTTATTAAATAACTGTCAATTTATTACTTCCGTAATTCAGTTATTTTTGTAGTATTCATTCAATCTATGCTACTCTGATACTGGACATTTTCGACCCCCTATTCAAAACAATTTTTTCGCCTATGTGTGAGAAAATGGGAGAAAAAAATCAATTTATTTTTTAAATCAATATGTAGTAATAAAAATACTCGAAAATTACATAAAACATTCCGTTTCGAATGAATGTGACGGCTCGTCTCTTGATGACTCGTCTAGATTTGGTGTAGCTTTTGTGTCAGTCTCGTTACCATCCGCAGTGGCATCAACATCGCTGGTGCTGTTGTGGTTCCTGTGACTACACGGAGAAAAAAAACAGGAAACAAAATATGTTTGGAATCAAAATTGAAATAAAATATACTTTGGTGCAAATATTTTATATTTACATACCGGAAAAAAAGTTTGAATATCTCTGTTATCAATGTTATTTTTTTTTCGGAGTTTTGGTGCAAATTATCTTTAAAAACGGGGAAATATTTAAATTGGCTACTTAATTTGTTTTCCTACCTATAGGAAAAAAGTAATTTTTCTCAAATATAATATGTTTCCAGAAAATATACCACAGAAGCGATTTTTTTCTTAGGGTATGGTAGCCTTTCAGCAGGAATCTGTCTGTCCGTGTCTCTGTTTTTAACCATTATCTTTCCATTTTTATTTCCTACTTTTTCAGCGCCATTGAATATACATATGAGTGGATGAACGTAAATTTAGACATACGGGTATTCTATATTCCTATTCCTATTCTGATAGGCAAATACGTTCTACACACAGAAAACACACTCACCCATACTCAAGTACCCAGATAATCTTCACAAAACCTCCCCTCCGCTCATCGACAGTACGGGTCACAAGGAAGTTTCTTCATGTCGTTATAGTAACGGGTTTTCCAATAGGGATGATATGATTTTGAAGTGACGTTCGGCCATTTGTAATATGTAATGATATATCATTTGTTTTTCATTGTATTCAGTAGTGTTTACAATATCATCATTGCGAGATATACGCAAGAACAACGTTTACAAATTATTTAGTTTTATTATCAAAATAATCGTACTCCAATTGCAACTTTTTGTGCGCTAATTCCATTTCTTTTTTAAATAATTCGACCAGTCGACCTTTACACCCGTGAGCAATATTTTAGCCCTCGTTGAGAGCTTTCGTTTTGCCATTGACCGATTCGACGTACCATTAACGAGCTACACGCTGAAAAAAATCACTTCTGTAGTATATTGTTCCAAACATATTCTGCTGGAAACATACACATGTTTAGCGTACACTCCAAATATATAATATTTGACACTCACAAATATTATATGTTTGTAAGGATGTTGTTCTAAACAAAATTATGTTTTCATTCTACACTGAAAAAAAAATTTCATAAAATTAAAGAATGGCTTTAAAGACATCATTAGTTTTTAAAATAAGTACATTTAGTACTTAAAATATAGATAATTTCAATAATATTAAGTAATTTGCTTAATTTTAAGTGAATGTTCTTGATTTTAAGTACAAAATGTACTTATTTTGAAGACTAAGGACGTCTTTGGAGCGTTTCTTTAATTTTATGAAAATTTTTTTTCAGTATAATATTTTTGTATTTGGAAATAAGATTTCCAAAACAATGATAAATTT
The DNA here is from genome assembly GCA_963930755.1 of Eudasyphora cyanicolor. Taxonomy (NCBI): domain Eukaryota; kingdom Metazoa; phylum Arthropoda; class Insecta; order Diptera; family Muscidae; genus Eudasyphora; species Eudasyphora cyanicolor. Next base: position 131,258,750 of record OZ005736.1, on the reverse strand, counting down.
GTATTTAAGTATTTTGGCAATGTATCGATGCCTTAATTTAAAGGAAAGTTTTCAATTTTTTAGAAATTTAAGGTTCAATTTTTTATAAATTTTATATGTTCGAAAAATTATATGAAAATGTATATCATATAATCTTGGGTAACAACTAATAGCATTTATGGATTGACTATTGCACTATTTATAAATTAAAAATTAGTGTGTGTTTTTTTTTCAAAGAAATCATATCACTCTTATTGGAAAACCCAGTATTAAAATTATAATCTTTATCATCCCTAAAATAATTATGATTCGTAATACTAATGATATTTTTATTCTTATATTTTCAGGTAAGTGTTCATAATTTTATATCGTAAGTACAGACAATGAAAAATGTTACAGAGGATAACCCTTTAAGGGGTCCCTTGACTGTGACAAAGTTTGATTAGATAAAAGAAAATCTATAAATATTTGGAGTATAGGTAACAACTACACGCTGGAAAAGAAACGCTTCTGCTTGAACATACATATGTTTAGGTTAAATTCCAAATATATAATATTTGACACAAACAAATATTATATATTTGGGAGGATGTTGTTCTACATAAAACTATGTTTCATGTTTAATTTTTTCTTATTTAGAACTAATATTCCCGAAACAAAAATTAATTTGTTTTTAAATATTTCTACCGATACTTTTGTTTAAAGGCAAGTTTTTAGTTTTTCAAAAAATCAACGTTAATTTTTTTTAGAAATTTTATATTTTTGTAAAATTCTACTAAAATTTAAATCGTATAATCTTGGCCATTTATCGTGTAAAACGATACGTAGGTCTGAATAAATGGACATAAGGCAGCCACTTTGCGATTTGGTTATGGAAAATTTCATGAAAAGGATATGGTCCTGTAAGCGTCATCGTGGTGGCCATTTGGCTGATGTTGTTTTTTATTATTAACGGCATACCTTCCTCTTTATTATGAAATAAACATCCGATAATTTATCTCAAAAATTGCATTTTTCTTTGAATACCAAAATAACACCTCATGTTAGAAAACCCTTTATTTTAAAAAAAAATGTAACAAAAGTTAATATATACTTTAGTTGTTTTATCCCTTTTTAAATTAATTAAAATTAATGAAAATTAAAACTAAACTAAAATGTTTGTATTCCATTTCGAAATATCATATTATAAAGAATGAAAAAAATGTCCTGATTAATCCCGATACCCGGCATTTTTTGGTATCCCGGGATTTGCAATTTAAAAATTCCAAATCCCGGGATTTCTGAAAACCAATCCTAATCTTAGAGCACTCCTGGGTCAGAATAACTATTTAATATCGACCTATATAGTTTATTTTTGGCTAAAATGTAAAAAAAAAGTTGAAAAAATTTATGGGCATTTAAATTTTCGAAAAAATGAGTTTTTGTGTTATACGAAATTTGTAATTGTCCTCGAATTTTTGGGAGACTCAATATTTTTAAAAGTTATGGACGAAATACCAAAACTAGTCTGATAATTTTCATTTTTTTTTGCAAAACGCTGCACAGTGGTACAAATTCAAAAGGGAAATAATTCGAACATTTCTTAACCAAACAACGGATTGCGACAAAAAATTTTACCAATTTTTTTTTTAAATTTCCAAAACAAAAAACAAAGTAAACTTTGCAAAAATCGGTTCAGCCGTTCGAGAGCAAATACAAATTTCGTAAAACACAAAAACTCATTATTTTAATTGTTTCAAAAATTAAAATTTAAAAAAAAAAAATTATAGCGAGATCTTTTTTTAACTATTTGTAACTGCTTATAAACATTATAGCCAAAAATGAACTACATAGGTCGATCATAAATATTCTGACCCTCCTTTGATGTGTTACCCTAGTTTCCGTAGACGGGGCAAAATCACCTTTTTTGATATGTTTGAATCGAAAGAAAATATATTGGAACAACAAATTTTATATATTTCTGAGCGAATAAATCTTATTTAAAAATCAATAAAATTTATATTAATCTATTACAACAAAATCTATTTGCATACTAATTTTCTGAAATAAAATACACAAATAAAAAATACAAATGTAATTATTGTTTAGGAATGTCTCCAAATATATTTTGTTTAAAATTTTCCACAAAGATTTCGAGTTATACCTTACAATTTAAAATGACACAAGTAGCAACTAAACTTTCGGTTTAAAGCACTATTTTTTTATTTCTATTTATTCCATTAGAGAAATTATTATTTAAAATTTAAGAAAACAAATTATTGAATTACTGAAAAGCATACAAATTGTCTTAAAATTAATGTGTTGATATATTATCTGAATACAAACTTAAATGCAAATAAATATTAGTTTCGTAAATAATAGTCCTAAATAAAAAATATTATGGCGGACACAAAATTGTGTTTAGAACAACATCTTCCCAAATATATAATATGTGTGTGTGCCAAATATAATATATAGGGTGATCCAAGTAGAGATACTTTTTTCAATAGCCTTTTTTTTGACAGATCACGTGTGAGTCGTGTCATGCTGTCATGTTAATTTTGTTAAGTATTGTTTGGCATTTCATTATGGAAAGACTTACGCCTGAACAACGTAAGTTTTGGCAAAAAATTGACAGATTAATTAGAGTAATGTTATAACGGGTGATCCAAGTAGAGATACTTTTTTCAATAGCCTTTTTTTTGACAGATCACATGTGAGTCGTGACATGCTGTTATGTTAATTTTGTTAAGTATTGTTTGGCATTTCATCATGGAAAAACTTACGCCTGAACAACGTTTACGCGTGTCATTCGCCAGTTACCAGTCGAAATGCTCGAACGAGTCATCGAAAATTGGACTCAACGAATGGACCATCTGAGACGTAGCCGCGACCAACATTTGATAGATACAATCTTCAAAAAATAAATGCCAAAGAATGTACTTTCAAATGATAATAAACATGTACTCCTACATACACCGAAAAAAAATTTGTCATAAAATTAAAGAAAGGCTCCAAAGACGTCATTAGTTTTTAAAAAAAAGTACATTTTGTACTTAAAATATAGGTAATTTCAATAATATTAAGTATATTACTTAATTTTAATAAAATTGTCTTAATTTTTATTACAAAATGTACTTATTTTGAAGACTAAGGACGTCTTTGGAGCATTTCTTTAATTTGATGACAAATTTTTTTTCAGTGTATGTATACGCTATTCCACTACTAATGTGAGGATATACAAATTTGTTACACATATTGCATAGTGTATTTATACTCTTTAATATTGTAGCTCCGTCTTGTGAAACGCACTGTACTCTTAACGAAACACTGTTTTTCATTTCTCACAAAGGTATGTATTTCCTGCAACGATATGACACTTCAATTTCAATAATATCCATGAGTAAATATATACATACATATGTATGTAAATATATGCATTATAAGTATGTATAACGAATAGGTATGTACATATTTTTACAAACATTTCAAGTAGATAGGTATGTATGTATAAGTGTTTAGAAGTATCGTTCGTTACCACTGTCGACCGTTATTGTTGTTTGTATTATAAAGGTATTGACTGCAAAATTTATTCATTTCCGGTATGCAAAATGTATTTGTAATGATTTCAGTTTACACTCCCCCTCCTCGCTCCACTCCACATAATAAAAAATATTCAAGTTTTTTGCTGCTGCTGTTGTTGTTTTGGAATGAAAACTAACAAAAGTTGTTAAAAATTGTTTGGAAAAGTTGTATTCTAATCGATAAAGAGAAATCATAAACAAAAATAAAAAAAATCGAATTAGTTTTTCATTGGTCGAATAACAGGGAAATGTTCGAATTTCTCTTGGAGAAGATTTCCATTGAATCAGCGGATTTTTTGCATATTTTAATTTTTCATCCGATTGCAACCATAATTGATGTCAATAAACAAATCAATATTTTTGAAAAAAAAAAATAATAATAATAGGTCACCTTATATTTGGAACAAACATCGAATGTACTTATTGTAATGATGTTAGTCTTTGTCTTTATACCATTGTAAATTTTTGGAATTTCTTTGTAATCTTATACACGGAAACATTTGCTTCTGTGTGCACAAGTATTTGCCTCATTATGTATGATTGTATGCAATTATAAACAATATCTCTAATACTCGTAGAAATTTGGTTAGTTACACGCTGGAAAAAAATCGCTTCTTTGGTATATTCTCCCAAACATATTCTGCTTGAAATATATAAATATTTGGGGGGTACACACGAAATATTTTATATTTGGGAACATGTGGTTCTAAACAAATGTTTTGTAAATAATAATCCCAATTTTATTTGGGTCTATTATTTACAAAACAACTATTTAATTGCATTTAAGTATTCAAAATAATATCAAAAACTTAATTTAAGACAATTTTTTTGTTTCTCAGTAATTCAACGTTAATTTTTCCAAAAAAATTTAAATGTTCATAAAATTCCTCTATAATTGACTTGGACTAAATAGAAAATCAAAAATTTTTGTTTTACAAAAAAATTACTGCAACGTATGTATATAATTTTAAATTGTAAGGTTTAACTCGAAGTCAATGAAAAATTAAATTAAAAAAAATCGGCAACGTTTTGAAAAGCTTTTTCAAAGAAAGTATTTTCGGAGAATTTCTTAAACAATAACTTCAAGGGCCTGTTTCTGTAACTTTTTTTCGTTCATCTACTGCGAACGATCAAAAATCACTCAATTATTCTGAGAAATCTATAAATCGCAGAAGTTTATAATTCGTTGTGTCTGTAGGAAATCATGTAAAAAGCTTGTTCCTAAAATATTTCTAACCTGCGTTTTATAGAATTCAAGTAATAGCTGAGAGAATTTTGATCGTTCGCCGTAGACGAACGAAAATAAGTTACAGAAACAGGCCCCAATTGTATATAAAAACACGTGGTTTATTTGAGAATATTAGTTTGCAATTATATTTTGTTGTAATTGCATATTAATATATGTGTTCCAATTAAATTCTATTGATTTTCAAATAAAATTTATTTGCTCAGAAATATATAATATTTAAAAATTTTGTTCGAAATATATTTTCTTTCGATTCAAATATATGTATGTATGAATGTACGTGTGCTTTGTCTCAAGGCATTGTTGCAATCAAATTTTATGGCTTGTAAACAAAAACCACAAATCTAAATTAAAAAAAAAAATATACGAAAATTATTGATTTGATATCAGTTGTTTATATTATTGCTAATAAAAAAATAGAACAAATCGAATAAATTTGTGTTGACCATCGGCAAACCTCAAGTAGAATTTGCAGAAATCGAATTTATTGAGTAATTATATAGCTTAGCAAGAATACATATTGTGGTTTCAGAGCTATGCGATTGTGAGTAATTTATCGCCACAGTAAATATCGGTACAGTGAGAAATGGTGTATATGTTTAAACAAAATTTGCATCGAACAACAGACGTGGAGTAATGAATGGGCCTAAAAATATAACACCTCAAGAGTGATTTTTTCCAGCGTTTATAAACGTATGTTGGGGGGGGAGAATTATGTATAATTTAATATATACATAATTCTCGAAATGAGAAACCGATGACTTAAATTTGGTATGAAATAATATTTTCTCTTATCTCAGGCTAAGTTCGAAGTTGGGCTATATTGGTCCACTCCTTCCAGTACCTCCCCCACAAAGGGTTAAAATTTAGTGAAATGTTGATTCTATACTTCTCAACCAAATCTTATGTAATTCCACGCATATTAATAGTTTATCTGTCGCTATCACCTTGCGTAAAATGGGCGCAGTTTCCCCGCTCCTTTTGGTACCTCCCATAGGGGGGGGGAAATCGTCATTTTTGATATCTTTGAATTGAAAGAAAATATATTTGGTACCAAAATTTGTAAATATTATATGTTTATGAACAAATACATTTTATTAAATATCTTAGAACAAAAAATTTATTTGCAAATCGACTTTAACAAATATAATAAAGGGTTTTCCAACAGGAGGTGTTATTTTGGTATTCAAAGAAAAATTTAATTTTTTGAGATAAATGATCGTGTTCAAGTCCGTGAGTCTTGAAAAAAATAATGCAAAAATGTTTCTTTTTTTGATATTTTATTTATTTATTATATTTGGCAGTGTGCCATCTTTATAGTAGCGGGGTTAGTCGTGAACTGCGGCAAATCTAATGGCGTTGCCATAACATAGTGAGTTTTGCGGCGCTGCTGTCAATTAACGGCTTCAAATTTGATGTGGGGCAGCGGTACCGTTGGGAAATTTCAAAAAGGGGCACAAAAAGGGGATTTTTTCGACAAAAGGGGCAACCGATCATTAAAAAAGGGGGATCAATTTTAAGGCTTTTTTTAAAGAAAACAACAATAAAAAAACAAAGCTTAACATAAAAAATAAGTATGTAACATTAAAAAATTCATTCATTTACACTAAAACTAAACAAAAAATACAATGTTATACAAAACTTCTTATGAGGTATACTAAATATATTTTATCACATACATTTCTTTATTTATAGTTACTTTTTTGTACCTTCTTTTTTTATACTTTCTTATTAGATCTGTGCTTGGGACAGATGTGTTTTGTATTGAGTTTGATTGATCTCACAATAAATCTGTTGAAAAATAAAAAATAAATTGGAGTTTTTTATAAACACATATATTGTTACAATTAAGAAATCACTCAAATTAATTGTATTGTTGCATAGACGCCGATCTATTCGCAGAATTTTCACCAATAAGATGAAACGATGGAAATAGATTCTCATATGCTTACACATACAAAAGATAAATTTAAATCGTTTTAACATATGCGTATATCCCATTAAATAACCCAATTCAGGACGTAGCGCGTTAGGCATTTCCGTACGTTAGTACGAAAGTGTTGCCATAAGAGTATAAAAAGCTGATTTTTTTACAAAAGCCAAAAAGTGGCACAAAAAATCGAAAAGGGGCACATTTAGTATCAAAAAATAAAAGGGGCGCAAAAGTAGCACGGCTGAAAAAAAGGGGCAAATATGCCACTTTCGTCGCATAACGGTAACGCTGATGTGGGGGCGTTGAAGTCGACCATCAGCTGTTGTGGCTTCAACAGATCGGATGTTTATTTCATAACAAAGAGGAAGGTATGCCGTTAATAATGAAAAACAACATCAGCCAAGTGGCCACCACGACCACGCTTACAGGACCATATCGATAGCCTCACGAATTCTATCTTTGAGGTCTTGAATCGACGCTGGGCTGTTGGTGTAGACCTTATCTTTCACGTGGCCCAAAGGAAGAAGTAGCAAGGTGTTAAATCACAAGATCTCGGTGACCAATTGTGATCACCTCTTCGAGAGATAACATAGTTCGGAAACTTTTCCCGTAACATAGCAATGGTTTCGTTGCTTGTGTGGCACGTAGCACCGTCTTGGTGATAGTAAACGTTGTCCAGATCAATACCATCCAACTCGGACCATAAACAATCATTAATCATCTCTCGATAGCGCAATCCATTCACCGTAACTGTTGATCCAACCTCATTTTCGAAAAAGTAAGGTCCAATGACCCCGCCGGACCATAAACCGCAGCAAACAGTCACACGTTGAGGATGAAGAGGCTTCTCAACAATAACTCTTGGGTTTTCCGAGCCCCAGATGGGACAATTTAGCTTGTTGACGTAGCCACTGAGGTGGAAATGGGCCTCATCAGTCTAGATGATTTTTCGATGGAATTCCGGATCATTTTCATGCATTTCAAGAACCCAATCAGCAAAGACACGACGTTGTTGATGATCGGCTGGCTTGAGTTCTTGTGTTAACTGAACTTTATAAGCCTTAAGACCCAAGTCTTTATGCAAGATACGGTGTAATGACGTTTGCGGAATGTCCAATTCCAAATAACGACGAAGAATGGTCAAACCTGTGTTTTCTTCAACATTTTGGACTACAGCAGCAATATTGTCAGTTGTTCTTGAGCGACGCGCTCGGGTTTTATTCTTCACATCACTAACTTGTCCCAACAGCTCGAATTTTTCCACCAATTTCTGTATTGCGGTCCGACAAGGTGCTTCACGACGACCCAAAAATGCTTTAGTTTTGCGAACTGTGACTGCAAGATTTTCAGCATTTTTGTAGTGAATTTTAATAATTTCAATGCGTTGTTGAATCGTGTATCGTTCCATTTTTAGTAATGGCGTAGTTTCTACTTGTCAAATGTCATAGAATAAAAGCTTCAAAAGTGACAGCTACCGAAATACCGGGTGATTCAAAATAACACCTCCTGTTGGAAAACCCTTTTGTTTGTGCCAAATATTACATATTTAGAGTGTGCTCTAAAAATATATAAGTTTCAAGCATAATATGTTTGGGGCAATATACTACAGAAGCGATTTTTTCTGCGTCTACATTTATAAACAATTTGATTGTTATGTAATTTGTTTTATTATAATTATATTAATATCTGCTTATTTTGCTTTTAATAAGGATTTTTTTATTTATTTTTTCATATCAGTCGACAAATAAAACAAAGTGTCTCGATCTGACATTTGTTTTCGCCCAGATGACAGCGAAGAGAGATGGAGAAACCAAAATTTACACTAAAATGATTACGTTTTCGTACGAATTCATTATCGGGCGACTTGTCGTTCTGATGGTAGTTACAGCCCGTTTCTATATTTCGCACGAAAGCGATGCGAACGACGAACAGCTGATTTTTGGTTTTCACAAATCCCGGGATTCGGGATTTTTAAATTGAAAATCCCGGGATCCCGGGATTTTTTCGGGATCCCGAAATTGTTCGATTCCCCGGGATTTTCGAGATAAATCGGTATTTTCGGGATAAATTGTTCGATATCCCGGTATTTTCGGGATAAATCGGGATTTTTTCATTCTTAATAATGTGATATTTCGAAATGGAATACAAACATTTTAGTTCAGTTTTAATTTAATTTAAATAAGGATAAAAACAGCTAACGCATACATTAACACTTGTTAACAAATGTCAGTTGGTCGTCTGAATTGTTATTGATGTTATAATTTTCTTTCATTAAAACACGAAAAATTTTTTTTTTCAACTTGAGAAATTAGTGTGACTAATTCCGTTTTTATGGGACCAAATCGATTTGTCGATCCATATCAGATTTTATATTACGATTTTTTCATAAATTTGAAAGAATAGAATACAATGATCTTCGTTTGTGGGAAACAAACTCTTTTTGTCTTCTTGTTTTAAGTTTACCTATTTATAATTACATTTATGATATATTTTGTAATTCTTCTCCAAATGTTTTTTGATGTTACCAATTTGCTTCATTAGTTTACATTTTCGACAGAGATTATCTATCTTTCACTTAATATTTTATACGAGACACCTTCATTTATTATTATGAAAATATCCCGGGATTCATTTTAAAAAATCCCGGGATTCGGGATTTTTCGGGATCGGGATTTCCCGGGATTTTCGGGATCGGGATTTCCCGTTTGACATCACTAATCAGAACGACAAAGTGACTGCAAACATAATGGCTGATGCCAGTTAGTAGGTCCAAAATCAGCTGTTTTTCGTTCGCATCGCTTTCGTGCGAAATAGAGAAACAGGCTGTTGGTGAAACTCAAATCAGCTGTTTGTCGTCTGGCAAGCGAACGAAAGCACATTTCAAGTTACAGAAACAGACCGTAAGATAAATCGCAAATTTTGATTTACCAATTAGGCAAACTTAATATTTCCAAGTACAATTTTGTTCAGTGTACATATTTTGGAGTAGGTTCTTTGTATTGTAATTTAAACATTTGTATATTTACATACATACATGCATAGATATTGCTTGAGTTATGAAGAAAGATCAAATTGCAAAATTTTACACAATTACATTAGACGAGACTAACAATTTGATGGTTAACCAAAGTTACATAAAATCAAATTAGCAATTTATGCTCTTTGTTTAGAAGAATATGGTTGCATGTGTGCGTTTGTGTGTCTATATGTTTCGGTAAATTACTTGGATACAACCAGTCAATTGGAAAATCCAATTGCGGTCTCCATGGCCACATTACTCGAAAGTTATGGATATTAGAAGTTTTACATGTTGGATTTAATTTAACAAAATTTAAAGTGGATTTAATTAAAAATGTTACGAAGATAAGAAGAATGATATAAACACATTTCACCTGAAAAATTCAGCGTGAAAAGAAAAAATCAATATTATTTTCACATTCCATGGCAAAATTTGTTTCATTATACCCTGACTTTAGTGTAACGTGCGTATATATCGCGCACTTACTTCAAGACTGTCATAACTCAAAATTGAAAATTTTTGAGGTTGTCTTACAGAAATGCGAATTTTGTAAATATCCATAAATTAATCTCAACTAAATTTAGTTTATAAGTAAACAATCATATTTCGGATTATTCCACCTTTTTTAAACTTCCTATTTCATCTTATTTATCTTTTTGTACGGACTTAAAGTTACACATCTCGACAATTTTTAATTTTGAGTTACGACAGTCTTGAAGTAAGTGAACGATATCATTTGCTACGGACCAAAAGTGTAACACATCGAAGGAGTGTCCTAAGACTTCATGTATGTTCGGCGGATATCCGATTTGGGTCATTCTCTGCATTCCGTCCAATAAGGCAGTGACATAAACGATAAGTGAGACAGACGTCCAGTCTCTATAACGACAATCGCAAGAGGCATGTCCACATATTCCAGTATCCCTGGCGAAGGGTGTAAGGTAATTCCTAGTCTTGCGAGTTCATTTGGTTTGCTGTTCCCTGGTATGTTTCTGTGGCCCGGCTCCCAAATTAGGTGAGTTTTGAACTGTTCTGACATATCGTTCAGAGATCTGCGACATTCGGGGGCAGTTTCGATTTTAGGAATACAGTTTGCATTGACTTTATGACAGTCTGACTATCAGATAAAATATTGATTTAGAACTTAGCCAGAACATTAATTTTCAGTCATTCTGCTACCGCCCTAATAGCTACGAATTGTGCCTGGTATACACTACAATGATCAGACAGTTTTTCCGTAATGCATAGCTGAAATTCGTTAGAAAAGTCACCAGTTCCAGTCCATTTAGTTCGTGAGTTTGGAATCGTCTGTATAGAAGTTCACGAATCTCATATTCGCTTCGGACATAGTTTATTCAACAATGGCTTAAAGGCAGGTATTGTGTCCATAAGGACACAATGTCCGAAGCCAATTTCTGACGAGAGTTACAGTTATTTCTGTCTCATAACAGATGCTATGGTAATGAACCAATATCTAGAGGCATTAAATGTAGTATTACATTGAGGAAAAATTCGATGTTGAGAAAGCTGTTCGCAAGATGGGTGCCGCGTTAGCTCATAATCAACACAATACACCAGTTCAAACACACACTATTGCGATGACCAATTCAATTCAGTATTTATTGCGTATAATATGAAAAAGTATGTTACAATTGACATGTAGAAAACAAGAGTTAAGAAACTTTTAATTTCTCTTCTACTTCGTAATTACATATATATACTTAAAAATATTACAATTTGGTGTTATAATATTTACAATTTAAGGAAAAAAATGCAAAAACCTTTTTAATTTGTTTTAGTTTAGTGAGAGTTTGTGTTAGAAAGTAAAATTATGATGAAAATATTTCATTGATATGATCATATTGAGAGATTTGACATCTTTGCAGCTTTCCATCAGACGATCGATTCTTATCTGAATAAAATCGAAACCAGTTAAAGTGTGTAATCGTTGAGTCGAGTAAAACCTGGGGAGGTCGTATATCATCTTGAGCAGTTTATTTTGTAAAACTTGTAATTTTCTTATATGACATCGAGCCGAAGAAGACCAAACTGGTGCACAATAGCATAATATTGGTAGGAAAATCAATGAATTATCATTTTTTTTATTGTTTTCAAACTTGATAAAATGGTTTGGCGGAAACACATTTTCCAGCAATGAAGAGTTGCGGTTGATGGCTATTTTCAGGAGCTAGGCAGTTCTTACTATAAACAGGTTTTCGAAGCTATTGAAAATCGCTGGGAAAATTGTTTCGAGCTAAAAGGATATTATGCTGATAAATAAAGAAAAAATGTTCCAAATTTGTTGTGGGTCGGCTAATTTTGGGACCGCCCTTGTATCTTCTGCTGAAAACAAAGTTATTTTAAATGATAACATAGGAATTGATTGGTGTTCAAATCACCACACAATATTGCTGGATATGGTATGTCATCATACGAGTACATCAGAGAATTCCACTCCTTAGTAGACGACAAGTTGGGTTATCAACTGCTTAGTAGATGACCCGTAGGGCTATCTTCTACTTAGTTAAAACCCAATTGGCTTATCTACTCCTTAATTAACGACCAGTTGCTATATTTACCACGCAATTGACAACCACTTAGGTTATCTACTACTTGGTAGAGGACCAGTTAGGCTATATACATACTGCTTAGTAAAATACCAGTTGGTTTATATTTTTCTTATTATATATTCTTATCTTAGCCGTTTGCTATCTACCCTTTAGTTGACGACCAGTTGGGTTATCTACTCCTTAGTAGAGGAGCAGTGGTGTCATATACATTGTAGGGAAATACCAGTGGTTTATCTAATCCTTATTTAACGATAATTTGGGTTATTTACTCCTTAACTACTTTGTACAATACAAGTTCGTTTAAATAATCCTTATTGGACGACCAATTTGGTTATCTACATCATAGTTGACTAGTAGTTGGTTATCTACTCCTTAGTAGGGGAGTAGTGGTATCATCTACTTCGTAGAAAAATACCAGTGGTTTATCTAATCCTTATTTAAGGATAATTTGGGTTATCTACTCCTTAATATATACAACTTAGTAAAATAAAAGTTCGTTTATCTACTCCTTATTTGACGATCAGTTAGGTTAGACTACTATGTATACCCTTAAAAATATCAGTTGCTTTATCTGTTACTCATTTGACGAACTGTTGGCTTCTCTACTCCTTGTTTGATGACCAGTTGGGTGACCTACTCCTTAGTTGACAACTAGTGGGGCATAAACTCCTTAGTTGACGACCACTTAGGTTATCTATACCTCATAAGTGACCAGTTGCTTTTAGTTTTTGAAGTTCAACGATTATAAATTATAAACATTTATTGGTTTCAAACGTGACGTATAATGTGTCTGAAATTGAATGGTCTGGTACTGAAGATATTCTTGTAGACTAATACTAGGATATATCACAAGGTGGCAATTCACCACTTCCAATAAAATAGTCATGTTAAAGTTAACTGCTGTTTTCATATACAAGTGACAATCTACCAACCGATCCCTGCTTATCAAACTTTCGGTTTTGTACCTGTCAAATTTCCCGTCGGGTTTACACAAAGATCATTATCGGAATTCCATCTAGCGGTTGTATGAAGGGCCTTCTGTAGAATGTCTCTAATAGTCCTGGGCAACTTCCCTCTTACCGTTATTGCTACATCATCAACATAGGCAATAACACTAACCGCCTGACCCACGATGTCGAACGCTAACGTTCGCATGACTTCTATGCTATGCTCAGGTGATTTGCGACCTACAAAAAATCATTAGAACGACAAATCGAATGAAAATATACTGCCTTATGCCTGTTAGTTGGTCGCAAATCAGCTGTCGTTCGCATAGAAGTCATGCGATCGTTAACGTTCGACATCGTGGGTCAGGTGGTTAGGGTTATTGCCTATGTGGATGATGTAGCAATAACGGTAAGAGGGAAGTTGCCCAAGACTATTAGAGACATTCTACAGAAGGCCCTTCATACAACCGCTAGATGGAATTCCGATAATGATCTTTGTGTGAACCCGACGGGAAATTTGACAGGTACAAAACCGAAAGTTTGATAAGCAGGGATCAGTTGGTAGATTGTCACTTGTATATGAAAACAACCCTTAACTTTAACATGGCTATTGTATTGGAAGTGGTGAATTGCCACCTTGTGATATATCCTAGTATTAGTCTACAAAAATATCTTCAGTACCAGACCATTCAATTTCAGACACATTATACGTCACGTTTGAAACCAATAAATGTTTACAGTATAATCGTTGAACTTCAAAAACTAACAGCAACTGGTCACTTCTGAGGTGTAGATAACCTAAGTGGTCGTCAACTAAGGAGTTTATGCCCCACAAGTTGTCAACTAAGGAGTAGGTCACCCAACTGGTCATCAAACAAGGAGTAGATAAGCCAACAGGTCAAATGAGGAACAGATAAAGCAACTGATATTTTTAAGGGTATACATAGTACTCTAACGTAACTGATCGTCAAATAAGGAGTAGATAAACGAACTTTTATTTTACTAAGTAGTATTAAGTAGTAGATAACCCAAATTATCGTTAAATAAGGATTAGATAAACCACTGGTATTTTTCTAGGAAGTAGATGATACCACTACTCCCCTACTAAGGAGTAGGTAACCAACTACTAGTCAACTATGATGTAGATAACCAAATTGGTCGTCCAATAAGGATTATTTAAACGAACTTGTATTGTACAAAGTAGTTAAGGAGTGAATAACCCAAATTATCGTAAAATAAGGATTAGATAAACCACTGGTATTTCCCTACAATGTATATAACACCACTGCTCCTCTACTAAGGAGTAGGTAACCCAACTGGTCGTCAACTAAAGGGTAGATAGCAAACGGCTCCTCAAATAAGAAAAATATAAACCAACTGGTATTTTACTAAGCAGTATGTATATAGCCTAACTGGTCCTCTACCAAGTAGTAGATAACCTAAGTGGTTGTCAATTGCGTGGTAAATATAGCAACTGGTCGTTAATTAAGGAGTAGATAAGCCAATTGGGTTTTAACTAAGTAGAAGATAGCCCTACGGGTCATCTACTATGCAGTTGATAACCCAACTTGTCGTCTACTAAGGAGTGGAATTCGACGAAATCGAATTTTTCGTCAATGTAATACTACATTTAATGCCTCTAGATATTGGTTCATTACCATAGCATCTGTTATGAGACAGAAAGAACTGTAACTCTCGTCAGAAATTGGCTTCGGACATTGTGTCCTTATGGACACAATACCTGCCTTTAAGCCATTGTTGAATAAACTATGTCCGAAGCGAATATGAGATTCGTGAACTTCTATACAGACGATTCCAAACTCACGAACTAAATGGACTGGAACTGGTGACTTTTCTAACGAATTTCAGCTATGCATTACGGAAAAACTGTCTGATCATTGTAGTGTATACCAGGCACAATTCGTAGCTATTAGGGCGGTAGCAGAATGACTGAAAATTAATGTTTTGGCTAAGTTCGAAATCAATATTTTCTCTGATAGTGAGACTGTCATAAAGTCATTGCAAACTGTATTCCTAAAATCGAAACTGCCCCCGAATGTCGCAGATCTCTGAACGATATGTCATAACTGTTCAAAACTCACCTAATTTGGGAGCCGGGCCACAGAAACATACCAGGGAACAGCAAACCAAATGAACTCGCAAGACTAGGAATTACCTTACACCCTTCGCCAGGGATACTGGAATATGTGGACATGCCTCTTGCGATTGTCGTTATAGAGACTGGACGTCTGTCTCACTTATCGTTTATGTCACTGCCTTATTGGACGGAATGCAGAGAATGACCCAAATCGGATATCCGCCGAACATACTTGAAGTCTTAGGACACTCCTTCGATGTGTTACATTTTTGGTCCGTAGCAAATGATATCGTTCACTTACTTCAAGACTGTCGTAACTCAAAATTAAAAATTGTCGAGATGTGTAACTTTAAGTCCGTACAAAAAGATAAATAAGATGAAATAGGAAGTTTAAAAAAGGTGGAATAATCCGAAATATGATTGTTTACTTATAAACTAAATTTAGTTGAGATTAATCTATGGATATTTAGCAATAACGGTAAGAGCGATAACACTTATCTTTTCCAGAGAATGCAGAATTTTGTTCAAGATTCCCTTGTTGACAAAACTATGGAGTTGGGTTGACCCTTAGCTAGCAGAACTGCGTCTCTTAATCAGTGGGTCATGAATAAACCTTCGTATATTGTTAACAACCCCAGAGTTGCTACAGCCGTAACTATTGCGGCTGGATTTATGTTATTGAAGGCCTCCTCTATATCTAATAAAGCTGCCATGCAGATTGATTTTATTGGATTTGCCATTTCTGTAGGCATGCTGTTGAACAGTAGCTCATGCTTAATTTTAATCATAAGGAAACTATCGATTAATACGAATATCTCCAGGGTTTTATGGAGAAATTACGTCCGATAGATAATCTTTAGCACATGCAGGGAACGGGTTTCTCGCTTTTGGGTCGAATATAACATTCTCCCATTTGGTTGGTATATAGATCTGATAGATATAACAAGTATAGTGCTCCCTGAACCACGGAGCAATTGTATCAGCCATTCCCTGTGGCTCCGAATGGGAAACATGGCAAAGAAAAAATTCGTTTCTGCGAAACGAAATATTAGACAACTACGAATCTCGTTTGCCGGAACTGAAATATCGTTTGTTGTGACAGAAACTTATTTCGCGTAAGCAAATGTTTGTTCTGACCAAAAGAATTTCAGTCGTCGTAAACGAGAATTGTAGTTGTCTAATATTTCGTTTCGCAAAAACGATTTTTTCCTTTGTGTGTGGGGAATATGTATACAGGAGCACTCCCAGATATACCTCGCCGGACGTAGTTCCAGATCTAATGGGTGATTTTCTTGGCAACTTTCTTTATGGCAACACAGTGTTTGTCAGCTCAGCTGTTTTCGTGAAACATCTTACTGTCAAGCATGTTCAGTTTGGTCTATAATTTAACCATGAGTAGACTTACAAATAAACAACGCTTGCAGATTATTGGATTTTATTTATTTTTATTGAATTTTGAGTTCTGTGAACAGTTTATTTCACGTTTGCGGCCGGTCAATTGGCCGCCTAGATCGTGCGATTTAACGCCTTTAGACTATTTTTTGTGGAGCTATGTTCAGGCTAAAATTGGCCGTAACCTGAAGGCTTCGGATGAGCTTTCTACGGCATTGTAGAAATCTATCCAAGATTTGTTTTGAGCCTTTATCAACTCTCTTTTGTACTGCTAGAGTTGTGCATTATAGATGCCCCAGTCCCATGGAGCATTTGTGGCTTTTGCCTTATTAAAGAGCTGCAGTATTTCCTTGGCATAACTAACTCAAACTGCTTCCATGGTGGTATTTTTGTATTTGCCGCTGGGCTTCATTCTAGATTATGCGGCTGGTAACGAGCAATTTAGTTGCAGGGTCGCGTTCCACAAATTCTCTAAAGGGTAAGGGCCGATGTTGAATGTGAACCACACCTAAACGTCAAGTTTTTTTTGCATTTCATTTGACATTTCTCAATTTCAGACTAACTCAATTTGAACCATGGAAAGATACACAATCGAGCAACGCGTTAGGGTTTTTTAAGCCTTTTACGAAAATGGGCGTTCAAATCAAAATGCATTTTGTGCACTTCGTGATGTTTTTTGATCAGCATATTCTACCAAATGTGCCAACAATCGGGAGAATTATTGTGCATGCTCGCCCAGTTCGTTTGGTGCGGCTTATGGGCTGGCGACGTCATCGGGCCATACTTCTTCGAAATGAGGCCGATCAGGCAGTTACTATGAATGGTGTTCGCTATCGTGAGATGATAACGAACTGTTTATGTCCGGAATTGGAAGATATGGATGTGGACAATATGGGGTTTCAACAGGATGGTGCCACTTGCCACACAGCTAACGAAACAATGGCTCTTTTGCGCAACAAATTCAATGGCCGTGTTATCTCACGTCGTGGCGATGTCAATTGGCCGCCAAGATCATGTGATTTGACACCGTTGGACTTCTTTCTTTGGGGTTATTTGAAAGAAAAGGTGTACGTCGATAAGCCAGCAACAATTCAAGAGCTAAAGGATGAGATAATTCTGCACATCAACGGCATAGAACCCCAATTATGCCTCAGCGTCATCGAAGAATTGGACCATCGGATGGAGGTGTGCCGCCGAGGTCGCGGCGGCCATTTCGCCGATATTTTGTTCCATATATAATTGAACCAAACCAATATTATCATAATAAAAAGAAATGACAATAGTATTTTCCTAAATAATTTGTTTTTCATTCAAAATCAACGTCGGCCCTTAAAATTTAACCTCCCTTTATATCTGCGATAGTTCACACCTTCATTTCCGGTATTTTTGGAGCATAGCTTCGGAATTTATCTCTAACTGTACCTCGGACTGTCAGGCTGTCATCAATTCTCTGGAGGCCACATCCCTAAATTCACAAACTGCCCTTGACTGCCGCAGATCTCTTAACGAGATGGTTGAGCAGTTAATATACACCTCATATTGGTGCCCTGGGCCTAGGATCCCCGGGCACCTGTAGTGTAGCTAGACAAATCTGGCCATTGTATGACCTAGAAGGTCAAAATGTCTCCTCGCACTAGAGAGGAAAATATTGTCTACGTTAGTATCAGTTCTGACGGAGTACTGCCTGATCGGCGAACACGCCAGAATATTGGGTATTGACTCCAATGACTTCTGTAGAAGCTTCGAAGATGAGGAAGAAGTGGAGAGCATTGAGCACATGCTAGGCGACTATACCGCTTTGAGTAGACGAGGACTGGACAAACTGGGGTCGGCCTTTCTAGGCAGTCTAACAGATCTTCCCGGTACCGATATTCGTACTATCGATAAATTTGTATATCAAACAGTTTGGTTTCGATGAGGGGCATGTTAGACCGTGGTAACACTAGAAACCTAAACTGGTCTATGAGAGCTGACAAGAAAAATACGGCTGTCACCCTAACCTAAACTGTACCCCAATCTGCCTTCCTAATAAAGGGTGGTGCATTTAAATCGGAATCGGCTATAAAAAAATACTGTTTTTTTTTTTTTAAATTTGTTTTTTTTTAGAAAACTTGAACTTTGTCGTTTAATAATAGAACACAATCTCATTCATATGACTACCAGGACTGGCTCGACAGTACCTTATCCGATCAGCCCAATTTTTCAGTACATTTTCGATTGTTTCGGGTCGAATTTCTTCAATGGCAACTTCGATTTCATGTTTCAACGCTCTGGATGCTTTGCGTAACATTGATGCTTAATGCCTCTCACAGAAAATAATCCAAAAGGGCTGAAATCACAAGTCAAAATAATCGGTAGTTCAAATATAAAATATTAAATGGCCCATGCTTTATGTGCGCGTATTACGTGGGATGACGGAGCTATGACAGAGTCTTCTCATTTATGCTGAAGCGAATATATTTGAATATGAATATTGTCTTATAATTAAAGCTTTGCACCAAAGACGGACTTAATCTTTGAAAAAAAAATGCGTTTTGTACTTAAAATAAAGAAAATGTGCTTAATATTAATGAAATTATCCATATTTTAAGTACAAACTGTACTTATAATGATTAAGGACGTCTTCGGCGCAAATCTTTAATTTTCAGACAGTAGTTTTATTCAGTGCATAATATGTTTCCTTGTAACCAAGTTATGGTCATACTGCGGACTATTTGCTGAAATAAAACATTATAACCTGCATTGAAAAAAATAATTTTAAAGTCTCTTCTCCAAGACATCCAGGTATTTAAAAAGAACAGTTCATACTTAAATTATGAAAATGTACATAATATTAAAGAAATTATCTTAATTTTAAGTATAAAGTGTCATTGTTTTAAAAATAAGCACGTCTTTAAAATTAATTATTTTTCAAGGCAGATAAGAAAATCTCGGTCGGGTAATTTGAATCTCATCATTACAGAAAATTTGTCCGGAATGGTTGGAAAAACCATATGTCAATAGTCATTAATTATCCCTCCAAAGGAAACACCCTATAAATTCAACCATGCTTGAATGTTCGCTCTGTTCATGTTACGGAGGTATTAGATAAGTAAAACGTATTATTGTGAATAGTTTTAATTCACTTTGTCGATTATGTTCTCCACTCCCTCTGAAGGAAACACCCTTTAACAACGAATGCATCATCCAACTACTGCACTGCGTATCTTCTGAAACATTTACTGCTGAATGTTTGCTTCTTATGTTCGGAGGTCTTAGAGAAGTAAAGTGTATTGTTGTGAATAGCTTAAATTCACTTTTTGATTGTGGTCTGTCTACTCTCGTATAGATGGTTTCGTTCATTGGTTTATTCACTTCGTTACGCACAATTCGATATTGGATTGACGCGTTCACTCGACATTCTGCCGTGTGTGGGGACTTATTCATGCTTTTGTGGTATATTTCGGATTCGTAGCATGGGGACTTATGGACGGACAGACGATGATGATGACTAATGCGTATTTTGCGGTTGATATATTCTTATACTAACACACATGTTGACTATATTTAAATATATACGTCTATATATATATATACATACATATATATTATTTCGATATAAAACTACATGCGTAGAATGACGTAAAACACATGGGTACAATGCAATAGCAATATTATTTTTTGCAGATTTGTGAAATGAAATATACTTTACAAGTATTGACTGATCAGTCCATCAGTTGAGACTGAACACAGCTCAACCCAAGTGTCTATAGCTGAATTCATAGAATTTGGTATGAGGGCCGTCCTTAGGACAGAAAGGCACTTTAACAGGACACAATGGGTCAAAAAGTGATAACCGTGGTACCACCGCCATATCCAATTAACTAGAGCTAGAATTTTAAAAATTTAAGTTATAGTAAAGGGTTTTCCAACAAGAGGTGTTATTTTGAATCACCCGGTATTTCGGTAGCTGTCACTTTTGAAGCTTTTATTCTTTGACATTTGACAAGTAGAAACTACGCCATTGCTAACAATGGAACGATACACGATTCAGCAACGCATTGAAATTATTAAAAATCGAAAATCATCGAAAAATCATCTTGACTGATGAGGCCCATTTCCACCTCGGTGGCTACGTCAACAAGCAAAATTGTCTCATCTGGGGCTCGGAAAACCCAAGAATTATTGTTGAGAAAGCTCTCCATCCTCAACGTGTGACTGTTTGGTGCGTTTTATGGTCCGGCGGGGTCATTGGACCCTACTTTTTCGAAAATGAGATTGGATCAACAGTTACGGAGAATGGATTGCGCTATCGAGAGATGATTAATGATTTTTTATGGTCCGAGTTGGAAGGTACTGATCTGGACAACGTTTACTTTCAACAAGACGGCGCTACGTGCCACACAAGCAACGAAACCATTGCTCTGTTACGGGAAAAGTTTCCGGACCGTGTTATCTCTCGAAGAGGTGATCACAATTGGCCACCGAGATCTTGTGAATTAACACCTTGCGACTTCTTCCTTTGGGGCCACGTGAAAGATAAGGTCTACGCCAACAGCCCAGCGTCGATTCAAGACCTCAAAGATAGAATTCGTGAGGCTATTGAGGGCAGCCACTTTGCGATTTGGTTATGGAAAATTTCATGAAAAGGATATGGTCCTGTAAGCGTGGTCGTGGTGGCCATTTGGCTGATGTTGTTTTTCATTATTAACGTCATACCTTCCTCTTTATTATGAAATAAACATCCGATTATTTATCTCAAAAAATGGCATTTTTCTTTGAATACCAAAATGACACCTCTTGTTGGAAAACCCTTAGTACTTGAAACGTACACAGAAAAAATGTGTCTTAAAATTAAAGATTTGCGCCAAATTGCAACTTTTCGTGCGCTAAGTCCATTTTTTTAAATAAACAAAAAACACTTTCCAGTGACCTATGACCTTGACAACCATGAGCAACATTTTAGCTCTCGTTAAGTGCTATCTTTTTGCCATTGACCGATTCCCGATCCGACGTACCGTTAAGGAGCTAGAGCAAAAATAAACTTTCCATTCACATTTGAAAATGATGCTAAGTCCATTTTTTTTTAAATCCCAAAAAAAAAACCCTTTCCATTCGACCTACGACCTTGACACCTGTGAGCAATATTTTAGCTCTCGTTAGGAGCTATCTTTTTGCCATTGACCGATTGTGGGTAGGTGCCACACAGCTAATGAAACAATTGAATTGTTGCGAGAAAAGTTTGGAGATTCGATTATTTCAAGAAATTGTGATACTGAATGGCCTCCAAGAAGTTGTGGTTTAACACCATTAGACTATTTCTTGTGGGGTCATTTGAAGTCATTGGTCTTTCGAAATAAACCAGACTCTCTTCAAGCTTTACAAGTCAATTTTGAACGTGGCATTCATGACATACGACTTGATTTAGTGGAAAAAGTGCTCGAAAATTGGGTTCATCGAATTCCTTCCAGCAGAAGAAGTCGTGGAGGCCATTTAAATGACGTTTTATTTAGAACTTAATTGTATCGATTGTACTTCACATTAAATAAAAAAAAAACTTTTGAATTTCCTTAACACTAAGTGTGTTTTTTTTTTCAAGGAAATTATATCACTCTAATTGGAACACCCGTTACTTGAAACGTGCACAGATAAATGTGTCTTAAAATTAAAGATTTGCGCTAAAGACGCCCTCAATCTTTGAATTAAGTATATTTTGCTCTGTAAAATTAAGAAAATGTATTTAATATTAATGAAATTATCTATGTTTTAAGTACAAAATTTACTTATTTTAATGATTTAAGGATTTATTTTAATGATTAAGAGCGTCTTTGGAGCAAATCCTTTATTTTAAGACAACGTTTTTTCAGTGTAAGCTCGAAAACTCGAATGTTTAAGGTTTAAAAGGTCCAAACGATCAAATTATATTGAATCGGATATATTTGGACTTTTTAGTATTAAGCGGAGTCAAAATAGTCCAAAATATGTTAAACTCTTTTAAAGGTAAAATTATATATAATGGATTTTCGAAACTTGTATTTGTTGTGCTAAGAAGAGGACAACAAAACAAGCGTTTGTATATCGTACCATCTCCAGGTGATGGACTTATAAAGGATTTTCGAAATTAGTACTTTTTTTTGCAGAAAAGTCAGAACACGAAAGTCTCAAATATAATACATCTCCATGAGATGAGCTAAAATTTATTTATGATTTTTACTTTCTGGAATCCAGGGTCTAAATTTGCTCATCTACTCTGAACTATGATGATAAATTACTGTATTCGAAATGTAAAAGGGTAAAAAATGAGATCAAACATAGTACTCCCTTTTAGAGATCGAACTACATAGAATTTCATACTTTTTTATTGTAAAATGGGACTACAAAGATCCAAATGTGGTACCCTCTCCGAAGGATCAAATAATGGGTTGTCAAAATGTTAACCTTTTATCAATAGTAGGGAACAAAATGGTCCCAAATTTGGTACCCTCTGCTTGAGAAGACATTATAATTCACTTTTGAAATGTGTATTATTTATGGTAAAACGTGACAAAATATAACCAAATTTAGTGCAATATTCTGTGAATAAACAAGAAAAATTTTTGACATTCGTAATTTTTGGGTATATATATGAGTACAATCTATCATTTTAGTTAGTTAATTGGTTTTTGACCGAAATAAGTGAAACAATTAAATTGATTAGTGTAATAGAACTTATTCCAATATGATATTCTACCGAATTTCTTAATTTCGCTAATTAACTCTTGTTAACTTGTTTTGGCTGAACAGTTCAGATTACTTGTAATTATAAGTAGAAAAAGTATTTTCGCTGGAATTTTCAAAATGTCCATTTTTCCTGTATAATTATTTCCATTAGGACTGATTATCCAAATTTAAATTGCTAAATTTTTCGGCATAAAACCAAATACACAAAATTGCTTATATGTACACACCATCTGTCTGCACGTGTATTTTTCTTTATCAGGATTTGTTATAATTGGGTTGAAATATAGACAAACAAATACGGACTCTATATATAAGTGTGCATAGAAAGTCTATCGCAAAAATGAAACCCAGAAAACTATACAAATGTTATACAGTCGCACCTACTCGACGCAGTCTCATCGTCATCATCAGCGGAGTCGTCGCCCGTACAGATTACATTTTCCATGAAATAGAATATAGAATCGACAGCAACGTCATCATTGTCATTATATTCATTATAAACTGAAGCACACTCCTCCTCAGACGACGACGACGTTGATGACACACTCACTTACATTTGTTTTGTCTGTAAATAGATACAGTGAGCATCAAAAGTGTCACAATGGCTGACAATATCCCCACAAATTTTTGTGGGGCACTTTCTGGGGTGTTTCTGTAATCAAACGATAATACAATTTAGAACAATTGGCAACACTTCTTTTCAAAATGTGCCAAAACTATTTATAATACATTTTGGTTAATTATATTGCCAAAAAAAATATATTTTTAAAATTTTGTACTTCTCTAGAGGTGGACTAATAATAGATTTTCGAAATTAGTATTTTCAGTAAAATATAGTCAAAAAGAATCCCAGAGACAAACTAATAATGGACTTCGGAAATTCGTTCTTTTTTTTGGGTTAAATAAGCCCAATATGGTACTCTGTCTTTCAGGCATGAACTAAAAATCTATTTTGGAAAATGGTACAAAATCTGTTACCCTCTAACAGAGATCAAACGTAAAAGTTTTCTCCAATAGATTTACTAATATCAGTTTCATAATGCGTACATTTTAAAGTAACATTTAAAAAAAAGAGCTCCCCAGTAGGTGAGTTGGTAGCATACTCGCCTATGAGTTTGGGGGTTGTGGGTTCGATTCCCACCCGAAGCTCTAGACTGTCGCTGCAAACATTTAGCCATATGGTCTTTGTAACTTGACCTCTCCCTGGACCTTATAATTAGAATATAAATTTACTTTGTATTGTAATTCATATAAATAAATAAATAAAATAAAAAAAGTAAGAAAGTTCAGTATAGTACACCGTCTTTAGAATCCTCTCACCTTTAGTCCCAAAAAATATTCGTAAATTTATTTATATTTTTGTTTTAATTAAATTATTATCAATTTAAATTGCATTTAATAATTGTGAAGTATGCACTGGTATTAAAGTTATAAGCTGTTAACTTTTGGTGCAGAGTAGCCCAAAAGTGTACCAAAAGGGATGTGGCACGACGGCCATTTCTTAATGTAATATGGGTACTATACAAACATTGCACTCACTATACACAGTTTTAAGGATATGTATGGATCATTATTATAATCAAAGTTATAAGCCGTTAACTTTATGTGCAAAAAGGTCCAATATTCTCTAGAATACATCAGGTGTTTTGCTAGAAAAACTTCTTGAAAGTTCTTCTTTCTGTTTTGATTATTGTTCGGCTTGAGGTCTATTTTTTGTAATTAAAAAAGCGATTTGATCTTTTTTTAATTATTTATTTTTGTTTTCCTATATTTCGACTAACTTCGTTAGTCATCATCAGGGAATTTTAATCTAATACAAAAACACGAAAAACAGGTTCAAAAAACACAATTATTTAAACAATAATATTTTAACATACAATTTTAAATTTCGCTTTTTAATTTTCTTTCTTTCGTTCTTTGACATGTAATTTGTGTTCCGAAGCTTTTTGTACTAAAATTATGTTTGAATTTACTAACCTCTTTGTTTACGCAGTAATCTTTATGGTTAAATATCTCGAAACGCGATGTCTTAGGAAAAAAATGGTTAATACCATTCGAATTATCGGGTCGAACTTATGCGGAGTAAGTTGTTTTCATCGAGAATACTTATACAGGGCTTTCCAATAAGAGTGATATGATTTCTTTGAAAAAAAAAACACACACACACTTATTGTTAAGGAAATTCAAAAGTTTTTTATTTAATGTGAAGTACAATCGATACAATTAAGTTCTAAATAAAACATCATTAAAATGGCCTCCACGACTTCTTCTGCAGGAAGGAATTCGATGAACCCAATTTTCGAGCACTTTTTCCACTAAATCAAGTCGTATGTCATGAATGCCACATTCAGTATTGACTTGTAAAACTTGAAGAGAGTCTGGTTTATGTTGAAAGACCAATGACTTCAAATAACACCACAAGAAATAGTCTAATGGTGTTAAATCACAACTTCTAGGAGGCCAATTCAATATCACAATTTCTTGAAATAATCGATTCTCCAAACTTTTCTCGCAACAATTCAATCGTTTCGTTTGATGTGTGGCACATAGCCACTATCGGTCAATGGCAAAAAGATAGCTTTTAACGAGAGCTAAAATATTGCTAATGGGTGTCAAGGTCGTAGGTCGACTGGAAAGTATTTTTTCATTTAAAAAATGGACTTAGCATCATTTTCAAATGAGAACGGAAAGTTTATTTTTGTTCTAGCTCCTTTTGGTGCACACCACACAGTGTAATTATTATAATTATCTGATTGCAAACTTACAAGTGTTGACACACTTTTGTCACTCACTGTAGGTATGTATGTAAGAATAATATACTCAAACGTTCATACATACGTACATATATATGCTCTTCTTGTGTCAAAGTTGTTGCTGTGCTATTCAGTCCATATTTTTATACACAATATGGGGCAAACTGGTCGTGCGTTTCTGTATTGTTTTGGACCTGTGACACATTTCTATTGTGTTGTTGTAGTTGTTATAGTTGTTGCTGCTGCCGCTGTTCATTACAATTATTTGTTGTTATAAAAATATTATTTAGTTTTAAGTGTCGATGCCAGTTTTATTTAGTCTAAGAGTGAGATGGAGAGATGTAAGCTTTCTCTTTTTTGTTGTTGTTGTGGCTAGAACAAATCAAAGGAAAGTGGATCACATTTGTTAATGTTGTTGTTATTGTATTCTTGTTCCGGTTGCTTTGTTAGTACAGGAGGGCGAGAGATAGGGAGAGAGAGATTGACTATATTTTATTTTTTGCATTTCACAGCTATGGCTCATTTGCAACACTGACTAAGTGGACTAAAAATAAGTACAAAAGGATATTAACTTGGCACAAGTTGAGGTCTAAGTCATGTAAATCGTCTTAAATATAACGGGTTTTCCAATAGGGGTGATATGATTTTGAAGTGACGTTTCGGCCATTTGTAATATGTCATGATCTGTCCTTTGTTTTTCATTGTATTCAGTAGTTTTTACAATTTCATCATGGAGAGATATCATGCGCTAAGTCAATTTTTTTTAAATAAAAAAAAAACACTTTCCTGTCGACCTACGTCCTTGACATACATGAGCAATCTTTAGCTCTCGTTAAGAGCTATCTTTTTGCCATTGACCGATTGTGGCTACGTGCCCCACAGCAAATGAAACAATTGAATTGTTGCGAGATAAGTTTGGAGATTCGATTTTTTCATGAAATTGTGATATTGAATGGCCTCCAAGAAGATGTGATTTAACACCATTAGACTATTTCTTGTGGGGTTAATTGAAGTCATTGGTCTTTCGAAATAAACTAGACTATCTTCAAGTCTTACAATTCAATATTGAACGTGCCATTCATGACATACGACTTGATTTAGTGGAAAAAGTGCTCGAAAATTGGGTTCATCTAATTCCTTCCTGCAGAAGAAGTCGTGGAGGCCATTTAAATGACGTTTTATTTAGAACTTAATTGTATCGATTGTACTTCACATTATATAAAAAACTTTTGAATTTCCTTAACAATAAGTGTATTTTTTTTCAAAGAAATCATTTCACTCTTATTGGAAAACCCTGTATTTTATTATTTTACATTTTACAGCTATGGCTCATTTGCAACACTGTCTAAGTGGACTAAAAATAAGTACAAAAGGATATTAACTTGGCACGAGTTGCGGTCTAAGTCGAGTAAATCGTCTTGAATATATGTACATTAGGGTGGGTTCCATTTTTTCATCAGAAATCGTATAGCGAAAGCGTAATTCACGGAAAATTCTTACACGGGGCAAAACCGAATTTTTTACATATGTTTGAATCGAAAGAATATATATTTGGAGCAAAATTTTTTAAATATTTTATTTTTCTGAGCAAATAAATTTTATTCGAAAAATTATTCAAATATACAGGGTGGCTGATATGTATTGCAACCGACTTCAGGTTGCTATCATTTCTAAACCGCTAGTCTGATAGCTGACAGATTTGTTTCAGTGACAGTTCATTTTATTGTTTACAAGCTTACAAAAGCATTTTGATCTATTGCATTGAGAAAAAAAGTTATTCGTGATGGAATTCAAGCGTGATAGTGTGATTGCTTTATATTTGGGTGGAAAAACACAAGTGGCTATCGTTAGAGCCCTCCAGCATTTAAATGTGAATAAATCTTTTGTTTCTCGTACCATTGCTCGTTACCGTGATACTGGCAGTGTTGCATCGCGTCCAAAAAGTTGACGAAAAAAAAACGGTAACAACACCAGAAATGATCCGAAAAGTGAAGGCCAGATTTGATCGAAATCCACGCCGCAGTGGTAGAAAAATTGCTCGTGAGCTGAACATATCGCGAGAACGGATACAACACATATTAAAAAATGAGCTTAGACTAAAGCCATTGAAGTTCCAAAAAGTGCAAGAGCTCACCGATGCACAAAAAAAAGTTAGACTGGAAAGAGCCAAGGAGTTGCTTCGCTTGCACGAAAGTGGCCAGTTACCGAATTTGGTTTTCTCCGATGAGAAGCCATTCCAAATTGAGCAGTTTGTGAACAAACAAAATGATCGGGATTACTTGCCAAAGAGGGAGCTGAAAATTTACACCTTCGATTGGCCACCAGAACTCAAGCGCCGCCGATGGTAATGGTGTGGGCCGCCGTAACGGCCAATGGTCGCTCCCCGCTCGTATTCATCGACCATGGGGTCAAAATAAATGCCGAATATTATCGGGAAAATGTCCTAAAAACAGTATTGAAGCCCTGGGAAGACAAACATTTCGGCCGCAGACCATGGACATTCCAACAGGACTCAGTACCATCACACTCAGCACGCGTCAACCAAGAATGGCTTAAAAAGGAGGTTCCTCGCTTCATTTCTACCGCACAATGGCCACCAAGATCTCCGGATCTCAATCCGTTGGACTTTTGCGAAATTGTCGTTTGAAGGCCATAATTCGTGCCAAAGGTGGCCGATTTGAACAAATCTAAACTGTTTCTAAAATTTTATGTTATTTCCGACATTTTTTGCTTTTGAACAATAAAATTTAAAAAAAAAAAAAATTAAAAAAAATATAGCGCTTTACTTTGTTGCATTACATATCAGCCACCCTGTAAAGGATTTTCCAACAAGAGGTGTTATTTTTGGTATTCAAAGAAAAATTCAATTTTTTGAGATAAATGATCGGATGGTTTATTTCATAATAAAGAGGAAGGTATGCCGTTAATAATGAAAAACAACATCAGCCAAATGGCCACAACGACCACGCTTACAGGACCATATCCTTTTCATGAAATTTTCCATAACCAAATCGCAAACTGGCTGCCCTATGTCCTCGATAGCCTCACGAATTCTATCTTTGAGGTCTTGAATCGACGCTGGGCTGTTAGCGTAGACCTTATCTGTCACGTGGCCCCAAAGGAAGAAGTCGCAAGGTGTTAAATCACAAGATCTCGGTGGCCAATTGTGATCACCTCTTCGAGAGATAACACGGTCCGGAAACTTTTCCCGTAACAGAGCAATGGTTTCGTTGCTTGTGTGGCACGTAGCGCCGTCTTGTTGAAAGTAAACGTTGTCCAGATCAATACCATCCAACTCCGACCATAAAAAATCATTAATCATCTCTCGATAGCGCAATCCATTCTCCGTAACTGTTGATCCAATCTCATTTTCGAAAAAGTAGGGCCCAATGACCCCGCCGGACCATAAAACGCACCAAACAGTCACACGTTGAGGATGAAGAGGCTTCTCAACAATAACTCTTTGGTTTTCCGAGCCCCAGATGCGACAAAATAACACCTTTTGTTGGAAAACCCTGTATATACCCTCGTTCACAATAGAGGGGGTAAAAACGAATTTTGTTGAAATTCTCTTATTTCTTATTTCTAGCAAAAGTGCTATTGTTTCCTTATTTATCCATAGATTTTATTCAAATAGGCATTGTTTTCTTCGTTTATTTCAAAATATGGAACAAACGATTTTTTATACCCTACACCACACTGTGTTACAGGGTATTATGACTTTGTGCATTTGTTTGTAACACCCAAAAGGAGAAGAGATAGATCCATTGTTTATTATACCGATCGACTTGTAATAACTTTCTGAGTCGATTTAGCTATGTCTGTCTGTCTGTAGATGTATTCTTGATCTTGACGAAACTTTACACATATCTTTTTTTTGGCCCAATTTAATTTGGTTAAAATGTATGTTTATGTTACCCCCGATTTGACATGCAAGCGCTGTAAAAACTTTATTTTATTTCCGATCAGTATGAAATTCAGCAGAAAGAGGTATCTTATTATATGAATGAACAGTGTTAAATTTGGAATAAATCGGTTCAGATTTAGATATAGCCTCCATATATACGTTAGCCCCGATTTGACATGTAAGCGCTGTAAAAATGTTATTTTATATCTGATCAGTGCGAAATTCGGCAAAGAGAGGTTTCTTATTACATGAAGGAATACTGCTAAATTCGTAGAAAATCGGTTCAGATTTAGATATAGCCCCCATATATATGTTACCCCCGATTTGACATGTAAGCGCTGTAAAAACTTTATTTTATATCCGATCAGTACGAAATTCGACAGAAGGACAGAAGGCCTTTTAACATGAATGAGTATTCAGGGAAGATCGGTTCAGATTTATATTAAAGCTCCATATATATGTTCCTCCTGATTTTGTATCAAACCGCTATAGAAGTTGTATTTTACTTCCGATCATTAAAATTTTCCAAAAAAAAGATGTTTCTCAATTTAGGAACGAATTTTGCTTAATTTAGCGATTATCGTCTCAGAATTAGATAATAAAGGGTGTCCCAAGAAGAACGCAATTTTTAAATCTCGCAACATTCGAAGTGTCATTGTTTGACATTTGAATAATTGTTATTGTCTGTTAGTAGAAGGTACGAGGTTAGTAAAAATGGAGAAGGACAGCGAAGGGAGTTCGTTAATTGGGTATTGGAGAGACAACATGAAAATGCTGATTTTGCCGATAAAATCATCTTCAGTGACGAGGCCCATTTTCATCTTGATGGCTTCGTCAATAGGCAGAATTGTCGCATTTGGGGTGCGGAAAATCCTCGAGTGATTCACGAGAAGCAAATGCATCCTCAACGTGTCGCTGTGTGGTGTGGTTTTTGGGCTGGAGGAATCATTGGACCTTTGAGGCAGGTCAAGCGCAAACAGTCAATGGTGTTCGGTATCGTGAAATGATAACCAGTTTTTTCTTGCCTAGAATTGAAGAAATGAATGTGGAGGGCATGTGGTTCCAACAAGACGGCGCCACATGTCATACAGCCAGAGAAACAATTCAATTGCTGCATCAGTAATTAAAAAATTGCGCTCTTCTTGGGACACCCTTTATGTTCCTACCCATTTACCAATTATTCCAAATTATTATCGCAATAACCCTTATCGCATTGTTAGGGAGGTGTAGGGTATTATATAGTCGGCCCCGCCCGACTTTCTGCCTTTCCTTACTGGTTTATTTTTTTTTTCGTGTCAGCAAAAAACGATACGAGATATTCCGAGAAAAAAATATAGAAAACGTGCAAAAAATCCATCTTGAGCAATAAAAAATTCGTATAGCCATTAAATTATTAATCGAGTCAACTTGACTAAACGAATGATGCAGAAATTCTTATTTTTTGGGCTACTTTCACGTCCAATTCTCAGAATTGAGCCCCAAAATCATGTGTTGTACTGTGTAAATTTACGAATATTTTGTGGGACTGAAGGTGAGGGGATTCGTAAGTCGATTTACCCGACTGAACTTTCTAACCGGTTTATTTCAAGTTTATATCTGTGAAAAAATTCTAATAATATATTTTTCTTTCTTTTTCTATTTTCCGCAAATCTGGAAATTTTTGGTACAATTACAGGTGAGTTTTGGCAATGATTATTACCTAAAATTTAAAAAAAAAATATAAAGCTTGTAAATACCTATTGCTAAAAACTTTGTGGGAGGCGATCCTCAGTTAAATATAGACTTTAGCAAAGTTTATTACCGGTTTCGAACGGATTAATGCCCTGTTGAATAAAAACTAGCAGTTGGCGGACTAAACCATTACTAATACAGGCGGATGCTTTCGCCGAGCAAATCACTGGTATAAAATGTCTTGATTTGTTCACACAAAAATGTCGTAGCTCGTTAGCTAAACGATTTAACATCAAAAAGACTGACGCTTGTCAAAAAATCGCGCATTCCCAATAACCGTATGATTGCTACAGCAGCGTGAAGTTAGTAACACTTCACATCCCGACCTCCTTTGTATTTAACTAATGTACATATGTTGGTAATGGTTAAAACCCACAATATCACTTAAACACCAGGAGTATTTTATTTATAGGAACGATAGAGAAGAACAAAGGGGCGGAGGTGTGGCCATAATTATAAAGAAAAATATTTCCCATTTACTTCTTGAAAATATTAAAACTCACCTGATTGAAAACGTAGGGGTTAGAATTTATACTACCATTGGTCCTATAAATGTATATTGCTGTTATTTTCCTGGTGGAATAGCTGCGAACCGAAAGAATTTATATGCGTCTGACTTGCACAAGATGACCAGAAGTGACAGATACGTACTTGGCGGTGACTTTAATTGTCGCCATCAATCATGGGGATGTTACAGAGCTAACTGTTGGGGCAACATTTTATACGAGAAACATAACTTTTACAACATTGATATTATAGACCCATGCGAAAGCACTTACATTCCTTCAAGTTTGAATAGGCAAAGCTCAACGCTCGATATATTTCTCACTAATATCTTTAATAATCTGTCCCCCGCCGAAGTCGTTAATGACCTAAGCTCGGACCATCTTCCGGTGAAAATTATTATTAGTAGTCAATGCAATACTGTTGATCTACAATATTATGACTTTAAGAACGCAAACTGGTCGGCATTCTCGAGATATATACGCAGACATCTTCATCTTCCCCCGGAAGAACTTTCTAGCACCGATGATATTGATATGAAATTAACCCATTTAATAAATACCCTAAACCGAGCAATTGCTCATAGTGTTCCGATGAAAGTCAAGAGTAGTACAAGGAAACCCTTGCCAAACCGTATTAAAATTTTAATTCGTACACGAAATCGGCATCGTCGCCATTGGCAGAGATACAGACATATCATTGATTACTACGAAGTTAAAAGGTTGAACGTTATTATTAAAGAGGAAATGGTTATATTTAGGAATGCATCATGGAATCGTTTATTACTAACATTAGATAAAGGCTCTTCCCCTTTTTGGAACCTAACAAAAATTTTAAGGAAGAAGTAATCAAACATTCCTATATTGAAGAACAATAACTCTCACTTTACAACGATTCGAGAAAAATGTGAGGTTTTAGCACAAACTTTTTCTAATAATCATTCCCTTTCTTCAGATCTTGGCGACTCTTCCACAAATGATTTAGTAACGGACACCATCAATTCATTCAATTCTGTAAACACAGTTTCTGCTAATGAAATTTCAATCACGACATCAACGGTTTCTGCCATAATCAAGAGACTTAAATCGAAAAAGTCCCCAGGTATTGATGGAATTAATAACCAATGCCTCACAGGGGTATCAAATTTTTGACATTATTCGCTAATTCATGCCTTAAATTGGGATATTTTCCCAACGAATTTAAGGAATCTAAGGTTATTCCTATCAGGAAACCTAACAAGCCGCCAGATGATCCATCTTCTTACCGTCCCATAAGTTTGCTTTCATCCATCAGTAAGGTTTTAGAGAAAATAATTAGAGACAAAATTACAAATTTCATCGACACAAATAACATACTACCTCCTCAACAATTTGGCTTCCGTAGAGAACACAATTAGAGTGATCAACACCGGTTTAAAATAAACCGGCCCACCGGTTTTTTGCTTCCACCGTCCCCGGTTTTTCTCAAAATCATGAATTTCGAACAACCGGTGCAACCGGTTTTTTTCGTTTGTTTCCACCGGTTTTCCGGTTTTTTTATTATCACTAAAATATTAAAAATTATTTACAACTTTATATACGAAATATCACAAATTAAGATAGTAATATGAAAGATCTCCTTATATGGCCTAAAAAGACTCGGCAACTTTGCTAGAATCCGAAGCCATTCACCAATTTCTATACAAATTATAAAAATTTAAAGAAAATAAATGATTCATACGCGCAGAAGTTATGTGAAAAGTAAACGCATTCTCCCACTTCCAGACCGAACAAAAACAAGTAAGAAAATTTCATTTGGGTAAACCGACTAGTGTATACTCTTATATATTTATATGTATACTCGTATATACCCACCTGCACTAAAGTGTGTATATAAAATATATATGTATAAAGATTTAATACCTCTATTAAATATTCTATTTAATATCCCGAAATATTAATATTTTCTTGACTGAACTACATAAGGGGAATTTCATGTCAAGTGAGTTAATTTTTAAAAAAAGATGTCTTCTGTCGGGATGAAAATAGCACCAAGTAGCCCTATCAGATAGTAGTTATGAGACACAATTCCAACGAGATCGGTTAAACATTCCGAGTTGGAGGGTGACAAATATTGACATTTTTGTGAAACGGTTGTTTTTCCCATCTAAAATGCTAAAATGTTTGGTTGAACGTTAATTTTTTTTTCAGAGGTTTATATTTATTTTGATAGATCAACATGTCCCATTCCTTTAATAGGTCACAAAGCTTTTAAAGGAAATTATCTAAGCTTTCTTTTGAGAAAAAACATCAAAAATTAAAACATAGGTTTTTACCAAAATTTCAAAAAAGTTTAATTTTGCAAAAAAGTAATAAAAATATATTTGCTAATTTTTTTAAAAGGTTGAAGAAAAGACTATCGACACTTTTGGAAAATGTTTCTAAATACAATAGTTAATTAGTTATAAGTATGAGATAAAAGGACCGTTTGACTCAAATGACAATATTCATCACAATCCAACTGATAACTACTATCCAACAGGACTAAATTTGGTGCAAGATTCCTGATCAGAAGACATCGCTTTTAAAAATTCAATATTAAAAAATCGCCTTTTTTGTTATTAAAAAGGAAAATGTTTTTCAAACGGCAATTTTCATACTGTTTTGTTATGCAGAAAAAACCGGTTCTACCGGTTTCCCCGGTTTTCTTCGAAGAAAAAAACCGTCCACCGGTTTTTTTATAACTTAAATAAACCATCCACCGGTTTTTTATTTTTTCAAAAAAACCGGTTTTTTGATCACTCTAAACACAATACTGTACATCCGCTAATTAGAATAAGGAATTTAGTCGAATCAAACTTTAACCAGCAGAAATCTACAGGCGTGGTTCTACTGGATATAAAGGCTGCTTTTGATTCAGTTTGGCATGATGGCCTTGTTTATAAATTAATACAATTTAACTTTCCGACGGAATTAGTAAGAATAATCCAAAGTCTTTTAACCGCTAGGACTTTCAGGGTTCACATCGGTTCAAAAAGTTCAGATATATTTAACATCCCTGCTGGTTGCCCACAAGGCTCTTGTCTGTCTCCAGTTCTGTACAACATACATATATACGGCAGATGTCCCGCAACTGGAACACTGCACAATGTCTATATTTGCTGATGACACTGCGGTCTTATGTTCTGGAATTTTATCTAAAGAAATAATTTGTTATCTACAGTCTGCTCTGGATAATTTACTAAGCTACTTCGTGAGGTGGAAAATCATGATTAATTGCGACAAAAGTCAGGCTATCTATTTCACCAGGAAAAGAAAGGCATGTTTCCTACCGCAGAGTAATATCACTATCAACAATAGTCAAGATGATTGGGAAAATAAAGTTAAATATCTGGGAGTAATTTTAGATCCAAAAATGTAATTCAAGGATCACATTCCTTATATCGTTAATAAATCAAATATACTGATAAGATCTCTATACCCCTTCATTAACAGGAATTCTAGTCTCAATTTAAACAATAAGAAATTAATACTAAAATCAATATTCCATGCTGTTATGTTTTATGCAGCACCAGTTTGGGCTACAAGCGCTAAATGCCATTTGGGAAAACTGCAGGTCTTACAAAATAAACTGCTCAAATTAATTCATAAACTCCCCTGGTTTTATTCCACCAGAAGATTGCACCAGCTAGCTGGTGTAGACATGGTCATTAACCAAATTAACAAGCGCACTCTTAAGTTTAATAACAGATGTTCCTATTCGGGGTTTAGCCATTTAGTGGAGCTGGCGTCCACTTAAGTAGGTTAAGTAGTCTCTAAGTTTTATCTAAAAACCTAAAATAATCAAAAAGGTTTTTTTTGAAATTTTTTGCCTCCAATGATAAATATTATACATATACTGAAATATAAATGTCGTTAAATCAAATCTAATTTCTAAGCAGAAAAAGGAAAGATCCTTGAACTCTTTGTAACACTGTATATTACCAAACAAATTGTAAAAATTTTTGATTACAAGAAATATGAATATGAATACATATGTTGGTAAACAAATTATTTATACAAATGTTTAATTATACAAACGTTGTCAGGGTTTTTTTTAGGAATTATGTATAGCTTTCACCCTTTCCCCTCTTTGCATTTCTTTTGTTTTAAATTATTGATAAAAATCCCAATTTATTATTCCACAGTGATTAATTTCCTAGAAAATACTTAACCAAATATTTAGTACAAAGTGTGGAGTTAGTCATTTTATAACAAATGACTGACTGTAACGTTTTTGTTCTGCAACCACAACACCTCGAACAACAACACAAATTATAAACCTCTGGTGAAGGAGGAGGCGGAAGAGGTGTACCTAAATGGGTCTTAGCTGTGATTATTCATTTACGAGTAGTACTCATGTGCGTCATTTGCTGCGACTGTTACTTATACCGATTTAGTATTTAAACCATATCGTAGTAGTTGTTGCAGTAATTGTGCTACTATTATTTTTATTAGTGTTTTTTTTTTTTGCTATAAGAATAATAACAACATTTTTAACTGGAAGTGGTGGCGCACAAGTGCACTTGGATACAATTTCATTGGAAATGTTGAGCTTTATTTATTTATATGTTTATGTAGAGCTTTTTTTCTTAGTAAGTAACATGGCATGTCATCTAGAATAACATTTGTGTATTTTTTATGCGGTTACATGGCGAATTGAATGAGGTTAATAAACCGAAACAAATCTGGTTAGGAGGGGTGCTTTTGCAGTTCTAAATTTTGAAATGGTTTTAAGACAAGTAGAAGAATTTCAGTCGGATAAACCGACTAGGTATACAATCACTTTGCGAGTAATGTAATATGAAATTTGGTACATGGGGTGGGTGCCAGAAAGTTGGAAACATTTTCTCCAGTCCATAGTCATTGCAAAAGTTACTACAAAAGTTATGCGGAAGTCAATTTATTTGGGGGGTTACTAGAAGGGGAGTGGCAATAATGTCCATTTTTTTACTATAAAAGCATTACACTGCACAAAATTTCACGTATTTATTATCTCCGGTATTAAAATTATAACCAGTTATCTTTTTGTACAATCTGTTTTGTAGTTTATTGGGGTCGGTATTAGTAATTTTTATTCAAGTGTTATGGTATTAGTGTGCTTGACATTATTTATGAATTAATTCCGAAATGACTGATCAAAAAGGAATGAAATATGGTAAGCATGTTACTCGATGGGCGTGGATGGAATATCTTAGAACTCGCAATCGTAGAGTTTAGTTTGCATTTTAGTATATACATATGCAGGGTTTTCCAACAAGAGGTGTTATTTTGAATCACCCGGTATTTCAGTAGCTGTCACTTTTGAAGCTTTTATTTTTTGACATTTGGCAAGTAGAAACTATGCCATTACTAAAAATGGAACGATACACGATTCAACAACGCATTGAAATTATTAAAATTCGAAAAATCGAAAATCATCTTGACTGATGAGGCCCATTCCCACCTCGGTGGCTACGTCAACAAGACAAATTGTCGCATCTGAGGCTCGGAAAACCCAAGAGTTATTGTTGAGAAGCCTCTTCATCCTCCACGTGTGACTGTTTGGTGCGATTTATGGTCCGGCGGGGTCATTGGACCCTACTTTTTCGAAAATGAGGTTGGATCAACAGTTACGGAGAATGGATTGCGCTATGGTCCGAGTTGGATGGTATTGATCTGGACAACGTTTACTTTCAACAAGACGGCGCTACGTGCCACACAAGCAACGAAACCATTGCTCTGTTACGGGAAAGTTACCGAGATCTGGTGATTTAACACCTTGCGACTTCTTCCTTTGGGGCCACGTGAAATATAAGGTCTACGCCAACAGCCCAGCGTCGATTCAAGACCTCAAAGATAGAATTCGTGAGGCTATCGAGGACATAGGGCAGCCACTTTGCGATTTAGTTATGGAAAATTTCATGAAAAGGGTATGGTCCTGTAAGCGTGGTGGTGGTGGCCATTTGGCTGATGTTGTTTTTCATTATTAACGGCATACCTTCCTCCTTATTATGAAATAAACATCCGATCATTTATCTCAAAAAATTGCATTTTTCTTTGAATACCAAAATAACATATTAGAAAAAGGCCGGGTGGGATAAGAAGACGTGACTCCACTCATTGCCCTATGCAAACATTTTTATACCTCACACCACACTGTGGTGCAGGGTATTATAAGTTTGTTTAATGGCAGATGTTTGTAACACCAGAAAATACTATAGCTAGACCCACCTTAAAGTATACCGATCGACTCAGAATCACTAGCTGAGTTGATTTAACCATGTCTGTCTGTCCGTCCGTCTGTCTGTCCGTCTTAAGTTGTTCGTTGACTACAGGTCGCAATTTCACTCCGATCGTTCTGAAATTTTGCAGTTTGGAATCTTTCGCACCTGGAAAGAATCCCATTGAATTTGGTTGAATTCGGTTCAGATTTAGATATAGCTACCATATATATTTTTCGTCCGATTTGGTCCTTTAGAAGCTGTATTTTACATTCAATCGTTTTGAGAATGGTAGAGTTTCTTGATCCATGGACCAACATTGCCTAATTTGAAGAAAATCGGTTAAGATTTTGCTATAGCTCCCATATATATGTTTCGTCCGATTTGGCTCTTTAGTCCTGTAGATGATGTAGTTTAAAACAAATCGTTTTGCAATTTTGAATGGTAGAGTTTCTTGATCCATGGACCAACATTGCTAAGTTTGAAGAAAATCGGTTCAGATTTAGATTCTTCCAAATTGGCCCTTTAGCCCTATAGTTTAAAACCAATCGTTTTGAAATTTAGCATGGTAGAGTTTATTGATCCTTCAACCAACATTTCCGAATTTTGAAAAAATCGGTTCAGTTTTTGTAATAGCTCCAATATATATAGCGTGATCCATTTCGAGGTTCTCTACTTTTTAAAAGAAAAAAACACAGAAAATTTAAATTTAATGGGGAATGTTTATTATCATTTGAAAGAACATTCTTTGGCATTTATTTTTTGAAGATTATGTCTATCAAATGTTGGCCGCCCACAGGAAAAAGTCTAACGGTGTGATATCACACGATCTTGGTGGCCAATCGACCGGCTCAAAACGTGAAATTATCTGCTCACCGAAGTGTTCTCTCAATAAATCCATTGATTGATGCGATGTGTGGGAAGTGGCGCCGTCTTGTTGAAACCAAATGTCGCCGAGATCACGAGCTTCAATTTCAGGCATCAAATACGACTATTTGTATATCATGGCACGATAACGGTCGCCATTGACGGTTACGTTCTCAACGGCATCATTTTTGAAGAAATATGAACCGATGATTCCGATACGTCGGATTGGGAATCGGTCAATGGCAAAAAGATAGCTCTTAACGAGAGCTAAAATATTGCTCATGGGTGTCAAGGTCGTGGGTCGACTGGAAAGTGTTTTTTTTTGGATTTAAAAAAAATGGACTTAGCGTAATTGGCAAACGATTATTTTGATAATAAAACTGAATAATTTGTAAACGTTGTTCAGGCGTAAGTCTTTCCATGATGAAATGCCAAACAATACTTAACAAAAATAACATGACAGCATGACACGACTCACACGTGATCTGTTAGAAAAAGGCTATTGAAAAATATAACTCTACTTAGATCACCCCATAGTTTGACCCTTTAGTACCAACAAATTTAAGGAACTGAATTGATACTTTTCCAGGATATTCCAGTATGTATTAAGAATGTTTTCCATATTTTTACGTCTGTTTTGAAGAGAAGTGGAAGAGGTTTTCATTGGTATTAATATCTTCAAAATCTGTGAAGCGAATAAGAAGATATAACACTTTTAACAAATGTAAGCGAATACTGAAATGTATTTTTGTGAAAGCGAATAATCCAAAGATGGTTTTTGCGAAAGTGAATGTTAAAATATGCGAATGCGAATATTCGTTACATCCCTAAAGAAACAACAAAAAACGGACAAATTCCAGTCAAAACAATATTTTGGCCATTATGTCGTATAAGTAACATTAATTATAAGATTCATTAATCATCATACCTACTACTGGTCGAAGCAAGGACTGGAATTTGACGGTTTTTTTTTTGGTGTTTGTGTAAAGTTTTGGGCTTTGGTGTGTTCTGACATATATAGTAAAATTTCATGGCCAACATTTTTGTAGAACATTTCTTCCCGCCCTCCCTCATTTTAGGAGTGTTTTTTACAATATTGCCAAAAATTATCATTGTGTGGGAAAGCTAAATCCGAAACTGTCGATCAGATTAAAAATATTTATAAGTCTAAATTTTGCTAAATTTATTTCAAACAAGTCGGTTTCCAAGTCATTTCCATGTTATGATAAATTATGTGCAGATATGGCTCAACAAGTCTTTGAAAGTCTACTCAATAGCTTTACTGCTTTGTAAGACTACTCAATAGCAACAAAAAAAACTTTTATAAATATGATTTTCAACATTTTATATCTAACTAAGAGTATTATAAATATTATTCTGCACATCTTGGGGAAATAAGCAGTTCATTGATATCAATTTAAATTCCATGTGAGTGCATTTAAGACCCGAAAAGTGTACCACAGAAAGGACAAGCAATTGAGTATGATGAATATTGAAATAAAACAGAACTCATACGTCATAGTGAACAGATTATGCACGAATTCTGTACAAATTATATTCTCTTATCTTCTACAACATCACATTAATATAAAATGTTTTTTTTTGTTTTTGCTTTGACAAATTTATGTTTTATGTATTTTTGCCTTTTGGTGAAATCTCTTATCAACAAAGGCGCCTTCCTCCTATCTTGGCAAATATAAAACAAACATCTACACATTAACACAGCAACAAGTAATTAATAAACGCTTCGACACCCACTTCAGCATTATATGTGTCATAATTCACAAAAACACCAAAACTCGGCCCCAAGCCACCGAAAGCGAACGTAAAAACCATGCAATCCAAACCAAACCAACACAACAGTCGCTAATGCACAAATCTCTTATGTTCCAAAGACAACAGAAGCAAAACCAGCCACAAAACCTCAAAAGCATATTGTCATCATCGTCACCAATCGCCGTCATGGTCATGGCCAGCCACATCAAGTGGCAACTGCCGCTGGCAACTGACAAAATACATACTCAAGCAACCACCCAACAAGCCAATCTATTGAAAGGACATATGGAATGATGATGAAGAGTGTGCAGTGGATGCAGATGTAAGGTGGATGAAGTCATGAGCTAACAAACTAATGCACTATCAGTGCCACTGATGGATGCGAAATTATCCATCATATTCACCCATTTGGATTGTCTCATGTGTACTTCATCTGGTGCTGCCGCTGAGACTGTTCTGCACCAGCTTCAGATGTAGACAGACGGTTAAGTGCATCTGGTGACAATGCCACCGCAAAATAAACTCACTTTGGTAGATAACATCAACATTATTAGTTTTCTCTCCGTATGACTTATACAGATCGCCCAACAACGCCCCCCTCTCCCCAATAAACATCATTCGAGGAGGAATCCATGTG
This sequence comes from Eudasyphora cyanicolor, assembly GCA_963930755.1. Taxonomy (NCBI): domain Eukaryota; kingdom Metazoa; phylum Arthropoda; class Insecta; order Diptera; family Muscidae; genus Eudasyphora; species Eudasyphora cyanicolor. Next base: position 131,216,909 of record OZ005736.1, on the reverse strand, counting down.
CAGCATTCTGTGTCTGCAGAAGAAGGAAATCTAATCATAATCATCTTTATCGTCGTCGTAGTCCTTCTTATCATGAAACAACTGATGTTGCTTATTTCTCTTAGACCGGGGAAGTTTTGTATAAAAACTGCTCGCTTTTTTGTTTTTACACTGGAAAAAAATTTTATTTATATTAAAATAATGAAAAAAAGTAAGAAAATTTCAATGCCTTCTTTACTTAAGGAATATTTCTTTGTTCTAAAGGAACCGTTCTTCAAAATAAAGAAGAATTTTCTTTAACATAAAGAAGAATTTTCTTTAACGTAAAGAAAAATTTTCTTTAGCATAAAGAATAATTTTCTTTAAAATAATAAACTTAAAATAAAGAGGAAGTCTCTTTAAAATAAAGAAGAACTTTCCTTAAAATAAATAAAAAAAATTATTTAAAATGTAGAAGAACTTAAGTTCATCTTTGAGTTATTCATATAACGTTTCTTCAAAACAAAGAACGACTTTCTGTAAAATAAAGAAGAATTTTCTTTAACATAAAGAAGAATTGTCTTTAAAATAAAAAAAGAATTATCTTTATAACAAAGGATAACTTTCTTTAACGCAAATGTAAATGTTCTTTAAAATAAAGAAGATGTTTCTTTAATGCCAAAGAAATGGCCTCTATACTTTAGGAATATTTTCTTTATTCTAAAGAAACTGTTCTTTAATTTTGAAAAGAACTTTCTTTAAAATAAGGAATAGTTTTCTTTAACATAAAAATACGAACTTAAGTTCTTCTTTATTTTAAGGAAAGTGATTCATATAACGTTTCATTGATTAAAGAAAATGTTCTTTAATTTTGAAAAGAACATTATTTAAAATAAAGAATACTTTTATTTAAAATAAAGATGAATTTTCTTTAACATAAAAATACGAACTTTAATTCTTCTTTATCTTAAGGAAAGTGATTCATATAATGTTTCATTGATTTAGAGCCAAAGAAATGGCTTTTTTACTTAAGGGATATCTTCTTTATTCTAAAGAACCTAATCTTTAATATTAAGAACAACTTTCTCTAAAATAAGAATGCACTTTCTTTCAAAAAAGAAGAATTTTCCTTAAAATAAGTAAGAACCTTCTTTAAAACAAAGAAGAATTTTCTTTAAAATAAAAATGAACTTTATTTAAAGCAAAGACGAATTTTCGAATTTCGAATCTTTAATATTAAGAACAACTCTTCTAAAATAAGAATGCACTTTCTTTCAAAAAAAGAAGAATTTTCCTTAAAATAAGAAAGAACCTTCTTTAAAACAAAGAAGAATTTTCTTTAAAATAAAAAAGAACTTTATTTAAAGCAAAGACGAATTTTCGAATTTCATAATAATGAAGAACTTTCATTAAAACAAAGAAGAACTTTCCTTAAAAAAATAACAGCTTAAGTTCTTCTTTATTTTTAGCAAAGTTATTTATATAATGTTTCTTATAAATAATGAAAGACTTTCTTTATAATAACGAAAAATTGTCTTTAACATAAAGAAAAATATTCTTTGAAAAAAAAAAATAAAAAAAAGATTTGTCTTTGAAAAAAATACATTTTTTAAAGCAGATACAAACTTAAGTTCTTCTTTATTGAAAGGAAAGTGTTTCAATTTACGTTTCATTGATTTTCAGCCAAAGATATGGCATTTTTACTGAAGGGAATTTTTTTTTATTCTACAGAAACGGCTCTTTTTGATATCAGAAATAATTTTCTTTAAAATAATGAAGAACTTTCTTTAAAAAAAAAAGAAGAATTTTCTTTAAAGCAAAGACGAATTTTCTTTATTATAAAGAAGAACTTTCTTTAAAGCAAAAACGAATTTTCTTTAAAATAAAAAATAACTTTTTTTAAAACAAAGAAGAACTTTCCGTAAAATAAAGAAGAACTTCAAAAGAAACTCAGAAGAACTTAAGTTTTTATTTATTTTAAGAAAAGTTGTTCATATAACTTTTCTTTTAAATAAATAAGAACTTTTTCTTATTTAAAGAAGAATTTTCTTTAAAATAAAAAAGTACTTTCTTTACAGCAAATGCGAAATTAAGTTATTCTTTATTTTAAGGAAAGTTATTCATATAATGTTACGTTGAGCCAAAGAAATGCCTTCAGCCAAAGATATGCCTTCTTTAATTAAGGTATATTTTCTTTATTCTAAAGAAATAGTTCTTTTATTTTAAAAATAACTTTCTCTAAAATAAGGAAGAACTTTTTTAAAATAAAGAAGAACTTTTTTAAAATAAAGAAGAATTTTCTTTATTTCTTTTCTAAAGAAACTATTCATTAATGTTAAAAATAGGAAAATTTGTCTTTAAAACAAAGAAGAACTTTCCTTAAAATAAAGAAGAATTTTCTATATCATAAAGAAGAGTTTTCTTGAAAATAAAGAAGAATTGTCTTTAAAATAAATAAGATGTTTTCTTAAAACAAAGAAGAGCTCACTTTAAAATATAAAATAACTTTATTTAAAACAGAGAAGAGTTTTCTTAAAAATAAAGAAGACTTTTCTTTAAAACAAAAATAAATTTCCTTAAAACAAAGAAGACTTTTCTTTAAAATAAAGTATAATTTTCTTTAAAATAAAGAATAATTTTGTTTAAAATAAAAAAGAATTTTCCTTCGCTGAAAAAAATTAAATAATTTTTTTTTGGTATGAAGAATGTTTTCCTAGATTTAATATAGCCTCAATTTTTTCAGTGTAAGGTTTCCGGTTATGTTCTATTTCTACTACTACTTACTCATCACATCTTCCCATTTCCGTTTGCCTCATAATCAAATGGTAAAACTCAATTACAGGTAATATGTGTAGAAAGTTCATCCAATAAAAAATGTATCACATTGAGGGGAAATTGAAAGGATCTACTCTGTGTCTTCGACAGAAGACGAACGAAGTAACCAACAGTTAGTAAGAGAATCACAAAAGCTAAACAACAACAACAAAGAGCAGAAGTTTCTTCCAGGGATGACAAGTGAATCGAATTTCTTCTCACTTCATTGGATACATCTGGTGTATTTACCCATCCACACATACATACATATGTATTGAGTTGGATATATCACATATGGCGAAACTTTTACTTTCTTTATTTTGTTATTTCAGTTCACTTTTCGTTTGCCATAGGATATATGTAAAATGAAAGGATGTGAAAAGTCAAGGTTTATTTCTTTGAAAAAAAAAATAATAAGGAAATTTACCTATTTGTAACTTGACACATTTTCACTTTTTTCCGAAGTATTACAAAATTAGCACTGCTGACTGATTTGTTTGTAGAATTCCAAAGCAAGAAACTTTAATTAATCTCTAAAATTTACCAAGAATACATTATGCTACTAAAAAACAATTAATATCGAAATTCACCGAACAAATTACTCGTATATTCATTAAATCTTAGAAACGTTTTTTTTTCTCTTAAAAATTCTTCCCTGATTCTTTTTATCCCCTCAACTTAGAGAGGAGGGTATATATCATTTGCTACGAACCAAAAGTGTAACACATCGAAGGAGTGACCTAAGACTCTAAGTATGTTCGGCGGATATCCGTTTTGGGTCATCGTAAGTCGAATGAGCAATGTCCGTCCGTCTGTCTGTCGGTCTGCTGGTTGGTGCGCGCGATTACTCTCGAATGGAGTAACCGACTGACTTCAAATTTGGTACGTGGTAATATTTTCTTCTATCTTCGGCTAAGTTCGAAGATGGGCCATATTGGTCTACTCCTTCCAGTACCTCCCCCACAAAGGGTTAACATTTAGTGAAATATTGATTATTTAATAACTTCTATACTACTTATTTGAATCCTCTGAAATTCTATACATAGTATTAGTTTATTAGTCACTATTACCTCGAGAAAAATGGGCAAAGTTGTCATGCCCCTTTTGGTACCTGCCACACGCGCCCCTTTTGGTACCTCCAATGCAAATGGACCATTTTGCACAAAAAGTTAACGGCTTTAACTTTGTTTCCAGTCCATACAATGTTTTTCTACTACCCATAGTATATTAAAAAAATGGGCGTTATTGCCACCCCCATTTTGGTACCTACCAAACAAAATTTCCAAAAATAAAAAATATGAAAAATATTTTTTTGGAATTTCGCTATTTTTACAATATGGGCCATAATTTATACATTTATCCATGTTTTTTTTTTCAAATATGCACTGTTTTCTTTGTTAGGATGCTAGCTTTGAAAAATGGAACAAATGATTTTTTTGCAATTTTTTTTCTATTTTTTATGGTCGAACCAGCAAAACGGATGTTTTTGCAAAAAAAAATCAATTTGTTTGTAATTGTTTTAACAGTTATTAAACTACAGTTTCTACAAGAAAGTGATGTTTTCAGGATTTTTTAGCCCTCATAATTTCCTTTAATTTAAATGGCATCTCTATCTCGTTATCGAGCTAATACTTTAAAATAATGGTTCAAATACTGAAGGTATCATCCATGAAAATAGGAATTGAAGTAACTTTTTTTTTTAAAAACTACTTAAAAAAATTTATTTTGTTTTGTTTTCATAAAATGGTACGCCTCATATAAAAAAAGTTTTTAGGTGTAATGGAAATATTTGTTCTTTCGAATAAACCAATAATACGCCGAAAAAGGTAGATTTTTTAATTTTTAAAACTTATCTTAAAAAAGAAACACCCATTTGGAATTATTTTCAATGAATTCTTAGGGTAAATTAAAAAAAATCTTTAAAATTCCAATTTTCTTGGAAGGTGCCTTTAATATTTGGACCATATTTTTTGAAGTACAGAGATTTTCAATGAGAGCGATATGATTTCTTTGAAAAAGAAAAACACACTTATTGTTAGGGAAAATCAAAAGTTTTTTATTTAATGTGAAGTACAATCGATATAATTAAGTTGTAAATAAAACGTCATTCAAATGGCCTCCACGACTTCTTTTGCAGGAACGAATTCGATGAACCCAATTTTCGAACACTTTTCCCACTAAATCAAATCGTATATCATGAATTGTACGTTCAGTATTGACTTATGAAGCTTTGAAGAGAGTCTCGTTTATTTCGAAAGACCAATGACTTTAAATAACCCCACAAGAAATTGTCTAATGGTGTTAAATCACAACTTCTTGGAGACCATTCAGTATCACAATTTCTTGAAATAATCGAATCTCCAAACTTTTCTCGCAACAATTCAATTGTTTCATTTGCTGTGTGACACGTAGCCACAATCGGTCAATGGCAAAAAGATAGCTCTTAACGAGAGCTTAAATATTGCTAATGGGTGGCAAGGTCGTAGGTCGACTGGAAAGTGTTTCTTTTTGGATTTTTTAAAAAAATGGACTTAGCATCATTTGTAAATGTGAACGGAAACCTTGTTTTTGCTCTAGCTCCTTAACGGTACGTCGGATCGGGAATCGGTCAATGGCAAAAAGATAGCTCTTAACGAGAGCTGAAATAGTGCTCATGGGTGTCAAGGTCGTAGGTAGACTGTGAAGTGTTTTTTTTTTGGATTTAAAAAAAGGACTTAGCGCACGAAAAGTTACAATTGGAGAACGATTATTTTTATAATAAAACTGAATAATTTGTAAACGTTGTTCTTGCGTTTATTTCTCCATGATGAAATCGAAAATACTACTGAATACAGTGAAAAACAAATGACAGATCATCACATATTACAAATGGCCGAAACGTCACTTCAAAATCATATCATCCCTTTTGGAAAACCCGCTATATGGTCCAAATATTAAAGGCAACCTCCAAGAAATTTGGTATTTAAAAAAAAAAGGTTTACCATAAAGGTTTTTTTTAAATATTTTTTTTTTCGTGTTTAGTACTCGATATTACACCAGGAAATGTTATGCACAGACCTTCGATAAAAATGTTGTTGCATAGTGTAATCAACAACTAATTTCTTTAATGTTAGTTAAAATGTTACTATAATTCTTATAAAATGTTTCTTGTTCTGCTGACATTTAAAACTATGTATATCTTGCAAAACATATTTCGCCTGTGTACTTATATGTACATTAATCTCCAGATTCACTTCACTTCACTCCTCATTACTTAATAGATAATATCCCAACAGAACAGAACGAAACATTTGGAAACTCTAGTAAACACTCGAATAAACAAGCCCATAATGTTGAGAATAAACATAAATTCCCAAATAGCAAATATATCACTTATGTTGTGTAGTTGTGGCAGCCTAAATGGTAGATGATGACTGGGGTGGAGGAGGAGTAGGGGTTGTTGGTATATGCGTTTGTGGGTTGAGCTTCTCTGTTATGTGCCTAGTGGTGGTGATGATGATGGCTCCACAAAAAGCCTTTTTCCCCATTTATTTGACTTTATTACGGCCGTATCTCTTGAAGCATTCACGGCACTGCTGTTACGATACTGTTGTTACTGCTGTTGTATTGCATTAGTTATGACAATGTTTCTTAGTCGTGGGAGGGGGGGGGGCACCACAAACATAATTATAAACTATGAATGTTGGTGGCCCATACAACTGATACACTGAATGCGGACAGATATTTGCCCAGTTCACTCTCACAAAGTACACTAAAACTAAGCAAACGTTATTTGATCCAAAGAAATGTATCATTAATTTTCAATTAAAGACAATTTTGTGTTTAAAGCAAAGGAATTCTTTAACAAACTAAAAAAATTAGAGGACGTTGGGTTTTTTGGACCCAAAACTACAAACTATTTAGAAAGTCCCTTTGTATTTATATTTAATATAGTTTAATTATCGTTAATTATGAAGACGAGCAAGTCAATAAGTCCGTGACTTTTTAAATGAAACACCGTTTTTTTGAATAAAACATTATTAAATTATTCAACGTAGTCTCCTTTGAACTCCTATACATATTGTTTTTCATTTCCCAAAAAAATAAGATTTGTTGAGGTCTTAAAAATATGAATTTGTTTGTCAGATGATTTGGTTGGAGTTGGAGTCAATTCTCTTTTCTCTTTCCGACGAGCTATTTGTTCAGGTTTGAAAACAAGAAATAATCACTTGGGCTAAATTCATAGAATAGGATAGATGAGGGAGCAATTCGTAGCCTATTTCATGGATTTTTGCACATGTGCGAAAAATGACTTTTTCTTGGTTAAATGCGGTATTTTTTCTTCGAATACTCACTAAATCGACCCATTATATTGGCATAATATTCGCCATTGATTGTTTTACCCATCTGAGGGGACGAGCACTGTACCAAAATTAGCCGGCCTGACATATAGTCAGCGGTAGCAGTTTAAAACAGAAAATACTTTCGTCCTTTTAAAACATATGTTTTAAGATTCAAGACGCCACGTTGTTTAGTTTTTTTAGCATTCAAAAGTAAACGATCTCAGTGAATTTGTAAACATGGAAAAATATGGGTCACCGGTATGTAATACAATAATTTCATTTCATAGATCTCAGTCCAACAAATATGTAAACAATGCTAGATTCTACTTTGGGGGAGTCTGCTCCTTCGTTTACAACTACAACAATTTGTGTGGCTGAGTTAAAATGGGGCCGTACAAGCTGCCAAGGCGGGCACCGTATTGGTCGAACAATTGAGGTGTCCACGCCAGAAATGGTTGAACAAATCCGCAAATTGGTATTGGATTACAGTCGTTTGAAGTTTCGTGAGCTAGCTGAAGTCATAGGCATTTCAAAAAGTGCTATACATCGCATATTGACGGAAAATTTGATGATGTACTGAACTGTGCGCTAGATGGGTGCCGCGTTTACTCACAATCAAGACCATGCACCAGTTCACACCTCCACTATTTCGATGGCCAAAATCAATGAATTAAAGTTCGAATTGCTTCAGCACGCACCTTATTCGCCACATTTAGCTCCCTCGGATTATTTTTTGTTTCCAAACTTAAAAATATGGCTCGGTAGAAACAGACCTGCCATCAATGAAGAGGTATAAACAGGGTGTCGAAGCTATTGAAAATCGCTGGAAAAAGTGTATCGAGGTAAAAGAAAATTATGTTGAGAAATAAAGAAAATGTTTGCAAATTTGTTGTGTTTTCTTTGTTAGGTCGGCTAATTTTGGGACAGACTTTGTATCTTTGAAACCGCTGTTGGGATGAAGAAATTATATTAGAAGAGGATGAAGGCTACTTTATATATGGGGAGTATTTAAAACTTCCCTGATCTAATTACGATAAATGGTATGCTAAAATCTGTGACTGAACCTCATTTTTTTTTTAGAGGTTTATCTTTATTTTGAAAGATAAACAAGTCCAATCCCACTAATAGATCTCAAAGTTCTTAAAGGAAACGACTTAAACCTTCTTTTGAGCAAAAAAAAAAAATACAAATATGGGTTTGACAAAAAAGCAAAAACAATTTTCAATTTCACAAAAAAAAAATACAAAAAAATATATTTATGAATTATAATATTTTTTTTTAATATTGAAAAAAAATTAATCGGATACATACACGGGGCAAAATCGCCTTTTTTGATATGTTTGAATCGAAAGAAAATATATTTGGAAGACAAATTTTTAAATGTTATATATGTATTTCTGAGTAAATAAATTTTATTTGAAAATCAATAAAATTTACTTGGAACGCATATATTAATATATTACAACAAAATATGTTTGCAAACTAATTTTCTCAAATAAAATATGTATTTATATACAAATAAAATTATTGTTTAGGAATATCTTCAAATATATTTAATTTATAAAAGATTTTCAAAACTTTGGTGAATTTTTCTAATTTCATTTTTAATTTTTCCTTCGTTTCGAATTATTTCTCCCAGTTAAAAATACCATTAGCGGCATTAAATTCGGTTTTAAGGGACTCATTTAAAATTTCTGAGTATTTCATGTCAGCATAGTAAATTATTGTTATCCAAAATGATACGATTTCAATTTACGAATATTAATAATTTCTAGAAAATTATCATTAAATTGCTGCAAAACTTAACACAATCAGGGTTCGATATATTTTTGGAATACTTAAATTTATATAAATCTTTGTTTCGGAATTAATAATCCTAAATAAAAAGTATTAGGATGGAAACAAAAATTTGTTTAGAACAACATCTTCCCAAATGTATAATTTTTTGTGTATCAAGTATTATATATTTAGAGTGTACCATAAACATTTATATGTTTTAAGCCGAATATGTTTGGGACAATATACTACAGAAGCGATTTTTTTTCAGCGTGTATTTGGCAAAACTTTCTAAATACAATAGATCTAAATAAATACAATATTTCTAAATAAAGGATGGTTAAATTTTAAGGGCCGATGTTGATTTTGAATAAAACACAAATTATTTAGGAAATTATTGTCATTTTTTTTATTATGATAATATTGGTATTGTTCAATTATGTATGCAACAAAATATCGGCCAAATGGTCGCCGCGACCTCGCCGGCACATCTCCATCCGATGGTCCAAATTTTCGATGACGCTGAGGCATAATTGAGGTTCTATGCCGTTATTGTACCGAATTATCTCATCCTTTAGCTCTTGAATTGTTGCTGTCGACGTACACCTTTTCTTTTAAATAACACCAAAGAAAGAAGTCCAACGGTGTCAAATCACATGATCTTGGCGGCCAATTGACATCGCCACGACGTGAGATAACACGGCCATTGAATTTGTTGCGCAAAAGAGCCATTGTTTCGTTAGCTGTGTGACAAGTGGCACAGTCCTGCTGAAACCACATATTGTCCACATCCATATCTTCCAATTCGGGCCATAAAAAGTTCGTTATCATCTCACGATAGCGAACACCATTCGCAGTAACTGCCTGACCGGCCTCATTTAGAAGAAGTATGGTCCGATGACGCACAATGCGAAAAAAGGGGTCAATACGCGCGCATAGCAGTATTTTCTAGCTCATGACTATACCGTTAGAGATAGAGACCTACGGTTTGGACCATCTTCAAGAGAATTCTTTGGAGAAGAAACTGGTGTAACCAGATGTTATATTATTACCGTTGGATTCACCACTAAGTCACCTCTGTTCTCTATGTCATATCGTAGTGATCCCACGTGATCCAAAAAAGTTGTATTCCATTTACGGCGGATAATTTTTTTGAAAAACAAAAAAACGGTATTTTTACTTTGAAATATATCTTCATCTAAAGACGTTAAAAATACTTTTTATAGACAAAAATGTAGATGAATATAACCTTATTATATGTTACAAGTCCGGTCGCATTTCACCAAGAAACGAGAATTCTTCAAGCATTTTAGTATATACATTTTATCATCGCAATTTTATTTGCATTTATTAGTAAAAAAGACAAGATTTGAAAGATCATAACTCGGAATAGCGCAGAGATATTTTCATAAAATTTGAAGGTATTTTCATTAAATGTTATCCACAATAAAACAACATTCCCAAAAAACTGAATTTTGAAAGTTGTTTTCAAAGTCCTATGCGCGCATATTTCATCATATTTTCCCATCGTGTGACGTCGCCAGCCCATAAACCGCACCATGCACAGGTGTTTTCACATCTCCTACAGACCCGGTTTGCTGAAATTTGCGCACAATTCTCCCGATTGTGGACACATTTGGTCGATTATGCTGATCAAAAAAACATCACGAAGTGAATTTCGATTTGAACGCCCATTTTCGTAAAAGGCTTAAAAAACTTTAACGCGTTGCTCGATTGTGTATCTTTCCATTGTTCAAATTGAGTTAGTCTGCAATTGAGAAATGTCAAATGAAATGCAGAAAAAAACTTGACGTTTAGGTGTGGTTCACATTCAACGTCGGTCCTTTCAATTAAACAATCCTTTAGGACCTAGAGTCCAGAGAAAAGTGGCCGTAATTGGCGCGCTCCTTTTGGTACCTCCCACACAAATGGACCTTTTTACACCAAAAGTTAACAGCTTTGAAGTTTAATACCAGTGCATACAAATACTTGAAATCTTGTACAGTGCAATGCTATTATAGTACCCAGAGTCTAGAGAAAAGTGGCCGTAATTGGCAAGCCCCTTTTAGTACCTCCCACACAAATGGACCATTTTACACCAAAAATTTAACAGCTTATAACTTTAATACCAGTTCATACTTTAAAGTTATTTAAATTGATAATAATTAAATCAAAAATAAATAAATTTACTAATATTTTTTTGGGACTCAAGGTGAGGGGAGGTGTTCATAAGTCGGTTCAGCTGACTGAACTTTCTTACTTGTTGTTTAAGTAAATTATTAAAAAAACGAACGCCGCAATTTTTAGCTAAATTTTTGGCAAATTCTTTAGCCAAACTCTTCCACTGAAAAATGTGGTATTTATGGCTTAAAATAAAATTTTTGAGAGCTACATCTACACGGGGACTACAGCAAAATAAAATTTGATATTTATAAATATTATTGAGATGAATTCTTGCCAAAATAGGATACAAACAGCAAAGTTTCAGCTAAATTTCTTAAAAAATTAGGTATTTATGGCTAATAATAAGCCTTTTTGGGAGCGACATCTATAGGTGGACTATAAAAAAATATTACAAAATTATTACTGCGATGAATTCTTGTCTTAATTAAACAACAAACTGCAAAGATTCAGTTTAAATGCTTCGAAAATGGTATTTATGGCGTAAATACGTATATTTTGGAGCGACCTCTATAGGGTGCCTATAAAAAAAAAATAAAATATAAACCGATTTGTAAAATTATTGCTGTGATGAATTCTTGTCAAAATAGGAGACAAACTGCAAAGTTTCTGCTGCAACTATAAGATATATTTCTACCAAATTTGATCAACCTATCTCTATTATTACGGACTGTAGCGTGATTACAACAGACGGACGAACGGACGGACATGGCTAAATCGTGTTAGAATTTTACAACGATTAAGAATATATATATTTAATGGGGTCTCAGATCAATATTTAGAGGTGTTACAAACGGAGTGACAAAATGAATATACCCCCATTCTATGTCGGAGGGTATACAAATATTTGGATGGGAACATAGTTTTGTGCAGAACAATATCCTCCCAAAAAAAAAAAAATTATATGTCTAATATTATATATTTAGAGTGTGTCCTTAACATATGTATGCTTCAAGCTGAATATGTTTGGGACCAGCGATTTTCAGCGTATATAAGTCTATAAATTGAAGAAGATTTTTCTTTGGCTAAAAGACAATTAAGAATTTTTTCTATCCGCAATGAGTTTTATTATTATATAAGAATATTTAATGGACATATTTCTTTTCAGTGTAAAAAAAACTACATTTAGTTTTTGTTTTGCTCCAAAGAAGATACGATTATTCTATTCTCGTCTTCTCGTTGCCGCCCATAACGCAAGTGAATGAAAATGGTTGCCCAGAACTGCTATTTGAATATTTCAAATAACATTTGAATATTTTTCGCTTTCCCAGAAACATAAATATTTGCTTAATTTTGTAGTTTAAGTGCCCTCACACACAAACATGCGGGCGAGCGAATCAATATTTGTTTAAGTTAAATAAAATAAAGTTTTCTCTTTTCTTTTTTTTTTGGCCATTGGGTAATAGTGTTGCTATTTTTGGTTATTTAGGAAATCCTCTGGGAAAAATCCATATTTATTCATTCATCCAATCATCCATTCACTGTTGGCAAATCGAAAACAATTCAATTCACAGTTTCATTTGTTTAAACATTTTGTAACTCAGTTTTTGGGGGCAATTAAAAAGTTTCTACAATGTTGGAAAAATTGCGTTTTTTTGTTTTGGGTGGGATTGCCTCGCAAATGCGGCAAAATAATCTATTTAAAATCTATATGGATTGGAAAATTATTCCATTTTGCTACAGTTGAAAGCATATTAAGGCGTTGATTGTATCACTGTTTGGGGAAAAATGTGCTAAAATTCGAATTGCTATACTATACTAAGAAGTAAAGTAGTTATTAGATAATCAATTTTTCATTAAAGGCTAACCCTTTGCGTGGGAAGTACTAGGAGATGTGGACCAATATGGCCCATTTTCGAACTTATTCGGAGTTAAACAAAATATTACCACGGATAATGCTGAAACTACTTAAAATGTCCCAAAACTGATTTCCGCCGAACATATTTAGGGTCTTAGGTCACTCCTTCGATGTGTTGCACTTATGGCTCGTAGCAAATAATATATAAGTATAATCAAGATAATTATACCCTACACCACACTGTGGTACAGGGTATTATAAGTTTGTTTCACGGCAGATGTTTGTAACACCTGAAAATAACACATCTAGACCCACCTTAAAGTATACCGATCGACTCAGAATCACTAGCTTAGTCGATTTAAGCATGTCTGTCCGTCCGTCTGTCCATGTAAAGTTGTTCGTCGACTACAGGTCGCAATTTCACTCCGACCGTTCTGAAATTTTGCAGTTTAGAGTATTTCGCAGCTGTTAAGATCGCTATTGAATTTGGTTGAAATCGGTTCAGATTTAGCTATAGCTCCCATATATATGTTTCGTCCGATTTGGCCCTTTAGTTCTATAGAAGCTGTATTTTACATCCAATCGTCTTGAAATTTAGAATGGTAGAGTTTCTTGATTCATGAACCAACATTGCCGAATTTGAAGAAAATCGGTAAAGATTTAGCTATAGCTCCCATATATATGTTTCATCCGATTTTGCTCTTTAGTCCTGTAGAAGCTGTATTTTACATCCAATCATTTTGAAATTTAGAATGGCATAGTTTCTTGATCCATGAAGCAACACTACCGAATTTGAAGAAAATCGGTTAAGATTTAGCTATAGCGCCCATATATATGTATGTTTCGTCCGATTTGGCCCTTTAGTCCCATAAAAGCTGTATTTTACATCCAATCGTTTTGAAATTTAGAATGGTAGAGTTTCTTGATCCATGAACCAACATTGCCGAATTTGACGAAAATCGGTTAAGATTTAGCTATAGCTCCCATATATATGTTTCGTCCGATTTGGGCCTTTAGTTCTATAGAAGCTGTATTTTACATCCAATCATTTTGAAATTTAGAATGGTAGAGTTTCTTGATCCATGAATCAACATTGCCGAATTTGAAGAAAATCGGTTAAGATTTAGCTATAGCTCCCATATATATGTTTCGTCCAATTTTGCTCTTTAGTCCTGTAGAAGCTGTATTTTACATCCAATCATTTTGAAATTTAGAATGGTAGAGTTTCCTGATCCATGAACCAACATTGCCGAATTTGACAAAAATCGGTTAAGATGTAGCTATAGCTCCCATATATCATCCTATCCTATCATTTTTATACCCTACACCACACTGTGGTACAGGGTATTATTTAAGTATAAAATGTCCCAAAAGTAAATTTATGTAAACAATGTATACATGAATTACAAAATTTATATATCAGAGTTATTCAATATTACGAGAGTGGTATAGGGTATTATATAGTCGGCCCCGCCCGACTTTAGCCTTTCCTTACTGTTTTTTAGGTATTTTTGATTAAATACTTAATTTTTTGTTAAATCGAATTAATTTTTTTGCATCAGCTTTTTCTGCAGTATTTTCCTTCCTAAATCCATTCAATTTTTCGTCACAATTGGGCAGATTGATGTAGACTATGTGTACATACTTTCATACATACATAGTTTGTTTGCCCATAGCTTACAGAAATAACCTTCAAATTACAACTCAGGATGTGGAAAAAACCTGAAAATGACATTGTCAATTTTCATTTACTTTTCCAGGAAAATAAAAGTTTTTCTCGTGTAATTTGTTGTAGTTGAATAGCGGAATGCAATGCGAAATTCGCGCGAAAAAAGTGTCGGTGTGTCATCTCTGACACATGTGTGTGTCGTTAACAATGAAGGGCAGGCAAAAAAAAAACGTAGAAAAAATTGGTCCCATAACTCGTTAGTACAAAATTAAAACATTATGTTTTTTTTTATCACAAAAAGAGTTTTTTATGACTCTTTTTTCTATTTAAAAGCAAATGCAAATTTTGCCTGCCATAATTACCACAAATACCCATATCATTGGCCTTACATAAAATAAATTTTAATAAATTTATTTATTTACATTTTACTCAAAGAAAAAATGTGTTAATTTGTAAGACTCTGCACCAAATACCCCCTAATATTAAAAAAAAAACACAGTTTATGTATATCATTCCCTACGGACCAAAAGTGTAACACATCGAAGGAGTTTCCAGGCTAAGTTGACGATGGGACATATTGCTCTACTTCTTATAGGACCACCCTAACAAAAGATTAAAATATAGTGAAATGTTGATTCTCTAATATCTTCTATACTTCCCATCCGAATCATCTGTAATCCCATTGATGCCTCTAAAAACAGAGAACTTATAAGGGCTGCACACTAAAAAAATTTTTGAGTGGACTGATTAATCCCGAACTAACGCTATTCTAAATAGACCAGTATTCATTTTTATACCCTCACTTTTGTGATATGAGGGTATATATTCACTTGCTACGGGCCTAAAGTGTAACACATCCAAGACGAACCTAAGACCCTAAGTATGTTCGGCGGATATCCGTTTTGGGTCATTTTAAGTCGAATGAGCAATGCCCCTCCGTCTGTCTGTCTTCTGGCTTGTGCGCACTATAACTCTTGAAAGGAGTAACCGATTGACTTCGAATTTGGTATGCGGTAATATTTGTCTCTATCTCCGGCTAAGCTCAAAGATGGGCCATATTGGTTCACTTCTTCTAGTACATCCCCCTCAAAGGGTTTACATTTAGTGAAATGTTGATTCTTTACTAACTTCTATACTACATACTCGAATCCTCTGAAATTCCACACATACTATTACTTTATTACTCGCTAACACCTCAAGAAAAATGGGCGATGTTGCCACGCCCCTTTTGGTACCTGCCACACAAATGGACCATTTTGCACCAATAGCTAACTGAACGGGGCAAAATCGCATTCTTTGATATGTTTGAATCGAAAGAAAATATATTTGAAATAAAAATTTTTAAATATTATATATTTCTGAGCAAATACATTTAATTTGAAAATCAGTAAAGTTTATTTGGAACGATATATTAATATAGGGTTTTCCAATAAGAGTGCTATGAAGGTATAAAAAACGTATAGGGCTAAAATCCTACATCTGGTTTTTCGTGAGCAGTCCTCACAGTCCTTAAATACTATAAAGGTTCTATTTTGCATCTAAACTGTTAGAAATTTGGAGTAAAGGAATTTCTTTATCAAAGGAGATCCGTCGAATTTGACAAAGATCGGTTTAGATTTACATATACATATGGGGGATTTCATGTTAAGTGAGTGAATTTTTGAAAGCGATGTCTTTTAATCGGGATGAAACTTACAACAACTTTAGCCCTATTAGATAGTAGTTATGACACAAAATTTCAACGAGATCGGTTTAGGAATGTCCATCCCTACACGGGGCATAATCGCCTTTTTTGATATGTTTGAATCGAAAGAAAATGTATTTGGAACACACATTTTTAAATATTATATATTTCTAAGGAAATAAATTTTATTTGAAAATCAATAAAATATATTTGGAACGCATATATTAATATATTACAACAAAATATATTTGCAAACAAAATTTCTCCAATAAAGTGCATGTTTAAGTACAAATAAAATTATTTTTTAGGAATTTCTCCAAATATATTTTATTTAAGAAAAACTTCAAATCTTTTGCTGACTTTTTCGAATTTCATTTTTAATTTTTTCTTGGTTCCCAATTTTGCCTCCCATTTATGATACCATATGCAGCAATGACTTCTGTTTCAAATCAATCATTTAAAATTTCTAAGCCATTCGAAGCCATCATTAATTGTCAATCCACCGAAAAATTTATTTTGATCCAAGATTATAGGATTTAAATTATTATTTATTATTTTTACGAACAATATAAATTTCTAAAAAAAATTATTTTTAATTACTGAACATATAACACATTTTATGTATTTTCTGAATACTTAAATTCCCATTTTATTTTGTTTCGAAAATAATAATACCCAAATATAAACAAATTGGGAGTTAACAAAGATTTGTTTAGAACTACATCTTCCCAAATATATTACCTTAGCGTGTACCAAATATTATATGTTTAGAGTGTACCCTAAACATATATATGTTTCAAGCGGAATTTGTTTGGGGCAATATACTACAGAAGCGATTTTTTTCAGCGTGTAGTAACTACTTTTTCCCAATATTTTTTTTTATCTGACCGTCATCGCAGCCATCCAAAAATAAATCTCACCAAATTATGCAAACGTACTCCTAACACAATTTTGATGGTTTCAGCAAAGTTTTTATGACAATTAGCAAGTTTTTCGTGTTTTTTTGTTTGGCTGACATCTAACTGTTACCGTCGTAAATGCTAATTAACACCTTTTTTACTCTCTGTTTCGTAGTGTTGCCACACGAATTACGGTGAGATTGGTAGGTAAAGTTAATGGAACAAGTTTTTTTTTACCATTTCCTATTCTTAAGTTTTTGTTCGTTAATTGCTTCATTTAGTTTAGTTAAATTCTATTAAAGAATTTAACAAAGTTCTCCTCAGTTTTCTTCTGTGTTTTCAAACAGTAGTTTCATAAGAGATTTTTTCGATCTGCCTCTCTCTCTCTGACTCTCACAATGTTGCTCTGATTTGTTGCAATATACAGGGTTGCCCATATTCGACGGACCCACGGACTCGTTGGGCCCATTCCAATCGACGAGGCTTGTCCGCAGGCAACAATCTTTGCGTCAATTGAATTTTGTACGGGAACAAATGCAAATCAACGCGAATAATCCGTTGTAAAGTGGACCGAGCCATGCCCAACTGCTGAGAACGGCGTTTTTGGGATGTTCTTGGGGACCTCTCAACACTGGCTCGTACGGCAGCGATATTCTCGGCCGATCGCCTTGGTCGACTTTTATTTGGCCTCTTCGGATTAGAAAGAGCCTCACCAGTCGAAAATTTTTCGTATAAACGCTTAATGGTGTTCTTAGAAGGCGCACTTCTCACATTTTTTAATATTTTAAAAGCACGTTGACTTGACTTCTTCTGTTGAATGTAAATTTCAACTATTTCAGAGCGCTCGCGTGGCGTGTATTGTTCCATGGTAAAAATCTGCTTGGACTGACGCTTCAAACGCGGTATGTCATTAAGCGATCTGACATCTCTGTCAAAAGTTATGGCGTTGCCAGATGGGTCCGTCGAATATGGGAGACCCTGTACATATGTATGCAGATAGTTGTTGTTATTGTTGTGGTATCCTTTCAATTGTTTCATTTGTTGTTTTGTTGTGCTCTCCTGGCATTTTGACTGGTTTATGCCGTATTTTTTCCCGACATCTACGTAATATGTATGTATGTTTGTAAGTATTTATGTACATTGTTGGGAGAGCAGGGACGGGCGGACTGACAGACAGAGAGGCCGAGACTAACAATAAAATCCAATCTGAAATGCACTCTAATGACCTGAAAAGAATAACAATGTAATGCTGCCGTAGTGGTTGTGTTGGTGGCGGTGGTTTTTGCTGCTGGTGTTGCTTGGGTCTGGACCAAGAGACGAGGTGGCATCAAGAGCTGCCAGAAAATTGTGCAAAACAAAACAACACAACAAAAAATGGAAAGTATCCCTAAGTTATCCCTGGGAGTAATGAACCGATTCCACAAAACAATCCAACAAACAGGCAAGCAATGAATGGCGCTGGCGTAGACTAGGACGATGAATGTGAGGACGAGAACGAGAACGGGAACGACAACGAGGACAATAGAAATGGGTCTACGCTACACCATAACTCTGGGGCACAAAATGTGTAAGTGAAATGTCTGAACGTTCAATTTTCAACATTTATACTGAAAGGCATACAAAGTATATCGTATACACATCTGCTCATAATAATAATTGCACCTACAGGTTGGCTGATATGTAATGCAACAAAGTAAAGCGCTATATTTTTTTTTAAATTTTATTGTTTAAAAGCAAAAAATGTCGGAAATAACATAAAATTTGGCACGAATTATGGCCTTCAAACGGCCGACAAAGCCATCACACGCTGCACGAAAGTGGCTCTGCGGTATTTTGGCCCATTCCCGGCAAAGCGCCGTCTTGAGATGATCGATACTTTGGTATTTTTTAGTCCGAACCTTACTCTCTAAAATGCCCCAGGCGCAAAAGTCCAACGGATTGAGATCCGGATATCTTGGTGGCCCTTGTGCGGTAGAAATGATGCGAGGAACCTCTTTTTTAAGCCATTCTTGGTTGACGCGTGCTGAGTCCTGTTGGAATGTCCATGGTCTGCGGCCGAAATGTTTGTCTGCCCAGGGCTTCAATACTGTCTTTAGGACATTTTCCCGATAATATTCGGCATTTATTTTGACCCCATGGTCGATGAATACGAGCGGGGAGCGGCCATCGGCCGTTACGGCGGCCCACACCATTACCATCGGCGGCGCTTGAGTTCTGGTGGCCAATTGAAGGATTACATTTTCAGCTGACCTCTTTGGCAAGTAAACCCGATCATTTTATTTGTTCACAAACTGCTCAATTTGGAATGGCTTCTCATCGGAGAAACCATATAAGGTAACTGGCCACTTTTGTGCAAGCGAAGCAACTCCTTGGCTCTTTCCAGTCCAACTTTTTTTTGTGCATCGGTGAGCTCTTGCACTTTTTGGAACTTCAATGGCTTTAGTCCAAGCTCATTTTTTAATATGTGTTGTATCCGTTCTCGCGATATGTTCAGCTCACGAGCAATTTTTCTACCTCTGCGGCGTGGATTTCGATCAAATCTGGCCTTCACTTTTCGGATCATTTCTGGTGTTGTTACCGTTTTTTTTGTCCACTTTTTGGACGCGATGCAACACTGCCAGTATCACGGTAACGAGCAATGGTAAGAGAAAAAAAGATTTATTCACATTTAAATGCTGGAGGGCTCTAACGATAGCCACTTGTGTTTTTCCACCCAAATATATAGCAATCACACTATCACGCTTGAATTCCATCACGAAGAACTTTTTTTTCTGAATCTGAAGATCAAAATGTAAGCTTGTAAACAATAAAATGAACTGTCACTGAAATAAATCTGTCAGCTGTCAGACTAGCGGTTTAGAAATGATAGCAACCTGAAGTTGGTTGCAATACATATCAGCCACCCTGTAATTGGCATATCTATTGTAGTGAATCGAAACAAAAATATATGCTCTAATACTATTACACTAGTTTACAAATCTTTTGTCAAAGAAGTGTACATAACTTTTTATCCCCTCACCTTAGAGAGGAGGGTATATATCATTTGCTACGAACCAAAAGTGTAACATGTCGTAGGAGTGACCTAAGACCCCAATAATGTTTGGCGGAAATTCGATTTGGGTCATTTTAAGTTGATTTGAGCAATGTCCTTCCTCCGTCCGTCTGTCTGTCTGCTGGTTGGTGCGCACGATTACTCTCGAAAGGATTAACCGATTGACTTCAAATTTGCATTGCGGTGATAATTTTATCCATTTCCGGCTAAGATCGAAGATGTGCCTACTGGTTCACTCCTTCTAGTAC
The DNA here is from genome assembly GCA_963930755.1 of Eudasyphora cyanicolor. NCBI lineage: Eukaryota > Metazoa > Arthropoda > Insecta > Diptera > Muscidae > Eudasyphora > Eudasyphora cyanicolor. The sequence goes on along the minus strand of OZ005736.1, from coordinate 131,196,508 downwards.
CTCTACCACAAAGGGTTAACATTTACTGGAATATTGATTGTTTAATAACTTATATACTATTCGAATCCTTTGAAATTCCCCACATAGTATTAGTTTACTAGTCGCTAACACCAATGGGCCATGTTGCCACGCCCCTTTTGGTGCCTCAAACACAAATGGATAATTTTGCACAAAAAGTTAACAGCTTATAACTTTAATACCAGGACATAGAAATACTCGAACATTTGTACAGTGTAATTTTTTGATAGTATCTAGAGTCCATAGAAAGATGGGAGTTATTGGCAGGCCATTTTTGGTACCTCCCTCACAAATGGACCATTTTCCACCAAAAGACAATGGCATATAACTTTAATACCAGTGCATGCAAATTCTTGCAATTTTGTACAGTTTATTGGCATGCTCCTTTTGGTACCTCCCCCACAAATGGACCATTTTGCACCAAAAAATAACGGCTTATAACTTTAATACCAAACATAATTTAATGTTATTAAATTATTTAAATTGATAATAACACTGTGCTCGAAATTGACACTTTAAAAATGTAACAGAAAGGAGACCATATGGATATATCTATTTCGACCTTGCTGAATCCAATGGAGCTAGCCGTTTTTCTAGGTTAGCTCTTGTTTTCGCGATATTCGACCTTAAAGTTTGCAAAAAAAACCGGGAGGTTAGTTATCTCGGAGGTGATTTTGAAATGGAAGACTTCCAAAAACGCGCTTCGGTCCAAAGAACGAAATAAAGGAAACCCTTCGAGAATTATATCTCTGAAAATAGTCAACCACGCTTCTCAACCCTTTACCCTCGAAAAAGTGCAATCAAATCGTACCATATGTCAAAAGCCATACAAAACGTCGACATTTTTAGTTTGTGTCTTTGAGAAAAATGTACCTCGCGAAAAATTACTATGAGTCTCCTTTTAAAATATATATGAAAAATTAACAGGTTTCACAATTTAGCACGTTTTGTTGGTTACCTTTGAAATTTCCATTAAAACTAACCAAAAAATAATTTTCAAAAATTTAAGTCAACAAATTTTATTTCAAATATTTTCTGCTATGAGTCAAAAGCCATACAAAACGTCGACATTTTTAGTTTGTGTCTTTGAGAAAAATGTACCTCGCGAAAAATTACTATGAGTCTCCTTTTAACATATATATGAATAATTGACAGGTTTCACAATTTAGCACGTTTTGTTGGTTACCTTTGAAATTTCCATTAAAACTAACCAAAAAATAATTTACAAAAATTTAAGTCAAAAAATTTTATTTCAAATATTTTCAGCTATGAGTCAAAAGCCATACAAAACGTCGACATTTTTAGTTTGTGTCTTTGAGAAAAATGTACCTCGCGAAAAATTACTATGAGTCTCCTTTTAACATATATATGAAAAATTGACAGGTTTCACAATTTAGCACGTTTTGTTGGTTACCTTTGAAATTTCCATTAAAACTAACCAAAAAATAATTTACAAAAATTTAAGTCAAAAAATTTTATTTCAAATATTTTCAGCTATGAGCCGAAAAATACACAAATTATGTAAAAACTCGAAATTTGCTTAATTCTCGTAAAAAAGTTGAGAAAGGACTTATAGTATTTCTTCGCGAGGAATATTTTTCTCAACGATGCCTACTAAAAATGTCGACGATATGTATGAATTTTAACATATGATAAAATTTCATTGCACTTTTTCAGGGGTAAGGGGGTGAGAAGCGTGGACGACTGTTTTGAGATAAATAATTGTCCAAATGGACTGAAGCGTATATTTTCGGTCTTTCACTTCAAAATAACCAAAGAGTTGAGCGCCCCAGTAGGCGAGTTGGTAGCGTACTCGCCTATGAGTTTGGGGGTCGTGGGTTCGATTCCCACCAGAGGCTCTGGTCTGTCGCTGCAAAATTCAGCCATATGGTCTTTGTAACCCGGCCTTTCCCTGGTCCTTGAAATTAGAATATAAATTTACTTTGTATTGTAATTCATATAAATAAATATTTAACCAAAGAGATAAGTCACCTCTCTGATTTCCCAACAAACTTTGTGAGCGAATATCGCGAAAACAAGAGCCAACATAGAAAAACGGCTAATGCCACTGGATTCAGCATGGCCGAAATAGGTCTATCCATAGGGTCTCCTTTCTGTTACATTTTTGGACTAGCATAGTGTAATTTAATTAAAAACAAAAAAATAAAGAAATTTACGAATAATTTTTTTTCGGGACTCAAGGTGAAGGTATTTTAAATCGGTTTACCCTACTGAACTCTCGTACTTTTTATACCCTCACTTTAGTGTGACGAGGGTATATATCATTCTAGTGTTATTTGGTATCTTAAAGACGAAAAAACAAGTAAGAAAGTTTCAGTCGGGTAAACCGACTAAGGTATACCCTCACTTTGTGAGTAATGTAATATATAACATTACACCAATAAATCTGTCAATTTGTGTGGGAGGTACCAGAAGGGGTTTTCCAAATACACATATTTTTCGGTAAACAGTACATTCTTAAATACATTGCATTGTGCTGAACTATAAGCGTTTATGTGCACTGGTATATTAAAGTTACGAGCTATGTAATTTTGGTATGAGTTGGTCATTTTGTGTGGGAGGTACAAAAAGGGGCGGGGTGATAACGCCCACTTTTTACAGGACTATAGGCACTATAACAGCATTACACTGTACAAAATTTCAAGTATTTGTATGCACTGGTATTAAAGTTACAAGCCGTTTACTTTTGGTACGAAACGGTCCATTTGTGTGGGAGGTACCAAAAGGGGCTGTACAATAATGCCCATTTTTTACCGGACTATAGGCGCTACAAAAACATTATACTGTAGAAAATTTCAAGCATTTTTATGCACTTGTATTAAAGTTATAAGCAGTTAAATTTTGATTCAAAATGGTCCATTTGTGTGGGAGGTACCAAAACGGGCATGTCAACTTCACCCATTTTTCTCGAGTTAATAGCGACTAATATACTAATATTATGTGCAGAATTTCAAAAGATTCGAATAAGTAGTATAGAAGTTATTAAAGAATCAATATTTCACTAAATTTTAACCCTTTGTGTGGGAGGTACCAGAAGGAGTAGACCAATATGGCCCATCTTCGAACTCATCCGGAGATAGATCAAAATATTACCACATACCAAATTTGAAGTCAATCGGTTACTCCTATCGAGAGTTATCGTGCGCACCAGCCAGCAGACACACAGACAGACAGGCAGACAGACAGACAGACAGACAGACAGACAGACGGACGGACATTGCTCATTCGACTTAAAATGACCCAAAACGGATTTCCTCCGAACATACTTAGGGTCTTAGATCACTCCTTCGATGTGTTACACTTTTTTCCGTAGCAAATGATATATACCCTCGTCACACTAAAGTGAGGGTATAAATATATGGTAAATTTTATCTTTAATTGTCCCCTCGCCTACAGGGCAGGGCGGAGGGTATATATCATTTGATATTGTGCCAAAATTGTGACACATCGAAGGAGTAACCTAAGACCCCAAGTACACGCTGAAAAAAATTGCCTCTGTAGTATATTGTCCCAAACATATTCTGCTTGAAACATATATATTTTTAGGGTGCACTCCAAATATATAACATTTAACACATACAAATAATCTATGTTTGGGAGTATGTTGTTCTAGACAAAACTATGTTTACATCCTAATATTTTTTATTTGCATATGTTATTTCCCAAACAAAGATCTATTTGCGTGAATATATATATATTCTTTAATTGTTTTAAGTTTTCAGCAATTGAAAGGTAATTTGTAGAAATTTTTAATGTTAGTAAAATTTCTTTATAATTGAAAATAATGAGTGGAAATAGTTAGAAAAAAAAAAATAAGTGGTTTCAAATAGAAGTTAATGCTAAGTATGCCATTTTTAATAGGAAAGCATAATTCGAAAACATGGAAAAAATTAAAACTAAAGTTCGAAAAATTCAGCAAAGTTTTGAAAATCTTTTTTTTAAATAAAATATATTTGGAAATATTCATAAACAATAATTTTATTTGTATTTAAACACATATTTTATTTGAGAAAATTAGTTCGCAAATATATTTTATTCTAATATATTAACATATGGGTTCTAAATACATTTTATTGATTTTCAAATAAAATTTATTTGCTCGAAAATATATAATAATTAAAAATTTGTGTTCCAAGTATATTTTCTTTCGATTCAAACAAATCAAAAAATGCGATTTTGCCCCGTGTATGTTTGACGGAAATTCAATTAGGGTAATTTTAAGTAATTTCAGCAATTTCCGTCCGTCTGTCTGTCTGTCTGCACGATATGTCTGTCTGCAAAAATGAACCAATAGAATTTGGTATACCGTAATATTTTTCTCTATCTCAGGCTAAGTTCGAAGATGGGCCATATAGGTCAACTCCTTCTAGTAAATCCCCCACAAAGGGTTAACATTTAGTGAAATTCTGATTGTTTAATAACTTATATACTACTTATTCGAATCCTCTGAAATTCCACACATAATATTACTTTATTAGTCTCTGACACCTCAAGAAAAGTTGCTACATCCCTTTCGGTACCTCGCAAACAAATGGACAATTTTGCGCCAAAAGTTTACTGCTTATATCTTTAATATTAGTTGATACAAGTCTTTGAAAATTTATGCAGACAGACAGACGGACAGGCTGACGGACATTGTTCACATGACTTAAAATAGCCCAAAACGGATTTTTGCCAAATATTCTTGTGTATCTTACACTTTTGGCCCGTAGCAACTGATCGTTCACAATAGTGGGGGTATAAAAACCGGGTTATGTTGAAATTCTCTTATTTCTTCCAAAAGTGCTATAATTTCTATATTTATCCATAGGTTTTTATCAAACAGACATTGTTTTCTTCGTAAAAATTCTAACTTTAAAAAATTGGAACATCAAAATTTTGACGCTTTTTTGGGTAGTACACAGAAACTCGCGCAAGAATAATAGCGGAACATAACCATGCTACATTTTTTTTTTATTAATTTTAGTGTCACATTGAACTGTTATGGAGAATTTTATTGAATATTTTTGTATCGCTTTATTAATAACCAATTCGGTGTATCTATTATTATGCGCCGATGTGTATTCATAGAATCCTGTATACATATGGGGTTTACCATAGGACAAGTGTTATGCCACCAAAGTGGAGAATATAACGGGTTTTTCAAAAGGGACGCTACAAAAGTAGACCGACAGGGACAGCAAACGACGCCATATTTTTTGCCGCTCTTTTGACATTTCTCTTCAGTAAGGTTTGCCATTTCATGATGGAAAGATATACGAGCCAACAACGAGTCGAAATTATTAAAATTTACTACCGAAATTCGGAGTCAGTGGCCTCAACGTTAAGAGCGCTACGTTCAATTAATGGTGAGGCTCATTTCTGGCTGATTGGCTTCGTCAATAAACAAAATGTGCGTTATTGGTCAGACAGCAATCCACACGTACTCCATGAGTCATCATTGCATCCCGAAAAAATAACGGTTTGGTGCGGTTTATGGGCCGGCGGCGTCATTGGGTCGTACATCTTCCGTGATGATCGCTACTGTGAATGGGAATCGCTACCGTTCAATGATAACCGAATATTTTTGGCCCCAGTTGGATGATATGGACTTGGAGGACAAGTGGTTCCAACAGGACGGCGCCACAAGCCACACAGCAAATGCCACAATCAATTTATTGGAAACCAAGCTTGGAGAATGTGTTATCTCATGAAATGGTCCAGTCGATTGGCCGCCTCGGTCGTGCGATTTGACGCCGTTAGACTATTTCCTGTGGGGCTACGTCAAGTCTATGGTCTATGCCACCAAGCCAGCGACTATTGATGAACTTCGTACGAATATCGAACGTGAAATTGCAGCAGTATCGGCCGATTTATGCTTGAAAACCGTCGAAAATTGGGTTCAGCGTCTGGACTTCTGGAAGCGTGCCCGTGGTGGCCATGCAAAAGAAATCGAGTTCCATACATAATGGCATCGAACGTACTTTCAAAGGAATAAAGAATTTCATTGATATCCAAAACCGTTTTTGTTTTATTTAAAAAAACTTTTGTAGCGCTCTTATTGAAAAACCCGGTACAAACCCACGCGGCATTGCATACATTTTGTACGTGGCCCCAAAGGAAGAAGTCGCAAGGTGTTAAATCACAAGATCTCGGTGGCCAATTGTGATCACCTCTTCGAGAGATAACACGGTCCGGAAACTTTTCCCCACCTTAAAGTATACCGATCGACTCAGAATCACTAGCTGAGTCGATTTAACCATGTCTGTCCGTCCGTCCGTCCGACTGTCCATGTAAAGTTGTTCGTCGACTACAGGTCGCAATTTCACTCTGATCGTTCTGAAATTTTACAGTTTAGAGTACTTCGCAGCTGTTAAGATCGCTATTGAATTTGGTTGAAATCGGTTCAGATTTAGATATAGCTCCCATATATATGTATGTTTCGTCCGATTTGGCCCTTTAGTCCTATAGAAGCTGTATTTTACATCCAATCGTTTTGAAATTTTGAATGGTAGAGTTTCTTGATCCATGAACCAACATTGCCGAATTTGAAGAAAATCGGTTAAGATTTAGCTATAGCTCCCATATATATGTTTCGTCCGATTTGGCCCTTTAGTCCTGTAGAAGCTGTATCTTACTTTCAATCGTTTTGAAATTTAGAATGGTAGAGTTTCTTGATCCATGAACCCACATTGCTGAATTTGAAGAAAATCGGTAAAGATTTAGCTATAGCTCCCATATATATGTTTCGTCCGATTTTGCTCTTTAGTCCTGTAGAAGCTGTATTTTACATCCAATCATTTTGAAATTTAGAATGGTAGAGTCTCTTGATCCATGAACCAACACTACCGAATTTTAAGAAAATCGGTTAAGATGTAGCTATAGCTCCCATATATATGTTTCGTCCGATTTGGCCCTTTAGTTCTATAGAAGCTGTATTTTACATTCAATCATTTTGAAATTTAGAATGGTAGAGTTTCTTGATCCATGAACCAACACTACCGAATTTTAAGAAAATCGGTTAAGATTTAGCTATAGCTCCCATATATATATTTCGTCCGATTTGGCCCTTTAGTCCTATAAAAGCTGTATTTTACATCCAATCGTTTTGAAATTTAGAATGGTAGAGTTTCTTGATCCATGAACCAACACTACCGAATTTTAAGAAAATCGGTTAAGATTTAGCTATAGCTCCCATATACAGTGTAAGCTCGCTAATCCGAATTAATGATTGCATACCCCGATTCGGATTATCGAAATATTCGGATTATTGGATAGGCTGTTATAATTTACAGTTGGTTTTCAAACAAATAAAACACTTGTTATAATGTAAAAAAAAGTTTTATTTCAATCGAAAAAGAAAAAAAAATCAACAATTTTATAAAAAAACACTTCATTCGAAAAGGGGAAAAAATCAACAAAATAAAAATTATATATTTTTTATTTTAGAAAGTTAGTTATGTATGTTTGCTTCTGTTTCAATGCGCATCCTTCTAAAGCTTTATTTCGCAATTCTTTGAGCATCAATATATGATTTGTTTCTATGCCACGTTCCTTTGCCCAATCTATTGATGTGTTTAAGGCCTGTACAGCTTCACTATTTTTAATGTGCTTAAGCAAAGGAGGCTCTTCTTCTACGTTTTCTGTGTCTGATTGTGAATTACTGCTCAAAGTAATGGAAGAGTCATTAACCCAGTCAATTATTTCATCTTCAGAAATTTGCACGTCATTACTACAGAGAAATAAATTTTGTATTGTGCGTACTTCTTCACTTTCTTCAAGACTATCTGCAGAGTCAGTCGCTACTAGTTCTTGTTGCAATAATGCTAATGGGATGTTATCTTCTGAGGTCCATCTCTGAGAATGAATTTGTTTCCAACAGGACTTTAAAGTAGAATTGGGCACCCTGTCCCACGATCGCTTTAGCAACTCACAAGCGTCCTTCATACTGAATTGTTTCAAAAAGCCATCTGTGTTTTTTGCTTCAGAATTCACCAATTCACACAAGAGATCTTTCTTGTAATATAATTTAGTCAGTCTTATCGCGTTCTGATCCATAGGCTGGATAATACTGGTGCAATTAGGGGGTAAAAACATTGTCTTATATTGCCCACATTCAGATATAAGTGGCTCCCCATGACATTTTGCATTGTCCAGTATCAATAAGGCTTTCTTCGGGAAATTATTTTTTATTTGGTACTTTTTTACCTGGGGTATAAAGGATTCAAAAAACCATTGGGTAAAAATGTGTGTTGTCATCCACGCATTTTTTGAGGAGTAGTATTCAATAATGTTTTGCTTTTTAAACGAACGTGGGTTTTTTGATTTCCCCACTACAGCAATGTTTACCTTGTGGCTTCCAGATTTGTTAGCACAACACAGGAAAGTGATTCTCTCTTTGCTCATTTTTGTACCTGGGGCAGATTTTTCTTTAGAATGCACTAATGTTTTGTCAGGAAACATTTTCCAGAATAGTCCAGACTCATCCGCGTTGTAAATCTGGTCATCGCAAAGATTTTCAGCCTCGACAATATCAAAGAGTTTTTGCTGAAAGTCAGGTACAAGATCTGGTCTAGCAGATAATGATTCCCCGCATATTTTCAAATGCCGCACCGAAAAGCGCTTTTTAAATTTCTGCAACCATCCGTCACTAGCTTTAAATGATTGGTTTTGGTACATTTTTTGGTAAAGCGATTTTGCTTTTTCTCGCAAAATTTGACTTGAAATTGTTTGATGCCTTGCCCGCTTCTCTTCAAACCAAGCATACAATTTTTGCTCAAAGTCTTCGTATTCGCCACGTTTTAGTGTCTTGCGTTGTTTTAAAAGTTTTCCATCAGAATTATTAGCAAATCTAATAAAACAATAAAATCAGTAATTTTGGTAGGATACAATTGTTACACATGTTACATTTTAATATTATCGGAATTTTTTTTAATGTCACAAATAGTTGAAGCTCCTACACCAAACTTCTCTGCTAAAATCTTTCCAGATTGACCGCGATTAAGCGCTTCTATAATCTTAAGCTTATCACTTAGCGAAAGTGTTTTATGTGCACGTTTTTTTGCCATATTGATTTTGATGTTTTCGCGAACAATGCTACCCAATAACTAAATCTGCTGTAAACAGACACAAAACACATTCATCAAAATAGACATCCCAATGATGTCCCGTTAGTTTTCACATTCCACGCGTGATTTTGTTTGTGTTTGTGTATTGTGGGCATAGTAACAACGATAACAAAAAACACAAGAACAAAAAAAAACAAATTCGGTTTAGCGAGCTGCAATCAATGCGGACTATAGGATATGCAATACCAAATATTTTCAATTCGGATTACTGGATAATTCGGATTACACACCATTCGGATTAGCGAGCTTACACTGTATATGTTTCGTCCGATTTGGCCCTTTAGTCCTATAAAAGCTGTATTTTACATCCAATCGTTTTGAAATTTAGAATGGTAGAGTTTCTTGATCCATGAACCAACATTGCCGAATTTGAAGAAAATCGGTTAAGATTTAGCTATAGTTCCCATATATATGTTTCATCCGATTTGGCCCTTTAGTCCTATAAAAGCTGTATTTTACATCCAATCGTTTTGAAATTTAGAATGGTAGAGTTTCTTGATCCATGAACCAACATTGCCGAATTTAAAGAAAATCGGTTAAGATTTAGCTATAGTTCCCATATATATGTTTCATCCGATTTGGCTCTTTAGATCCAATCGTTTTTATACCCTACCCCACACTGTGGTACAGGGTATTATTTAAGAATAAAATGTCCCAAAAGTAAATTTATGTAAACAATTTATACATAAATTACAAAATGTATATATCAGATTTATTCAATATTACGAAAGTGGTGTAGGGTATTATATAGTCGGCCCCGCCCGACTTTAGCCTTTCCTTACTGTTTTTTTTTCAAATTGGCCAATATTGACCAACTATCCAATATTCGAGTGGTGAAAAATTGGTCGGTTTCTAAAATTTGGCTTTAATTTTGGTCATTTGATTTTTGCTAGACTGTGTATTCGTTATACCAAGACCATACTGTACATATTTTTAACTTTATTAAGAGTAGCAATACCCATGTACTAAGCCACTTTTTTTCTTTTTTTATCTTTTCAGGTAAGTTTCCAAAATGTATTATAAGCAACAATCGGGATTTCGTAAGTAGTTATATTGGAAAGTGACTAATTATATCAAAGCTTTAACTTTTTTTACATAAAAAAATATTTGGAGCTGCAGCTAATTTGGTTTGTTGTATAAACACATTTTTATTTAACGAAAATTGGTTCTTCGCAAAATTTGTCAATTTTTATTTATGAAAAAAAATCTCTCGTAAAATAAAATTATGTTATTGTTCGATGTGTAGCCACCTTTAGTGTGGATAATACCATTGAATCTATCCGTCTTTATGTCACACGCTGCACGCATGCTTTTGTCATATTCTCGGCGAAGAGGAATCGTTAACGTTTGCAAACATTTTTTTGGAAATTTTTTATTTTGATTTTTGAATGGAGGACCTCTTAAAAATAGTGTGTGAAAATTTGATATAAATCAGAGCAAAAGTAACGAAGATACAGCAGACTATGCAACCGCGCCTCATACGTGAGTGACTCAGTACATCCGAAAAACTTGAAAGCGTTTTTCCCACAACGCACGTTTTCAAAGACGGTGTCCTTCATATCTTCAAAACTACTGCACAGATCGTTTTGTAATTTTGAACACTACTTCTGTACAGCTGGAGAACTTTTTTAAAATATGTTAATATTTTTTATTTTACAATAACAAATTAGCCATTTTTTTTGTTGCAAAAATCGCGTTTTTCACTTCAAAGTGATCCACAAAATTGAAAATTAAAAGTTTCGAAAAACCCTCCCAGCGTTACCAGGGGAAAACGATTATCTAACGAAATAATTTTGCTTTCTTGATTTCAGATGATCCATCACCGAGTTATGATGGACATTGCAAATCAACTTTGTTCTGAGACGCTTCAGAATAATTGTGGTTATTGCTATATATTTCAATATTTATTCATGGAATGTTTACACCATATATTTCGAAAGTTATACTACAGGGTGGCTGATATGTAATGCAACAAAGTAAAGCGCTATATTTTTTTAATTTTTTTTTTTAAATTTTATTGTTCAAAAGCAAAAATTGTCGGAAATAACATAAAATTTTAGAAACAGTTTAGATTTGTTCAAATTGGCCACCTTTGGCACGAATTATGGCCTTCAAACGGCCGACAAAGCCATCACACGCTGCACGAAAGTGGCTCGCGGTATTTTGGCCCATTCCCGGCGAAGCGCCGTCTTGAGATGATCGATACTTTGGTATTTCTTAGTGCGAACCTTACTCTCTAAAATGCCCCAGGCGCAAAAGTCCAACGGATTGAGATCCGGAGATCTTGGTGGCCATTGTGCGGTATAAATGAAGCGAGGAACCTCCTTTTTAAGCCATTCTTGGTTGACTCGTGCTGAGTGCGATGGTGCTGAGTCCTGTTGGAATGTCCATGGTCTACGGCCGAAATGTTTGTCTGCCCAGGGCTTCAATACTGTCTTTAGGACATTTTCCCGATAATATTCTGCATTTATTTTGACCCCATGGTCGATGAATACGAGCGGGGAGCGACCATCGGCCGTTACGGCGGCCCACACCATTACCATCGGCGGCGCTTGAGTTCTGGAGGTCATCTGACCTCTTTGGCAAGTAAACCCGATCATTTTGTTTGTTCACAAACTGCTCAATTTGGAATGGCTTCTCATCGGAGAAAACCAAATTCGGTAACTGGCCACTTTCGTGCAAGCGAAGCAACTCCTTGGATCTTTCCAGTCTAACTTTTTTTTGTGCATCGGTGAGCACTTGCACTTTTTGGAACTTCAATGGCTTTAGTCTAGGCTCATTTTTTAATATGTGTTTTATCCGTTCACGCGATATGTTCAGCTCATGAGCAATTTTTCTAGCACTGCAACGTGGATTTCTATCAAATCTGGCCCTCACTTTTCGGATCATTTCTGGTGTTGTTACCGTTTTTTTTCGTCCACTTTTTGGACGCGATGCAGTACTGCCAGTATCACGGTAACGAGCAATGGTACGAGAAACAAAAAATGTATTCACATTTAAATGCTGGAGGGCTCTAACGATAGCCACTTGTGTTTTCCCACCCAAATATATAGCAATCACACCATCGCGCTTGAATTCCATCACGAATAACTTTTTTTCTGGATGCAATAGATCAAAATGCTTTTGTAAGCTTGTAAACAATAAAATGAACTGTCACTGAAATAAATCTGTCAGCTATTATCAGACTAGCGGTTTAGAAATGATAGCAACCTGAAGTTGGTCGCAATACATATCAGCCACCCTGTAACAGGTGGCGCAAAAGTAACCTTTCGATGTTATGTTAGACGCGATTGGCGGTCAGCAGCTAACAGCTGATGCACCGTCTGGACTTTGTACGGAAACATCTTCAAATCTCGTACCAAAATTCGCTGTAGAGGCCGTCGACTGATACCCATTTGCGTTGCACGTCGTCTGGTCGATGTCGACGGCGCTTCCATGACATCCTCGGCTACAGCAGCAATATTCTCTGCAGAACGGCTACTCCGGGGTCTGCCACGCCTGGCAGCATCTCGTGTTGTGCCAGTCTCTTCGAGGCGAGCGGCTAAACGTCGCAGTGTTTCACCAGTAGGCGTTGGACGGCCAGGAAATCTGTGCCAAAGTCACCGACCGATTATTGGTCAAATAAATAATCAGCAATATTCCGCGTTCTGGAGCAGTGTAGCGTAACATTGTTTATTAACGTGTATTTCGCATGTGTTTACTACACAAATGTCAAAACAGAACTGACATTACGGGCCAATCGCAAAATTTATAGCATTTTCTGATAGGAGGATTACTTTTGCGCCACCTGTTATATATAAGTATGCCTTGCGGTCATACTTTTCAAAGCTTATTTTGTATTGTCAATATAAAATAAGCTGGATGGACATCATGAACATAATAATAATCCTATCAAACAATTTCTTATGAGTCGCAAGTCGCATTATAGTTAGAAGGTAAAAGCATTTTCCCATCATAAGAGTAAACAGCAAATTTCTCAAAGCAAAATAAAATTCCTAGATGGAGTTTCCCATATTTAACCAGACGAATAGTGGAAAATAAAACCAAAGGAAACAAGGACTATTTCCCATTTTCCTCTCTCATTGCGCGCCCAACCAACAATTATCATCGAGTATTGTTGGATAAAAAGTGTGTGCCGTGACGCTGAAGTTGACACAACTCCATCCGGCGACAACAAAAGTTAATGGTTGACTTAAATGCTCCAGAGGTAAAGTTGCAAACGCAGAAAAAAAATACTCAACGACGAACCCTTTAACGAGCCATTGTGACTCTGTCTCTCGTTCTCTCCACACCCATTTAGTGTTTGTCCTGGTGTTACTTCTCCTCATCCTCCTCCTCCTGACCACCCTACCCCAGAGTGTAGTTCAGCAATAGTATCCTATAACAAAGTCAACGGAAAATTTTACGATTTCCCTCAACGAGAACGGGTATTTCAGTTCTCGCCAATTGGTAGCAGTGAAGTAGCACATAAAGCAACTCCCACGCAACGACACAGGAATTTAATATTTGTCCTGTAGGAAGGGCCGCGTTCATCTTTGCTTGTTCTGGCATTGGGTTTGTTGTCTCAGATGGGGTACTTCTCATGTTTCATACCAAATATTTTTGCAGGCCACAAATTATTTGCCAAAACTGCCTGCCTGTAGTTATGCTGTCTTTGGTGTGGTGGCATGTGTAATGTCTCAAATTTTCTCGATGTTACCATTACTTGTATTACTTTGTCATTCACTAATATAGTACATAATTCGAAAAAAGTATGTATTTGAAATCCTAAAGATGAAAACACAAAAAAGTTTATCTTTTAGAGAGACCACTTCCCTTAAGAAAAATTGTTTCGGGGACAAATTTCGCTTTTCGGCATTTGCTAACTGATACATGTTCAGTCCTCGTATTTAAATTGTATCCAAGATAAATGTCCTTCGTAGAAAAAGGCTCAATAATCAATATTCCAAATGTAAATCGTCTGAAATATGAATTGTATCAAAGGCAAATTTTCCTAATTAAAATTGTCTCACATAAAATGTGCCCAAAGGATATTGTATTGTATAAGATAAAATTCTACTAAGAATAAAAATATCCCTTACGGATAGATAATGTTTCGTCTTAAAGACAAATTTTGCATAGGAAAATTGTCTCAAAAGCAAATTTCCCTAATGGGAATTGTCTCAAATTCAAATGTCCCTTTTGGAAATTGTCCCAAAGACAAAATTCGCTTTTGGATTTTTGTTCTACAGTACGTTGTCTCATAGGCAAAAGCAAGGCCACAATGGAAATTGCTTCTCGGACAATTTTAACTTATTTAATTTGTCTCAACGACAAAATTTTCGTCGTGGAAATGATCTTTAAAGCCAATTTTTCTTATGGAAATTGTCTCTGACAAATTTCTCAAAATACAATTTTGTTTAGGGAAATATTCTATTCAAAATTTTCCATATGTAAATTATCTCCAAGATAAAATTCTCTCATAGAAAGTCTTAAAAATCAATATCGATTAACGAAAATTTGTCTCAGCGAAAATTTTTCTCTAACCAAAATTTGTCTCAGCGACAATTTTTCTCTAACGAAAATTTGTCTCAGCGACAATTTTTCTATAACGAAAATTTGTCTCAGCGACAATTTTTCTATAACGAAAATTTGTCTCAGCGACAATTTTTCTATAACGAAAATTTGTCTCAGCGACAATTTTTCTATAACGAAAATTTGTCTCAGCGCCAATTTTTCTATAACGAAAATTTGTCTCAGCGCCAATTTTTCTATAACGAAAATTTGTCTCAGCGCCAATTTTTCTATAACGAAAATTTGTCTCAGCGACAATTTTTCTATAACGAAAATTTGTCTCAGCGACAATTTTTCTATAACGAAAATTTGTCTCAGCGACAATTTTTCTATAACGAAAATTTGTCTCGGCGACAATTTTTCTATAACGAAAATTTGTCTAGGCGACAATTTTTCTGTAACGAAAATTTGTCTCAGCGACAATTTTTCTATAACGAAAATTTGTCTCAGCGACAATTTTTCTATAACGAAAATTTGTCTCAGCGACAATTTTTCTATAACGAAAATTTGTCTCAGCGACAATTTTTCTATAACGAAAATTTGTCTCAGCGACAATTTTTCTATAACGAAAATTTGTCTCAGCGACAATTTTTCTATAACGAAAATTTGTCTCAGCGACAATTTTTCTATAACGAAAATTTGTCTCAGCGACAATTTTTCTATAACGAAAATTTGTCTCAGCGACAATTCTTCTATAACGAAAATTTGTCTCAGCGACAATTTTTCTATAACGAAAATTTGTCTCAGCGACAATTTTTCTATAACGAAAATTTGTCTCAGCGACAATTTTTCTATAACGAAAATTTGTCTCAGCGACAATTTTTCTATAACGAAAATTTGTCTCAGCGACAATTTTTCTATAACGAAAATTTGTCTCAGCGACAATTTTTCTATAACGAAAATTTGTCTCAGCGACAATTTTTCTATAACGAAAATTTGTCTCAGCGACAATTTTTCTATAACGAAAATTTGTCTCAGCGACAATTTTTCTATAACGAAAATTTGTCTCAGCGACAATTTTTCTATAACGAAAATTTGTCTCAGCGACAATTTTTCTATAACGAAAATTTGTCTCAGCGACAATTTTTCTATAACGAAAATTTGTCTCAGCGACAATTTTTCTATAACGAAAATTTGTCTCAGCGACAATTTTTCTATAACGAAAATTTGTCTCAGCGACAATTTTTCTATAACGAAAATTTGTCTCAGCGACAATTTTTCTATAACGAAAATTTGTCTCAGCGACAATTTTTCTATAACGAAAATTTGTCTCAGCGACAATTTTTCTATAACGAAAATTTGTCTCAGCGACAATTTTTCTATAACGAAAATTTGTCTCAGCCACAATTTTTCTATAACGAAAATTTGTCACAGCGACAATTTTTCTATAACGAAAATTTGTCTCAGCGACAATTTTTCTATAACGAAAATTTGTCTCAGCGACAATTTTTCTATAACGAAAATTTGTCTCAGCGACAATTTTTCTATAACGAAAATTTGTCTCAGCGACAATTTTTCTATAACGAAAATTTGTCTCAGCGACAATTTTTCTATAACGAAAATTTGTCTCAGCGACAATTTTTCTATAACGAAAATTTGTCTCAGCGACAATTTTTCTATAACGAAAATTTGTCTCAGCGACAATTTTTCTATAACGAAATTTTGTCTCAGCGACAATTTTTCTATAACGAAAATTTGTCTCAGCGACAATTTTTCTATAACGAAAATTTGTCTCAGCGACAATTTTTCTATAACGAAATTTTGTCTCAGCGACAATTTTTCTATAACGAAAATTTGTCTCAGCGACAATTTTTCTATAACGAAAATTTGTCTCAGCGACAATTTTTCTATAACGAAAATTTGTCTCAGCGACAATTTTTCTATAACGAAAATTTGTCTCAGCGACAATTTTTCTATAACGAAAATTTGTCTCAGCGACAATTTTTCTATAACGAAAATTTGTCTCAGCGACAATTTTTCTATAACGAAAATTTGTCTCAGCGACAATTTTTCTATAACGAAAATTTGTCTCAGCGACAATTTTTCTATAACGAAAATTTGTCTCAGCGACAATTTTTCTATAACGAAAATTTGTCTCAGCGACAATTTTTCTATAACGAAAATTTGTCTCAGCGACAATTTTTCTATAACGAAAATTTGTCTCAGCGACAATTTTTCTATAACGAAAATTTGTCTCAGCGACAATTTTTCTATAACGAAAATTTGTCTCAGCGACAATTTTTCTATAACGAAAATTTGTCTCAGCGACAATTTTTCTATAACGAAAATTTGTCTCAGCGACAATTTTTCTATAACGAAAATTTGTCTCAGCGACAATTTTTCTATAACGAAAATTTGTCTCAGCGACAATTTTTCTATAACGAAAATTTGTCTCAGCGAAAATTTTTCTATAACGAAAATTTGTCTCAGCGAAAATTTTTCTATAACGAACAATTTTCTATATAGAATTTTTCTCTAGCGAAAATTTGTCTCAGCTAGAATTTTTCACTAACGAAAATATATCTCGATTTCAATGTACTAGTATCCAGATTTTCCAGAAAATCTGCAGTTTCCTTTAAATCTTTTAAATTTCATAATTTCTTTAAAAATAGAATATATTTAAGGCAAAGCGAATGCAATTACAATGCAACATTTCCACTTTCCACTTGAAAGTCTATGCACGAACACATCCTTTTTGATATCCACAAAGCATCAGTAACAGCAGTATATCCATTATTATTAGGGTGTGTGTGTGTGTGTTTTTCGTTTCAGAGCAGTGTCGTTGCCGAGTCACACCCGCATTCGCTCAGAAGCAAAATCCTATGTTAAAATTCTTAAGACGACCCAATTTTGGAAAAAAAGGCACATGTCATACATTCGTTGTAACATCTTCGTTTGCTACCAACGTGCTTGCATAAAGATTTATGCCTTCTAAAGCACCCCAGAGTGCAGCAAGTGTGGATACGAGTAGATATGTATGTATGTATGTGTGCACATTGTCCTTACAATACACTCTTTTTAGTCTACGAGTGCAAGCATCCTTATTTTTGTGAATAAAAAATAAAAAAAAAAAACAGAAAAAGAACCTTAAAACTTCTTTTGTTTGGTGTGAAGGGTGCGGGAGTGGGGAACTTATCTGCTCTGTGACCAAAGAAAGAGAACTGTATGGCATCACTTTCAATGTTTGTTATTATTATCCCTTTTAAACCTTATTATCCTGCTGCTACTCCACAATGGCAATTGGAATGCAATAAAGGGAATGGAACGATCCATTATCCCAAAGCTAACATTACATTTATAAATGTTTGTTATAACAAACATAATTCTCTTAGGCTTCTCAGACTCTGTATTTCAGAGAGCTTTAAACTGTGGCAGGAGAGGGAGTTCATGAAACAGGATGCTCATCCGTGGTTAGGGGATCCTACTGAGTGAGTGAGTACTGCATTTAAACTGGAATTAATTAAGGAAATGTAAGTTTAATAACTCTATGTCATGGCAAGCAAACATCAGGACAAAGGAATATGGGAAAATGTGAAGGAGAATAGATTTTTTTCTCTCCTCTCTCTCCGTATTTTAAATTATACTTTCATGATAGCAAATTGTCAACACTTAAAAACAGACATTGCAGACTTAACAAAAAAAGCTCCAAGGAGAATTACAACAGCAGTACACTCAAAAAAATTGCTTGTGTTTCAATAAAGTCAATAAAAAGTTCTTTGAAACAAAGAATGTTTTCATTAATCTTCAAATAAATAACTTGTTCTTGAATAATTAAATACAACATACTTTGCTTTAAAATAAAGAATAATTGCTTTAAAACAAAGAAACATTTATATTAATCTAAGAAATAATATTTCTTTAAGATAATGAAACAGCTTCTTCAGTTCAATGTTTCTTTATATTCAACAAACATTTTTCAAGATTTTTATTGATTTGTTTTATATTTGCTCACTTTAGTGGACGAGGGAATCTATCATTTGCTAAGGACCCAAAGTGCAACACATCGAAAGAGTGACCTAAAATCCCAAGTTTGCTTGGAAAAAATCCATTTCAGAAGTAAAATACTTCAAATGAGCTATGTCCATCTGTCCGTCAGTCGTGCTCACTAAACACTCGAAACTAGTAATCGAATGAGTTGAAATTTTGTGTTTTATAATATCTTCCCCAAGCCTTCTTTATATTCGAAGATGCGCCATATCGGCCCTGTAACTAACATCCTAACGATGAAAACAATGCATATTTGAAGAAAATCTATGGATAAATGTAGAAATTATATCACTTTTGGTAGAAATAAAAGAATTTTAACATAATTAACATAATTCGGTTTTTAGAAGGAGTGGCCTAATAGAGCCCAAGAATATTTGGCGAAAGTCCGTTTTGGGCCATTTTAAGGGAGGGGTAACGTTAAATCGTGCGAAAAAAGACACATTTTTGTGATTTCTTTGTGACAACACAGTTAAGATCTTTTTATTAAAATCACCGGTATATTATACAGGGTTTTCCAACAAGAGGTGATATTTTGAATCACCCGGTATTTCGGTAGCTGTCCCTTTTGAAGCTTTTATTCTTTGACATTTGACAAGTAGAAACTACGCCATTACTAAAAATGGAACGATGCACGACTCAAAAACGCATTGAAATTATTAAAATTCGAAAAATCGAAAAATCATCTTGACTGATGAGGCCCTTTTCCACCTCGGTGGCTACGTCAACAAGCAAAAATGTCGAATCTGGGGCTGGGAAACCCCAGAGTTATTGTTGAGAAGCCTCTCCATCCTCAACGTGTGACTGTTTGGTGCGGTTTATGGTCCGGCGGGGTCATTGGACCTTACTTTTTCGAAAATGAGGTTGGATCAACAGTTGCGGCGAATGGATTGCGCTATCGAGAGATGATTAATGATTTTTTATGGTCGGAGTTGGATGGTATTGATCTCGACAACGTTTACTTTCAACAAGACGGCGCTATGTGCCACACAAGCAACGAAACCATTGTGATCACAATTGGCCACCGAGATCTTGTGATTTAACACCTTGCGACTTCTTGCGACGGCCGTTGTGCCAGAGAACATTGATGCCGTGTGTGAACTGATAATGCAAGATCGTCATGTGACGTACCGTGAGATAGAGGCATCCTTGGGCATTTCTTCCACCAGCATACATTCGATATTGCATGAACACCTTGCCGTAAAAAAGGTTAGACAATCGCTCAAACAAAGGCTCGTGTCAATGGGTGCAAAGAAATTTTGAAAAAATACGATCGCGGTGCTTCAAAAGACGTTTATAAGATCGTCACATGTGACTTGGATCTATGCGTATGAGCCCGAAACAAAACAGCAATCGACCGTGTGGGTCTACGAAGACGAGCCAAATCCAACGAAAGTTGTTCGTGGAAGAAGCACTTCGAAGCAAATGGTCGCCTGTTTCACCGAAATATAAATAGCAACCCTCGTAACTTTCGAAGTTTATTGTGTACATATTTCATGAAGAAAAATTAAAAAATATGACAACGCCAGCAATTATTCGGAAGCGTCTCGGAAAATAGTTGATTTGCTGTATCCATCGGCTAATTTGTTATTGTAAAATAAAAATGATTAACAAATTTGAAACAATCTCTACAACGTTACCTCATAAATTATGTACAGAAATTTCAAAACGTTCCGTGTAGTAGTTTTGTAGTTATGATGGACACCGACTATGAAAACGTGGGTTGTGGGAAAAACGCTTTAAACTTTTAATGATGTACTGAGGCACGTATGAGGCGCGGTTGCTTAGACTGCTGTATCTTCATTAGTTTTGCTCCGATTCGTCTCATATTTTCACACAATATTTGTAAGGGGTTCTCCATTTAAAAATAAGCCAAAAGTGTAACACATCAAAGGATTGACCTAAGACCCCAAGTATGTTTGGTGGAAATTCGATGTGGGTCATTTTAAGTCTTTTGAGCAATGTGCGTCCTTCTTTCCGTCTGGCTGGAGCGCACGACAACTCTCGAAAGGAGTAACGGATTGACTTCAAATTTGGTACGTGATAATATTTTTTTCTATCTCAGGCTAATTTCGAAGATGGCCCATATTGGTCCCCTCCTTTCAGAACCTCAAATATTAATTCGCTAATAACTTATATACAACTTAGCTGAATCATCTGTAATTCCTCACATAGTAATAGTTTACACTATGCAACAACATTTTTGTCGAAGGGCTGTGCATAACATTTTCTGGTGTAATATGGAGTCCTAAACACGAAAAATATATTTAAAAAAAATTGTATGGCAAACTTTTTTTTTAAAAAAAAAAATCTTAAAAATTCCCTTTTTATTTTGCCTTTAGTATTTGGACCATATTTTTTTAAGTATATGCTCGATAAAGTGGGTGTACACGTTAAATAAAGAAAATTATGAGGACTAAAGAATTAAGAACTGGAAAGAAATTAAGAACGTTAAAAGAATTAAAACTGGATTTTTTTCAAAAAAATCGTTTTGTGCTGGCACGAAAAAACATAAAAAATGTGAAAAATAATCGCAAAAAAGTTGTTTCGTTTTGGAAACTAGAACCCAATCGAAGAAAACAGTGCTTATTTGAAGAATCTATGCATAAATGTAGAAATTATAGCACTTTTGGTGGAAATAAGAGAATTTAAACAAAATAAGCTTTTTGTACCTCGCCTATTATGAACAAGACTATATACATATACGGGTTTTCCAATAAGAGACATATGATTTCTTTGAAAAAAAAACACACTTATTGTTAAGAAAATTCAAAAGTTTTTTATTTAATGTGAAGTACAATCGATACAATTAAGTTCTAAATAAAACGTCATTCAAATTGCAGGAACGAATTCGAAGAACCCAATTTTCGAGCACTTTTTCCACTAAATCAAGTCGTATGTCATGAATGACACGTTCAATAATGACTTGTAAAGCTTGAAGAGAGTGTGGTTTATTTCGAAAGACCAATGAATTTAAATAATTCTACAAGAAATATTCTAATGGTGTTAAATCACAACTTCTTGGAGGCCATTAAATATCAGAATTTCTTGAAATAATCGAATCTCCAAATTTTTCTCGCAACAATTCAATATTTCATTTGCTGTGTGGCACGTAGCCACAATCGGTCAATGGCAAAATGATAGCTCTTAACGAGAGCTAAAATATTGCTCATGGGTGTCAAGGTCGTAAATCGACTGCAAAGTGTATTTTTTTGTATTTAAAGAAAAATAGACTTAGCATCATTTTCAAATGTGAACGGAAAGTTTATTTTTGCTGTAGGTCCTTAACGGTACGTCGGATCGGGAATCGGTCAATGGCAAAAATATAGCTCTTAACGAGAGCTAAAATATCAATATGTCAAGGCCGTAGGTCAACTGGAAAGTGTTTTTTTTATTTAAAAAAGTGGGCTGAGCGCACGAAACGTTGCAATTGGAGAACAATAATTTTGATAATAAAACTGAATAATTTTTAAGCGGTGTTCTTGTGTTCTCTATGATGAAATTGTAAACACTGCTGAATACAATGAAAAACAAATGACAGATCATGATATATTACAAATGGCCGAAACGTTACTTCAAAATCGTATCATCCCTATTGGAAAACCCTTTACCAGATCGTGCTGTTAAGTTATTAACTTCATTTTAAATTGATAAAAATGTAATTAAATAAATTTACGAATAGCATTTGGGACTGACGGTGAGGGGATTCGTAAGTCGTTTAACCCGACTGAACTTTCTTACTTATATTTCCTACGATTAATCCCGTTGGCTTTCTGAATGCAATATTTTCATATCAACTTTAGCAACAAGAGTTATTTGAGAGTACTTTGAAATGAAATTTACACATTTGCTTAAATATTTTTGAGGAATTCAACATTTGTGGCTAACGTGCCGTTGCGGACGTTACAAAAAATTTAAGTAGGTTTGGAGGTTAACGTGAATTTTCATCTTTTTAGCAAATTTTGCATAGAAAGCAGAAAAATCGAAATACCTAAAAGAAAGTGGAATATTTAAGGATATTAAAATAGCTCACATTAGAATTAAACGTTTCATGGTTCATTCCCAAATTTTAAATTTGTCTGTTGCGGACGTTATATAACAATTTCAATAGGTTTAAACAACAATATTCTCTGGAAAATTGTATTTAGTGTTGTATTTTATATTTTATTCACCCTGCTGTACGTGGGATGATTAGATTTTTTGTATACAATATTACCATTATTTACAATAGAATCAATGAATAATGTCTCTTAGATTTAAAGAACAAACTTTTTTCAGCGTACCGCGGTAGAAGCAACGGCAACGACCGCATGTCCCTCTGTCCGTCCGTGCTTTCCATTACATTTACTATGCACGTTGTTTGAAGAAGATTAAAAAAAGTACAATGCAAGGATAGAAAACGGTAAAAATAGGATACAGTGGGATTGAGAGCACAGAAAGCGAATGAGGGGGCGGGGAGAGATCCCGTAGCCCCAGTGCACACTAACTAACCGACTAAAGCACTCAAACCAAAGAATTACAATCTAAACATGATGTCGTTGCAATGGATCCTTTTGCTCCTCCTCCTCCTCCTCCTTCACTCCACTCCGCCTCGACTCCTCCTCCTACTTAACATCGCTGTCTCTCTATTGTTGTGCCAAATTGTGCGTTTAAATGAAATGTTGTTACAGCCATTCTGGCTACACCCAACATGGGACACAGTTAAATGGGGATGTCATAGACATTTTCCAACAGGAATATTCATAGTTTAACTGCTATTATGCATTTGTAGAATATTGTATTTGCTACAAATTTGCAAATATTTACAAATTTACCGCTGCACCCGATTTAAAATGGAAATTTTATTCTTGTATCAAATACATAGAATCTATATTTAAGGGGGATGTGGGAAGTACCAAAAGCAGGCAAACCGATAGTAATTTTTTACAAGGAATCTTCAATATTTTAATAATTTTAAATTTTTAAATAAAATCGTCGAAATATTCTCAATTATTAAATTTGTATTATTTTATCGTAAAGCCAAGAGTACCATGAAATAATTCCGCAGAAAATTAATGCATAACTTAACAACTAATGGTGTTTTCGATTCTGAAAAAAATGTTGCTCCGTTGACGCGAAATTCTGAAAAGTATTTGCCCTTTTTAGGTTTAACTGATGAAGAACATCGAATTAAACTAAGCTCATATTTCAAAATTGCAAAGTGTGTTATAAAAGTCCAGTTTTCGGAAAAGGGCAACGAAAATGTTGCACTCTAGGGTAAACCGAAAAAAAGAAATCGCCATAAGAAAGTTCAGTAGGGTAAACCGACTTAAGAATCCACTCACCTTCAGTCCCAAAAAATATTCGTAAATTTATTTATTTTCTGTTTTAATTAAATTAACTTAAAATGTGTGCTCTGGTATTAAATTTATTGAATTTTTCAACAAAATTTCAAAGTTGCACAATTGTAAAGGGTTTTCTAATAAGAGTGATATGATTTCTTTGAAAAATAACACTTATTGTTAAGGATATTCAAATGTTTTTTTTTTATTTAATGTGAAGTACAATCGATACAATTAAGTTCTAAATAAAACGTCATTCAAATGGCCTCCACGACTTCTTCTGCAGGAACGAATTCGATGAAACCAATTTTCGAGCACTTTTTCCACTAAATCAAGTCGTATGTCATGAATGGCACGTTCAATATTGACTTGTAAAGCTTGAAGAGGGTCTGGTTTATTTCGAAAGACCAATGACTTCAAATAACCCCACAAGAAATAGTCTAATGGTGTTAAATCACAACTTCTTGGAGGCCATTTAATATCACAATTTCATGAAATAATCGAATCTCCAAACTTTTCTCGCAACAATTCAATTGTTTCATTTGCTGTGTGTCAGGTAGCCACAATTGGTCAGTGGCAAAAAGATAGCTCTTTACGAGAGCTAAAATATTGCTCATGGGTGTTAAGGTCGTAGGTCGACTGGAAAGTGTTTTTTTTTTTTATTTAAAAAAAAAGAACTTAGCATAATTTTCAAATGTGAACGGAAAATTCTAGCTCCTTAACGGTACGTCGGATCGGGAATCGGGCAATGGCAAAAAGATAGCTCTTAATGAGAGCTAAAATATTGCTCATGGGTGTCAAGGTCGTAGGTCGACTGGAAAGTGTTTTTTTTTTTTGATTTATTGGAGAACGATTATTTGGATAATGAAAACTGAATAATATGTAAACGTTGTTCTTGCGTATATCTCTCCATGATGAAATTGTAAATACTACAGAATACAATGAAAAACAAATGACAGATCATGCTATATTACAAATGGCCGAAACGTCACTTCAAAATTATATCATCCCTATTGGAAAACCCGTTATTAAAGATCGGCAAAGGAAATTTTCTGTGAAACTGCATATAACGAAAATTTGTTAGAAAAATTAAAAAAAAAAATTCTAGGAATGTGCAATTTTTCTAAAAATATGCAATTTCAACAAAAATTTCGAAAAAGTGGAATTTTTCTGAAATTTTGGAAAAACAATAAAACCTCAACTTGATTTTCCATAAAAATTTAATTTTTAAGAAATTTTCTAGAAAAATTAATTTTTAAATAATGTTGTAGAAAAAAGAAATTTAAAATAAATTTTCGAGAAAAATGCAAAATGTTGCGACGTAAGTTTCTAGAGAGATAGAATGATACAAGGAAATTTTATAGAGAAATTCAATTTTGAAGAAAATTTCTAGATAAACGCAATTTTAACTAAATATTGTAGACAAAGCTATTTCGAGGTCATTTTCACGAAACATGCAATTGCCACGTACTTTTCTAGAGAAATGCAATCTCAAGGAATTTTTTGGAAAAATGCAATTTTGATAAAAAAATTTAAATAAATTCTCTATTAAAATGCAATTTCAACGAAATTTTGAAAAAAAAAAACGATTTCAACAATTTTTTTAAGAAAAACTAAATTCAACGAAATTTTGTAGAAATACGAGGTCTGTTCATTAGAAAAGCTAAATTTTTAAAAATTTCTCGGGCTACGTGCATTCGAATAGCGTTATTTTATGTTGGCACACTTGCTCAAATACACGCTGAAAAAAAAATCGCTTCTGTAGTATATTTTCCCAAACATATTCGGCTTGAAACATATATATGTTTAGGGTAGACTCTAAGCATGTAATATTTGGTACATACAAAAATTGTGTATTTGGGAAGATGTTGTTCTAAAAAAATATTTGTTTACATCCCAATGTGACTGCTATTTGTGAAACAAATATTTATTTGCATTTAAATATTCATAAAATACATAAATTGTGTCAAATTTTTTAGTAATTCAAAGTTAAATTTTTAGAAATTTTCAATGTTCCTAAAAAAAAATTATAATTGAAATCATATAATCTTGGGTCAATATAAAGTACTTAGAGAATTGACAACTAATGATGGCTTGGAATACTCAGAAATTTTAAATGATTGATTTAAAACAGAAGGTAATGCTGCATATGGTATCATAACTGGGAGGTACAATTCGAAATCAAGGAAAAATTGAAACTGAAATTTGAAAAAATCAGCAAAAGTTTTGGAAATCTTTTTTAAATAAAATATATTTGGAAAAATTCCTAAATAATAATTTTATTTGTATTTAAACACATATTTTATTTGAGAAATTTAGTTTGCAAATATAATTTGTTGTAATATATTAATATATGCGTTCCAAATATATTTTATTGATTTTTAAATAAAATTTATTTGCTAAGAAATATAAAATATTTAAAAATTTGTGTTCCCAATATATTTTCTTTCGATTCAAACATATCAAAAAAGGCGATTTTGCCCCGTGTATATGCTCTTAGTTGAGTTTAGTTTTAGTTGCTTGTTTTTCTGCTGTAGGAAACAAATTGATCAAAGATGTTGCTTCTTTGTGTAAAAAAAGGAATTAAGTGCTCAAAAGCACTATGGTGATTGTACTCTGAATCAGAAAATTATTTATAAGTGGTACAAGCTTTTCAAAGAAGGTCGAGAATATGCGAATAACGACGCTCCTCCTGGAAGATCCACTACATCAATAACCGATGAAAATGTTGAGAAAGTGAAGACATTTGTTATGGAGAATTGTCGAGCCACTATTCGAGAAGTTGCAGAGAATGTCGGCATATCGGTTGGCTCATGCTATAAAAGTTTTTTGGAAATTTTGGACCTGAAGCGTGTGGTTGCGAAGTTCGTTCCAAAATTGCTGAATTTTAAACAAAAAACATGCGACAGTTTTTGTAATTTTTTGGCCAAAAATAATACGGTAACCATGCCTCAACCAATGTAATCAGCAGATTTGGACACCTGCGACTTTTTTCTGTTCCCAAAATTGAAGAGGCCCAGAAAAGGACGGCCTTTTTAGACAATTTCGGAGATAAAAACCGAATCGCCGAACAAGCAAAACACGTTAACTGTTATGTCTCTCACAAACAAACTAAACTACACACACAAAAAAACTCAACTGAGAATTGTGCGCAAATTTCAGCCAACCGGGTCTGTAGGAGATGTGGAAACACCTGCGCATGCTCGCCCAGTTGGTTTGGTGCCGATTATGGGCTGACGGGGTCATCGGGCCGTACTTCTTCGAAAATGAGGTCGGCCAAGCAGTTACCGTGAATGGTGTTTGCTATCGCCAGATAGCGAAATTGCCGAATTGTAGCCAGAAATTGAGGATATGGACCTGGACGACATGTGGTTCCAAAAGGAGATGGTGCCACTTGCCGTCCAGCCAACGAAACAATATCTCTATTGCGCGAGAAATTCAATAGCCGTGTTATCTCAAGTCTTGCCGATGTTAATTGGCCGCCACGATCATGTGATTTGACACCGTTGGACATCTTTCTTTGGAGATATTTAAAAGAAAAAGTCTACGTCAATAAGTCAAGAACAACTCAAAACAAATAATTTCCCCAGAAATTAATTGTTTGCCTCAAAATATGTGTCCCGCCACATACTACAGAAACGATTTTTTTCACTGTGTCATTTTGGGAAAACAAACTTTCGTTATTCAATTTCAATGTCATGAGAAATTTTCCAATTTACGAGTGTTACAGTTTTTCTGTTTCACGTCAATGTTAATTGGAATGAAATGAAGCAGTCAAATAAGCCGATAGCTGATAACTGGTTGACTGACACAATTGGTGCAAACATTTGTAACAATTATTCGCATTTTGTTCAATTTCAATTGTACAACATTCGTATTGTTGAATTCAGGACAAAGCCAGCCATGGTATGGCATGGAATGGCATGGCCTGGCCAGGCCATGCAACCCAACCAACCAAGAGGCCAACAGACTGGCATTGCTATAATTGAACAAAAAAGTGAAAAATGAAACAATAGTACTACCAAAGACCGACCAGACCAGAATACAATGGCCCGAAGCGCAAATCAGTCACTTGTTGTAGTCGTCGATTCTAAGTTAAATATATCGTGTGATCCACTTCACAAGACATGATTCGATTATGGTTGAGTTGTAGTTCTAGTTCTGGTTGTAGTTGCAGTTGTATTTACTCGTAGTTTAGTTCTCAATCTTGTTGCTTTACGACTTATTGATTGCAATCCATATAAGATATCATATCAGTTTGAAGATATCATAGAAAACGCTACGAATATGTTTACATATACATATTTTAACAAAAATGTAAACAATTTTCACTCGTTTCGCGTTAACAATAATAAATTTTGTAATATGAGTTACATACAAATCTGAATCTGAATAAATTCTCTGTTTGATGGAATCTTTGTTGATTCATTCAAATTCTAAAAACCTAAGTGTTATTCATTTAGTGGTGAATACAATTTTTAATCATAAAATGTTCGTGCACTGATAAAAAAAAAAGTGAACTTAAAATGAGGAAAAATTGATCATGATTTGACACTAACGATATTTTATATTCCTTTTAGATTAACACTTTTCTTCGAAATTAATGGCGATTTCAATCCCGGAAAAAATGTTGCTCCGTCAACATGAAATACTTGAAAATATTTGCACCTTTTAAGTGGAATTGATGTATTCACTCGAATTTATCTTAACTCCAATTTTCTAATTTTCAAAATGTGTTAAAAATGCAGTTTTCCGTAAAAGGATAAGAAAAATTCTGTACATTTTCCAGGAACGACATTGCAGTACATATTTGCAATTCTATTCATGAAAGTTTCCTTGAAATTGCAATTTTATTTAGTGGAAGTTTCAGTTTTAACTGGAAATTAGTTGGACTTGGCCCACTTCGTGGCCCAGATCCACCAGACTTATTCTATTTTATATATATGTATATAGGTTTTATTGGAAATTGCTATTGTATAGAAAATTTTCTTTTTATTGCATTTTTCTAGAAAATTGCATGTAATGTATTTTTTTCATAAAAATAATAAAAATTTCATAAAAATAAAATTTTTCCATATCGTCGAAATCATTTCTTTATTTTACAAAATTTCGTTAAAAGTGAATTTTCCAGAATTTTTCTTAAATTTCATTTTTTTAACAAAACTTCAAATAGTTTGGAGTTTTCTACCAAATTTTGTTTGAGATTGCATTTTTCTATAAATTTTGTTTGAGATTGCATTTTTCTAAAAAAATTTTTTTAAATTAAATTTTTCAGAAAATTCTAGAAAAATAGTTCAAATTGCATTACTAGTAAATTTCATCATTGTATTTTTCTATAAAATTTTGTCGATATTAGATTTTTCTAGAAATTGCATTTTTCGAAATTTCGTTGAAATTTCATTTTACTTGAAAATTTCGTTGAAATTTCATTTTTATTAGAAAGTTTGATTAATATTTGACTCTTCTATAAAATTTTATCGAAATTTAATTTTTCTGCAAATATCATCAAAATTTAAATTTTCAACAAAATTGTACATTTCTAAAAAAAATTGCAATTTAACTTTCCTAAAAATTTTCTTGAAATTGCATTCTTCTACAAATTGAATTTTTCTAGAAAAATCGTTGAAATTAAATTTATCTATCTCTTTTTTTTTTAGAAAGTCGTTTACATGATTTTTTTTTTTAAATTGGTTGAAATCACATTAATCGATGAAATTACGTTTTTCTTGAAAAATCACTGAAATTACATTTTCTAGAAAATCGTTTAAAATTTAATTTCAATTTTGTTGTAATTTGATTTTTCTAGAAAAATCGTTAAAATTAATTTTTTCCAGAAAAATCGTTGAAATTAAATTTTTCTAGAAAAATCGTTGAAATTTGATTTTTCTACTAAAATTGCTGATATCGAATTTTTCTAGAAAATCGTTAAGGATTTTTTCTAAAAAAAAAAATGGTTCAAATCACATTATTCTAGAAAAATCGATGAAATTACATTTTTCTTGAAAAATCACTGAAATTACATTTTCTAGAAAATCGTTGAAAAGTTAATTTCAATTTTGTTGAAATTTCATTTTTTTTAGAAAGTGATTAATATTTGACTTTTCTAGAAAATTTTATCGAAATTTAATTTTTCTGCAAATTTCATCAAAATTTAAATTTTCAACAAAATTGTACATTTCTAAAAAAAAATGCAATTTAACTTTCCTAAAAATTATCCTGAAATTGCATTCTTCTACAAATTAAATTTTTCTAGAAAAATCGTTGAAATTAAATTTTTCTAGAAAAATTTTTGAAATTAAATTTTTCTAGAAAAATCGCTGAAATCGTTTTTTTGATTTTTTTTAAATTGGTTGAAATCACATTAATCGTTCTTTAAAAATCGCTGAAATTACATTTTCTAAAAAATTGTTTAAAAATTAATTTCAATTTTTTTGAAATTAGATTTTTCTAGCAAAATCGTTAAAATTAATTTTTTCTAGAAAAATCGTTGAAATTTGATTTTTCTAAAAAAATAGCGGAAATCGAATTTTTCTAGAAAATCGTTAAAATGAATTTTTACTAAAAAAAATGGTTGAAATCACATTATTCTAGAAAAATCGTTGAAATCACATTTTTCTAGAAAAAGTCGCAGAAATTAAATATTTCTAGAAAATCGTTAAAATTATTTCTTTTTCTAAAAAAAATGGTTCAAATCACATTATTCTAGAAAAATTATGATATTAATTTTTTTTTTGTTGAAAAATCACTGAAATTACATTTTCTAGAAAATCGTTGAAAAATTAATTTCAATTTTATCGAAATTTGATTTTCCTAGAAAAATTTTGAAATTAAATTTTTCTAGAAAAATCGTTAAAATTAAATTTTTCTAGAAAAATGCGTAAAATTAAATGTTTCTAGAAAAATCGTTGAAATTACATTTTTCTAGAAAAGTCGCTGAAATTACATTTTTCTAGAAAGTCGTAATTTGTTGAAATTTGATTTTTCTAGAAAAATCGTTAAAATAAAATAAAATAAAATAAAAAAAATCGCTGAAATCTGAAATTACATTTTTCTAGAAAGTCGTTAAAATTGATTTTTTTTTAAATTTTTTTGAATAACATTTTTCTAGGATAATCGATGAAATCGGATTTTTCTCGAAAAATCGCTGAAATTAAATTTTTCTAAGTAAATCGTTGAAATTAAATTTTTCTAGAAAAATCGTTGAACTCACATTTTTTTAGACAAATCATTGAAATTACATTTTACTTGAAAATTTCATAAACATTATTTTTTTTAAATCGAATTTTTCTGTAAAAATTCGTTAAAATTAATTTTTTCTAAAAAACCGTTGAAATTGATTTTTTTAGAAAAATCGCTGAAATACATTTTTTCTAGAAAAACGTTGAAATTAAATTTTTCTAGAAAAATTGTTAAAATTAAATTTTTCTACAAAAATCGCTGAAATTAAATTTTTCTACAGTGGTAGACAATTGTTTGAGCGCTCAACAATTTTTAAGTTTTTTAAGAAAACTATTTATGAAATATTTTTTTCCTCAAAACCTCAAACCTTCTCTTTATTCTTAAAAAACATAAACAAAAACGAAAACTTGTCAAGCAGTTATGCGAACAAAAAACGAATAAAAAGTGAAAAAACGATTCGCATTCGCATTTTATTAAAAATAATAAAACAAGAAAGAAAGTTCAGTCGGGTAAACCGACCTACAAATCCCCTCCCTCACCTTTAGTCCTAAAAAATATTCGTACATTTATTTGTTGTTTTTCTGTTTTAATTATATTATTATAAATTTAAATTGAATTTAATAACTTTAAAGCATGCACTGTAGGCCGGGTCGATTTGTGGGGAGGCAAAAAAAGTCGACATTGCTCAGTGAAAATCGTATTCTAGGTATCAAAATAAGAAACTTTGCCGAAGGAACCATACCTCTAAAACGAATTCTGATGTCCCGGAATTTGGGTCGAACTTTTGGGTAGGGGCAAATTTTGAAAAATCCCACATTGACCCATTTAGAGTGCTCCAATCGAGTCCAAATTCTATGACCGACCCCCCCATGCCAGTGGCACACCCCCTGGAACCCCCTGGGGGTTCCATACATTTGGACTCGATTGGAGCACTCTAAATGGGTCAAAGTGGGATTTTTTCCGGGACATCAGAATTCGTTTTAGAGGTATGGTTCCTTCGGCAAAGTTTCTTATTTTGATCCCTAGAATACGATTTTCACTGAGCAGTGGTCGATTTTTAAATCGACCCGCCCTAATGCACTGGTATTAAGGTTATAAACCGTTAACTTAATCGTTGCAACCAACAATTGCAACTTTTTTTAAATCAAAAAAAAAAAAAAATACTTGACCTACGACCTTGACACCCATGAGCAATATTTTAACTCTCGATAAGAGCTATATTTTTGCCATTGGCCGATTCCTGATCCGACGTACCGTTAAGGAGCTAGAGTAAAAATAAACTTTCCGTTCACATTTGAAAATAATGCTAAGTCCATTTTTTTTTTAAATCCAAAAACAAACACTTTCCATTCGACCCACGACCTTGACACCCATGAGCAATATTTTAGCTCTCATTAGGAGCTATCTTTTTGGCATTGACCGATTGTGGCTATGTGCCACACAGCAAATGAAACAATTGAATTGTTGCGGGAAAAGTTTGGAGATTCGATTATTTCAAGAAATCGTGATATTGAATGGCCTCCAAGAAGTTGTGATTTAACACCATTAGACTATTTCTTGTGGGGTTAATTGAATCATTACTCTTTCGAAATAAACCAGACTCTCTTCAAGCTTTACAAGTCAACATTGAACGTGCCATTCATGACATACGACTTGATTTAATGGAAAAACTGCTCGAAAATTGAGTTCATCGAATTCGTTCCTGCAAAAGAAGTCGTGGAGGCCATTTGATTGACGTTTTATTGAAAACTTAATTGTATCGGTTGTACTTCACAATAAATAAAAAACTTTTGAATTTCCTTAAAAATAAGTGTGTTTTTTTCAAAGAAATCATATCACTCTTATTGGAAAACCCTGTATAATAAAAATATGGCAACGCCAAATAAAAAGTTTGAATTGCGGTGTCCATCATAACTCGGTGATGGAATATCTAAAATCAAAAAACCAAAATTATTTCGTTAAGTAATCGTTTTCCCCAAGGTAACGCTGGGAACACTTTGATCTGAAACACGCGATTTTTGCAAAAACGTTCATTCTTGCTAAAAAGAGGCACATTTTTATGTTTTTTTTGTGGCGAAACGTTTTAATAAGTATATTACATAAATGTATAACTTTCAAAGTTTATTTGTGAAAAATGTTCATAAAAAAATTTCAAAAAATATGTCAACGACAGTCTTTGTATGCACTGTTAATGAAGTTATAAGCTTTTAACTTTTGGGTCAATATTGTCCTTTTGTGTGGGAGGTATCAAAAGGGGCATAGCAACTTCGCCCATTTTTCTCGAAGTAATAGTGACTAAGAAACTAATACTAAATGTAGAATTTCAGAGGATTCAAATGAGTAGTATAGAAGTTATTAAATAACCAATATTTCACTAAACGTTAACCCTTTGTGGGGGAGGTACTAGAAGCAGTGGACCAATATGGTCCAACTTCGAACTTAGCCGGAGATAGAAGAAAATATTACCATATACCAAATTTGAAGTCAATCGGTTACTCCTTTCGAGAGTTATCGTGCGCACCAGCCAGCAGACAGACAGACGGACGGACATTGCTCATTCGACTTAAAATTACTCAAAACGGATATCCGCCGAACATACTTAGGGTCTTAGGTCACTCCTGCGATGTGTTACACTTTTGGCTCGTAGCAAATGATACCCTCCTCTCTAAGGTTAGTGGATAAAGATTGTCTACCACTGTAGAAAATTGTATCAAAATTATTCTTTTGTAGAAAATTTCCAATCAAAAACCTTTAATCCCGTCAATTGCCTTTCCTCAGATCATCAACCCCTAATTCGCTCATCGACCTGTAATCCGGTCATCGACCCTTAATCCCGTCTGTAGACCATAATCCGGTCAGTAGCATTTAATCCGGCCATTGACCTATAATCACAATCTGCCCAGCGTCCTCTAATCCGATCAGTGTCCATTAATCCGACTATCGCACTACTGACTTGACTACTTTTTTTGGCCAAAATTCAAAATTTATTTTTTACCAAAATATTTTTTTTTTGCTTTAATATGAAAAGAAAATACGAGGGTTGCTATATATGTATATTTCTGTGAACACTTAGTGTTGCCTAGCGCCATCTGACATTTCCATTGGAAAGTATGACATTTTTTTACCGTAAACGTATTCAGAACGTTTTGACGTACGACCATCATTTGTGTTGTTTACAGTGACATGAAAAAATCAATTTGGCAAACAAATGGAATTAACTCGTGAACATTTTCGTGCGATCATTTTTCACAACTTTCGACGTGGATTATCACGATAAGAGCGCATCGATTAACTTAAATCTTTGTATGGCGATGAAGCACCATCCTATAGCATTGTGAAAAACTGGTTTAATGAATTCAATCGTGGCCGTCGCTTGCTCATAGACGAAGGTCGTGAAGGTCGTCCGAAAACGGCCGTTGTGCCAGAGAACATTGATAATGCAAGATTGTCATGTGACATACCGTGAGATAGAGGCATCCTTGGGCATTTCTTCCACCAGCATACATTCGATATTGCATGAACACCTGGCTTGACAATCGCTTAAAAAAGGCTCGTGTCGATTGGTGCAAAGAAATTTTGAAAAAAATACGGTCGCAGTGCTTCAAAAGACGTTTATAAGATCGTCACAGGTGACGGATCTTGGATCTAAGCGTATGAGCCCGAAACAAAACAGCAATCGGCCGTGTGGGTCTTCGAAGACGAGCCAAATCCAACGAAAGTTGTTCGTGGAAGAAGCACTTCGAAGCAAATGGTCGCCTGTTTCTTCGGCAAAACTGGTCATGTGGCTACTGTTCCGCTTGAACAACGTAGGACGGTCAATTCTGAGTGGTACACCACAATTTGTTTGCCTGATGTCTTCGGAGAAATTCGAAAAACGAATAAGAGAAGACGAATCATTGTGCACCATGACAATGCGAGCTCTCACACATTGGCTTAAACCAGCGCCTTTTTGACCGGCCAAAACGTCAAATTGATGGGTCATCCGCCGTACAGCGCTGATTTGACACCCAATGACTTCTTCTTATTCACGCAGCTGTTGAAGCGTTCAAAAATCATGTTTTGGAGGTGAATTTTCAACACACTGTTGTAACCAAAACAATTCGCGCTCAAATGACAAACCGGTCTGAGTGAAGTTATGCTAAAAAATTTCATACTTTCCAATGCAAGTTCCAGTTTTCATCTGGCAACACCTGCATTGCCAGGACCGAAATATAAATAGCAACCCTTGTATATACCCTCATCTCTAAGGTGAGGGGATAACAACAAATTTATAGAAAACCCGACAGCGTTAACTCGTAAATTATGTCAAGAAATAGTGTTTCCATTTCAAAAGTATACGTTCAGTAGTTTTGGAGTTATGAGGGACACCGTCTTTGAAAACATGCTTTGTGGGAAAAACGCTTTAAATTTTTTCTGATGTACTGAGTCACATATGAAGCACGGCTTCTTATGGTGTTTTCTTTTCTAAAAAAAGATGTTGCCCTGTCAGAGAGCAGCATTTTAATAATGTCGCCTACACCCTCTTGTACTACTGCATTTTTTATGGTCAGAATCGATAACAAAAATGCAAAAACTAGCCTTTTAACTCACTAAAAGTAAACTAAAAACAAAGAACACTCCACGGCGCCGCCTAAATAAAGCATCTCACCAAACTTCATTATAAAAAAGCACGCACGGACACACGCGGTTATTTAGGCTATTCGCTCGACGCCGAAAAAACATCTGTTTTGTAGGGCAGCGTCCACCCTTCGATTAAATACAGGGCTGAAATGTTGCATTTTTGACCCGTGCAAGTGCGACATTTTTCACAAAAGAAAACGAAACCCTTTCACAGTGCAGCATTTATTTTACAATCGAAGACAAAAAAGCATTTTTGGGGCGAAAGGCATAAAAAATGTAGCATTTTTTGGCACAAAAGAAAACGCCATTAGACTGCTGTATCTTCATTAGTTTTGCTCCGATTCATCTCAAATTTTCAGCATGTAGTAGTAACAATATATATTTATAAGCATAAAAAACTACTCTATTTGTTGTCGCATAAATAATTATAAACTGTCAGTGTTATAATTATTTAATTATAACAATAACAACAAAAATAATGCCAACATCAAATAAATTTAATTGGCAACAGAGATCACCTCCGCCTCTCCGCCTTTGTAATAATAACAATAATGACGTTCACATCCGACTGCCACTGCCACTCACCACCGATTTATTCAAGTGTTTGTGTAAACAAAATAAATGTCATTGAATATATAAACAAATTAGCAAAAAGCCATAATAAAAAAGAGACAAAATAATTTAACGCCCAGCCGTCATTGGTCGTTGTTGTCGCCATCGTCGTCGTCGGCACACGTGTTTTAAATATTTATAAATTATATTATATTGAATATTGATACTCGTATTCAAATGAATTGTTCAGAGTTGCCACTACAATGAGTACGAGTGAGTGCACTTAAATTTCATCAGTTCTCGTCGTCGTCGTCGACGTCGATATTATTGAATATTTATTATTTCCTAATTGCGTGCATTTCATCGCATCCATTCATCGCCAACCATATATATAAATCAACTATGTTCACACTACTGCCGACCCGAGCCCTCTTCACCTTACCTACCAACTGCCCCCGCCCCTCACCTCTCCACCTGGAATCCCCACAATGACATTGTTATTTCGTGGTTATTGTCGTAAACAAAAGCATTGAAAAATCGCAAAAAAAGACAATTGGAAATTAAATTTTCTTTTGTTTAAGAACCACAACGAAACAATTATTTTCATTAAATATACACGGGGAAAAATCGTCATTTGAATTGGAAGAAATATATTTGAAACAGAAATTTGTGAAGGGTATACATATATCATTTGCTACAAGCCAAAAGTGTAATACATGGAAGGAGTGACCTAAGTATGTTCGGCGGATATCAGTTTTGGGTCATTTTAGGTCGAATGAGCAATGCCCGTCCGCCTATCTGCTGGCTGGTGCGCACTATAACTCTCGAAAGCAGTAATCGATTGACTTCAAATTTGGTATGTGGTAATACTTTTTCTATCTCCGGCTAAGTTCGAAGATGGGCCATATTGGTCCACACCTTCTAGTACCTCCCCCACACAAAGGATTAATATTTAGCGAATTATTGATTACACTGTCCAACAGTGAAAAAATACACGGACTTGGCAGTATAGGTTCGATTCTACTATCTAAGGGTAGTATAACCCTATACTCGGTTTGGCAAAATTGGTGACCAATTTTTTTATGGGCCTCCAAAGTTTCTGGAAATCAGTGGGCCCCTCAAAAAAGGTGTCATCAGCTTTTGTCCAACAACTAATTCAGACTTGGTGATACCGCTTAACTATATTTGGCAATAATGTAGCTAAGAATATGCTGAACAAAGTTTCTTAAATTTTTTTTGCGAAAAAACAAATTTTCCGGTTCTTTTTTTTTTTTTTGAAGAAGTAAAGGAAAAAATATTTTTTTTCACATTTTTCAGCATAACTTCCAGGGACTCGTAATTTTTCAATAACAATGGTTGGCAAAATTGTAGCCAACGTAAATCTGAACAACTTTTTTGAACATATCAATACAATCTGAACATGTCTGGGCACCCTAAATAGCTAAAAAAACACATTGTACCCCAAACATTTTAGTATTTCACTATTATGTAAAAAAATATATTTTTTTGGTATAGGGTATTTTCAGCAAATTTATAGAAAATATTAAGGCCAATATTTTTGTGGAACATATTAACCCTCTAGCTTCCCCACATAACTGTAATTTTTGGCCCCATTTTAACAAAACGTAAAAAACAACCCTTAAAATGGGGAAGGCGGGGATGAAATGTTCTACAAAA
Organism: Eudasyphora cyanicolor; assembly: GCA_963930755.1. Classification (NCBI taxonomy): domain Eukaryota; kingdom Metazoa; phylum Arthropoda; class Insecta; order Diptera; family Muscidae; genus Eudasyphora; species Eudasyphora cyanicolor. Next base: position 131,158,476 of record OZ005736.1, on the reverse strand, counting down.
ATGTTGGCCATAAAATTTCACTATATGTGTCACAACACACCAAAGCCCGAAACTTAACACAAAAACCAAAAAAACGGTAAAATTCCAGTCAAAAACGCCCTTTATTGGTATCGTTATTGTGTGTTATGTCAACATACCAACTATACGTGAGGAAATTAGTAGATATAGTAGTAAATATTTAGAGAGGCTTAGCAATCACCAGAATCCATTGGCAATTTCGCTTCTGGATGACAGTAATGAAACACGTAGATTGAAAAGATTTCATACTCTTGATTGACCGTTCAGGCGTTAGATTAGTTATATATTAATTGTTTCCATTATATACACACAATTATGTAAAATATCAATTAATATCAAATAAATTGTATTATTAACTTTAAAGTATTAGCGTTGTGTACACTGGTACACAACGTAACATGCTAGTATTTTAATTTTTATATAACTTGCTTATTGTTAATTTGACAGATTGCAAATAAAGAATAAATAATAAAAAAAAATTTACATAAAAAATTCAAAGAAATATCCTTTAAAAATAATCATTTAAATTGTATTCTATTTTTAAGATATTATTAAAAAAATATTCTAAATGATTATTATTTTTTAGGTAATTTCAGAAATATAATACTTTCTTTTTAAAGTAAATTAAAAAATTAAACCTGTAATAAACGAAATAATAATCTATGTATCCCCTCAACTTAGAGAGGAGGGTATATATCATTTGCTACGAACCAAAAGTGTAACACATCGAAGGAGCGACCTAAGACTCTAAGTATGTTCGGCGGATATCCGTTTTGGGTCATTTTAAGTCGAATGAGCAATGTCCGTCCGTCTGTCTTCTGGCTGGTGCGCACGATAACTCTCGAAAGGAGTAACCAATTGACTTCAAATTTGGTATGTGGTAATATTTTCATCTAAGTTCGAAGATGGGCCATATTGGTCCACTCCTTCTACCTCCCCCACAAAGGGTTAACATTTAGTGAAATATTGATTATTTAATAACTTCTATACTACTTGTTTGAATCCTCTGAAACTTTACACATAGTATTAGTTTATTAGTCACCTTTACCTCGAGAAATATGGGCGAAGTTGCCACGCCCCTTTTGGTACCTCCTACTTTTGAATTTTGAACCAAAAGTTACCAGTAGAGTGATCAAAAAACCGTTTTTTTTTAATAAAAAACCGGTGGATGGTTTATTTAAGTTATAAAAAAACCGGTGGACGGTTTTTTCTTCGAAGAAAACCGGGGAAACCGGTAGAACCGGTTTTTTTCTGCATAACAAAACAGTATGAAAATTGCCGTTTGAAAAACATTTTCCTTTTAAATAACAAAAAGGGCGATTTTTTCCCGCAATTTTCACCCGACCGAAGACCCTTTCCCTTTTAAAAATTAACTCACTTGACATGAAATTCCCCTTATGTAGTTCAGTCAAGAAAATATTAATATTTCGGGGTATTAAATAGAATATTTAATAGAGGTACTAAATCTTTATACATATATATTTTATATACACACTTTAGTGCAGGTGGGTATATACGAGTATATAAATATATAAGAGTATACACTAGTCGGTTTACCCAATTGAAATTTTTATACCCTCCACCACAGGATGGGTGGAGGGTATAAAAATTCACTCCGTTTGTAACACCTCTAAATATTGATCTGAGACCCCATAAAGTACATATATTCTTAATCGTCGTAAAATTCTATGACGATTTAGCCATTTACGTCGGCCCGTCCGTCTGTGGTAATCACGCTACAGTCCGCAATAATAGAGCTAGGTTGATCAAATTTGGTATAAATATTTCTTATAGTTGCAGGTGGTTTGGGATTGCAAATGGGCCATATCGGTCAATGTTTTGATATAGCCCCCATATATAGCATCTAACTTGCTGTGATTTCTACTGTTCTCATCTACTATATGTTTCCTACTGTTCTCATCTACTACATTTTTTTGTTTTTCGGTGCTATTTTCTTTAGGTTTGAGTTATTTTGTGAGGTCACATGCTATCCATGGTGGAGGGTATATAAGATTCGGCATGGCCGAACTTAACGCTTTTACTTGTCTTACTTGTTTTTGTTTCGGTTTGGAAGTGGGAGAATGCGTTTACTTTTCACATAACTTCCGCGCGTATGAATAATTTAGTTTCTTTAAATTTTTGTAATTTGTATAGAAATTTGTGAATGGCTTCGTATTCTAGCAAAGTTGCCGAGTCTTTTTAGGCCATATAAGATCTTTTATATTTTTATCTTAATTTGTGATATTTTGTACATATATAAAGTTGTAAATAATTTTTAATATTTTAGTGACAATAAAAAAACCGGAAAACCGGTGGAAACAAACGAAAAAAACCGGTTGCACCGGTTGTTAGAAATTCATGATTTTGAGAAAAACCGGGGACGGTGGAAGCAAAAAACCGGTCGGCCGGTTTATTTTAAACCGGTTTTGATCACACTAGTTACCAGCTTATATTTTTAATCCCACTGCATACAAGTACTTGAAATTTTGTACAGTGAAATGCTTTTATAGTACCTACACAGAAAGAAAAAATTGAGTAATCTGTACTTGAATCAAGCCGTAGCGGTGTCAAAAGTACGTTAAGTACGGATTTTCTTAAACGAAGTACAAAACACTTGAATCAAGTACGGATTTTTAAGCCCTGAATTCTTAATATTAGCGCTTATTAAGCCTGATTAGGCTTGATTTTAAGCCGAAAAATTTATATTTTAAGCATAAAGCTATTGGGTTAAGAATTTTATCGGATTAATTTGAGTGCGAAACGGGCTTCAATGAAGACATTTTTGATTGAATGCCCGATACTTGATTTAAGCCTGATCAGTTCTTGATTTAATCCTAACCAATACTTGATTTAAGCCTGGTCATTAGGCCGGGTCGATTTGTGGGGAGGCAAAAAAAGTCGCCATTGCTCAGTGAAAATCGTATTCTAGGGATCAAAATAAGAAACTTTGCCGAAGGAACCATACCTCAAAAACGAATTCTGATGTCCCGGAATTTGGGTCGAACTTTTGGGTAGGTGCAAATTTTGAAAAATCCCACTTTGACCCATTTAGAGTGCTCCAATCGAGTCCAAATTTATGACCGACCCCCACTAACTTTGGAGGCCCGACCCACCCATGCCAGTGGCACACCCCCTGGAACCCCCTGGGGGTTCCTTACATTTGGACTCGATTTGAGCACTCTAAATGGGTCAAAGTGGGATTTTTCAAAATTTGCACCTACCCAAAAGTTCAACCCAAATTCCGGGACATCAGAATTCGTTTTTGAGGTATGGTTCCTTCGGCAAAGTTTCTTATTTTGATCCCTAGAATACGATTTTCACTGAGTGGGGGTCGGTCATACATTTGGACTCGATTGGAGCACTCTAAATGGGTCAAAGTGGGATTTTTTCCGGGACATCAGAATTCGTTTTAGAGGTATGGTTCCTTCGGCAAAGTTTCTTATTTTGATCCCTAGAATACGATTTTCACTGAGCAATGGGCGATTTTTAAATCGACCCGCCCTACTGGTCATACTAGATATATTGTGCTTTCGTTCGTTTTACACCTATACAAAACCAAAAAATGTCCATATTTAATTGATTCTGCAATATGTGAAAATTTAGTTGAAGTTTCTTTTTCCAATATTTTCCGTGAAAGTATTCTCTATTATCGCTGATTGTCTCATACCGAAACAATGAACATTGCAAGTATGTCTAGTGTGTTGTGTGTATCTATCTAGTCTACATTGAGATAAACCACTTTTTTTGATTTTCCATACGATTTTCTTTTTTCTCATTTCATTACAGTCGATTGTTGTAGATATGTACATATGTATGTGCAACAGAATTGAATGTGCTCGTACATATTTACAGACGTTTGTTGTATTTGTAATAGTACATTTATGTCGGAAAGAAACCACTTGCGAATAGTAAATTTAAGAAAGAAAAAATAAACATTTTTGTATATCGAATCTGTTTTTTTTATTTCCATCTCTCTCAAGTATTGTTATGAGGTTATCTCAGTTATTATCTGGTCTAAATTTTGAAAATGGGATCACATTGATATTGTACATTTATATTTGAAGTTCTATTCTTAGAGTGTAAGTTGAGGGACTAATGAAAATTGAGGTAAAATTATATATTATCATTTTAGACTAACTTTATACTTTATTTTATAATTAGCAATATTGCAATATTTTATAATCTTCTCCTCCTTTTTTTGTTTTCTTTTCTACAGCTGCCAATATTATTTAAAAAGTCATCCATGGGTACCAGCATATCAGGGTGTCATCACATTTTTTGTGTTAGCCAATTTTACCTTGGCCACATTTATGGATCCAGGTGTTATACCAAAAGGTAAGACGGCTTCGATTTCTCCTCTTCCTTCTAAACAATATAATGACAAATCTCTCTCTCTCTCTCTCCCTCCATCCCTGTGATTGCAGCTTCCCCCGATGAGGATCGCGAAGAAGAATTTCGCGCACCCCTCTATAAAAATGCTGAAATCAATGGCATCACTGTGAAAATGAAATGGTGTGTCACCTGTAAATTCTATCGACCACCGCGGTGCTCACATTGTTCTGTATGCAATCATTGCATAGAGGTAAGTAAGTCACTGGGGGCAATCCACATCTTTTTTGATATGCATTTTGTGGGATTTGTATAATTGAGCCTATCTTCTCCGGAGCTCATCTAATGTTATATTCTTGCTTCGAATACTATTCTTATTGTTCATTTCTTTGCAGACATTTGATCATCATTGTCCTTGGGTGAACAATTGCATTGGACGACGTAATTATAGATTTTTCTTTTTCTTTTTGGTTTCATTATCGATACACATGTTAAGCATATTCTCATTATGCTTATTTTATGTATTAAAAATTATGCCAAATATAAGGCATACAGCACCAATAGTATCGTAAGTATTTTAAAGAAAAAATCATTTTTCAAATATGTTCATAAGTATTTATACTGAATGTCACTTTCTTTATTTGGAAGAAAAATCTGAATCAAAACTAAGAGATTTTGGCTTTGAATCCCGGAGTATAAATGAGTCTAAAAATCGAATTCGACTAATCAAAAATCAAAGGGGAAAAGACGATACGCAATTTTTTTCTAGCAAAAAATGTAAAAAATAGGTTTTAAGGTAATCCGGAGATCATAAAAATCCGCTTAAAATTTAAATTCGGCATTTGAAAATAAGAAAAACGAAGGTTTGGAAAGTAGGCTTTTTTCTGTACCAAACTAAACGCGTGATATGACCCCCATGCCTAGGTACCAGTTCCTAGATTATTTCTTTCATCTGAAAACAAGCGCTTTGTCATTGGAGATGGTGTATTGACACTCTGCGACAATATTTAATACATTCACAGCCTGTTTCTCTATGTCGAACTACTGCGATGCGAATGAAAAACAGCTGATTTTAGACCTACAAACTGGCGTCAGCCAGTATGTTGGCATTCGCTTTGTCGTTCTGATACCTTTTAGTAGGTATAAAGTCAGCTGTTTTTCGTTCGCATCGCTTTCGTTCGACATAGAGAAACAGGCTGACTGTATCTATCATTCAATGCCAGTCACAGGAGAAATTAAACTTGTATTTTTTAATCGTTGGACTTAGAATATGACATTTCTACGCACTCGTATGATGTGTTAAATAACAATTAATTGACACCAATGAATCTCTACGGAATAGGTTCTGCTTTAACAAGTCCTGGGATCAGCAAATCAATTTCCCGTAGTGATTTCATACCTTCACTTTATTGGACATCGAAGCAGCGACATAAGACCTTATATGTACGAGGGCGGTTCCAAAATTAGCCGACCTAACAAACATGCTGGCATCTCTCATATAATTCCATATTATACATATTTCCCTCAGTGTGCTGGTTCTGTCGGTTTACTCGACTAAAACTGGCTTAATTGGTTTTGTCAGCTTTTATCACAAAAATTAGCTATTATTAAAAAAATACCATGTCCATATGTCTAGGGTCTTTATTTAATTTTATTTTATTATATCAATAAAAACCGAGCCAATTGGCCGTATATGGTTACTAATTACATCTATAATAAAGGGTTTTCCAACAAGAGGTGTTATTTTGGTATTCAAAGAAAAATTCCATTTTTTGAGATAAATGATCGGATGTTTATTTCATAATAAAGAGGAAGATATGCCGTTAATAATGAAAAACAACATCAGCCAAATGGCCACCACGACCACACTTACAGGACCATATCCTTTATATGCAATTTTCCATAACAAAATCACAAAGTGGCTGCCCGCCCTATGTCCCCGATAGCCTCACGAATTCCACCTTTGAGGTCTTGAATCGACGCTGGGCTGTTGGCTTAGACCTTATCTTTCACGTGACCCCAAAGGAAGAAGTCGCAATGTGTTAAATCACAAGATCTCGGTGGCCAATTGAGATCACCTCTTCGAGAGATAACACGGTCCGGAAACTTTTCCCGTAACAGAGCATTGGTTACGTTGCTTGTGTGGCACGTAGCTCCGTCTTGTTGAAAGTAAACGTTGTCCAGATTAATACCATCAAACTCCGACCATAAAAAATCATTAATCATCTCTCGATAGCGCAATCCATTCACCGTAACTGTTGATCCAACCTCATTTTCGAAAAAGTAAGGTCTAATGACCCCGCCGGACCATAAACCGCACCAAACAGTCACACGTTGAGTATAGAGAGGCTTATCAATAATAACTCTTGGGTTTTCCGATCCCCAGATGCGACAACTTTGCTTGTTGACGTAGCCACCGAGGTGGAAATGGGCCTCATCAGTCAAGATGATTTTTCGATGGAATTCCGGATCATTTTCATGCATTTCAAGGACCCAATCAGCAAAGACACGACGTTGTTGATGATCGGCCGGCTATAGTTCTTGTGTTAACTGAACTTTATAAGCCTTAAGACCCAAGTCTTTATGCAAGATACGGTGTAATGACGTTTGTGGAATGCCCAATTCCAAAGAACGACTTTGGGCTACAGCAGCAATATTCTCAGTTGTTCTTGAGCGACGTACACGGGTTTTATTCTTCACATCACTAACTTGTCCCAACAGCTCGAATTTTTCCACCAATTTCTGTATCGCGGTCCGACAAGGTGCTTCACGACGACCCAAAAATGCTTTAGTTTTGCGAACTGTGACTGCAAGATTTTCACCATTTTTGTAGTGAATTTTAATAATTTCAATGCGTTGTTGAAGTGGTTATCGTTCCATTTTTAGTAATGGCGTAGTTTCTACTTGTCAAATGTCAAAGAATAAAAGCTTCAAATGTGACAGCTACCGAAATTCCGGGTGATTCAAAATAACACCTCTTGTTGGAAAACCCTGAACATATTTCCCTTAGTGTGCTGGTTCAGTCGGTTTACTCGACAAAAACTAGCTTAATTGTTTTTGTCAGCTTTTACCACAAAAATCAGTTTAATGGTGGAATTATTGAAAAAAAAAAATACCATGTCCATATGTCTAGGGTCTTTATTTAATTTAATAAAATTTTATTATATTCAATAAAAACCGAGCCAATTGGCCGTATATGGTTACAAATTACTTCTTAACATATAATACATACAATATTATTAATAAATTATATTATATGACTAATTATTCGATGATGATTTTAAATTTTTCTGATTTTAAAATTACAAACAGAATGAAAATCTAAGAGATAGACAAACCTAACTTTCAATTATGCAAGAAAAGGACTTACAAAGAAACATTAAAAGGAAAGAAAAAATGAGAGGGCACCGTATTCGGTTTAGTCCGTATTTTAAATAAAATATCCCGTCATCAGAAATGCAAAAAGACGAATCAAACAGAAAATTGTTAAATAAGTAAAATAAGTTAATAACACTATGCAACTAATGAACACTTTTTGAAAAATACACGCAATTGACAGTATAGGTTCGATTCTACCACCAAAGGGTAGTATAACCCTCGGTACTCGGTTTGGCGAGATTGGTGATCAATTTTTTATGGTCCTCAAAAGTTTCTGATAATCGGAGGGCCCCACGAAACCAGCTTTTGTTCAACAACTAATTCTGAATTGGTGATAACGCTTAACTATATTTGTCAATAATGTAGCTAAGAATATGCTAAACAAAGTTTTTTTTACATTTTATACGAAAAAACAATTTTTTCGCACTTTTTTTTTTGAAAAGTGAAGGAAATAAATATATTTTTATACCCTACACCACACTGTGGTACAGGGTATTATAACTTTGTGCATTTGTTTGTAACACCCAAAAGGAGAAGAAATAGACCCATCGTTTATTATACCGATCGACTTAGAATTACTTTCTGAGTTGATTTAGCTATGTCCGTCTGTCTGTCTGTCCGTCTGTCCGTCTGTCCGTCTGTCTGTGCATGTATTCTTGTAATCAAAGTACAGGTCGCAATTATGGTCCGATCTCGACGAAACTTTACACATATGTTTTATTTGGCCCAAGGACGATCCCTATTGAATTTGGTTAAAATCGGTTCAGATTTAGATATAGCCCCCATATATATGTTACCCCAGATTTGACATGTAAGCGCTGTAAAAACTTTATTTTATATCCGATCAGTCTGAAATTCGGCAGAAAGAGGTTTCTTATCATATGAATAAACACTGTTAAATTTGGAATAAATCGGTTCAGATTTAGATATAGCCCCCATATATATGTTACCCCTGATGTGAAGTGTAAGGACTGTAAAAATGTTATTTTATATCCGATCAGTATGAAATTGGGCAGAAAGAGGTTTCTTATTATAAGAATGAACACTGTTAAATTTGGAAGAAATCGGTTCAGATTTAGATATAGCCCCCATATATACGTAACCCCCGATTTTTAGTGTAAGCGCTGTAAAAATGTTATTTTATATCCGATCAGTATGAAATTCGGCAGAAAGAGGTTGCTTATAATATGAATGAACACTGTTAAATTTGGAAGAAATCGGTTCAGATTTAGATATAGCCCCATATATACGTTACCCCCGATTTGAAGTGTTAGCGCTGTAAAAATGTTATTTTATATCCGATCAGTACGAAATTCGGCAGAAAGAGGTTTCCTATTATTTGAATGAACACTGTTAAATTTGGAAGAAATCGGTTCAGATTTAGATATAGCCCCCATATAAACGTTACCCCCGATTTCACATGTAAGCGCTGTAAAAATGTTATTTTATATCCGATCAGTGCGAACTTCGGCAAAAAGAGGTTTCCTTCTACATGAAGAAATACTGCCAAATTCGGAGAAAATCGGTTCAGATTTAGATATAGCCCCATATATATGTTACCCCCGATTCGACATGTAAGCGCTGTAGAGATTGTATTTTATATCCGATCAGTACGAAATTCGACAGAAAGATGTCTTTTTACATGAATGAGTATTCAGGGAAAATCGGTCCAGATTTATATATAACATCCGTATATATGTTCCTCCTGATTTGGTATCAAAGCGCTATAGAAGTTGTACCTTACTTCCGATCATTATAATTTTCCAGAAATATGTTTCTCAATTTAGGAACGAATATTGCTTAATTTAGCGATTATCGTTTCAAAATTAGATAATATGTTTCTACCCATTTACCAATTATTCCAAATTATTATGGCAATGACCCTTGTAGCATTGTTAGGGAGGTGTAGGGTATTATATAGTCGGCCCCGCCCGACTTTCTGCCTTTCCATACTGGTTTTCACTTTTTTCAGTATAACTTCCAGGGACTCGTAATATTTCACTCACAATATTTTAGCTACGGTAAATCTGAACAACTTTTGTGAACATATCAATACAATCTGAACGTGTCTAGGCACCCTAAATAGCTTAAAAAGACCACACTGTACCTCGAAATTTTAGTATTTCACTAATATGAAAAAAAAATTTTGGTGTAGAGTCTGTTTAGCAACTTTATAGAAAATAGTAAGGCCAATATTTTTTGGAACCTATTAACCCTCTAGCTCCCCCACATAACTGTAATTTTTGGCCCGATTTTAACAAATCGGGGATGAAACGTTCTACAAAAATGTTGGCCATACAACTTTACTATATGTGTCAAAACACACCAAAGCCCAAAACATAACACAAAAACAAAAAAATGGTCAAATTCCAGCCGTTACTGGTATCGTTATTACATCGACCACTAGGTCGTATGTCTAACATTGCTGCACGAACAGGCCAAGGAGGGTTTTTGACTGGAATGTGACCTTTTTTGGTGTTTGTGTTAAGTTTTGGGCTTTGGTGTGTTCTGACACATATACTAAAGGTAAGTACAGACGATTTGCAGATGGGACAACATTGCCAGAAAAATGGCGGAAAAATGAAACCCTGTGAATTTACAACCGTGTGAACATACAATTTTTGTTTTGCAACGTTAGCAGAAAAGTCATTGCGAGATAATTTGCTGATTGTTATATGTGCGAAGTTTATGCATGTGACAACGGCGCCATTGCCAGAAAATCATTTTATTTGCAACACTGTCTACAATGTATTTTTAATGGCAATCCTGCATATAAATATTTACAAAATATATTGTAAATATATGAAATTGTAATGTTTTCTTGCAATCGTCTGAACTGTCAATTCACCTTTGCCTAACAATCTGACATTGCCCGTATATTTGCATCACTTAAACAGCGTTGATAATGTTTGCCGATCTGGCAATCGTCTAAACTCAGCTTAATAGTTACATTTTATGGCCAAAATTTTTTTAGAACATTTCATCCCCGCCCTCCCCACTTTTTAGGGGTATTTTTACGATTTGGGCCAACAATTACAGTTATGTGGGGGAGCTAGACGGTTAATATGTTCCATACAAATATTGGCCTTAATATTTCCTATAAAAATGCTGAATATACCCTACACCAAAAAAAATTGTATTAGAGTTACAAAATAGTGAAATATGTACTAACATTTTTAAGGCACAATGTGGTCGTTTTGAGCTATTTTGGGTGGATAGACACTTTCAGGTTGTATTAATATGTTCACTAAAGTTGTCTAGATTTACCTTGGCTACAATTTTGCCAAATAGTGTTAGTGAAAAATTACGAGTCCTTGTAAGTTATGCTGAAAAAGTGAAAAATATTTTTTCCATCACTTTTTCAAAAAAAGTGGGAAAATTTTTTTTTACAAACACAAATGAGATTTGCCAATTTATATATAAATTAACCAAGTGAATGGTTCTTGATTTGTATATGTTTATCTTCATTTTGATAGATAAACATGTCCCATCCCATTAATAGACCACAAAGCTCTTAAAGGAAATGACCTAAGCTTTCTTTTGAGAAAAATAAATAGAAAATATGGTCTTAGACAAAAATTACAAAAGAATTTGTAATTTGCAAAAAATTCACAATACAATATTTTTGTGATTTTTGAAGAAAAAGATTAAAGAAAATGCTGTCGATAACGCAAAATCTTCTAAATACAATGCATCTCAAATAGGACGTGCAGGACAACGTCTGCCGGGATCGGCTAGTATACATATTGGGCAAAATCGTGATCTAGAGAAATTTCTAAGAACATTTCTCCAAGAAACCATGGGTCTAAATTGAATTCCTAGTCGGCGGAAATCGACTTCATATTTGAGCTCACATTAAATATTAAATTGTACACAAAACCCTATAGGTTAATACAAAAGCAATACCGTTTTTATGCGGTTTATGCTTATATCGAAATCGGGAAAATTGTGGTGTTTATTTAGATTTTTTGAAATCTGAATTAACATATATGCGAGAGCTTTATCCAAATCTGAATTGAATTATTTCAAATTCGACTGTGAAGTTCCTAGGGGCAATTAAATTGAATATGTTCAATTTTATTGTGATCGGCCAAGAACTTTGATCGATATAACGTTTTTTTACAAAAGGGCGTGGCACCGCCCACTTATCGCAAAAAACATTTTATTTCTGCTCCAATGACTTACATACCAAGTTGCATCTTTCTAGCTCTTATAGTTCAGGAGATAACGCTAAAAAACCACGTTTTTATCCGACCTTCCTTTAGTCCTTGTATTGGGAAAATCTTTAATCCTTGACCGATTTTGTACAAATGCAATACCAATCGTTGCAGGACAATAACACGTGTTTGGCGCTTTATTCATTTTTGTCTAGGGCTTAAAGAGGAACGTAAGATAAAAATCCATTCATATTTCATCTCTACGACAGTGTATTATACTTTGGCCCAGTTTATCCTCTTTTTACGACAACGAATACAAATCTCGAAAATCCATAATAATTTCATTTCTAGAGTAAGTTAACATTTGTGGGTCCATTTCATTCCTATATATCTACGATATTTGAAAAATGTTTGCTCACAAAATGTGAAATTCGAAAGAGTCTTCAGATAATTTTCTTTATAGCGCAAGTTTGAGCTATACTCAAAATTTCATTATCTTGACTCTAGGCGTTTGATGTAGGCAGTGGCGCCATATTTATACCTTTTTTCCACATTTGACTTGATTAGGTCCCATGATTTTACCTCCATCCGTTTAGATTTTGCTTTTGTAGCATAGTTATCTCATTTTGTTTCATTTAACACCTCAAAAGAACCAATTTCGGAAATAGCTTCACATTCCGAGTCTACGTCCATGAGGGCTGTATTTCGGTACAATTATAATTCAGTTACAAAGAGAATAAAGAAAATGTCTCCCTAATATCGGGCTACCGTCTTTACTTCAATGATGATAATATAAGTAATGACACGGTTTTGTGTCTTGTTAAAGGCCTTCTTCCATCCATGATGGAACGCCACTTCATTCATATAGCTGCCGCGACTGGACTCGCAGTAGCCCATTCTGTGTTGACCCAATCTTTCAACACATTTTCAATTGTGTGGGCCTCTTTGGCTGCAATTTCGTATATCAAGTCATGAAACGTCTCTGGATGGTCGGCCTCCCATAAAAAAATAGTCCAACGGATTCATATCGCAGCTGCGAGGCGGCCACAGTTCAAAAAGCAACCACTAGATGGGCCACCGCCACCCGTTATATGGAGTCCTAACACAATTCTTTTTGATTTGTGTTTCGTGTATCAATTTTGATAAGAAAGATATATATATATAAGTATTGCAATTGCAACTTTTCCCCATGTTTTCCAAAATATCCAATTTAATGAGAGAGTGTGAGGCGGCCATAGTTCGAAAAGCAACCACTAGATGGGTCACCGCCACCCGTTGTATGGAGTCCTAACCCAATTCTTTTTGATTTGTGTTTCGCGTATCAATTTTCATTAGCAAGATATATAAGTATTGCAATTGCAACTTTTCTCCGTGTTTTTCAAAATATCCAATTTAATGAGAGAGTGACATTCAGATGTATTAGCATATCAACACCTGTTTTTAATTTATTAAAACTTCCTATTTGTGCGTTTTTTTAAATACTTTTAGTATGGTTTTAATGGGTATAGTGACTATATTAGCCATACCCATTTTCGGTTTGACCGGGTTTCATATGGTACTTGTCTCCAGAGGTCGCACCACAAACGAACAGGTTACAGGTAAATTCAAAGGTGGCTACAATCCATTTTCCAGAGGTTGTTGGCATAATTGCTGCTACACACAGTTCGGTCCTCAATATCCAAGGTAAAGGAACAGCAAATAATTGACCTTTTGTTTAATTGACACATGAAACTAATTATGAATCATTTTATTTTTATTATCCCCTTTTCTCTGTCTCTCTTCGCTCACAACACCCGCAAAACACAAAACCACTCCCAATGATCCTGTGATATGTGCTGACACCTGATTTTTTTTCGCGCGCGCATCCTTTTTTTAATTGGCTTGGCTTTTGGTTTCCTGATTGCTGTGTGGTTATTGGATGATTATTGGATGCGCGGGCCGGCAGTCTTCTCAAACCCGATAAATATGCTGCACGTCGTTCACATAAAGAAAATCAAGCCATTAGCACGATAACCACTGAACGTGATTCAAACAATCAACAGAATTCGGCGGGCAGTATTCGTGGTAAACCCGGCGGTGGCGGCGGCGGCGGCGGCGGCACTGGTGGTGCCGGTGGTGCTGGCGGTGGCATGCCCTCGGCCAATAACCAGCATTCTCCCCATGGAATGCCTCGCAATTATTACGATAGGGACCAGCGTCATACACAGGTAAAGACTTATACGGACCAGGGCAATGGTTTTAATCAGCGGTCGGGCAGCACAACGCTTTATAGTAAGGTGGGTAAATTGTGTAATTTTAACAAAAAAAAAGATACCAAAAAAAACTGTAATAAAAAAGACAATTGCATTTTCTGTTCTGTTATTGTTGTTCTATACTTATACTTGTACCTTTACTTTTACTATTAGTATTAGTTTAATTTTTGTTCGTTAACTTTGTTTTAATACTTTAATTGTAATTCTTCTGTTATATTGTATATATAGAGTTTTTTGTGTGTGTTGTCTGTTTCTTTTTTTTCTCTATCTCTCTCTATTTAAGTTATAAGCCTTGGTATTATTTATTATTTTTTGTTTTCAAGAATCCTCGGCCTCTCCCTCTGCCCCACTGAATTTGTATCTGAAAGTATTTTACTTATTTTTTTTAGTGTATATACATATAAATATCTAAGTAGTAGATACTAGACTAGTTAATATTTATTGCTTTTCTTTGGTCGTCCAGAGTAGTGGTAGTTGTAGTACAGTATCCTGTCAATGAATTGGGAGTGATTTTCAAAGATGCAATAAGAGAGGGCCTTTAAAGTTTAATCTTACCGCAAAAGAAACTGTAGTAACTTCTTTTAAATTTGTCAATTCGTTTGTTTTGGAGAGGTTATATTGTATTCAGTTACCCTTCAAAAATATGGGTCTTCACTATTACCTAGAAATGCATTTGTTTGACTTAATTCAGCTCCTTAAACAGGGAAATCGCCATAAAAAATGTATGATATAATTTATTTTTAAAGACTTTTTGAATGTTAGCTTAGTGGGGCAGTAGTCGCAGTTTCAAGCTCACATAGAATGATTGTGGTCTCCGGTGCCACCTCGGGTTCAGTTGCCACTCATCGGAACCAACAAGTTTGATACACAAAGTTATTATTAATACGAATATCAGTACCTGCCAGATCTGCCAGACTTCCTAGACAGTCAAACCCCTCACACAGCTTCTGTAGAAATCATTGTTGTTGTTGTAGCAGCTTGGAGACGCTGTGTTGATAATCCTTTTAGTATATTACTATTACAGAGCCAGTATAGGTTTCGCAGTCTGACTATCCGATTAAATAACGACGACATTGTTAGTCACTATGTTACGACTCAGCCGCTTGTTGACTTATCTTCCAGCCATTCATTTGGCATGATAGACACAGCAAGTATCTGGTAGCCATAGATCTATATCAAGACTAAGTTCTTCACAGTGTAGTAGAAGCCAATCATTCTCCTGGAACATCTGGAAGTGGAAATCTATATATATAAAAATGAAACGGTCCATCTGTGTAATGGCATCACGTCAGAACGGCTGGAGCGATTTGGATGATTTTTTTTCAGTTCTTCGTATTTGCCTGAAGAAGGTTGTTACGAAAGAAAATTTTGGGAAAACCCTCCGGAAAAGTCGGAAAATTGGGAAAATCGAAAATTGCTATTTCTTGCGAGATTCCTACTGTTCCTATCTACTACTCTCTTTTTGAATCCAATTTTTTTATTAATTTTCTATTAAACAAAACAGTTTTCTATTAAACATATGTACGAGTATGTGCTATTTTTCTTGCTGCAATTCATTCGAGTTTTGCGTATTGTTACACTGATTTCGCGTATCACATCGACAAACGGTACAAGCATTACGATCAATTAAAATTCAACGCGATATTTATCAGTTCGAAAATTTTTTCAGATAATAAGTTTGAGTATAAGAGGTAAGGTTATCTTATTGGATTGCGGGCACTGCAAAATCATAATTTCGGATGAATGCACGATGGCGCATAAACGAGCTCTGGAGGCAGTTGACCGAACGATGAAGGATTTACGACGTGATTTGAGACAATTTGGTGAGTCTATGATATTGCTCTCCGGAGATTTTCGTCAAACGCTTCCCGTCATCCCGAAATCTACTGCCGATGAAATTAATGCATGCCTGATATCGTGGTCTTTGTGGCAGCATGTCAAGAAGTTGAAATTGACCACGAACATGAGGGTCGCGTTGCAGAACGACTCATCGGCTCTTGAATTCTCGAAACAACTGTTGGCGCTTGGCAATGGCCAAATTACAGTTGATGTTTCCACTGCATTGATATTGTTCCCGGCAAATTTTTGCGAGTTCACATCGTCGAACGAGGAACTCATCACCAAAGTGTTTCCAAATCTCGATTAGATTAGTGAACGGGCAATATTAGCAGCGAAGAATAAGGACGTCGATAGCATGAATTTTATTATTCAAAGTAAAATCGAACTCGCTTGATGTGCCAGGAGCTCCGCCGCATAATTTACAGCTGAAGATGGAATCGATCACAATCATGTTGCGGAATCTGAATCATCCGAAATTGTGCATAGTTCGCGGTTGTCCATTATGAAACTGATGGACAATGTGATTCAGGCGACGATCATCAAGGGAAAATTCAAAGGAGAGGAAGTCCTTATCCCACGAATTCCGATTATTCCAACTGATCTTTCATTCCAATTCAAGCGGATTCAGTTCCCTGTACGATTGGCTTTTACGATGACAATCAATAAATCTCAAGACAAATCGTAGGAAGTCTGTGGAATTAATCTCGAATTTCCCTGTTTTTCGCACGGTCATCTGTACGTTGCCTGTCTTCGTTGTTTGTTGTTTATCACATCGCTCTCTACTGATTTCGATTCCTTTTAAACAAATCGCATTAAAATTTTAACTATCTGTGTTTTATTATCACTCTGGAGTTTATCTGAAGGCGTTAAATTGGGGCGAGGCGAAGTTCGCCGGGTCCGCTAGTAGTTACTATTTCTTGGAAATCTACCAACCCATTTCTCCCTGGCTGTTCATGCATGAAGCTAGTTTAAATTTAAAATGTGTTCGATGTCAACTACGCAAAAGTGATGCATATTTTTTGGTCTACTTTAGATGTCGAAAATTCAAAAATAGAACAGATAACAGGTAATAAATGCTATGGAAAGGGGAACAACTTCACAACACAATAAGAAAACACTTAAGCGCTTGTGCGACTATGATTTACATTAATAGAGATAAAATTGAGCTGCGTTTTGATTGGTGCAAGCAGAGACTGTCTGTGTCTCTGCACAAGGAATTTAAAAATCCTTTTTACACTGACAGTAATCTTAGTAAAGTTCCTCTTTAGACAGTTTAATGTAAATGGCGTTCTGGTTGCAACTTCTTTAGCCACAATATACTAGATTGGCAGTAGATGGAGTAGTACTTGTAGAGACTCTGTCGCTGTAGTCCGTAAATCTCCGCTGATGCTCAGACAGGCAGTTATCTGAACCCTCTGGGTGATGGATAATTTTTTAGATGCCAGCCACCATACTTCAATGTCTTACATGTACCTATTGGCCGAACTACAGCTATTTGTATCCAATGGACAATCTTAAAAGAAAGGCTTCAATGTGCCCCTACAGCATTTCTACAGGAATATAAAGCAACGTTGTCCTTTCCTACCCGTTCTAATACATTATGTCTCAAGGAAAATGTCCTCTATTAAAGTTTATTGCTAAAAATGTTGCCCTTTCAGCGAAGAGTGATATGATTTCTTTGAACAGAACACACTTATTGTTAAGGAAATTCAAAAGTTTTTTATTTAATGTGAAGTACAATCTATACAATTAAGGCCTCCATGACTTCTTCTGCAGGAACGAATTCGATGAACCCAATTTTCGAGCACTTTTTCCACTAAATCAAGTCGTATGTCATGAATGGCACGTTCAATATTGATTGGTAAAGCTTGAAGAGAGTCTGGTTTATTTTGAAAGACCAACGACTTAAAATAACCCCACAAGAAATAGTCTAATGGTGTTAAATCACAACATCTTGGATTCCATTCAATATAAAAATTTCTTGAAATAATCGAATCTCCAAACTTTTCAATTGTTTCATTTGCTGTGTGGCAGGTAGCCACAATCGGCCAATGGCAAAAATATAGCTCATGGTTGTCAAGGTCTTAAGTTTGGATTCTAAAAAAAATTGACTTAGCATCATTTTTAAATGTGAACGGAAAGTTTATTTTTGCTCTAGCTCCTTAACGGTACGTCGGATCGGGAATAGGTCAATGGCAAAAAGATAGATAAAAGATTATCAAATAATATATTTAGGACTAAACTAGGTGCAAGTTTCATCCCGATTAAAAGAAATCGGTTTCAAAAGTTCACTTCACTCACTTGGCATGAAATCCACCATATATATTTTGCAGACTGTTGGGGTGTGAGACATTCCATGTTAAATTGACATATAATACTGAATAAAAATAACATGTAATACGCGTGAATAGTTAAAAAAATGTCTAATGAATCTACCTTTACATATGAATACAGTGCTTCACTAAAGTGAGAGTGTACAAATGATAGTAATTTTTACCCATTGACCTAAAATTCTATATACATATGTTTAGGTTAGGTTAGGTTAAAAGCGGATGACACTAGATCTTGTCTAGTGTCTAAACCTGGACCATGTTTGATCCATTGTTATTCCTCGTGTTGATTTCCCTTTTTCTTTTCCGTTTTCACATTTCGATAGGTAGTTTCTGTAAGACGCCTTCTATAGCTTTTTAATGCTCATTATGTCCTCTAGTGTTATTGGTGCCATTTAGCTGCTTTAATGAACGCCAAAATTTTGCCTGTTTGGAAGCATCGAATTTCCCCCATAGTCTGAAAGGAATAAGAGCCGAGTATCATGTTTCTACTTCTTCTTAGGGCTGGACATTAAAAAAGAAAGTCTTCCGAATAGTCGGGATCAAAGTCAATGAATATAGAAGATGTGCCATCGCATGTTTGTTTACATTTTCTCGAGTTACGAACGAATACAAATGATTTTTCAAACGCAAAAAAAATAGTTTGCCTCTGTCTTTTCTTGAACTTTTTTGCACGTATCGATTGATATTAATCTTCTAATCGTGATAATTACAAAAAAATCAGGAAAATCGATCTGAAATTACGAGAAAACCCATACTCGTTGAAATCAAATTCCTATTCGTTCGTCACTCTCAGCTACTCGTTATGCGATGGCACATCTTCGTAATTGACTGACTTTGGTCGGGATCACCGCACCATCTACATAAATCATCATTTCTGATGCTAATTCTTACCATATGTTTTCCTAGGGTGTTGTGTCCAGTTACAACTCCAATTACGGCCCTTATGTTATCTCTATTCATCATTAGTAATTGATCGGAATTTCGCTTCTCTTTCTCATCCCAAAGTAATTTGGTCTGTTCACAGTCTGCCGAGGAGTCCCATCGTCTATGCCACTTCTCCTTGCTTTTTGCCTTGATTCTGGAAAAATAGTGAGATACATATGTTTGGTGAATATTCGCTTCAGAACAATTAAAGTCGTTTTGAGCTATGTCCGTCCAGCTGCCTGTCTTGCTTGTGCGTATAACTTTCGAAAGTGGTGACCGATTATTTCAATTTTCCGCATAGGGAAAATATTAGTCTTTTCCTCTAAAGATTAAATTTGATCCCTAGTCTTTTACATTATCTATCCATGGATTACAGGCCTTCAAAAATCGAGTGTTATAAAAAAAAGATTATAAACAAGAATAGAAATCCTTTTCAAATATCTTAGTCTCGATACTGTAGACAATGTATAGAGATGTCCATGACATACGTACACATGTTTTTATTTATGTATTTACCAATTTTGCCCTCCTAATACCTCTTACATGTACTATTATTTTGCCATCTGTCTGAGTTGGCTCATGGTTTTCATTGGTGTTTTTCGTTCGTTGTTGTTTTATAATGATCTCCCAAAGAAATTACAAAAAAAAATCTACATTTTCATTAGTCTCTTATTGTTACGAGTATAAGGGGAGTACTCCTTTTAAGTGCAGCAGCGCTCTTTTTTGTTTATTTGTTTTTATTTGTGTGTTTACAAAGTGGTATTTTTAATGTTCTTCCTTTGCTCCAGTCTATATTAGATAGCTTCATTAGCTGAACATCCCCCCTCCCCTTCCCTAAAAGAACAAATATATGTTTAGTCATTTGTACTAATATGTCTGGTTGGTTGAGTTTTTTTTGCAACAAATAAAATGTTCATAGTTCTGTGGCATATTTTTGTATTCTATTCTATTCTGTATTATACTCCATTTATCATGGTAATGATGGGGTGTACTATTATCACTTTGGAATAATCAATCATAGCCAACAAATTTGTTTTTCAATTGAAAAGCTTTTATGGGCAATTCAATTAATCTCTAGAGGATAGAGCCATGCGACAAACACAAATTAGTTCCAATTATGACTACAGACATGGATTCCTAATTATGTGGATTTCAATTTATGCGAATCGAGTTGTTATTTGCGACTTTGCTAACTATTTCTAGTTATCAATTATACGAAAATCGGTGTCGGCAATATCTGGCATACCTCCTAGAAAGGCCGACCTCCAGACGTTGTTTATTCAATGCGAGAGAGTAAAAAAGCAGGCGCTCAATGCTCTCCACTTCCTTTTCATCGCCACAGCTTTTGCAGAACTCTATTCCCAACTTCCTGTCGTTTTCGCCGATCAGGCAATGTTCCATCATAACTGACACTAACGTAGACAGTCTTTTCCTCTCTACTGTGAGGAGGTATATTGGCCTTCTAAGGTCGTATTTTGGCCAGATTTTTCTAGCTACCCTGCAGGTGTCGATTATTGTCCATCTCTCATTGGCCAGCCTCTTGCCTAAGTTAAAGCTTGCATGTGGACAGTGGCGCACGAATAAATGCAAATTCTTAGAGAATTTGTAATGTCGTCCCTTTACTAATGAATTCATTAACTTTGCAGTTCTTCGGATATCCCTATCCGGGGAACTGCATATAAACCTATATGGGATATATGTTAATCTGTTCATATCGGATATATGTTTATCTGACAGGTATCTTAGTGGCAAAGTTCCTTCCGAAGGTTGTTGTTGTTGTAGCTGCTTGGAGATGCTGAGTTGTTAATCCTTAAGTCTATTTCTATTGCAGACTTCATTCTGACATATATCGGATTAACGCGGGAACCTTATGTTGTTTTCAACTACGGTTGTAAATTAACATTCGTCTGTTAATTTCAGGGAATGGATGTTATTTGATTCTCCACTAGAAGCGCTACATTTCTGTTCATAGTCGTCATATAAGGGGTGATCCAAGTAGAGATACTTTTTTCAATAGCCCTTTTTTGACTGATCACGTGTGAGGCGTGTCATACTGTCATGTTATTTTTGTTAAGTATTGTTTGGCATTTCATCGTGGAAAGACTTACGCCTGACAAATCGTTCAACTTTATTACGAAAATTCACGTTCTGTGAGGAATGTGTTTCGTGCACTTCGCTCATCTTATGGTCAACATAATCGGCCTACTGAGCGTACTATTCGCCACACCACACATTGGATAATATTCGACCGAATAGACCACGTCCAGCACGCAGTGAAGAAAATTTAGCGGCCGTAGCTGAGAGTGTACACGAAGGCCGTGGAGAGTCGATTCGGCGCCGTTCGCAGCAACTCGGACTGACGTATGGAACGACTTGGCGCATTTTACGTCGAGATCTTAAATTGAAAGCATACAAAATACAGCTTGTGCAAGAACTGAAGCCGCCCGACCTTCCCAAGCGCCATAGCTTCTATGGGCTCTTGAAAAGTTCCAAGAAGATCCGACGTTTTCGAGCCAAATTTTGTTCAGCGATGAGGCACATTTCTGGCTCAATGGGTATGTAAACCAGCAAAATTGAAGCATTTGGGACGAATAGCAACCTGAAGAGATTCAAGAGCTGCCACTTCATCCAGAAAAACAACGGTTTGGTGTGGTTTGTGGGCCGGTGGAATCATCGGTTCATATTTCTTCAAAAATGATGCCGGTGAGAACGTAACCGTAACTATCTCCGGCTAAGTTCGAAGATGGGCCATATTGGTCCATTCCTTCTAGTACCTCCCCCACAAAGGGTTAAAATGTTGTGAAATATTGATTCTTTAATAACTACTATACTACTTATTCTAATCTTCTGAAATTCCACACATAGTATTAGTTTATTAGTCGCTATCAACTCGAGAAAAATGGGCGAAGTTGCCACATCCCTTTAGGTACCTCCCACACAAATGCACCGTTTTGCACCAAAAATTAACAGCTTATAACATTAATAACGGTGTATAAAAATACTTGAAATTTTGCACAGTGTTATGCTTTTATATTGCCTACAATCCAGAGAAAAATGGGCGTTGTTGCCACGGCCCTTTTGGTACCTCCCATACAAAGGTACCATTTTGCACTAAAAGTTAACAGCTTATAACATTAATACAATTGTATAATAATACTTGAAATTTTGTACAGTGTAATGTTTTTGTAGTGCCTATAGTCCTGTGAAAAATGGGCGTTATCGCCACGCCCCTTTTTGTACCTCCCACACAAAATGGCCAAATCATACCACAATATAATATCTCATAACGTTTATACCAGTGCACATAAACGCTTATAATTCGGCGCAGTGCAATGCATTTAAAGTATCTACTGTTCAGCGAAAAATAGGTGTATTTGTTAAACCCCTTCTGGGTAAACCTTAGTCGGTTTACCCGACTGAAACTTTCTTACTTGTTTTTTGTATAAGTTGGCGTGTAATTTTGCTATTTTTGGCGACCCCCACTGAAATTTTACGGCAAAAATTTTCGTAGAATATTTTAATCCTTAAATGACCTTTTTGAGGAGACTTTTTTTGGATTTTTTCAAAAAAAGGGCCAAATTGACCCATTAAGAGGGGAGCTGGAGTGTTAAGATCTTCCACAAAAATGATCCTCATAAAATTCCACTATATAACTATGACAATAAGAAATCTTTCAAGACATTCAATTTAATTGTAATGCTCCCTTCGACCAGCAAATAAAAACTTTGACTCACTGTAAAAAAAAACTCAGACCAGCTGGACCATAAGTTTATTCTACAAAAATGATCTACTCAACATGAGAATTATAGGGTAGCTATTCTGTTCAGAATTATAGGATAGCTATTCTGTTCCAATCAACAAGTCCTAATTTGTTGGACAGTGTAATTTTATAGAAATTAAACAATTTTCCCAAGAAAAAGTATAGAATTTCTGAAAGTGAAATTTTAAAAAACATATAAAACAAATAAAGTTTTGTTGTTTTTGTACCACAATACCAATTCCCAACTTTGGGAAATTTATAGTATTTGACCTCGCCCCCAGACATACATACATACAAGTGTAGGAGAGGAAATTGTGTACTCGTTTCCAATAATTCGATTTACATACATACGTATCTATATACTATCACATCTAAATTCATATGTATGTATGTAAAAATCTATGTTCACTTGTACATTTCTTTGAAGAAAATCAACAAGATTGCATATCCCCCCGGGACAAACAAATGGGGGTAAAAAACTTTTTTGATTTGTTATTTCTTTCTATCTGTCTGTTTTTCAATTATAAGGACATTTTCTCAGTACCCTCTACCCCACCCCCTCTACAACCCACCAGCACCACACACAAATGTCAACAGTCTCGTTTGAAAGGATATATCTGGGTTTTGTTTTTTCTCTTGGTCCTTGATCAAATCTTTAGTTTTTTTTTTGTTTTTCTTCGTATGTTTGATATTAGACACCTATCTCTAGTATTTAGTTTCTTTTTGTATTTCACTTTCAATTTTTTGTAGAAATCTTTCGGTTTATGGATTTCCCCCCATCCCGCTCCTTTTTTTTTGTGGCAATTTTACTAAGTGCATGATGATGTTGGATGTTGAAGATGATAAGTTGTTGACAGACAGACAATGCCTTTTGCTATTGCTTTTGCTATGCACTCCTGTAGTTTGTTGTTCTTTTCGACTTCTCTCTCTCTCTGTGTAAATTTCTCATATGCAAAAGATGAACAAAGTTTTGCTTTGTTCTCAATGGCCCAAAAAACCGCTGAAGCTTAAGTGTCCTATAGCTGCCAAAAAATAAAACAAATAAAAAGAAAAGAAAGAAAACAAGTAACTATAGCTTTAATATAATCTTATTTATATATAGGTATATTTGTGTGTATATAGATACTGTATATGTATTTCTTTAAGTTTTAAGATATTATTTATCTTTTTTTTATTAATTATGCATTTTTTAATTGATGTGTATTTATATTATTCTCTGATAAAATAGTTGTTTATTTAAATTAAACGAATATATTAAAATGTGTGAAAATCAGTGAATATACATTACTTTGAGATAGGAAATAATAATAGCAGTTATAGGAAATGATTTGGAAAAATAAATTAGAAAATCTTAGACGAAAAAACCTACCTTCAGAGAAATATGTTATTGTATAGTCATTGTAAATAAGTATAAAAAGTATAAATTTATAAGAAATTGAGAATTTCGTAAAACGCCTATGAGTATTTGGGATACTTCTGTTTCTAATCTAATGGAGGTAAAATGTATATCCCTGCATTCGACTAGAATAGAAGAAGACATGTGGTCGACTATAGTATAGAGGAATGTTTCCTTGGTCGCCACTAATATATAACTACAGGAAGACCCATTGTCGACTGTATTATAGAAAAAAGCCGCCATTGGTAGCTATAGGATACAGAAAAACAAATGTAGTCGACTATTGTTTAGTCGCGTTCTCAATCTTGTACGAGTATATAGGAAAAATCGCTCCGTGATCGAATCTAGTTGTTAGAAAGGCCATTGTTACCGATTGTAGCACATATACGGATCAGGGTTCAGAAAAAATCACTAGGTTCAGAAAAAAACACTGCGACTTGTGGTGTCGAATATAAAAAAGAACAGAACGCCAAACGTAGTGTATTCTGTTAGTGTTCTGTTCGAAAGAACACTAACACTACGACGTACTGATAGTGTTCGAAGAACCGTAGGTGATCGTAGTAGTAACGTTTGTCCTGTTTGTAGAACAGTACGTTATCGTAAGTAGTGGTAGCGTTTTTAGGTTAGGTTTAGGTAAACCTACCTATTCCTAGTGGTAGCGTTCGCGAACACAAACTATAAAAAATAAATAACGTTTGTGTTCTCTAAAAGAACCGTTCGTATAACGTACTGATAATGACCTCAGTAGTCAAATCAAGTATAAGTATATATAAGTAGAATGACCCCTGTTGTCGACTCTTTTTAATTAACATATAGAGGAATATCTCTATAATCGACTCTATTAATAGTAAAACCAATGCGGGCTCTAACATTAAGGAAGACTCCAGTATACTTATAGAGGAAGACCTCAGAGGTCGACCCCAGTATAGAGGAAGACCACAGAGGTCGACTCAGGTATAGAGGAAGACATCAGAGGTCGACTCAGGTATAGAGGAACCCCTCAGAGGTCTACTCTAGTATAGAGAAAGGCCTGAAGGTCGACTATAGTATAGAGAAAGACTTCAAGGTCGACTCTAATATAGAGAAAGACTTCAAGGTCGACTCTAATATAGAGAAAGTCCTCAGAGGTCGACTCCAGTATAGAGGTAGACCTCAGAGGTCGACTCCAGTATAGAGGTAGACCTCAGAGGTCGACTCCAGTATAGAGGTAGACCTCAGAGGTCGACTCCAGTATAGAGGAAGACCTCAGAGGTCGACTCTAGGATAGAGGAAGACCTCAGAGGTCGACTCTAGTATAGAGGAAGACCTCAGAGGTCGACTCTAGTATATAGGAAGACCTCAAAGGTCGACTCTAGTATAGAGGAAGACCTCAGAGGTCGACTCTAGTATATAGGAAGACCTCAAAGGTCGACTCTAGTATAGAGGAAGACCTCAGAGGTCGACTCTAGTATAGAGGAAGACCTCAGAGGTCGATTCTAGTATAGAGGAAGACCTCAGAGGTCGACTCTAGTATAGAGGAAGACCTCAGAGGTCGATTCTAGTATAGAGGAAGACCTCAGAGGTCGATTCTAGTATAGAGGAAGACCTCAGAGGTCGACTCTAGTATAGAGGAAGACCTCACAGGTCGACTCTAGTATAGAGGAAGACCTCACAGGTCGACTCTAGTATAGAGGAAGACCTCAGAGGTCGACTCTAGTATAGAGGAAGACCTCAGAGGTCGACTCTAGTATATAGGAAGACCTCAGAGGTCGACTCTAGTATAGAGAAAGACCTTAGAGGTCGACTCTAGTATAGAGAAAGACCTCAGAGGTCGACTCTAGTATACAGGAAGACCTCAGAGGTCGACTCTAGTATACAGGAAGACCTCAGAGGTCGACTCTAGTATAGAGGAAGACCTCAGAGGTCGACTCTAGTATAACGGAAGACCTCAGAGGTCGACTCTAGTATAGAGGAAGACCTCAGAGGTTGACTCTAGTATAGAGGAAGACCTCAGGGGTCGACTCTAGTATAGAGGAAGACCTCAGAGGTCGACTCTAGTATAGAGGAAGACCTCAGAGGTCGACTCTAGTATATAGGAAGACCTCAGAGGTCGACTCTAGTATAGAGGAAGACCTCAGAGGTCGACTCTAGTATAAAGGAAGACCTCAGAGGTCGACACTAGTATAGAGGAAGACCTCAGATGTCGACTCTAGTGTAGAGGAAGACCTCAGAAGTCGACTTTTGTATAGAGGGAGACCTCAGAGGTCGACTCTAGTGTAGAGGAAGACCTCAGGTCGACTCTAGTGTAGAGGAAGACCTCAGAGGTCGACTCTAGTATAGAGGATGACCTCAGAGGTCGGCTCTAGTGTAGAGGATGACCTCAGAGGTCGGCTCTAGGGTAGAGGATGACCTCAGAGGTCGGCTCTAGTGTAGAGGAAGACCTCAGAAGTCGATTTTTGTATAGAGGGAGACCTCAGAGGTCGACTCTAGTGTAGAGGAAGACCTCAGGTCGACCCTAGTGTAGAGGAAGACCTCAGGTCGACCCTAGTGTAGAGGAAGACCTCAGAGATCGACTCTAGTATAGAGAAAGGCCTAAGACGTCGACTCTAGTATAAAGGAAGATACGTGTCAGTGGTCGACTCTAGTATAAAATAAGACTGTAGTGGTCAATGTTGCACTCTTGTATTAAAGAAGTGGTCCACACTTGTATAGAGTCCACTGGTCCACACTTGTGTTGAGGATAACCTCGTGGTCGATTCTAGTCTAGGTTGATTCATCGTGAGGTTTGATTTATAATGTAAATAAAACACATAAATTTGAAAGTGAACTTAAAATTTTCATAATCGGTTAAAATAACAATATATGGCCTTTATTGTTTGAAATTGATATAATGTAAATGTTGGCCAGTAGTACTTCTGAGGTAGTCCATTCGGAAGGTCCAACTATGGGCGACTCGTTCGAGCATAGCGACTGGTATATCGGGAATAACACGAGTAATGTTGACTTTCAAAGCGTCAATTGTAGCTGGCTTATTCCTGAAGTCCTCAGACATATGCCCAGAGAAGATAGTCCAAAGGTGTGATATCGCACAATATGGGTGACCAATTTACCTTAGCAAAACGGGAAATTAGGTGCTCAACAAAATTATTTCTCAACAAGGTCATTGTTTCACGCGCTGCATGGCTCGTAGCGCCGTCTTGTTTAAATCAAGAGTACACCGAGACCAGTGGAAGCCGCCATCTTCCTTGGCCTCGAAACAGTTACAGCAGAACCAACTACACAAGGCGAATAAAAATAACACCTAATGGACAACAAATACATATTCTGATACTACACCAACAAGAGCCATACGCTTGAATTTCAGGAAGCACATAGCTCATTAACATAGTGCGATAACGGTTACCTTTGACGGTAACATTCGGATTTTCCTAATTTTTGAAGAAATATGGACCAATGATTCTACCTTTCCTATCCCATCCCATACCGTAGTTTTTAATGGATGTTCTGGTAGCCCTTGGTACTCTTCGGGGTGCTCATCAGCCTAAATACGGCAATTTTGTTTATTAACACTGAACAAAATTTCAGGATAAAACACCGGATTTTCATTTGGAACAATTTTGAACTATTTGAAGACGCTGTAGTGGTGTTGATCTTTCCATGATGACTTGTCAAACGATACTGAACGAAAATGACAAAAGCTTTTTGATATGAGTCACGCGTGATCTGTAACAAAAAGCACATTGAAACTCGACTCTAGTATAGGAAGACCTCACTGGTCGACTCTTGTATAGGAGAATACCTCAAACGTCGGATCTAGTATAGAGGTAAACCTCTGTGGTCGACTCTAGTGCAGAAGGATACCTCAGTGGACAACTCTAGTATAGAAGAATGCCTGACTGGACGACTTTGGTATATATGACGTCCTCAGTGGTCGATTCTAGCTTAATCTTTAGAAGATATAGTTATCTATTTTTTGTTCTAAATTCGAAAACATTTTATTCAGAAAACTTAACAAACGAAAATCTAGTCAAAAATGTCTGGCGTCTTTGATGGTTTTTAATGGATTTTATATTCGACTAGCTGAGTCCGGTGCGCTTCGCTGCCCATGTCAAAATTCGCGCTGTAGAAACTGTATTTTATATCCGATCAGTACGAAATTCGGCAGAAAGAGGTTTGTTATTACATGAAGGAATACTGCCAAATTCGGAGAAAATCGGTTCAGATTTAGATATAGTCCCCATATATATGTTACCCCCGATTTGAAATTCAAGCGCTGTAGAAACTGTATTTTATATCCGATCAGTAAGAAATTCGGCAGAAAGAGGTTTCTTATTACATGAAGGAATGCCACAAAATTCGGAGAAAATCAGTTCAGATTTAGATATAGCCCCCATATATATATGTTACCCCCAATTTGACATGTAAGCGCTGTAGAGACTGTGTTTTATATCCAATCAGTACGAAATTCGACAGAAACAGGTTTCTATTTTACATGAATGAGTATTCTAGGAAAATCGATTCAGATTTATATATAACCTCCATATATATGTTCCTCCAGATTTGGTTACAAAGCGCTATAGAAGTTGTAGTTTACTTCCGATCATTACAAAGTTCTCCAGAAAAATGTTTCTCAATTTAGGAACGAATATTGCTTAATTTAGCGATTATCGGTTCAAAATAAGATATACATACACACACACCACATTTACCAATTATTCCAAATTATTATCGCAATGACCCTTATCGCATTGTTAGGGAGGTGTAGGGTATTATATAGTCGGCCCCTCCCGACTTTCTGCCTTTCCTTACTGGTATTAGTAATAAATTCACTGAATGAAAAAATACCGAATTCAGTGGAAAGTCCAGAAAATAGAAATGTATACTTATAAAATTTCCAAATTCTTGTTTCATTGATATTGCATCAGATTATCATATTGCGATTGTATTGGAGTGAGCAGCTGTAATTATCGCATACCGAGCATTTTTGTTCATGTATTTCCTATATAATACTTGCAATATATATCAAAATATGGGCTGGGCCACGCCCACTGGTCCTATTCCGCCCATTTGAAAGCCAATCACGTAGACTGCTACCAGATACATATACACAAAATTTCAACACTCTCGCTAACAAAATGAGCAAGATAATTC
The DNA here is from genome assembly GCA_963930755.1 of Eudasyphora cyanicolor. Taxonomy (NCBI): domain Eukaryota; kingdom Metazoa; phylum Arthropoda; class Insecta; order Diptera; family Muscidae; genus Eudasyphora; species Eudasyphora cyanicolor. Next base: position 131,128,960 of record OZ005736.1, on the reverse strand, counting down.
AATTTCAAAATTTGGCTTATATGGGCGGTGGCCCGCCCATTGGTCAGATCCCGCCAATTTTTGGACCAATCACGTGGACTGTCACCAGATACATATCTACAACATGACAGCACTCTAGATAAAAAATTGTGCAAGTTATATCAATTTCAAAATTTGGCTTATAAGGGCGGGGCCATGCCCATTGGTCCGATCCCGCCCATTTTCTGACCAATTACGTAGAGTGCCACCAGATACATATACACAACATTGCAGCACTCCCGATAGCAAATTGTGCAAGATATAAAAATTTCAAAATTTGGTCATTGTGGGCGGGGCCACGCCTATTGGTCCGAACCCGCCCATTTTTTGACCAATCACGTAGATCGCCAACGGATATATATACACAAAATTCCAGGTCTCTCGCTAACAAATTGTGCAAGATATCACATTTTTTAAATTTGGCTTATATGGGCGGTGCCACGCCCATTGGTTCGATCCCGCCCGTTTTTGGATCAATCACGTAGACTGCCACCGTTTACATATACACAAAATTCCAGCACTCTCGCTAACAAATTGTGCAAAATATCTCAATTTCAAAATTTGGCTTATATGGGCGGGGCCACGCCCATTGGTCCGGTCCCGCCCATTTTTTCACCAATTACGTAGAATGCCACCAGATACATATACGCAACATTGCAGCACTCCCGCTAGCAAATTGTGCAAGATATCAAAATTTTGTCTATGTGGGCGGGGCCACGCCCATTGGTCCGATCCCGCCCATTTTTGGACCAATCACGTAGACTGCCACCGTTTACATATACACAAAATTCCAGCACTCTCGCTAACAAATTGTGCAAAATATCTCAATTTCAAAATTTGGCTTATATGGGCGGGGCCACGCCCATTGGTCCGATTCCGCCCATTTTTGGAAAATTCACATAATCTGCCATTAAATGCATACAAACAAAATTTCAGCACTATACCTATAATATGAGCAGAAATATCGGATTTTTAACCTGCGATTTGTATGGGAGGTACCACGCCCCTTTGTCCAATTAATTTTTCTATATAAACCATCTCGTGAAAATTTAGAATCGAATAAAAAAAAAATCATCCAAATCGCTCCAGCCGTTCTGACGTGATGCCATTACACAGATGGACCGTTTCATTTTTATATATATAGATAGATAGATAGATTTTCTGAATTTATATAAATAGATAAATACTAGTATTTAATTAATTTGTTTATATATGTATATGTTTTTAGTTATAAATAAATAGATAAATATTTGTGCATTAATGACCTGAACCTGAAAAATATCTATTGTTGTAAAAAATTGCAAACAAAATATCTGTTGATGATGATGATGGTTATTGCTCGTTTTATATTGAGTTTTCGTTATGACACCGTTGACACACCGACACAATCACAGCTAATATATATACATATATATAAATCAATTTAAAAAATTGATTTTATTTGAAAATCACTTAGTTTTTCCACTTGAGTTCCTACTTTGAAACTGGCACTGCTCTCACAGACACACACACACTGTTGTGATTTTGGCACTGATATTTTTTCCTTTTTTGTTTTAATTTGTTTTTGCATGCATTATTTATTTGGAATTGTTATTTTTTCCGCTCAATATTTTTTTGCTCACTACTTTAGTTTAGATTTGTTGTTCTGGTTTATTTGCTGCTAGAATTAATTGTATAATTGTAATAATTGATATTTTGAAAAATTGGTCAAATTTAAATCGAAACAAACCTCAAACCGTACACCTTTTGTGAAAGCACCGTACAAACAAAGAAAGGTAAACCTCTGTTTTTTTAAGAATTATTTAATTTGTTTTTTCTTGAGAAAAAAATTCAACTCATTTGAAATTACTTTTTTTCCCCCTTCATATAACTCAATTCAATTTTATACTATTTGTCGATTGTTATATTTTTTTGCAGTCAAATTTAACTACATACTATACATATACTATATTTGCAGAAAAAGTAAATTGTTTTCGTAAAATTTCTTCTAAACTATTATTCATATTCAAATGCATTGTTAGTTATTCGAAATTATTTTTGGTTTTTCCTCAATCACCATTTTCATTTTCGTTGGCAATTTTGCATTTAGTTTTAAGCATATCTAAATACTGTTTTTCTTTTTGATTCTGTTGTCATTTTATCATTTTGAAGATTGTTAGAAGAGAACTTTGTAAGGAAGTTCTGTTGTAATTTTATCATTTTGAGGATTGTTAGAAGAGAACTTTGTAAGGAAATGTTATAGTTTTTTCGGGATATACGTGCTCTTTTTAGCATATTTTCCATAACTTTTTGCAAAATTTCGGAAAAATTCAATTATTTTTGTACTTTGTTCGATTCATAATTAATTCCCCAAGTCTCCAAAATGCTGAAAAAAACAAAGAAAGAATAATAATTAAAAAAACTTATAAAGAATTCAAACCATATAGCTCATTCTGCGCCACCCTGTATATATATCCTTGATGAAGATCCACTCCTTTGAGATCTAGAAGTTTATTGACCTCAGACTAATCCATGCGAAAATTAAGCCTTATCGGCCTTCATATGAAGGTCCCTTCCAGATTCAACTTCTTGACGCTTCAGAAGCTGCATTTTTTTTATTTTATTTGGCATAATACTAATCTCGGGGGGAATGGGCCTTTTCTATAAAAATTGTGATTTAGACCTCATGTAAGGCTCTTTCAGATTATTCTTCTTGACGCAATAGAAGCCTTATTTTTGAAATTCTGTGGTTTGTGTTTTATTTGGCCTATAACCAATCCTAGAAAAAAATTGCCTTATCGGTTGAATTTAAGATATACGTGTATACCCCATAAATATCCCTTCCGATCTTCTTCTAGACGTCATAGCAGCCACATTTTGAGCCACTCTATCGGAAATTTGATTCATTTGGACTATACTAATTAAGAGGAAATTGGTCCTTATAGATAACATTGTTGTTATAGCTCAAATATAGAGATTCCATTCGATTTAACTTGACTACTTTCTAGAAAACACGTATCCTGCTTTATATAAGTAAATATTGGTGTGGGTGTTTTTTCGCTCCTTATAAACTATATTACTCTTCTCCCGCCCCTTCAAAGATGTAGGAAGTCACAAAAGATGTCATTGAGGTGAGCTGTTCAATGTCCTTAAATGATCCTAAATCAGTGTAAATGAGAATATTTTGGCCGTTATATTTTCTATAGTTGTTGACCCTTTAGTTTAGGTTAGATTAGAGTGAAAGCTGGAGTTACCTGTTCACATATGTAGATCAATTAAGGTCGATAGGGCTACCATAGAAGGAGTTGCCCCTTTATTAACAATACGAATACCGGTATCGGTCAGATCTGCCACACTTTCTAAAAAGACCGACCCTGGTATATCCAGGCGTCGTTTACTCAATGCGAAGCAATAACAAAGCAGGTGATCATGTTCGTCACTTCTTCCTCATCTTCATAGCTTCTGAAGAAGTAATGGGACTCGATTCAGCAATTTCGCTGGTCAGTCTACTGTTGCACCCCTTGGTGACACTTCAATAAACTCAATATTTAAGTATCGACAGGGTATACATGTTATAACTATAAATAGCGATCGTACGTTCCAATGTTCTGTAATATCAGTTATACGCTCCCATGATAAAAATGTCTACATTGATTTGTCCATATTATTACAAGATTTATGAACGCCATATTAGTAAACATAAACAATATTCATACATCCCGATTAGCATACAATATTCATACTTAGCGGCAAAGACTTTTTTTTTTGAAAAATTTAACGAAAAAAATATTTTTATTACTTTTTTCGGCATAACTTACAAGAACTCATAATTTTTCACTAACAATATTTAACAAAATTGTAACCACGGCAAATCTGAACAACTTTTATGAACATATCAATACAATCTGAACGTGTCTAGGCACCCTAAATAGCTCAAAAATTCCTCAAAAATGTTACTATATAATATTTTTTGGTGTAGGGTCTGTTTAGCAACTTTATAGATAATATTAAGGCTTAAGGCCAATAATTTTGTGGAACATATTACCCCTCAAGCTCCCCCACATAACTGTAATTTTTGGCCCTACTTTAACAGATCGTAAAAAAACACACCTAAAAATGGGGAGGACAGGTACGAAATGTTCTACAAAAATGTTGACTATAAAACTTTACTATATGTGTCAGAACACACCAAAGCCCAAAACTGAACACAAACACCAAAAAACGGTCAAATTCCGGTCAAAAACCCTCCTTTGCCTGTTCGTTCAGCAATGTTAGTCATACGACCTAGTGGTCGAAGCAATAACGATATCGGTTTGTTTAGTTTTAGTGTTTTTTTGGGCTTTGGTGTGTTCTGATACATATAGTAAAATTGCATGGCCAACGATTTTGTAGAACATTTCATCCCCGCGCTCCCCATTTTTAGGTATTTTTTTTAAGATTTGTTAAAATAGGGCCAAAAATTACAGTTATGTTGGGGAGCTTGAGGGTTAATTGCCCCTGTTCTGCATTCAGAATGTGGCTTAAATCGGAATTTTTCGCTCTGATTTGAGTTTCTAAAATTATTTCTTTGGACCCAAATAGTTTTCGAATGTATCAAAAATGTTCGAATGGGAAAATAAAGACAATCAGCGTTTACAGAGAACCTTCAAAAGTCCTCAAACAGTCCTCAAATTATGCACAATTTTATGTATAAAACATTCGGATTCAATTCGCTCTCGGAATGCAGAACAGGTGTGATTATGTTCCACAAAATTGACCTTATTGGCCTTAATATTTTTTATAAAGTTGCTGAATATACCCTACACCAAAAAATGTTGTTTGTTACAAAATAGTGATATACTAACATTTTTGAGGTACAAGGGTCTTTTTGAGCTATTTAGGGCGCCTAGAGATGTTCAGATTCTAGTGATATGTTCACAAAAGTTGTTCAGATTTACGTTGGCTACAATTTTGCCAAACATTGCTAGTGAAAAATTACGTGTCCCGGAAAGTAAGGCTGAAAAAAGTGAAAAAAAAAATATCTGTTTCCTTCACTTTTTCAAAAAAAAAGTACGGAAAAATTTTTTTTTCGCATAAAATTTAAATAAACTTTGTTCGGCATATTCTTAGCTACATTATTTCCACATGTAGTTAAGCGGTAACACCTAATCTGAATAAGTTCTTGGACAAATGCTGATGACACCTTTTTCGAGGGGCCCACTGATTTTCAGAAACTTGTGAGGCCCATAGAGAAATTGGTAACCAATTTCGCCAAAAACGATTATAGGGATATACTCACCCTTATCGGGAATAAAATTCCACACGGAATTTGTTCTCTGTTCCCTAAATTGCACATTGAAAAGGGAACAAATTCCGTGTGGAATTTTATTCCCGATAAGGGTGACTATCCTTTGGCAGTAGGATCGAACCTATACTGACAAGTCCGTATATTTTTCAAAAATTGTTCATTTGTTGCATAGTGTTATATATTACTGTAGATCATACGGTTCGGCGATCAGCATCTTTCCAGCCGAATTAAAGGATAAATATGCCGATATAGGACATTCAAATTCTGGTTTAGTTTTACACTTCCAAAATTTAAACTATTTTAATTTATACTAAATATCTGAATACATTTTTGAAAATATGCAAGGTACATTATTCTGTAGTTACACATTATTCTATTTAGGTCTTCGTATTGAATTAATATCAATTATGCGCCCTGATGATCATCTTTTAATATAAACCATACGTTCCGGTGATGGCTACTATTATTCCAAGTACTGCCAGTTATTATTTATACCAACAATAATATTATATTTCCAGTCGAACTAAATAGGATAAATAATCATATGTAAGACTTACAATTTGTGGTTTAATTTCACACTTCCAGAATTTCTAATTTTTTAAGGAATATCTGAATCCAGTTTTGATAATATGCAAGTTTCTATTTATGTTTTCGCATTCAATAAATATCAATTATACGCCCTGATGTTTATCTAATAAAATAAAGCATACGTCCCGATGATCGCCACCTTTCTTTAATTTATTATCACTTACTAATTTATACAAATTATAATACATATTAGGCGTGTTTTCGTTACACCATAAGTGCTTAATTTGTATGGGGAGCTAAGCACTTTTAAGCACTATTAGTTCCCGATGAAGTTTGGTGCTTGTGTTCATGTCTTAATCGAGTATGATGTTGCCAGATTGGGCACCCTATATTTAGCAATATGGCATCCCATTTTTGGAGAGATTTTATCAATTATTGTGAATTAACGGGAAGAAGAAGAACAAAAATGGGAAATTATTTTAATATTTGCAAAAAGAGTGTAAACAATTGAACATAGAATAGTAAATATATGTTTTAAAAATACTTTTCACGAATTTTTTGTCTGTTTCGCACTGATCTTTCTTCGCAACTCATAACACCATTGCTACCAGATAGTGAAAATCCGCCACTTATTGCTTATGTGCCAGTTAGTGGAAGTCAGTTGTTTTCGTTGCAAAGTGCTAAACTAAAAGTGCTAGCTTGTAACGAAAACATGCCTATTATATTTGCCATCGAATTACATAAATACAAATTTAAATAGGTACTTCAAAACAAGCAGGTTCAAATATTATTTGTATCTTATCTACTATTCAATATATCAAATGAGTTTTCTATATAGAACAAATAGATAAACCATTAATTTATAATTTAAGTTAAAATTATTATTCACATCTCAGAGAATAATTCAATCCTCGTAATCCATATGTTCTATTGTTTTTTTTCTCATATCGTTTCATATGTTATGTTTTTTGTTCTATTATTTAATCAACCAATATGTCTAACGTCATTTATTATTAATATTACTTTTATTCTTATTCAGTACATTTATTTGTTAGTTCATTTAACCAGGTAACCAAATTTTATTTAAATCATCCATATGTGTTTCTTTTTCTGTATTTCTGTGTTTCATCCAACTGCAGTTATCGCCCGGTCGAGAATGTTCTGACACCGATATGGAACCACAGGCATCACAGAGTCAAGATTGTGAGCCAACGCCGCCATTGCAACGACACAACTCTACAAATTTCTTTTTGCCCCAAATGGAAAATGTCAATGGTACAATATCAACGGGGCAGGGAAATGCTGGCCAAAGTAATGGTGGTGGCGATTCGCCCAGACACATGCGCATGTACCATCCCAGGCATAGTCCTTTGGCGCGGCAAAGGTAAGGACGAGGGGAAGGAATATTTTTTTATAAGCAAACAGAATTCCATGTTAAGTTTAAACTGATTATTATTCGGTTTTTCTAATTTTAATTCGGGTACTTTTGGTTAGCCTCGGGTATTTTTTCCACAAAGAATTCATCTTTCATTTGTTGAGTTTCTTATTTCCTTATCAGATGACAGCGTACGGGAGATATGAATAGAAATAATGCTCATACGTCTGGATATTCTATTAATAACAGTTATACGCTCCAATGGGAAATTAATCTAAATTGAACTTAAAGGGTCACCAAAAAAGAAACAAATGTTATATTAATTGAAAAATCATATCCATATATTAAATTGGCTGTGTTCCTCACTAATGGATGTTCTGAATTCACATTTTCATGGAGAAATCTTGTATTACTTACTAATGTCGTAATAAAATGTAAATAACATCTAGTTATATGTTATTGTTATCAACGTTTTATTATTTGTGAGTCACTACAAAAATTATCAATATATTAAAATATATCTACCTAAACAGAATTTGTAATATCGACCTAAGAATTTTTTGCAGAACAATTTTACTGATCTACATCTCTACATCATTTTCAACTGTAATTCTTAAAATTTCAATGGATATTTTAGCATTCAAATGAAGTTCATAAAACTTATTTGAAATTCAAAACACAACAATTGAAATTAAAAAAAAATTTATTTCAAATCAAGCACCTTAATTTAAATTCTAATAATTCCGTTTAATTGTACTAAATTTTTTATTACATTCGGAATATTCTGAATTTAAATTGACTTATTTTGAATTCCAAATGATTTTTTTTTTTGCACCTAATTTGGTTTTATTGGAATTTGAGTAGATATATTTGCAAATTTCATTTGAAAATTGTGTAGATGGCCTTAAGAGAGTGCTTTTTGTACACTCTCTTTAGTGTAGAAGTGTACCGCCCCTGTTCCCTATTCCGCATATGGCTTGTGTCCGATTCAAGCCAGATTCTTCTAAAGTCTTCAAACTCAAATTATGGTAAATTTTATGCAAAAGAAATTCTGGATTACAGAACATAGGTATATATATCATTTTCTAAGAAACCAAGCCTAGGACAATATGTATATGTAGATCCAATATACATGGTTTTCCAACAAGAGGTGTTATTTTGAATCACCCTGTATTTCGGTAGCTGTCACTTTTGAAGATTTTATTCTTTGACATTTGACAAGTAGAAACTACGCCATTACTAAAAATGAAACGGTACACGATTCAACAACGCATTGAAATTATTAAAATTGGAAAAATCGAAAATCATCGAAAAATCCTCTTGACTGATGAGGCCCATTTCCACCTCGGTGGCTACGTCAACAAGCAAAATTGTCGCATCTGGGGCTCGAAAAACCCAAGAGTTATTGTTGAGAAGCCTCTCCATCCTCAACGTGTGACTGTTTGGTGCGGTTTATGGTCCGGCGGGGTCATTGGACCTTACTTTTTCGAAAATGAGGTTGAATCAACAGTTACGGTGAATGGACTGCGCTATCGAGAGATGATTAATGATTTTTTATGGTCGGAGTTGGATGGTATTGATCTGGACAACGTTTACTTTCAACAAGACGGCGCCGCGTGCCACGCAAGCAACAAAACCATTGCTCTGTTACGGAAAAAGTTTCCGGACCGTGTTATCTCTCGAAGAGGTGATCACAATTGGCCACCGAGATCTTGTGATTTAACACCTTGCGACTTCTTCCTTTGGGGCCACGTGAAAGATAAGGTCTACGCCAACAGCCCAGCGTCGATTCAAGACCTCAAAGATAGAATTCGTGAGGCTATCGAGGACATAGGGCAGCCACTTTGCGATTTGGTTGTGGAAAATTTCCTGAAAAGGATATGGTCCTGTAAGCGTGGTCGTGGTGGCCATTTGGCTGATGTTGTTTTTCAATATTAACGGCATACCTTCCTCTGAAATAAATAAATGAAATAAACATCCGATCATTTATCTCAAAAAATGGCATTTTTCTTTGAATACCAAAATAACACCTCTTGTTGGCAAACCCTATATTATTACGAGCTGGTGTGTATGTTTGTTATTAATTATTAACACTCACTATAGCTAATGGATGTTCTCATTTCCCATTTATGATGTAGTGACTTAACATGGAATTTTGCTCAATTATTATTGTGTTTTCGATTTTATCTAATAGTTCTAATTTTCACACAGGGGTCTAGATCCACAGCGTGGTTTCAATGATGCCATGTCGCCAGATCATCCAAATCACATTAGCCAACAACAACAACAGCAACAAGCACAAAATCGCACGGGGACAACGGCTACACCCACAATGCAGCAACGCATCAAACCATTGGGTGTAGCCACACCACTAGTTATGGCTAGTCCAGTTAGAAGGTAAGTCGTCTCGCCCCGATTCCAAACATACATATGTGTAAGCATCCACAACCACTATTCGTACCCCACCACCACCACCAGGAAGAGCTCTTCCTATGTACTGTAACAAATGTTTACCCCTCCCCATCCAAAAAACACCTATACACTTGTTTACCTTGAGAATAAAAATCCAAGAAATCTTTTAAAAAAAAAAATAATTTTTTAATTACAAATATTTTGCTTTTTTATTTATTTTTAATTTATTTTCAACGTTAACTCTGCAAGAAATACTTTACAACTACAATAATTTCTATTAAATTTCAATGTATATCTATCTATCTTCAAAATTAATTAAAACAAACACATCTACACCTAAACCCACCCATACACACAACACGATTAATTTCAACACCTAAATTTATACCTTAACCACAATTTTTACCCATAACACCTGAAATTATACTTGACTTTTTTTACCTAAAATCCTGTGCATTAAACCAACCAATTACACGCATTATTTATTTACCAAAATCAATTTCAATTTGAAAAAAATCGAAAAAAATCATTTAAAAAGATGGACATAGCTGGAATTTGCCACGTTTTCTTTGTGCCAAAATAATCGGTAATTAACAAAAACTAAATCTAGAAGGCATTTTTTTTCGTTCACTCTGGGTGTGTGTATGTGTTGTTTTCAGGCAAAACAAATATTAGTAAAAAGCAAAACACACAAATTTTGTTGCAAATGTTTTGTTTGTGGTTAACATTTGTAATGTAAATGACTTTATGACGCACCGCCTTTGAATAAATGCTTCAGTAGTTCGTTTTTTGTGTGTACTACATTTTGTTTTTAGATAGAATTATTAATGCAACAACAAAAACTTTTTAATAATGATTTTCTAACCAGACATCTGGTTAAAAAAAGAACAAAATTGCTTTTTTTATAATATTATTTTTTGTTTTCATATATTTTTCTATTTTTTGTTTTCCAGTTGAAAAAAAGTATTGAAAAAAGTGTTGCATATTTTTGGGCATATTCGTTATTAAAGTTGTCTTTACTTTGGAAAATCTAAAAATATCGGTTATTAAATGTATTTTTGCAAAGAATTTAAAAAAAATATATATATAAATCGGTTCTTATTACAAAAATCGATATCCAACTTTTGGTTTAATTTTATTATTATTATATTTTATTAGTTACTACATTTGTTTAGTGTTGCAAAGACGAATTCCTTTGCAAAAAAAAGAAACATTTATATGCCCAATCATCTAGGGACGGCCCCCAACAAACTACGAATGCGTTTTTCTGATGTAAATTGGTTATCTACACCATTTTCAACTGTAATTCGAAAAAAATCAATTCAATTTCGAATAAGAACAATTGAAATTCGAAGATTCCATTTGAAACTCGAAAAAGGTCACTTTAAATTCGAAGATTCCATTTTAAATTCGTAAAACATCAATTGAAATTCGAAAAAAATCAATTAAAATTCAAAATACATCAATTGAAATTCGAAAAACATCATTTGCATTTCGAAACACATGAAATTAAATTCGAAAAACATCAAATGTAATTCGAAACACATCAATTGAAATTCGAAACACACCATTAAAAATTCGAAACACATCAATTGAAATTTGAAATACATCAATTGAATTTCGAATTTTTCCATTTGAAATTCGTAATACACTAATTGAAATTCGAAAAAATTATTGATATTCGAAATACATCAATTACAATTCGAAAATGTAAACAAATCTGTGCATTGGATTGGGTAACAATTATTTATATACTTTTTCCTGGCCAAATCTTAACATATAGTGTGTCGAAAAGAAAACAATGAGATGATCTTATCTTTAATGCATTTTTATTACAGAATACTTGAAAGTTATTAAACAAAACATATTTAAATATTTTAATATTAAAGGGTTTAATTATACAAATTATATCACTTAAATGCTACCCCTACTAATAAACAGCATTGATTTTGTTTACATTTTTCGAATTTCAAATAGAAAGCTACGAATTTCAATTGATGTTTTTCGAATTTCAATTGGTGTATTACGAATTTCAAATGGAAAAATTCAAATTTCAATTGACGTATTTCGAATTTCAATTGATATTTTTCGAAATTCAAATGATGTGTTTCGAATTTCAATAGATATGTTTCGAATTTCAATTGATGTTTTTCGAATTTCAATTGATATGTTTCGAATGTTTGATGAATGATGCTTTTCGAATTTCAAATGGAATATTCGAATTTCAATTGATGTTTTTCGAATTTCAAATGGAATCTTCGAATTTCAATTGATTTTTTTCGAATAACAATTGAAAATAACAATAAGAAAGTCGATAAAGCAACCTGCTCATAATAAAAAGTACATCTGAGCGAGATTAGTATTAAAGGGATACAAAAAGTCTACTCTTCTTAAATGTATTTTTCTTCCCTAAGGTTAGGCTAGGTTATAAGAGGTTGACACTAGAGCCTGCCTAGTGTCTAAAACTGGGCCATGTTTGATTTGTTGTTGTTTCTCATGGTGTTTTTCTTTCTTCTCTTCCGGTTTTCTTCTTTTTATTTTCACATTTTTTTGTTCTATTGCCATGGAGGCTTCTGATGTTATTTAATGTCATTGGTTTCATTTTGTTGCCTTATTAAACGACAATAACACTATGCAACAAAAAAAAATTTGTGTCCGAGACCAAAACTTTTTTGTATACATAGATTGAGGCATACTATTTTATAAAAGCAAAACCATTTTTTTGGTAGTTTTTTTAATTTTTTTCTTCTAGAATTCCAATTTTCATTGAATGTACCTTTAGTAAAGGGCTTTCCAACAAGAGGTGTTATTTTAAATCACTCGGTATTTCGGTAGCTGTCACTTTTGAAGCTTTTATTCTTTGATATGGAACGATACACGATCATCGTACGATACAAAACGATCAAAACACGATCGAACAAAAAAACTATACGAACGATACAAAATCATTTTAAGTGATGAGGCCCATTTCCACCTCGGTGGCTACGTCAACAAGCAAAATTGTCGCATATGGGGCTCGGAAAACCCAAGAGTTATTGTTGAGAAGCCTCTCCATCCTCAACGTGTGACTGTTTGGTGCGGTTTATGGTCCGTCGCGGTCATTGGACCTTACATTTTCGAAAATGAGGTTGGATCAACAGTTACGTTGAATGGATTGCGCTATCGAGAGATGATTAATGATTTTTTATGGTCGGAATTGGATGGTATTGATCTTAGCAACGTTTACTTTCAACAACGTGCCTCACAACCAACGAAACCATTTCTCTGTTACGGGAAAAGTTTCCGGACCGTGTTATCTCTCGAAGAGGTGATCACAATTGGCCACCGAGATCTTGTGATTTAACACCTTACGACTTCTTCCTTTGGGGCCATGTGAAAGATAAGATCTACGTCGATTCAAGACCTCAAAGATAGAATTCGTGAGGCTATCGAGGACATAGGGCAGCCACTTTGCGATTTGGTTATGGAAAATTTCATGAAAAGGATATGGTCCTGTAAGCGTGGTCGTGGTGGCCATTTGGCTGATGTTGTTTTTCATTATTAACGTCATACGAAATTACGAAATAAATTCCGATCATTTATCTCAAAAAATGGCATTTTTCTTTGAATACCAAAATAACACCTCTTGTTGGAAAACCCTTTACTATATTGGAAAATATTGCATACTTTTGTGAGCTATCGTAAATATTTTTCAAATGTTTCTCTGAGATTATTCATTTATAATCTAGTTAGCATTTTAAATAATGACACCATCTAACAACTACTCTAGAGATTAGTACCAAAAATGGATACGCCCTATGAACGGCGTTTTTTCTGTCCGTTTGTATTTCTCTACGTAACTGTTTTATTTTTGAATAAAACTGTGTACTGCCAAACAAAATGTTCATGGTTTTTAAGGGGCTTTAATCCTATATTTTTTTTTACCAGCAAATTGTTAGTTTTCCAAATTAAACTCAACAAGTAATCTAAAAAAATGGCGAGATAGGCGAACTGAAATCATATACATGAGTTTGAATTCACATTTTCAATTAGATGACTCAAATACATAGTAGTAGATCTTATTATCAATTGTCTGAATGTGGTGAAAAGGTGAATTTGTTTTTAACTATTTTTTTAATTCTTTAAAACAAAAAAAAAATATATCAATTTTCTTAATTTTGCGATCGAACTACATCAGAAAAATACATTATCCTAATCTGGGCGGAAAAATTGTGTTGCATAGTGTTGTAATTAGTTCAAAAACAGAATACATTCTGGCTAAAAAAAAGTTTTCATTCCAATTTTTTTTAGCTTCTAAATATTTCGTTAAAATTACACAACGAAAAAAAATTATAGCATACTTTTGGGTTAAACAGTGTATAAGTGAAATAATGTTCATCATACGTTAAGTCATTTCATTCCTTCATTTATTCATTTCTTTTTAAACATAATTTCCTTTATCTCTTTTGTTTTCTGTCAATATTTATCTTAAAAAAAAACAACTATATTCCTCTTTATTTTTTTAAGCCAAAAATGATCAACCAATACTATGTAAAAATGTATTTCACTAAGAAATTAAAAGAATGAAAGAGAGCGAGAGAGTGCGCGCACACAGACACACCACACCCCAACTAAACTCAAGTCAACTCACCCCGTATCAAATTGTGTATAACAATCACCCCATCCTTCTCTTCTAAATAAATCTAATTAAGCACCTAGATTTATAAAACAACAGTACGCAAATCTAAGTTTAGACAATAAATTCTTCTGTTTTGTAAAAAAAAACTCCGTCCATTGTTAAAAGCATAAGAACAACAAGAAAAAAAAACAATTTTGTTCGTCTTGAAAAGTTTGTTTATTACCACTACTACTACTTCTACTCTACCTCTACTACTTTTCTTCAACTACTCCTATTTATTTTCCACCTAAAATAATGGAGGTGAGTTTGTTTTATTTTTCTTTTTTTTGTCATTATTTTCTTTTGGTTACTTTCTTGTAAATCCAAAGCACCGAAGCTTGCATTACATCGTAATTTTCTAAATTTATTTCGATAGACATTACATTTGTTACTTCCTCCAATATTGTGTTGTGTTTTTTCGCCTCAGTTTCGTTCATTTATTACTCGTTTTATGAAATCGCTCATGTCAAAATTCCTAAAAACCACCACTACTTGACCATTTTTGGAAATATTTTTCTCTTTTTGGTCCTTCATTTTGTTTGTCATTATTTAAAACGATGTTTACCATAAATATTTTTATTGATTAACAAATTAATTCTATCAGCTTTGTGTCTTATTTATTGGCAAACCTTTGAATTTCATTCACCACTCGTTTGTTCTGTTCAGTTATTCTCATTATTTTCAGTTACATTTTTGTGCTCATTTTCATCCGATAGATAATAGAGTTCTTTGAAAGTTGTATTTTTTAGCAAAGCTGTAGATTTAAACAGTTTTTAGAAATTACCTAAAAGTATGCAATGAATTGGTTGACATATAAATATGTGTTGGCAACAAAAAGTATATCGTTTATTCTATGTCAACCGAACGATTTTTCGAAAATCAAGTAAGAAAGTTCAGTCGGGTAAACCGACTAATGAATCCCCTCACCTTGAGTCCCAAAAAAAATATTAGTAAATTAATTTATTTTTTTGTTTTAATTAAATTACTATCATTTAAAATTGCATTTAATAGTATTATTATTATGTCTGGTATTAAAGTTAAAAGCTAATTACATTTGGTACAAAATGGTCCATTTGTGTGGGAGGTACGAAAAGCGGCGTGCCAATAATGCCCATTTTTCTCGGGACTCTTGGTTCTGTAAAAGCATTACACTGTACAAAATTTCAAGCATTTGTATGCACTGGTATTAAAGTTATATGCTGGTAACTTTTGGTTCAAAATTGCCCATTTGTGTGGGAGGTACCAAAAGGGGCGTGGCAACTTCACCCATTTTTCTCAAGGTCATAGTGACTAATAAACTAATACTATGCGTAGAATTTAAGAGGATTCAAATATGTAGTATAGAAGTTATTAAATAATAAATATTTCACTAAATATTTAACCTTTGTGGGGGAGGTACTAGAAAGAGTGGAATAATATGGCCCATCTTCGAACTTAGCCGGAGATGGAAGATAATATTACCACATACCAAATTTGAAGTCAATCGGTTACTCCTTTCGAGAGTTATCGTGCGCACCAGCCAGCAGACAGACAGACGGACGGACAGACATTGCTCATTCGACTTAAAATGACTCAAAACGGATATCCGCCGAACATACTTAGGGTCTTAGGTTACTCCTTCGATGTGTTACACTTTTGGCTGGTAGCAAATAATATATACCCTCCTCTCTAAGGTTAGGGGATAAAAATCTGGTCGACATTCACTGTTTTCTTGACAATTTTCATATGCGTTTTACTATGGAATCATCCATCTTGTAGTTGGCGAGAAAAATCCCAAAAATTGTTTTTAGATGTTATAAGCATCTGAAAAATTTGGGAAATATCTGAAAACCCGTATTTCAAATGTTATGTACAGGGTTTTCCAACAAGAGGTGTTATTTTGAATCACCCGGTATTTCGATAGCTGTCACTTTTGAAGCTTATATTCTTTGACATTTAACAAGTAGAAACTACGGCATTACTAACAAGTAAAAGCGTTAAGTTCGGCCATGCCGAATCTTATATACCCTCCACCATGGATAGCATGTGACCTCACAAAATAACTCAAACCTAAAGAAAATAACACCGAAAAACAAAAAAAAATATAGTAGTTGAGGACAGTAGGAATCACAACAAGTTAGATGCTATATATGGGAGCTATATCTAAATATGGACCGATATCGCCCATTTGCAATCCCAAACAACCTGCAACTATAAGAAGTATTTGTACCAAATTTGATCAACCTGGCTCTATTATTGCGGACTGTAGCGTGATTACCACAGACAGACGGACGGACGGATGGACGGACGGACAGACGGACATGGCTAAATCGTCTTAGAATTTTACGACGATTAAGAATATATATACTTTATGGGGTCTCAGATCAATATTTAGAGGTGTAACAAACGGAGTGACAAAATGAATATACCCCCATCCTATGGTGGAGGGTATAAAAATGGGACGATACACGATTCAACAACGCATTGAAATTATTAAAATTCGAAAAATTGAAAATCATCGAAAAATCCTCTTGACTGATGAGGCCCATTTCCACCTCGGTGGCTACGTCAACAAGCAAAATTGTCGTATCTGGGGCTCGGAAAACTCAAGAGTTTTTGGTGAGTAGCCCCTCCATCCTCAACGTGTGACTGTTTGGTGCGGTTTATGGTCCGGCGGGGTCATTGGACCTTACTTTTTCGAAAATGAGGTTGAATCAACAGTTACGGTGAATGGACTGCGCTATCGAGAGATGATTAAAGATTTTTTATGGTCGGAGTTGGATGGTATTGATCTGGACAACGTTTACTTTCAACAGGACGGCGCTACGTGCCACACAATCAACGAAACCATTGCTCTGTTACGGGAAAAGTTTCCGGACCGTGTTTTCTCTCGAAGAGGTGATCACAATTGGCCACCGAGATCTTGTGATTTAACACCTTGCGACTTCTTCATTTGGGGCCACGTGAAAGATAAGGTCTACGCCAACAGCCCAGCGTCGATTCAAGACCTCAAAGATAGAATTCGTGAGGCTATCGAGGACATAAGGCAGCCACTTTGCGGTTTGGTTATGGAAAATTTCATGAAATGGATATGGTGCTGTAAGCGTGGTCGTGGTGGCCATTTGGCTGATGTTGTTTTTCATTATTAACGGCATACCTTCCTCTTTATTATGAAATAAACATCCGATCATTTATCTCAAAATATGGCATTTTTTTGAATACCAAAATAACACCTCTTGTTGGAAGACCCTTTATTAAGCAAACGCGTGGATAGAATTTTACAAATGAAGGCTTGTTTGTAAGGTCGTGACTGGTACTTTCAAGCACATATATTAATAGTGGTTATATTAACATTTTTAAATGCATCAGTTGCACATGCAACTTTATTTTGCATCCTGCACTACAATGCCACCAACTTAAAATTCTGAGAAAAAAAACTAGTCATGTAACCCCATTTGTCCTAAACTGAACTTACAAATTTCAAGATGGTGTTCAGTCTCGTTTTCCTCTGAAACGGAAGAAAACACCAGATTAAAATTAACAGGATCAGATCAGAATAGATAGGACAACATTCCTATAGATATTTCATAAATCTATATTGGTGTTTTCTTGGTCCAGTATGCAAATTAAAATTTAAGAGGAAAAATATATTACGATATGTCCTATTCAACCTCTTTAAGAAAAGCTCTAATTTGTATAAATACACAAACGCGTTTTTAAAATATAACAAATGCAATATTCACATCTGAGGAATTTTTTAAAAAACATTTTTTTTACAATTAACGGAGCTAAACACCATCATAAAATTTTCAGCTTTCGTTTAGAATATTTGGACCTACATAACTATATTTTACATAGAATTTTAAGTTAGTGTCATTGATGTGTAAAATGCAAATCAAAGTTGCAGATGCATAGGATGCATTTAAACCCGTTAAGGACGCGAACATGAAACCCTTCTATATAAAGAACCACTTACGACCTTTAAAATGAGCCTTCTTTTGTAAAAATCCAACCAAGCGTTTCGAAAGTACATACATAACTCGAAACGTAAGCCTTTTGAGAATATTTTCCTATTTTCTCAGATTTCAGACGCTACTAACATCTGGGAAAAATTTTTGTATTTTTTTTCCGCCAACTATAAAATGTTTTATTTTGAACATAGAAATGATATGTAAATTTATTTTGAAATCGAGAATGGTGACCAAAAAAAAGGTATTCGGTTTGACATGGAATGAACGATATACATTTTCATTTATTTTGTTTTTTTTTTTTGATTTTTTTTAATTTATTTTTTATGTTTTTTTTTAAATTAGTTTTGCTTATAGTTTCCATTTCATCTTTTTATTCTTTTTTAAAGTTGGGCAGTATAAAGACTTAGTACACATGTATTCTTTGGGATTTTGTAGTCAATTCGATTACTTCATGACATATTAATGTACATAAAATTAATTTATATTTAGAAACATAGAAATATCTAAATAAGTTTCTTATTTTTAAGATGGCAAATCTTCCATATTGTATTTTGTCACATCTAAAGTATACTTTGAGGCGTTTAGGTTTCATAGGCAAATTCCTCAAATTGCATTGATCTTAGTCCCAGTTTTTGTAAAACGTTTTCGTTCGTTTACGACGAATCATCCAAAATCAGTTAATTGATACGCGAAATAAGTGGGCAACAGGAGTCATTAATTCGTCACGTACTATAGGAAATCACGCAAATAGTTCGAAAACGTTTTACAAAAACAGGAGGTTAATGTTATTTTTGTTAAGTATTGTTTGGCATTTCACCATGGAAAGACTCACGCCTGAACAACGTTTACAAATCGTTCAACTTTATTACCAAAATGCACGTGCTGTCATGGTCAACATAATCGAGTCATCGAAAATTGGACTCAACGGATGGACCATCTGAGACGTAGCCGCGACCAACAATCACAATCTTCAATAGACACAATTTTCAAAAAATAAATGCCAAAGAATGTTCTTTCAAATGATAATAAACATTCCCCATTCAATTTGAATTTTCTGTTTTTTTTTCTTTAAAAAAGTAGGGAATCTCGAAATGGATCACCCTATACAAAACAAATAGAATATAAGAATATATTCCTTCCGGACGAAACGCCAAAATTTATCAGGTACGAACGATTAGGAATGAACTGTCACAAGCGAAAAAACAGTTTTCCGCGAACATTGATTGAACTTTTTTTGCACTTATCGATAAATATTAATTTTTTAATTGGGACATTTAAAAAAAATCGGGAAAATCGGTCCGAATAACCTAACTTGTTGAAATCAAATTCCTATTCGTTCGTCTCTGGCACTTACTCGCCACGGGAGGGAATGTCTTCTTATATTCTATTTGTCTTTGGGGAAGTATACTCATTTTGTCACTTCATTTGTAAAACCTTAAAATAATGATACGAGGCGCACGCATATACTATACTCGTAACATATGGGGGATTTCATGTCAAGTGATTTTTAAAAGCAAGATTAGTCCTATTGAATAGAAATTATAACAAAAAATTTCAACGAGATCTGCCAAGGAATGCCTGAGTTGGAGGCTGTTGAATTTTGAGATTTCGAAAGAAATGATGATGCTTTGATGCTTCTGCAAAAGCCATTTCCCAAGATCTTCTATCTCACTGTGTTCCGTCCAATCCAAGACGGTGGCCCCCTTCTGACCGTGGGGCCACATCCGCATGACGTACGGATTGCGTACACACCATGATCCGGACCATAGCGGGTTAAAAAAGGGTCCGCCAAATAACTTTTTTTTTTTGAAAATGCTATAAAAAAACTACTGAATATTTTCTCAAATTTCTTTTTTTATTTGAAAGTAAAATCCTTCCGGTTAATAATGGAAAATAATTTCATTCAAATGGCTGCCTCGTCTGGCCATACAGTAGCCTACACGATCGGTCCAATTTTTAAGCACATTATCGATTGTGTGCAGCTGTATTTCACCAATGGATTCACGAATGTTGCCCTTTAAAGCGTCAATTGTCTCTGGCTTGTCGGCGTAACACTTATCTTTAAGGGCACCCCACAAATAATAGTCCAACGGTGTCAAATCGCAGCTCCGAGGTGGCCAAACGACATCAGCTCTGCGGCTGATAATGCGATCTTCAAAAACAGGGCGCAAAACATCGAGTGTAGCTTCGGCGGTGTGGCACGTAGCGCCGTCCTGTTGAAACCAAATGTTGCCAATATCCTCCTCTTCAGTTTTTGTGAACAAAAATTCGTTCAACATGGCCCGATAACGATCGCCATTGACTGTAACGGCCACTCCTTGCTCATTTTCGAAGAAAAATGGCCCAATTATGCCTCTGGACCAAAATCCGCACCAAACAGTGACTCGTTTTGGGTGTATCGGCTTTTCAATGTATGCGTGCGGGTTTTCTGTGCCCCAAATGCGACAATTTTGCTTATTTACATACCCGCCAAGATCAAAATGTGCTTCATCTGAAAAGATGATTTTTTGGCAAAATCGGCATCTTCTTCTTCGGCATATTTCCCAGCGTTGTTCAAGCGTATACACAACCATATACGTTCAGCAGAAGGATAAAACTAATTATCTGTCAAATCAGACATCCGCTAAGTGTCACCATTCACGAAATAAGCACTAGTTGAAAAAAAAACGTTAGATTGCGGACCATTAAGTAGAGGGTGGAAATACCAGCTACAGAAAAATTTCAACAGCCGGCACATGCAAAAATTCAAATGATTTTCTATATATAGACATGTAGTGAACATATAAACAAATAAAATTAGTCTACTTACACAGTAAAAAAAGAGATTTATCTAGATCTAACTGCATCAATTTTTACATCAATCTCAATAACTTTATATAAAGTGTTAAAGTCCATGCACATTCTACGAATGGGCTCTGTCGAAGCATAATTTGTACTTTGAAAATCAATATGTAATATCTGGAAGGTCTAAATGGTACATTGAATCCAATCCTAGACAGAATAAAATTAGAGGGCACATTACTATTTATAACTTTCATCACCATGGTGGTGTTCAGCATAATACGCCAACTCTTAAGTGTAGGCAGTCTTATCAAACTCACCCTGTCAGTATAGGGTGGAAGACTAAAATCACTATTCCAATGAGGATGTCTTAAAGCGAATAATAACGACAACAGGGCTTTAGTGCGTTTGAGTATATGCAGGGCCACCTCAGCCTGGAATATACATATGTATTTCCTGACTAGTGGCCACCTGTCATATGTTGCCGAAAGAGCACTATCTCTTAAGAAGAGCTTTCTGGTTGCTAGAGGCATGCCCACATATTCCAATTCACCGGAGTAGGTGAGGGAGTTCTTAGTCTTGGAAGTTCATCTGATCTACAGTTCCTTGGTGTGGCCCGGCACCCAAATCAGTTGAATATTGAACTGTTCAGATATCTACTTAAGAGATCTGCGACAATCGAGAGCACGGTTTTTGAATTCAGGAATACAGTTTCCATGGACTTTATGGCAGCCTGACTATTTGAGAAAATATTGATACCGACTTTAGTAATTTTAACCCATTATTATATATAGGTAATAACTAAGATTAATCAGGAAGTCCTTTTGCAATGAATAGCTCAAGTTCCTAAGAAAAGACACCAAAGCCCACTTGGTTGTTAAGTTTGGAACGGTCTGTATAGAAGTTCACTGATCATGCCGTCTTGTCAAAAAATGAGTCTCAGACATAGTGTAATCTGCAATGCCCGGAATCCAGGATGCCATTGTGTCTAGCATGACACTATGTCTGCAGTCATTTCCTGACCAGAGTAACAATTCCCTCGAAGTAGAAAAGCAGTAGATGCGGCATAATGCTTGCTATAATGTATAGAGTTATTAAATACAGTAAACATTTAGCGACTCTGTTGGTGTTGTTTTCAACGCACCAATGATACACATAGCAGCCACTTACTGAATACTATAGTATCGCGAGAAGGTAGATTTCAGATATTGTTTGAGTGCCCATATGAAGGTCGATCTCAAATGTGTTTATTTTAGCCATAAATACATCAGTCTGCAAATCCAGCTTGCTTCCCGAAAGAAATGAGGGTCGCCAGCCGCCTTCCAAAAAAAGGGGATATACACAGAAGGTGTTATATTGATTCCTCTTCGTCTCCACATGCTTCTGCAAAAGTCATTTCCCAAGACCTTCTATCTCTCTGCGTGCCGTCCAATAAAACGGCGACCCGTCATGAGAGACATGATAAGTGAGACGTCCGGTCTTGATAACAACAACAGGGCGTGTGTGCGTTTTAGTTTATGCAGGGCCACATCAGCCTGGAATATATATATGTAGTTCCTGACTAGTGGCCACATGTCATATGTTGGCGTAAGGGCACTATCTGTTAAGAAGAGCTTTCAGGTTGCTAGAGTCATTCCCACATATTCCAGTTCTCGGGAGTAGGTGACATAGTTCTTAGTCTTGGAAGTTCATCTGCTCTACAGTTCCCTGGTGTGGCCCGGCACCCTAATCAGGTTCTGATATCTACTTAAGAGATGAAAATCTTGCAGTCACAGTTCGCAAAACTAAAGCATTTTTGGGTCGTCGTGAAGCACCTTGTCGGACCGCAATACAGAAATTGGTGGAAAAATTCGAGCTGTTGGGACAAGTTTGTGATGTGAAGAATAAAACCCGTGCACGTCGCTCAAGAACAACTGAGAATATTGCTGCTGTAGCCCAAAGTGTTGAAGAAAACCCAGGTTTGTCCATTCATCGTCGTTCTTTGGAATTGGGCATTCCACAAACGTCATTACACCGTATCTTGCATAAAGACTTGGGTCTTAAGGCTTATAAAGTTCAGTTAACACAAGAACTCAAGCCGGCCGATCATCAACAACGTCGTGTCTTCGCTGATTGGGTCGTTGAAATGCATGAAAATGATCCGGAATTCCATCGAAAAAGCATATTGACTGATGAGGCCCATTTCCACCTCGGTGGCTACGTCAACAAGCAAAATTGTCGCATCTGGGTCTCGGAAAACCCAAGAGTTATTGTTGAGAAGCCTCTCCATACTCAACGTGTGACTGTTTGGTGCGGTTTATGGTCCGGCGGGGTCATTGGACCTTACTTTTTCGAAAATGAGGTGGGATCAACAGTTACGGTGAATGGATTGCGCTATCGAGAGATGATTAATGATTTTTTATGGTCGGAGTTGGATGGATCTGGACAAAGTTTAATTTCAACAAGACGGCGCTACGTGCCACACAAGCAGCGAAACCATTGCTCTGTTGCGGGAAAAGTTTCCGGACCGAGTTATCTCTCGAAAAGGTGATCACAATTGGCCACCGAGATCTTGTGATTTAACACCTTGCGACTTCTTCCTTTGGGGCCACGTGAAAGATAAGGTCTACGCTAACAGCCCAGCGTCGATTCAAGACCTCAAAGATAGAATTCGTGAGGCTATCGAGGACATAGGTCAGCCATTTTGCGATTTGGTTATGGAAAATTTCATGAAAAGGATATGGTCCTGTAAGCGTGGTCGTGGTGGCCATTTGGCTGATGTTGTTTTTCATTATTAACAGTATACCTTCCTCTTTATTATGAAATAAACATCCGGCCATTTATCTCAACGAATGGAATTTTTCTTTGAATACCAAAATAACACCTCTTGTTGGAAACCCCTGTATATGTAATTAATAATAAATGCATATAATAGTTAATAATATGTACAAACAACGTCAAATCGCCATTTTCTGTTGTTGATTTGAAAAAATCTTAAAATTACGGTAAATGATGTCACTTCTGTCATCACTGATTCCACATTATATTTATGTACCTGACTGTCAGTTCGGGGTCAGTTTACTCTACTGCAATTTTTTTTATTTATTGTTGTCTAGAGTAGTTGCTTTATGAATTCCTTGTAATACTGATTTCATATTTGTTTTACCAAGTGCTATTTTCAATACGTGTCAATTAAAATTATAAAATTCAGAAAAACTTTATTGGTTTGTCAGACTGATTAAGGAAAAAATATCAAATATTTTTCAAATCCTATCATCGCTATAAAAGAACAACAACATAAATGGATCGTAGACACACATTTTATAGTACTCCCATTCAGTCGGCGATGGATAATCAACAGCGCAACATTAGTGAAGGCTTAGAGGCGGCGGCGGTGGCAGCCCATAAAAAAGAACAAAACCAATTGCGCAATTTGGCTTTGAGCACAAAATGGAATAATGGATACAGTGAGCAAAATACGATAAACAAAGAATATCATCACTTTGATTGGTCTAAATACTCCAGTGGTGGTGGTTTTCCTACATTTGAAGCTCTTAAGAACGCTTTTAAAGAAGATAAAAACAATGGCAACAACAGCTCAAAAACATCCAGGGAGTTTAGTCCATGCTGCTATGCCAACGATACGAATCGTTTCCTGTCTCAAAATTCCAAAAATGCCATGAAACGCCAAAGTTTCAATGAAGTAAAAGGCGATGAAGATCTAGAAGATGATGGTAACACAGCCGTCGCTACAGATGGCGGTATTAGAAAATTTAACCGTAGGCGCACTTTATTGTCAATGCCAAAAACCCCTCCACCTCCTAAAATAAATCCAAATTATTCACTTAATGATATATCGCCACGTTCGCATGCTTCATCCATAGCATCAATTGATGAGACTTTTCTGAAAGAAACAAGTCTTGGTAATTCCACGAAAATCTCATCAGCTATGTTGGCCGCTGAAGCTAAACTCCCCGGCGAGGATGCCGAGGAAAATATCCTTCTAGATCACACTAATCAAAATAAAATTCAGCCAAATGCCAAGAATGGTAGGTGGAATCAGGATTATCCGGCCACCTCGGAAGATCAAATGAATTTTATCATGTTAATTGGTCTTTTCACGGGACTCCTCATTTCGAAGGCTTTGCAGTATTTGCAATTATATTTCAGTTGGTTTCTTAATCAAGTTATGCAACTGAGGAATGCTGTTCTTGGCCCTTTGACTCTGTGGGATTTTCTCAGCATGGATGATGACAGCTGTCATTTTAATAGACGTACCAAATTGTTGCTGATGCCTTTGGTTTTAGCTTTTAGTCTATTATATTGTCTAATAGCGATTCTTCAATTTACTGTACGCTTTCTTTTGACCACCGCTCCTGGAGGTTTGGTGAAGTTCGTTCATAAACTTTACCAATGAAATGGTGGAACGATCAATATTTTTTGATTATTTCTTTTTTTATTTT
Source organism: Eudasyphora cyanicolor (assembly GCA_963930755.1). NCBI lineage: Eukaryota > Metazoa > Arthropoda > Insecta > Diptera > Muscidae > Eudasyphora > Eudasyphora cyanicolor. The sequence goes on along the minus strand of OZ005736.1, from coordinate 131,103,531 downwards.
TGTGTAGAGATTTTTAACATAGTTTGCAATTACCACATCCCTACTTACATTACATAATTTACAATTTGTTATTGAATTGGGAGGATTTTTAATAAAAATTTATCTGTTGTACCACAAACGATAAGAAAACAATTGATTTAACTCATTAACCCCCAATTTCACAACCTCCGGTTAGAGCTAACTCACAGTTAAAAAATAAAAATTGCATACAGTTTGACAGCTATAACTGTAGGTTAGCTCTAACTGTAGGATAACCGGAGATTGTGGAATTGGCCGTAATACTTATATATTACAATTGTATTACAATGTATTAGAAATTGTTATACTAACAGCACAATTATACTCTGTATCAGACCATCTCAAGCGTTTTGGCTTTCCCCTGCAGCTCTGCAAGTATTCTTACGTATGACTTGTTATAAATTTAATGTCGCCGTACTATAAACATTTTCTTTTTCAAATCTCAACGCCTTCCCCGGAGTAGATAAATTGATCTCCATTTAGAAATCCTGTCCTACATGAAATGTATACAACATTTCTATAACGTCCACCATAGGATGGGAAATACTAAATGAATTTACCTAACACTGATCTGATCCAGTAGGGAATGATTGATATTAGTTATTTTGGGTTAAATACACCAAACTATATTGCTGGATGTGGTATGTTATTATACGACAGCATCAGAGAAATATACTCCTTAGTAGCCAACCAATTTGGTTCGGTTATCTACACCTTTGTAAGTGACTTGACCAGATCTTCTTAATATAGGGCCAGTTGGAGTATCAACACCTTAGGTTAGGTTAGGTTAGGTTGAAGAGAGGAGACGTTTAAACGTCTCATGTCCATCGATATACACTTAAGCCAGTGGTTCGGCCTGTTGTGCGCTCTTTATTTACGAATTTTCTCAGTATCTTCCAGTCATATTCTCTGTGATGAGTCAAATCTGGTAATATGTCGGACCCGAAATGTTGGGATCTTGCATGTGTGAAAGCCGGGCAGTGACACAGAAAAAGTTCCATCGTTTCGATGTTTTCCCTGCATGCCCTGCATTCGTCGTTTCCTGCTAGCCCTATGCGATGAAGATGTGCTTGTAAGCTTGAGTGTCCCGTTAGAACACTCATCATCTTACTAATATCGATCTTGTTTAGTTTCAGAAGACTTCATGTTTTCTGTTCATTTGGGTCACCCCACAGCATCTTTGCAGTTGCTCCTACTGTTGCGCTATTCCACACAGTTTTGTGAGCCATCACTGCTTGGTGGCTTCGAAAGGTTTCCAATTTTCCAAGTTTATTACTCGAAGTTCTCTGCCCTTTGAAGCCAAGCTGTTTTGCCCGTTCATTTCCAATCACTCCGTTGTGTCCTGGTACCCAGCAAATACGCAATTTATCGTTCTTTTACATTCCAACACAGTTCTGGGTTTGACCCTTCCCGATGTTATTGCTTTAATCGCCATTTGGCTATCTGTGAAGATGTTGGCATATTTAGGCTTTGTGGTGTTACTGAGCCAGTTCACACACTCCGTGATTGCTCGATCTTCTGCTTGAAATACCGTGTTACGGTCAGGGAGGCGGAAATGAAGTTCGACTTCTGGTTCATCAATAAAAAGTCCCAGACCCCTCTTTCGTCCTCGCTTGGACCATCCGTGTAGCAGCTGGTTCCCACTGGCACATGGGCCAAAGTTCCATTTTCCCAGGAGCATCTGCCTGGCACAAACGTATCACAGGTAGCTGTAAGCCGTGTTTGAATGTGACCAACTAGAGATTCTAAAATCTTTTGATGGTACGACTTGTGGTCTCGATTTATCCATTCACCCATCACTTGTAGACGTCTTGCTGTGAGGGCTGCCTCATTCTTTATACGGATGTCTATTGGTTGGATGTGTAGTATAGTCTACAACGCTTTTGTTGGTGCAGTTCTAAATGCCCCGCTTATGCCTAGACAGCACATACTTTGATTTCTTGAATTATTTGCATAGGTATTACATTGCACTTCTTGTCCATTGATGTCCACCACACTACAAAGGCATAGGTGATTATTGGTCTTATCACGTTCATGTAAAGCCAGTGAGTAATATTTGGACGTAGTCCCCATTTTGAACCTATAGCTCTTCTGCACAACGACCAACATATGTTGGCCTGTGTAACTCTTTCTTCAACATGATCTTTCCAGTACAGTTTCTGATCCAAGATTACTCCCAAGTATTTTACCTTTTTAGTTATAGCAATTGTCTTATTCAGGAATCGAGGCCGGGTAAAACGTGGGATCTTCGTTTTCCTTGTAAATAGACATATTTCTGTTTTGTCTGGGTTAACATTTAATCCCCTTGGTTGTGCCCAGTTATATGCTATGTTAAGTGCCTCTTCAGCTCTTCTGCATAATAGATTTGGATGAAAGCCCCTTAGAAGAATTACAACGTCGTCTGCATAACAGACTGGTTTAAGTCCTTCATTGGTGAGGGCTTTTAGGAGACTGTGTATCGTCGTAACCCATAGAAGAGGCGATAAAATGCCCCCCTGAGGTATACCACGATTTACTTTGTCTCTAATTTTTATGTCATATGACCCACAAATAATCCACCTATTCCTTAGCATATTGTTGATCCAGTTTTTCAGCGCCCGGTCAACCTGAAACTCGTCTAAGGACTGGATAAGTGTATCGGTCTGTACATTGTTAAAAGCGCCCTCAATGTCTATGCAAACAGCAAGTATATACATTTCTTTACTGAAGGACTCTTCTATGTGGTGCACTATCTCATGCAGAGCTGTTTCCACTGATCTTCCTTTGACATATGCGTGTTATTTGAATTTTAGCCTGTCATCCGCTATTTTACCATGTTATCAATTATTCGCTCCAGGAAAGAAGTTAGGCTAATGGGTCGATAAGCCTTTGGGGTCGTATAACTCGCCTTGCCAGGCTTTGGTATGAAGACCACCCTTGATTCCAGCCAGTTTTTTGGGGTATAAGAATGGGTTAGGCATGCAATGAACACTCCAGCCAGATGAGTTAATACCAGATCCACCTCATTCTGCAGAAGTGCTGGAAATATTCCATCCGGTCCCGCTGCCTTAAAGGGAGAGAAACTTTTTATCGCTTCTTTAACCATACCATCTGTTATATCTGTAATAGGTACTTGATGCAATACATTTTCATTCTGTAACTGTTCCTCTGTTGGTCCAGCATTACCAGTCGGAAAATGAGTTTTCATCAAGAGCCTTACGGTACCCTCTATAGTTTCCATTCTTTTACCCGTGTCATCCACCAGTGTTTCGTTTTGGACATGAGTTTTTGAGAGGAACTTTTTCATTTTAGACATGCTGTTAACCCTGTCTACCTGTTCACAGAATAGCCTCCAGGAGTTACGTTTCGCCGATCTAATGATTTTATTGTATTCTTTGAGTCTTCTGTGGTAGTCGTCCCAATATACTGATCAACACCTTAGTTGAAGAAAAATTAGAATACCTACTGCTTGGTAAACGACCAGTTGGGTTATCTACACCTTTGTATACGACAAGTTGAGTTATCTACCCCCTGGTCGCATTGTCATGGTGCACAATGATTCGTCTTCTCTTGTTCGTTTTTCGAATTTCTCCGAAGACTTCAGGCAAACAAATTGTGGTGTACCATTCAGAATTGATTATCCTACGTTGTCCAAGCGGAACAGTCGTCACATGACCAGTTTTGCTTCGAAGTGCTTATTCCACGAACAACTTTCGTTGGACTTAGCTCGTCTTCGAAGACCCACACGGTCGATTGCTGTTTTGTTTCGGGCTCATACGCATAGATCCAAGATTCATCACCTATGACGATCTTATAAACGCCTTTTGAAGCACCGCGACCGTATTTTTTCAAAATTTCTTTGCACCAATCGACACGAGCCTTTTTTTGAGCGATTGTCAAATTGTGCGGGATCCAACGAGAACAAACCTTTTTTACGGCCGGGTGTTCATGCAATATAGAATGTATGCTGGTGGAAGAAATGCCCAAGGATGCCTCTATCTCACGGTAAGTCACATGACGATATGCATTATCAGTTCTGGCACAACGGCCGTTTTTGGACGACCTTCGTCTTTGAGCGAGCGTCGGCCACGATTGAATTCATTAAACCAGTTTTTCACAGTGCTATAGGATGGTGCTTCATCGCCATACAAAGATTTAAGTTCATCGATGCACTCTTGTCGTAGTAATCCACGTCGAAAGTTGTGAAAAATTATCGCACGAAAATGTTCACGAGTTAATTCCATTTTTTTGCAAATTGATTGTTCAAGTCACTGTAAACAACACAAATGATGGTCGTACGTCAAAACGTTCTGAGTACGTTTATGCTAAAAAAATGTCAAACTTTCCAATGGAAATGTCTTAGTGTTGCCTAGGCCAGAAATATATATAGCAACCCTCGTAACTATATTTTTTTTCCTGGAACTACGTGTAAGATATTTTTATAAAAAGAAGAATACATACACGGAGAAAAAAACAGGAAACAAAATATGTTTGGGAGCAAAACTTAAATAAAATATACTTTGGCGCAAATATTTAATATTTATACATATATCGGAAAAAATGTTTGAATATCTCGTTTATCAATATTATTTTTTTTGGAATTTTGATGCAGATTATCCTAAAAAACGGGGAAATATTTTAAAAAGGTTACAGAATATGTTTTTCGACTTATAGGACAAAAGTTAATGTTCCCAAATATAATATGTTTCCGGAAAATATATTACAGAACCGATTTTTTTTTTCTTAGGGTACACAAAATTTCGAAGCAATCAAAACAGCGATGTCAAAAATTTTACCGTTTGACATGAAATGATTTCTATGTACTATTATCGTGAAAATAACACACAAATATTCGTTATTCTAAAACAAGAAGGAGCTAGATATTTTTTTATCACTTTAGAATGTCAAAAAAATGTTTTTTTTTAATTATATGGAATCAAAAATATTTTAATAATAATTTAAAAATGTTTTTTTAATTATATGGAATCAAAAATAATTTACTATGAAGATATTCCTTCAGGCCGAAATGTCAAAATCCGTCAGTTACGAACGAATAGGAATGAATTGTCACACGCGAAAAAAGCCGTTTTCCGCGAACATACCTTACATTTTTTTGCACTTATCGATTAATATTACTTTTTTAATTGTGACTGTTACAAAAAATTCGGGAAAAACGGTCTGAAAATCCGCGAAAAACCTCATTCGTTGGAATCAAATTCCTATTCGTTCGTAACTGACAATTACTCGCTACAGGAAGGAATGTCTTCTTATTGTCTTCTTATTGTTTTTTTTTATGGAATAGTTTTACAACCTTTTAGATTTCGAAATTTTAAATTTTGTTTTATATATTCATAGATATTTCTTAAAAAATATTATCCATAGGCGAGGTCAGCTAGTGTAGAAAATATGACGTACATATAATATCAATATTATTCGAATTAGACTGCTTTCAAATTAAAACAACTGTCATAGTAATCTTAGTAGAACAAAAATGTATTGTCCACATATAACAATCATAATTATCGTAATACCAGTTGAACTAAAGGCACCATCACCACCACCACCGCCATTCCAATCACATTCACACCATTGGTATTCATTTAGATGTATACATACATTTGTATCCTTACAACAAACATACATACATACATACGTACCTGCATCCATTCATTAATTGATTGTTGACTTCTTTTAATTGAGTTCAATTTTTGTTTTGTTTTCTGGTTTTATGTGTCTGCACTGCTTTTTTTCCTTTTATTCTATTTTATGCCCCCCCCCCCCCCCCCCCCCCCTCAAATTAAAAACGCAACCCCAATATGTTTTGTATTAACCCCACTCGCCTCAAAAAGAAAAATGTATTTATTACGCAAAGCTTTATATACGAGGTATGTTCAATACAAAAGGTGATTTTCTGAAATTTCTTTTTCTGTTGAAGAGACCTCGTATGAATATATTTATTCTCTTTTTTAATTTTGACGTTCCATAACTATTCGTCAGCTTTGTTTTTTTTTTGTTTTTCCTCAAAATAAAAATAAGAAAAAATACGAGAGTATTTTAAATTGATAATAATGTCGATTAAAAAAAGCCTTAAATTATTTGTATTATTGTATCTCATTTTAACTACAACCACAACAACAACGCCAACAAAAACATAGATCGAATCCTGGCACACCCACACAGCCAAGGAGGCCCGATTTCATAGGCTTGAATCAACAACAACAGCAACAACTTGCGAATCCACAAAATCCAACGCAATCATATTACGAATATACAACAAATGTTGGTCCAGCATCATCTGCAACGGGTCTGCCGCCACAACATCCCCAATTACCAACAATACAGCAGCAACAACAAATGTTGATGCAGCAACAACGTGCCATAATGCAACAACAGCAACAAGGTAAGAGCGATCTCTATAACACATAATACATATTTTCCAATTGAAGAGCAATTGAAATTTACCAATTCAAAAACAAAGCCAACTGAAACTCCAAAAATCCTAACCATTTTCAACTATAATTCAAAACGAATTTAAGGCCGGGTTAGGCAAACTTAACCGTAATTTACCTTAAGCGCCCCCGTAACGTTGCACGCCGAAGCAATTACCCAAAAATTGAAAAAACGAGCTGTTTCACTCGGGCATTCACTACAAAAATAGCAACAAATTAATTTTATTTTATATTTATTTGCTACTAATTTATCATTTTATTACTTATTTATCATTACTTTTCAAAAGTTTCGCATAAATTTATTCTTTTTTCATTATTTTACTAATATTGTGTGCAAATGCACGTAAACGTACCGTGCAAATCAAATTTCAGCAGATTCAGCCGTCCGTTTACAATTCGTTTCCGTTGGCTAATCGTTTACATAGATTTCCATATGTCAGATTGAATCAGCTGATTCGTTACGCTACGGTGTGTTACGGTTGCGTTCGCCTATCCCAGCCTTAAATCTATAAGACCGGGTATAAAATACATCTTCTAAAACGCTTTGATTCCTAATCGAAAGAAAGCAAGTAAAAAAGTTTCAGTCGTGTAAACTGAGTTATGTATAACCTGTGCGCAATGTAATATGTGTAGAATATGTTATGCCAAAAAGGTCGAAACATTTTACTCAGTTCTAAGATATCTAAAATATAAAAACATTTAGATGCTTGTTACAGATGTTATGGGGAAGTTGTGTTACAATGAAGCTGTCAATTTGTGTGGGCGTACCAGATGGACCTTGACAAATATGCATATTTTCCAATGAACATTACCTACAGGGTTGCTGATGAATATTGCTACATTAAGAAACTCAAATAACTTTTTTTCGGTGTATGGAATTCATTTTTCTTTTATTCATGTTAAAGCCCATTCAATCTTATTAAATATAGCTTAATTGGTTTTAACAAGTAAGAAAGTTCAGTCGGGTAAACCGACTAATGAATCCCCTCACCTTGAGTATCAAAAAAATATTAGTAAATTTATTTATTTTTTGTTTTATTTAAATTATTATTAATTTAAATTGCATTTAATAACTGAAATTAAAGTTAAAAGCTGTTTACTTTTGTTACAAAATGGTCCATTTGTGTGAGAGGTACCAAAAGGGGCTTCCAAATAACGGTCACTTTTCTCTGGACTCTAGGTACTATAAAAGCATTACACTGTACACAAATTTAAGTATTTGTATGCACTGGTATTAAAGTTATAATCTGGTAACTTTTGGTATAAAATGGTCCATTTGTGTGAGCGGCACCATTTTTCTCTGGACTCTAAGTATAAAAGCATTACACGGTACAAAATTTCAAGTCTTTCTATGCACTGGTAATAAAATTATAGGGCCTTATTCATAAAAATTTAAAGAAGGTTTGAGGAACGCTTTAGCAGTTTTAAAGCGTTCTTCAAACCTTCATTAAATTTTTATGAATAAGGCCATAAGCTTTTAACTTTTGGTGCAAAATTGTCCATTTGTGTGGGAGGTACCAAAAGGGGCGTGGCAACTTGGCCCATTTTTCTCGAGGTAATAGTGACTAATAAACTAATACTATGTTTAGAATTTCAGAGGATTCAAATAAGTAGTATAGAAGTTATTAAATAATCAATATTTCACTAAATGTTAACCCTTTGTGGGGGAGGTACTAGTACTTAGCCGGAGATAGAAGAAAATATTACCACATACCAAATTTGAAGTCAATCGGTTAATCTTTCGAGAGTTATCGTGCGCACCAGCCAGCAGACAGACAGACGGACGGACGGACATTGCTCATTCGACTTAAAATGACGCAAAACGGACATCAGCCGAACGTACTTAGGGTCGTAAGTCACTCCTTCGATGTGTTACACTTTTGGTTCGTAGAAAATTATATATACCCTCCGTGGGGGCGTGGCAACCTCGCCCATTTTTCTCGAGGTAATAGTGACTAATAAACTAATACTATGTTTAGAATTTCAGAGCATTCAAATAAGTAGTATAGAAGTTATTAAATAATCAATATTTCACTAAATGTTAACCCTTTGTGGGGGAGGTACTAGTACTTAGCCGGAGATAGAAGAAAATATTACCACATACCAAATTTGAAGTCAATCGGTTAATCTTTCGAGAGTTATCGTGCGCACCAGCCAGCAGACGGACGGACGGACATTGCTCATTCGACTTAAAATGACGCAAAACGGACATCAGCCGAACGTACTTAGGGTCTTAGGTCACTCCTTCGATGTGTTACACTTTTGGTATGTAGAAAATTATATATACCCTCCTCTCTAAGGTGAGGGGATAAACGCAATGGAATCTTACCAAAAAGTTGTTCATTACTGCTTGGAGAGTTAGACAGGAATAGCCGCAAATATTTCTCGAATGGATTGTTTAGTTCATTCAAATTTGTGGCTTTTGGTTTGTAGTCTTCCTCTTTGCAATAACCCCACAAGAAAAAGTCAGGTGCAGTAAGTTTAAGCGACCTGGGGCCAACGGAATGTGGGGTTTCTGGATATCAGCTTATTGGAAACTTTTCGTCGCATTTCTGTCATAACAGGCCGGGCTATGTGAGAAGTTGCACCATATTGCTGAAACCACACAGAATTGGAAGAAATGCTCATTAGAAAAGCTCTCTCAACATGCCCAAGTAACGGTCTCCAGTAATCGTAACGGTGTAACTGTTTTCTTCAATGAAGTAGGGCCCGCAATGCAGCGTGATGAAACTGCACACCACACTGTGACACGATGTGGATGCAATTCCGTCTCATGGAGTATCTGTGGGTTGAATGCACTCCATATTCGACAATTTTGTTTGTTTATGTTGCGGTTTAAATCGTAATGCGCCTCGTCAGTCATGAAAAGGCAGTTCAACTTGTTTCCTTCCTCTTCCCCCATTTGAAGCATCTTCTGGCATAATTCCAAGCGAATCGGGAAGTCTGCTGCGTTCAGTTTGTTGGCCATTTGAATTTAATATGGCAATAACTCAAAATGTTTGTGCATAATTGACTGCAATGACTGTCTGCTTATACCCATTTGAGCAGAAAGCTTCTTGTCGAAACTCTTGGATTGTTGTATATGACAGCAGCTACAGCAGCGATTGTTTCCTCCGTCTGAACTGAAGGGTTTCGATGGTAAGGTCTGTTGACTGTCCCATGCTCCATGCTTAACAAGTCTCATTATGGTCCATCTGCTCGGAGGATTGCCGCCAAACATGCGCCTATACTCTCTTTGAACCGAAACTACGGACTCCAAAGCGTGATAGCGGCGGACAATCCAAATTCTTGTTTCAGTGTCCCAGTTAATCATTTTTGTTAAATCTAAAAATCAATCTTTAAAATAAAAATTAACCAGATTCATTAAATAGAGCAAAAGTTATTACATTTTTTTTTTGGTAGCGGCTTTCATCTGCCACCGTGTACTTTAAAGACATTGTACTGTAATGATTTCACTATGCAACAAAAAACTTTTTTTTGTATCCGAGACCTAAAAACTTTTTTTGTATAAATTAAGGCATACTATTTTATGAAACTAAAACAAAAATGTTTTTATGGTAAAGCTTTTTTTATTTATTCAAATTTTACCTTTAGTATTTGGACAATATTTGAAGTATAAGCTACATTACTTTCACGTAGAAACGGAAGTTTAGGAACTGTCAATTAGAAGAATTAGAAACAATTAGAAAAAACTTGATTTTTTTAAAATCGCTAAATGTTGACCCTTCGTGGGGGAGTTACTCGAAGGAGTGGACCAACATAGTCCATCTTTGACCTTTGTAGAAACGGAAGTTTAGGAACTGTCTTTAAAACAATTAGAAAAAACTTGATTTTTTTAAAATCACTAAATGTTGACCCTTCTTGGGGGAGTTACTCGAAGGAGTGGACCAACATAGTCCATCTTTGACCTTTGCCTAAGATCGAAAAAAATATTGACACATATCAAATTTGGTCCATAAATGAGGAATTTTTTAATAACATGAATACAGCTCCACCTATCGGATCAAGATACATTAACGCATACTCACATTGATATAAATATATAATGTGTAAAAATAACATCAATCGGTCAAGCCGTTTAGAAGTTGCATTAGTCCAGCAACGAATCTTTTCTAAAAAAAAGATTTTGCCCTGTCAGAGAGGGCTAGCAAAAAGCTAGCCTTTTAACTCACTAAGAAAACTAAAAACAAAGAATACATTCATTCTTTGAGTTAGTCGAACTCATTTGGAACTGCTTTGAAATAACATTTGCTACGGCCCAAAAATGTAACACATCGATGAGTGACCTAAGACCCTTTTGGTGCCTTCCACAAAAATGTCCACATCATATTAATATTGATTGAATAGCTCATAACTTTAATACCAGTTCACGTAAACATTTACAATTCGGTACAATGCAATTTGTACTTTTCTGAAAGTGCACAATTTTTAGGAATAATTCTAGATAGGAAAATGTTATTTAGATTTAACGTATTGGAACGTGTAAGGAAGGCCAACGTCGCCTTATATTCCTGCAAAAAGGCTGTAGGGTCGCGGTGGGGACTCTCTCCTAAAATCGTCCACTGGATATATATAGCAGTAGTTCGTCCAATACTGTTATGCGGTATTGTGGTATGGTGGACGGCAACTGACAAACTAACCATCACCAACCTACTAACAAAGTTTCAGAGAACTGCCTGCCTGAGCATAAGCGGAGCCTTAAGGACTACAGCGACCGAGTCTCTACAAGCCCTACTCCATATACTGCTGATTAATATTGTGGCGAGAGAAGTTGCAACCAAAGCGGCAATAAGATTAAACTGCCTATCAATGTGGAGGTACAAGAACTATGGTCACATGAGGATATCAAAGTGTAGTGCTATGGTAACCGACCGAGTGGACTATATACCAACTGTGTACACCTTCGAGAGAAATTACATCACTATGATTCCCGCCAGAGATGAATGGGTTGGAAGAATACCAGGTAATAGAAACCATCTCCACTTTTACACGGATGGTTCGAAGCTTGATGAAAAGGTTGGATTCGGAGTACACTGTGCAGAGCTTAGATTGGATATAGCTCACAGACTACCAGATACCTGCAGTGTCTATCAAGCCGAAATAATGGCAATATGGGAAGTAGCCAAGTGGCTGAGTCGCATCGCGTTGTCATTTACTCGGACAGCCAGGCTGCCATCAATTCTCTGGAGGCAACATCCCTAAATTCACAAACAGCCCTCGACTGCCGCAGATCTCTTAACGAGATGGCTGAGCAGTTTAATATACACCTCATATGGGTGCCTGGACATAGGGATATCCCGGGGAACTGCCGATGAACTTGCTAGGAAAGGGACGACATTACAAATTCTCGAAGAATTTGCATATATTGGTGCGCCACTATCCACGTGCATGCTTTGGCTTAGGCAATCAGGCAGTCCAACGAAAGATGGACAGAAATCGGCACCTGCAGGGTAGCTAGACAAATCTGGCCAAGGTATGACCTGAGAAGGTCAAAATATCTCCTCGCACTAGAGAGGAAACGATTGTCTACGTTAGTACAGGTTCTGACGGGACACTGCTTGATCGGCGAACACGCCAAAAGATTGGTTATTGACTCCAATGACTTCTGCCAAAGCTGTGGAGATGAGGAAGAAGTGGAGAGCATTGAGCACTTGCTTTGCGACTGTCCCGCTTTGAGTAAACGACGACTGGTCATACTGGGGTCGGCCTTTTTAGGCAGCCTAACAGATCTTTCCAGTACTGATATTCGTACTATCGATAAATTTATATATCAAACAGGTTGGTTTCGATGAGAGCATTTCAGCCCGTGGTAACACTAGGACCCAAACTGGTCTATGTGAGCTTGTAAAAAAATACGGCTGCCACCCTAACCTAAACCTAAAACCTATTCTAATATTCTGAAATTCCACACATAGTGGAATAGCCGCTATTACCTCGAGAAAAATGGGCGAAGTTGTTACGCCTGCCACACAAATGGACAATTTTGCAACAAATTTTGCACACTAATAAATCTTAATAGAAATACTTGAAATTTCCTACAGTGTATTGCTTTTATAGTACCTAAATTCCAGTGAAAAATGAGCGTCATTGACACGCCCCTTTTGGTACCTCCCACACAAATGGTTGATATTAATGCCATTTAAATTGATAATAATTTAATTAAAAAAAAACAAAAATAAATCTACGAATATTTTTTGGTATGGGGTATCTACTTTTCAGCGCAAAATATGCGTATTTGTAAGCCCCTTCTGTCAACCCCCACCCAAATTGACAAATGCATTTGAACACAACTTCCCCAAAACTTCTGTAACTAGCGTCTAAATGTTTTCATATTCTGTATGAAAACAGAATATGAGACCTTTGCTAAGATTGTAGACTGAGCAAAATGTTTCCATCTTCCGGCTCCCGCATAAAGCGTCATAGTTCATATTGGTAAATGAAATATGGTATGTATACTCAACTGCAATTTTCTTACTCGTTTATATTTCTATCGGAATAATAACATTGTGCTCGAAATGGACACATTAAAAATGTAACAGAAAGGATACCCTATTTGGATATACCTATATCAACCATGCTGAATTTAAAGAGAAAGTCTTCGGAATAAACGTTTCAGTCCAAAGAACAAAATAAAAGGAACCCTTGGAGAAATGTTTCTCGGTCTCGCTTCTCATCCAATTGCCCCTAAAAAATTGCAATCAAATTTTTTCATATGTCAAAAGTCATAGAAATCGTTGACACTTTTAGTTGCTGCCTTTGAGAAAAATATTGGTATGGTTTGGGTCCCTCCTCAACGGTTTCATGAGAAATAAGCAGATTTCAAGTTAATCAGGGTTGTTGTGGAATCCGATTGCTGTCGGAATCGAAATTGAAATCGAGGGAAAAAAGGCTTTCTGTGACACCAAATTTATTTTTCTCGTTGTGGAATTCGACTGTTGTTCGAATCGGAATTGAAATCGAAAAAAAATAAACTTCTGTGACACCAACGTTTTTTTTCTCGGTTTCAATTCCGATTCCGACAACAATCGGATTCCACAACAAGCCTGATTACATAATTTGTGTATGATTACAAAACTTTGTGGCCAGAAATCTCGAAAACATGTGCTAACTTAGAAAAACGGCTGCAACCACTGAATTCAGGATGGGAGAAATAGATATACAATTCATAGGGTCTCCATTCTGTTACATTTTTGGACTAGCGCAGTGTTATTGAAAAAGGAAAAGTCAATATCAAACACAATTTCTTGAATACCAAATGACATAATGTAAAATTTATTGCAGATTTTTAAGCGGTCCATAGATATTTTCTTAATTTCAAAATTGATCTTTTCCGATTACTATTTAAAGTTGTTTTTTAAAGCAAATTTCTAATCCATAATTGAATTTCTTTTCCCTACAGGGGCCATTAACATTCAACAACAACATGCGGCTGCATTGGCCCAACAACCCTATGGAGGAAGTCCACAACGCCGTTTCCTCTCCGAAGGTGAGCTGGTACGCCAGAGTAGCGGTGCTGTTGGCACCACTGTGGGTGATTTATCCTATGCCCGTTCCAACAATACCGTGGATAATATCCGTGAATTGGCTGGTAGTCCACAGCGTGGTGTCTACATGTGGAAAGATACCTCACCCGGCTTCCAGGGTAGCACAGGAGGTGGTCATGGCGGCGGCGGCGGCGTTGTTGGTGGGATGGTGATGGCGCCACCCTCATCTATGGGAGGCGTTGGGATTGGCAGCAGTGCGGGCACTATGCCAACCAGCATGCAGCATCATAGTGCAGCAGGCGGGCCTCAATACATCACGGTAGCGGGTGGTGCCCAACAGGGACATCCACTCATACTGGCGCACTCTCGCATGCAGCCTGGTGTCGTGCACGACTTCCAACAGCAACAACAGCAGCAGCAACAGCAACCACATGCGGTATTCCATCGTTCGAATCCAACTAGTCCTACAACATTACCTTCGGCTTCAACAACGGCTTCCGCACCGGCCTATATGTTAAGATATGGCGGTGGTACTGCTACAGTGTCATCACAATCCCAGCCCCAGCCGCTGGCCAGTTATAGTCAAGTGCTGGGCAGCAGTGGTAATCCCGCGGCGGCTGGTGGTTCATCACAAGGTTATCAACCCAAAATACATGGCGGTGTTCCCGTCTTTCCTCCCAATCCCCAGGGCATGTCAGCCAATACACAACCCTCGCCTCAGATTAAACGCAAACAAACCCCCACCCGACCAATGTCTTTTGTAAGAGCACTCGAAATGACCGATTCTATGGAAATGCAATCGCTGGAGCAGCAGCAACAGCAACAACAACACCATCATCAACATCAGCAGCAGCAGCAACAACAACAGCGTAACAATGGTGCCATTATAACGGGTCAAGGCGGAGCCGCCCCACATTTAATGGGTGGCCGGGCGAACACCACCACGCCCACACCAGATCGTGCCAGTGTTTACGATATGAACTATGAAATTTCCGTATAACCCGTGCTGGTACCGGTCGTTGTAGCCCCACCCGCCCCCTCAACGGTCCTGCACAACGCCTATGGGCATAAAAAACTAATGGCGACGAATAGCATTGGTGACGTTATTGGTGGTACTGGTGGTGGTGTCGGCTGTCCATTGACCAAGAAATCACTTGTTGTCAGCAGTAGCAGCAGTGGCAGTAGTAATAGTGCTGGTAGTGTTATTGTTGGTGTTGGTGTCGGTGTCGGTGTTGCCGCTGCTGGTTCAGAGCCGGCTGCCTATGCTTCCGTGGCTGTGGTAAATAATGCCAACTCTACAAATGGTGGCACAAGTAGCCATAGTGTAAGACAACCAAACAAAAGAAAATTCTCCACTTTCTTCTAAGGGTGAACTCCCGCCCACTCCCACTTCCCCCGGAATGAAGTGGAGAAAGGATAAAATCTAGCAAAAAAAAAAAACACACCCACAATCTGGCATATTCCTCCTAGTCCTAAAACCCGCCTATACACTACTACTACTACTGATCTGATCTTATACTATGTCTCGCTTCGATACTGCTCTTCAGTAAGAAAACAAAAGTAAAAACCAATCAACCTCCCAAAAAACAAAACAAAAACTAAACAATTGTTGTATATAAATATTATATTTTGTATTTAATTTAGTTTAACAAATTATGGCAATTTTTTTTTATTTAAAGAACTAAAACAACAACAAATACTAAAAAGCAAAGCAAACCTCCCCCTCTATACAATCATATGAAAAGTAAATTGTATTTTAATACTATTAAAGCTAAACTCTAAACTAAGTGAAATACACCTACTTATCTCTAGGCTCCCCCTCCCTGGCTCCTCTTCCCTCATAACCTCCTCTCTCTTGGGGTATAATTTTGCATACTTTGGTTGTAGAGAGATGTGTTGGAGTTGGTGATGGTGATGGTGATTATCTTCGGAATTTAGTCGTTTATCGACATTTTGTTTTGCAAATAGTTAAAGAATTTTCGTTGCCAATCGATTAAAATAATCGACTATCTTATATAGGAAATGTATTATAAGAAATGTTTAATTTTGATATTGTGGAATTTTATGTTGTAGAAATTAGAGCTTCAGAAAAGCTTTATATGGTTACCTTGATTCAGAAAGGGTGTAACCGACATTTATCGGAATTGCGTTTTGTTTTAAGTATTCTGATAGAATATCGAAATAATTTTCTGTTACGCCCTTTATGAATTAAGGTAACGATATGCAATTGTTCTCCAGGGAAAACATTAGTTAAAGAAAAATGTGTATAGCAGTTAAAAAGAAACATATCGATGGCTTATATCAAAAGTGGATATTAAAAAGGCCAAATTTTTCAGGAGAGCAAAAAAACTGCTGAAATTTATTATTTTGCGATAATTTTGATATGATATGAAATAGGAATTCGAAGGAATATATTATATACTTTCGTATACATAATACATATCATATAAAAATTATCGCGAAATAATAAAATGCAACAGTTTTTTTGCGCTCCTGAAAAATTGGGTTTTTTAATATAGCCACTTTTGGATAGAAGCCATCGATATGTATATATGTATATGAAACGATCAAATTGATAAGACAGAAAAATAAATAAAAACTGATTTAAATCACAAAATTTAGTTGAATCAATAAATTTGTTAATTGGAAATGCTGCTATCACGAATATTCCATTAAAAAACAATGATTTTCATAAGAAATGCTTTTCGTGTCGTTTTTTAAACTAATTCAGTTAATAAAACAATTGAAATTTTACATATTTTTAAGATTTCAATATTTTTTTTTAATTTATTCAATTAATAAAAAGCATGACCGATTTTCAAAAGATAGATAGATTCCAAAAATTCCTCTTTGTAAAACACAACTAAGCTATACCATAATCAAATAATCACCTTGGCAAATGTTTAAATTTTTTCCCTTGTTTAATTCTTCGCAAAAATGTTTTAACACGAAAGTAATAACGTCGGCATGCTGCATATCCAACCAATTCAATTTTCGATACATCTTGTTATCTAAATCTAAAGGCACTGTTTAAACGAGTCATATCTTCACAACGTTTTCTTTTAATTTATAGAGTATAACTTCTCATATAAATTAGTAAAGAAAACATTCATTTAATCTTTTAATCGATTCAATTAATCTTTTAATTTGTTAAATTAGCCATTAATTGATTCAGTTAACCTTCTAATTGCTTCAAGTAACAGTGTAATTGATTCAAATAATCGTTTAATTGCTTCAATTTACTATTTAATTGATTCAAATAATCGTTTAATAGCTTCAATTAACTGTTTAATTGATTCAAATAGTCGTTTAATTGATCCAATTAACCTTTTAAAAGATTCAATTAATCGTTTATATTTCTTTTTAAATTTGATTGATTCAATTAATCTTTTAATTAATTCTACAAATTTAGTTTTTATAACAACAATGTCCAACGAGTTTTTTTTTGGCGAGTATAGTTCCCTTCCCAAATCATAACCCTCGAGGAGAATAAGAAATCTTTCAAAGAATAATTTTAATTGAAAGCGGACAGTCTGAGTTTTAAAATATTCTACATAGATGTCCCCCACTATATTTCATTAGTGGTCTTCGTAGAGTCGGTCCTGAAAAAATCAACTTTTTAGAGGTCTATTTGTTCACTGTTTGAACAAATTATATGAAGAAATGGCAACAGGTAAAAAAAACATTGATCAAGCCCGGCCTAGGACGCTACAGACCTTTGAGGGATTTGTTCTACTTATTGAGGGTTATTAATTGGTGCATAAATCGTTCAGTCCCAGGCCTGCTATCTTTGTTTTGTATCAAAGTTTTTCTTTGGGTAGAACATTTGGCACATTAAACGTGAATATATTAGTTCCGCGTTTTCAATGGCCAAGTAAAATAAGCGGTGTTCCTTTTTATATTTGAATGTTAAAACTTTCAAAAGTTTTCTTAGTTTTTCCTAAAAAATTGAAGATACGTGTTCCATAAGTTCTACAAAAATATTCCTCATACGATTTTATTGCGGACAATGTTATTTTTAGTCATTTTCTACAAACTCTTTGCGGAGTTTTATTAATGCTATACAAAACTAATTTTTAAATACTAAAATTGTCCAAAAAGTCCGATGTTAAATGAAGCTATGAGCCTGAGATGTTGCACTCAGTGTTTTTAATCAGTTTCCACACAATATAATTGGCTTATAACCGATATCGGACCGATCTGATATAGTACCACACCTCTTCACAAACAATCTCTTGGGAGAAAAAGTAATAATGGTGTTTATTAGCACAATATCAATAAATAATAATAAAACACAATAAAAATAAAAAAAACTATTTAAACCTAGCCACAATTTACATTGCAATGGACCGAAAACTTCCAGAGGTCAATGTAATGTTTAAATCTGATATAGTGTCTAATAGACTCCATTTCGAAAGTCTTTGGCCCGCCGAATCCGAATATGACATCGAAGCTTCTCTACCGCTTCCCTTTTTGGGTTACGTTAGGATTAATTTTCGAAAATTTTAATAAAATAAGTCCCTCATACATTCTCGTAATTGGAAGCGGAGTAAATATATTTATCTTTGACCTATATCGACATTTCATGTTATCAGGAATACATTCAATTGCATATTTTTGGAACAATTTTAACTTTTTTAATGTAAATCTACCCCTTTTTTAATTCTGCCAGTTTATTTTAGAAACTCTTCTTTGTGCCTTCTTTTATGGCGATTTCGTTTCTGGTGAAAGTGAAGCATTTTCTTTAACCTTTTGCCGAAAACTGCACTTTTCTAAAGCATTTTGTAAATTTGAAAACTGAAGGTAAGATAAATTCGAGGGACTACATCATGTCAACTAAAAAGCTGCAAATATTCTCTAGTATTTCACGTCGAAGGGGTAACATTTTCACCAGAAACGAAATCGCCATTAGTTTTCATTATAAAACATTCATTCAAAATCAACATATAATAAAACATTCAATCAAAAAATTTATTGAATCAATTAATGTATATAATTGAAAAAATTAAATTTTATGATTCTAAATTTGATTCCTTTTCAACTAAAACGTAAACTGAATAAATGAATAATTATTTGAATCTATTAAATAATGGAACTTGAATCATTTTTATAAATGAGTCGCTTTTTTCGCAGTGTTGTAGTTATCTTTCTCAACAAACAGTAATCACCTTACAACCCTAACTCACCTCCCTAGCACACTGTGCAAAATATAACCCGTGTCCAAGAAAAAACCCCCTCTCTTTTGTATGTATATTAATTCAGAAAATAATGGAAAAAACACCCCCTATATATATATACACCTATCTATGTATTTATACATATATATATATACGCATATGTTTTATAAATTCTTAAAAGAAAAACAAAAACGAAATTCAACAATCAAAATAAGAAATATTTCTTCAGCCATCTTCCTTACAACCTATCTATCTATATATACTTATATATAAATATAATTTTTATCGATAGTAACAACAAAAGTTAAACAAGAAAATATTTTATTAGAATTGTTTTTATTTAATTTTCGTTTAACATTTAAAGTTTAAGCATTTATTAGTAATTTCTTTTTATGTTTAACATTATACATATAAAAAAATTGTTCTATTAATTTTAAGTTTTTTTTTAATTCGTAAATAATTGAATTCTTATTTAAGTTTTTATTTAAACAAAGGAAGCGCCGAAGAGAAGAACAAGAGAAGCAAGCAAGAAAACTACACCGGTTTTTTTTTATTATTTTGTAATACCAATGTGTTTTTATTACTAAAGTAAAATCTATATATAAAAAAATATAAATTAAGTAAATATTTATGTATTTAAAATTTTAAATAAATCTTTTATTCTTATTTGTGTATGTAAATTAGAATTTTGAATCCATCCATTTTCAATTTCATCATTAAAAAAAAAACATTGAAGAAGTAGAAGAAGAACAACAAACCAAATGAAACATCATCCCTCTCATCCGTCTACCAGTGAAAATAATTAATGAAACTGAAGTGTTTTTTTATGTTGTTAAATAATACCGATAAAAATGTCATAAACAAAAATAAAATGAATGAAAAAATGCAATCATATAAATTAAAATGCCTTTTAAATCATATAATGTTATTTCTTTTCTTTTGCTTGTTTGCCATTAA
Source organism: Eudasyphora cyanicolor (assembly GCA_963930755.1). Lineage (NCBI taxonomy): Eukaryota > Metazoa > Arthropoda > Insecta > Diptera > Muscidae > Eudasyphora > Eudasyphora cyanicolor. Next base: position 131,083,467 of record OZ005736.1, on the reverse strand, counting down.
AAAAAAGTTATTTTAGTAAAGCAATGTTTGTTTTTAAGGTTTTCCTTTTTTTCACTTAACATATGGTGAAATTTTTTTGTTAGATCAGTCATATTTCAGTGTTAATTCATATATTCATATATTCGATTTTTGTTTGAAAACAAATAATATCAACAATTGTTTGAATAGAGTAGAGAGATATATCTTTTAAATATAAAATGTCAGCAAAATAATACTCTTTGCAACAATTCGCTATCTCAAATATATTCTTGTATAATTTTGGATATTTACTTTGTAAAACTCCCATTTAAATGTATTTTTTTTTACAAGTTACACCGAAGTTTTATAAATACATATCTACATCTGTTTGTTCGTGGATATGAATTGCTAATATTGCAAATGTATTTATATATTCATAAGTTTAAATCTTTGTTTTACAAATCAATTTAGACATTTCGTATCTATACTCTTGTCATATTTTTTCGAACTTACTAGATATGTAAATCAAACTATAGATGAATCAGTTCCATTAAACAGAAGAGTACCTATCATTGAAAACTACTGCACCCACATCTGAGAGAAAGGTTCGAAGATCGCGGATACTTTTTCTTATCTATATTTTTATTCCCCTTACTTTTGTGGAGGAGGATACAGGGTCTCCCATATTCGACGGACCCATCTGGCAACGCCATAACTTTTGACAGAGATGTCAGATCGCTTAATGACATACCGCGTTTGAAGCGTCAGTCCAAACAGATTTTTACCATGGAACAATACACGCCACGCGAGCGCTCTGAAATAGTTGAAATTTACATTCAACAGAAGAAGTCAAGTCAACGTGCTTTTAAAATATTAAAAAATGTGAGAAGTGCGCCTTCTAAGAACACCATTAAGCGTTTATACGAAAAATTTTCGACTGGTGAGGCTCTTTCTAATCCGAAGAGGCCAAATAAAAGTCGACCAAGGCGATCGGCCGAGAATATCGCTGCCGTACGAGCCAGTGTTGAGAGGTCCCCAAGAACATCCCAAAAACGCCGTTCTCAGCAGTTGGGCATGGCTCGGTCCACTTTACAACGGATTATTCGCGTTGATTTGCATTTGTTCCCGTACAAAATTCAATTGACGCAAAGATTGTTGCCTGCGGACAAGCCTCGTCGATTGGAATGGGCCCAACGAGTCCGTGGGTCCGTCGAATATGGGCAACCCTGTATATATTATTTGCTACCGGCCAACAGTGGAACTCATCCAAGAAGTGACCTAAGACCCCAAGTATTTTCCGCGGAAATCCGTTTTAGGAAAATTTAAGTCATTTGAGGAATGTTCGTCCGTTTGTCTTTGTGGTACGATTTTTATGTATATACATACATCATTATGTTTATGTACATCATGAAAACCACGTTTTTCGATCGACAACATTTTTCAATTATTTAGTTTTTGCTTCTCCTCTAAATTTTCAAATATGATTATACGTCCTTTCTCGTTTGTGATGACGATATAGCTCCCATATACATATATGTAACTTCGATTTAATATATATGCACTGTATAAGCAAAAATTGGCAGACAGAGAGAATGCAAAATTTGAGGAAACTCGGTTCAGATTTAGATATAGCCCGCATATATAGGGTGATCCAAGTAGAGATACTTTTTTCAATAGCCTTTTTTTGACAGATCACGTGTGAGTCGTGTCATGTTATTTTTGTTAAGTATTGTTTGGCATTTCGTCATGGAAAGTCTTACGCCTGAACAACAGTTTCTAGTCGAAATGCTCGAACGAGTCATCGAAAATTGGACTCAACAGATGGACGATCTGAGACGTAGCCGCGGCCAACATTTGATAGACATAATCTTCAAAAAATAAATGCCAAAGAATGTTCTTTCAAATGATAATAAGCATTCCCCATTCAATATGAATTTTCTGTTTTTATACCCTACACCACACTGTGGTATTATAACTTTGTGCATTTGTTTGTAACACCCAAAAGGAGAAGAAATAGACCCATCGTTTATTATACCGATCGACTTAGAATTACTTTCTGAGTTGATTTAGCTATGTCCGTCTGTCCGTCTGTCTGTGCATGTATTTTTGTAATCAAAGTACAGGTCACAATTATGGTCCGATCTCGACGAAACTTTACACATATGTTTTATTTGGCCCAAGGACGATCCCTATTGAATTTGTTTAAAATCGGTTCAGATTTAGATGTAGCCCCCATGTATATGTTAGCCCCGATTTGACATGTAAGCGCTGTAAAAACTGTATTTTATATCCGATCCATATATACGCTACCCCCGATTTGAAGTGTATGCACTGTAAAAATGTTATTTTATATCCGATCAGATTATATGAATGAACACTGCTAAATTTGGAAGAAATCGGTTCAGATTTAGATATAGCCCCCATATATACGTTACCCCCGATTTGAAGTGTAAGCGCTGTAAAAATGTTATTTTATATCCGATCAGTATGAAATTCGGCAGAAAGAGGTTGCTTATAATATGAATGAACACTGTTAAATTTGGAAGAAATCGGTTCAGATTTAGATATAGCCCCCATATATACGTTACCCCCGATTTGAAGTGTAAGCGCTGTAAAAATGTTATTTTATATCCGATCAGTATGAAATTCGGCAGAAAGAGGTTTCCTATTATTTGAATGAACACTGTTAAATTTGGAAGAAATCGGTTCAGATTTAGATATAGCCCCCATATAAACGTTACCCCCGATTTCACATGTAAGCGCTGTAAAAATGTTATTTTATATCCGATCAGTGCGAACTTCGGCAAAAAGAGGGTTCCTTCTACATGAAGAAATACTGCCAAATTCGGAGAAAATCGGTTCAGATTTAGATATAGCCCCATATATATGTTACCCCCGATTCGACATGTAAGCGCTGTAGAGATTGTATTTTATATCCGATCAGTACGAAATTCGACAGAAAGATGTCTTTTTACATGAATGAGTATTCAGGGAAAATCGGTTCAGATTTATATATAACATCCGTATATATGTTCCTCCTGATTTGGCATCAAAGCGCTATAGAAGTTGTACTTTACTTCCGATCATTAAAATTTTCCAGAAATATGTTTCTCAATTTAGGAACGAATATTGCTTAATTTGGCGATTATCGGTTCAGAATTAGATAATATATTCTTACCCATTTACCAATTATTCCAAATTATTATCGCAATGACCCTTATCGCATTATTAGGGAGGTGTAGGGTATTATATAGTCGGCCCCGCCCGACTTTCTGCCTTACCTTACTGGTTTTCTTTAAAAAAGTAGGGAACGTCGAAATGGATCACCCTATATATGTTATCCCCGATTTGATATGTAAGCGCAGTAGAAACTATATTTTATATCCGATCTGTACTAAATTCGGCGGAAAGAGGTTTCTTATTACAAGAATGAACTTGGCCAAATTTGGGGGAAATCGGTTTAAATTCAGATATAGCCTTGTACTTTACTTCCTATCATTACTAAATTTGGCAGAAAGAAGTTTCTTAACTTAGAAATGAATATTGCTTAATTTGGTCATAATTGGTTCAGATTTAGATGTAGCCACATATACCGATTCCTCCATTCTAAAACCTGCTAAGTCGACTTAGCACGTTTTTAGGGAAACTGCATTTTAAATTTCTAAATATTCCAAATTATATTCAGTCAAAATTTGGTGTTTATCCGTCAACCCAATCAAAAGTTATTCGAAAAAATGGTAAAGGTCAATCGATTTGCATTATAAAGGAATTCCACACAAATTTAAAAAATGCATCAAATTTTGATCGCCTCTCCTGAAAAACTACCTTTTTGCACTTAGCATAGTATAGAATGGAGGTATCGATATGTGTTCCTGCATATTTAGTATTTAAGCGTTATTGAATCTGTATTTTACGTCCTATCTATCATGAGGTTTGTGATCCAAGCAGATGAAAATCTGTTTAGGTTATATAGGGTGATCTAAGTAGAGATACTTTTTTCAATAGCCTTTTTTTGACAGATCACGTGTGAGTCGTGTCATGCTGTCATGTTATTTTTGTTAAGTATTGTTTTGCATTTCTTCATGGAAAGACTTACGGCTGAACAACGTTTACAAATTATTCAGTTTTATTATCAAAATAATCGTTCGCCAATTGCGCTAAGTCCATATTTTTTTTAAATCCAAAAAAACACTTTCCAGTCGGCCCACGGCCTTGACACCCATGAGCAATATTTTAGCTCTCGTCAAGAGCTATCTTTTTGCCATTGACCGATTCCCGATATTTCTTCAAAAATGATGCCGGTGAGTACGTAACCGTCAATGGCGACCGTTATCGTGCCATGATAACCGACTATTTGATGCCTGAAATTGAAGCTCGTGATCTCGGCGAAATTTGGTTTCAACAAGTCGGCGCCACTTCCCACACATTGCATCAATCAATGGATTTATTGAGAGAACACTTCCGTGAGCAGATAATTTCACGTTTTGGGCCGGTCGTTTGGCCACCAAGATCGTGTGATATCACACCGTTAGACTTTTTCCTGTGGGGATATGAAAAGTCTAAAGTTTATGCGGACAACCCCGCTTCGATTCAGGCCTTGGAGCAAAATATCACGCGTGTCATTTGCCAGTTACCAGTCGAAATGCTCGAACGATTCATCGAAAATTGGACTCAACGGATGGACCATCTGAGACGTAGCCGCGGCCAACATTTGATAGACATAATCTTCAAAAAATAAATGCCACTCAATTTGAATTTTCTGTGTTTTTTTTCTTTAAAAAAGTAGGGAACCTCAAAATGGATCACTCTATATATAGTCCCATCTATTTGTTCTTCCGATTCTTCATGCTGCGCATTTTAAGATTATCGTTTCAGATCTACACTATGTTCAATTGTAATTGAGAAAACCAAATTGTAGTTGAGAAATCGAAATTAAAATTGGAAAAATCCAAATTGTTATTGAGAAAATCCAAACTGTAATTGAGAAAACGAAATTGAAGTCCAGAAAATCCAAATTGTAATTGAGAAACCGAAATTGAAGTCGAAAAAAGACAATTTAAAATTGAATTTCAGATAATCCCATTTGTAATTGAGAAATCGAAATGGATGTTGAGAAATTCATATTGTAATTGAGAATTTCTCAATCCAAATTGAAATCGAGAATATACAAATTGTAATTGAGAAAACCCAAATTTGAATTGAGAAAAGACAATTTGAAATTGAGAAAATACAAATTGTAATTGAGAAGTTAAAAATAAGAAGTCAGAAGTTAAACAGGCTTGATGTTAGGCAGGGCCGACACTTATGGGATGACGTCGTAGGTTTAATTTAGAGGCGACCTTTGAATAACCGCTAAATACATGAATCTATGACAACCTCTATAAGGCACAGAAGTCAACCACTATTAAGTCAAAGGTGGTTAATGAGTGCCGATTGGAACTACAAAATCAGACTGTGCTGGGTCCCCGGACACTGTGCGGGGAACGAGAAGGCTGACGAACTCGCGCGAAATGGGTCAGCCATCGAAACCATCACTATACTTCAGTAACATAGAGAGTTTCTACATAGTCCTGGCAAACCAGAAATGGTCTAGCAGATCTGACTGTAAAATCACTAAATCTCTATGGCCAGCCATATCAAAGATCTTCTTAACCTCAGAAAAAAGGGGCATTCGTTTAATGATAGGTACGCTGACTGGCCACTGTAATGTTAGATCTTTAACATCAAGGTGGCAGAGTGATTCTGCGGACTACTGTCGACTCTGTGAGGATGAGGAGGATTGGAGACAATCGAATACGTTCTCTGTCAATGTCCTTCGCTATCAAGACGAAGACATCGCTACCTACACGATACAAAATCTGGAATCTCTTTCATCCCACGATAATCAACTCATTCATCTGCATCAACTGGCGAGGTTTTTGGTACTCCCCCTCTCCTGAAAAGCCATTTCTCCTCTCTCTTATCTATACTCATCACCTTCTTCATTTTCTTCGACCTCTCCCTCTTCTTTTACTCATTTTCTCAGGACGAACACAATGGAAGAAATGATCTCCGAGTGAAGTGGTTAAGTATTGTTTGGCATTTCATCATGGAAAGACTTACCCCTGAACAACGTTTACAACGTTTTGACAACAAATTGACAGATTAATTAGTGTAATGTTATAACGGGTGATCCAAGTAGAGATACTTTTTTCAATAGCCTTTTTTTGACTGATCACGTGTGAGTCGTGTTCTGCTGTCATGTTATTTTTGTTAAGTATTGTTTGGCATTTCATCATGGAAAGACTTACGCCTGAACAACGTCGAAATTGGACGCAGCGGATGGACCATCTGAGACGTAACCGCGGCCAACATTTCATAGACATAATCTTCAAAAAATAAATGCCAAAGAATGTTCTTTCAAATGATAATAAACATTCCCCATACAATTTGAATTTTCTGTGTTTTTTTTTTCTTTAAAAAAGTAGGGAACCTCGAAATGGATCACCCTATATTAGTCTAAATGTGCGTTAATTCTATATAAATGGCATCAAAGCACCATAATACATATATACACTATTTTTTCAATTTAACTTTTGATCCACTTTGTGGAAGTAGAATTCCACCAAATTTTTACCAGCTATAGAATCGATTACGTAGATTCTTATAAAGCAATAAACATCAAATTTAAGCCAACTCCATTGACATATAGTCCAATGCTATATCCTATTTGGTCAAAAATAAAAAGCTACACAAAATCGCATCTCAATGTCCCTCAAGTGTCACCACCCGGAGTTGGAGAACAACGCATCTTATATTTAGACAACATCATAGACGAAGCTAGCAATATTATAACAGCTGGTAATTGTGCCAGAGCTGTTCAACATTCAACAACATTTTACCAACGAGCCATTGAATTGAAAGACATGCCTGTTGGCCAGTAGGATATTAGCCCTTTTATATTTTCCCTTAGTCATATAACTTATAACGGGTTTTCCAATAGAGATGATATGATTGAAGTGACGTTTCGGCCATTTGTAATATGTCATGATCTGTCATTTGTTTTTCATTGTATTCAGTAGTGTTTACAATTTCATAATGGAGAGATATACGCAAGAACGACGTTTACAAATTATTCAGTTGTATTATCAAAATAATCGTTCTCCAATTGCAACTTTTCGTGCGCTAAGTAAATTTTTTCTAAATCCAAAAAACACATTCCAGTCGGCCTACGACCTTGACACCGATTCCCGATCCGACGTACCGTTAAGGATCTAGAGCAAAAATAATTCCAATTTTTGTTTAAATCCAAAAAACACTTTCCAGTCGACCTACGACCTTGACACCCATGAGCAATATTTTAGCTCTCGTTAAGAGCTATCTTTTTGCCATTGACCGAAACAATTGAATTGTTTCGAGAAAAGTTTGGAGATTCGATTATTTCAAGAAATTGTGATATTGAATGGCCTCCCAGAAGTTGTGATTTAACACCATTAGACAATTTCTTGTGGGGTTATTTGAAGTCATTGGAGTTTTGAAATAAACCAGACTCTCTTCAATCTTTACAAGTGAATATTGAAAGTGCCATTCATGACATACGACTTGATTTAGTGGAAAAAGTGCTCGAAAATTGGGTTCATCGAATTCGTTCCTGCAGAAGAAGTCGTGGAGGCCATTTGAATGACGTTTTATTTAGAACTTAATTGTATCGATTGTACTTTACATTAAATAAAAAACTTTTGAATTTACTTAACAATAAGTGTGTTTTTTTTTTCAAAGAAATCATATCACTCTTATTGGAAAACCCTGTACTTATACATATAAACAATTGATCTGTTTTTAATAAAATTAATTTTCAATTTGTATTATCTCAATTTCAATTTGGGGTTTCTCAATTACAATTTGTCTTTTCTCTATTTCTTTAGTTTTCTCAATTACAATTTGAATTTTCTCAACTTCAATTTAGATTTCTCAATAACAATTGGGATTTTCTCAACTTCAATTTCGATTTCTCAGCTACAATTTGAATTTCTCTATTAAACTTTGGGTTTTCTCAATTTCAATTTCGATTTCTCATTACAAATTGGATTTTCCCAAATTCAATTTCGATTTCTCAATTACAATTTGGATTTTCCCAATGTAAATTGCATTTTCTCAATTTCAAATGAAAATGCTGTTGTTTATTACGATCGACATCGTTAACTCCAGCTTGGAATAAGCCTTGATGAGGAGGTGAAGCTAAGTACTTTGTTAAGTGAAACGAAACCCCACTTGCTGTATTTTCTTACTGGTTTTTAATTAAACTGCGCTAATTCGAAAAGGTAACAGAAATGAGAACGAAATAGGATAAAACCTATTTTGAGCATTTGTTTTCGAGATACATACATATATGACCGCAAAGTTTTACTGGGATATCAGAAAAGTCAGTTATTTCACCGTACATTTAAGTCCAGTGCAAGGAACCATTTGAGAATAATTTCTCTCAAAATACTTATGTGTACGAATGAATCTTTCAATTTGTGTGAGGGTGTCAGAAGGAACTTGGAAAATTGGTCTATTTTGCGCAGTAGATAGCTTAGGTGTAAATGATATATATCCCCGTTCACACTAAAGTAATTCAACAGCTGTTCGAACAACGCAAAAAATTACCACTTTTGATTTAAATGAAAAAAAAACCTCATGTGTTTTCACGTGTATACGACATTTTTGGCGTTTTTAATTTTCCAAAGATAATATTGGAAAACTCAAAAGGACAATTTCTTAAAATTGTCACATCTTCTCAAGAGGCTTCACATATTATGAAGATATTAATATCAATGAAAAGCTCTGCTACTCCTCAAAATATGGAAAACATCTTTTATCCTTGAATATCCTGGAAAAGTATCATTTCAGGTCCTTAATTATTTGGTACTAAAGGGTCAAACTGTTATGAACTTACCACAAAAACTGTAAATGGAACCATGATGGACCTAAAATAAAGGGTGTCCCAAGAAGAACGCAATTTTTAAATCTCGCAACATTCGAAGTGTCATTGTTTGACATTTGAATAATTGTTATTGTTTGTTAGTAGAAGGTACGAGGTTAGTAAAAATGGAGAAGGACAGCGAAGGGAGTTCGTTAATTGGGTATTGGAGAGACAACATGAAAATGCTGATTTTGCCGATAAAATCATCTTCAGTGACGAGGCCCATTTTCATCTTGATGGCTTCGTCAATAGGCAGAATTGTCGCATTTGGGGTGCGGAAAATCCTCGAGTGATTCACGAGAAGCAAATGCATCCTCAACGTGTCACTGTGTGGTGTGGTTTTTGGGCTGGAGGAATCATTGGACCTTTGAGGCAGGTCAAGCGCAAACAGTCAATGGTGTTCGGTATCGTGAAATGATAACCAGTTTTTTCTTGCCTAGAATTGAAGAAATGAATGTGGAGGGCATGTGGTTCCAACAAGACGGCACCACATGTCATACAGCCAGAGAAACAATTCAATTGCTGCATCAGTAATTAAAAAATTGCGCTCTTCTTGGGACACCCTTTATATAGCAATTTTATTGAGTCAATATTATAATGTTCCTATTTTTATATTAAATTTTAGATTCGACAGCTGGACTAGTGCAACTTCTAAACGGCTTGACCGATTGATGTTATTTTAACACATTATATTGATATTATCAATATGAGTATGCGTAACTGTATCCAGATCCGATAGGTGGCGCTGTAGTCAATTTATTAAGGGCCAGAATATTTAATACCGACCTATGTAGTTTATTTTTGGCTAAAACGTTTATAAGCAGATACAAATAGGTAATATCTTATCTCACTATAGTCATTTTTTAAAATTTGTTTATGAAAATATTTTATGGTCATTTTAATTTTTGAAAAAATTAAAAAAAATAGTGTTTGTGTTTTAAAGTTTAGTTTGTTTCAAAGAGGCGACATTTTTTGTAAAAAAAAATAAAAATTTTTTTTTGAAAAAACCTTTGTTAAAAAATTGCTTTCCCTTTGATTTACTTTAAATTTTCACAGAATATTCGTCGCGGTGTTAGAGAAGTTAAGTTTTATATTTGGGCCCCCTATGTCAGACAATTTTTTTCGTCATATAGGAAATTTTATTGCCCATCCAGACATGTTGATACTGATTAAATCGTTGCATATTGTGCTCCGATATTTACAAAATACTAGCACACGATAAGGGAAAAAATAAAAATTTGCAATTTTCAATTGCAGATATCTCGGTAACTATGAGATAATTCTTAGGTGTAAAAAGAATTATAGTGAGATCTTATTTTACCTATTTGTAACTGCTTATAAATATTTTAGCCAAAAATAAACTACATAGGTCGATATTAAATATTCTGTCCCTCAACACATTCTACATTTTTTTTACCAAAATGATAGAGAAGGGAGCAATTTCATTAAAATTAAAGTTTTTCGGAAAAGAAATTAAAAATTTTAAAAAATCCACAATAAAAGGCCATTTATGTTCTCCTTCAAACGACATAAACTTTGTAAAAATCGGTTCAGCCGTTCAAGAGCAAATAAAGTTTCGTAAAACACAAAAAATGTTTTTTTTTAAATTTCAAATTCCCATAACTTTTTTGGGATTTTTTTTTAAATAAATGGTGGCGAGATCTTATTTTACCATTTAGCAACTTTTTATAATTGTTTTTGTCAAACATAAAATACCTAGGTTAATATTAAAAATTCTGCCCCCAAACTTTTCCAGCGAATGAGCAATAATTTTCCATCGTTCTGACATCTCTCACCGAAAGTACCAATTTCCATATTATATTTCTCACAAAGTGAGCGTACACACCCACACACACTACTCGGTGTAATTGACTGAACTTTTCATACCTGTAATCCTTCATTTCTCTAATTTTTTAATTTTCTGGACGTCTATATTTGATTAAAAATTTCTTAAAAGTTATCATCAACTGAATTAGTCTTAAAACATAAACTACTCCGTTCTGCATACAAGAAAGATAGAAGACCCAATTAACTCTGTGATTCTAGAAATGAATTCGTTGCTAAGAGAAATAACGAGTATTTTGATTCAAAAGAAAATTTTCGAATTTGACATCGAAATGGGGGTAAATTTTTTTTTACAAAAAATTTTATTTTTTTTTCCTAAACATTTTCTTTATAGTTAAATTGTATTTTAAAGCGTTTTTTTATGAAATAGATTTCCAGAGAACATTTATAATTTTTCATTTTGCGCAATGAAATAGCAATAATATTTATGGATTTCAAATATTTTGGAAAAATACGGTTGGGTCATAGTTTTGTAATATTAACCTATGAAATTTATTTTTGCCTAAAAACTTTATAAAAAGTTACTAAATGGAGAAATATGATTAAGCTATTATTTAAAAAAAAAAATACAACATTTTATGGCGATTTGAAATATACGAGTATATTTCGACCGATTTCGTCGATCTTTTTTAAGAGTTACACTAAACAAAGAGACATATATTACAATCATTTTACATATAAAATTAACAATGTGAAAAATATAATTACATTAATTAGAAATTCAATTTCTCTAGAAAAATTTTTGAAATTGAATTTTTTCTACAAAAATCGCTGAAATTACATTTTACTTAAAAATTGCATCAAAATTATTTTTTTAGAAAATTTTAGAAAAATTCTGATCCAGTTTTCATTTATTCATCTGAGGGAGTTTTTATACCATTTCTTTTATATAAATCTATATAGAAAATAGTTTTTTTGATAAACACTTATAAACATTATTATATTAAAAAAATTTCAAATTCATCTTAAATATCCGAAAACTAATATTTTTATTTCAAATAGACTTCTCTCTCTCTCTTCAATCACAATCATTTTTTTCTTTTGTCATTTTGAAAGTTATAACCCCCAATTCGTTCTGAAGTTTCTTAATAAATTTTTTATTTTTACATGTTTTTTTGTTGCATATTTCAAACCACAATACGAATCGGCTGTTATGAAACAGAAGAAGGAAAACAAAATACGGCTTTAAAACATAGTTATGTATTAAAATAAAAAGAATAGTTAATTAAAATATTATTTCTATAGAAAATTGAAAACAAGAGAATTTAATTGAAAATTATAAAAAAATTTCAGAGTCGAAAAAAAAAAACAAATAATTCGAGTGTATTCTGAAGAACCCTTATTTGCAATATATGGAAAATTCCAGATCTTCCAGAATTTGTCCATAAAAATTTAAAAATAAAAAAATCTGGACGGCAACAAGAGATACGTTTATTTATAAAGCATGAAGAATTAAAATGAAACAAAACACATAATTCAAAATAAATCTTAGTTGTAGTCATTTTGAAAATTGTATGTTATAAACAAAATCTGAGAAGAAAGTATGTAGAGTAATAATAACAAGTAAGAAAGTTTCAGTCGGGTAAACCGACTAAGGTATACCCTCACTTTGTGAGTAATGTAATATTGAATATTACACAAATTATTCTGTCAATTTTTGTGGTAGGTACCAGAAGGGGTTTAAGAAATACACCTATATTTCGCTGAACAGTAGATACTTTAAATACATTGCACTGTGCCGAATTGTAACCGTTTATATGGACGTTGAGATATTAAATTGTGGTATAATTTGGCCATTTTGTGTGGGAGGTACAAAAAGGGGCGTGGTTATAACGCTCATTTTTCACTGGACTATAGGCATTATAAAAGCATTACACTGTACAAAATTTCAAGTAATTGTATACACTGATATTAATGTTATAAACTGTTAACTTTTGGTGCAAAATGGTACCTTTGTGGGAGAGGTACCAAAAGGGGCGTGACAATAACGCCCATTTTTCAATGGACTGTAGGCACTATAAAAACATTACGCTGTACAAAATTTCAAGTATTTTTATACACTGGTATTAATGTTATAAGCTGTTCACTTTTGGTGCAAAATGATGCATTTGTGTGGGAGGTACCAAAAGGGGCGCGGCAATAACGCCCATTTTTCACTGGACTGTAGGCACTATAAAAGCATTACACTTTACAAAATTTCAAGTATTTCTAAACACTGGTATTATTGTTATAAGCTTTTAACTTTTAGTGCAAAATGGTGCATTTGTGTGGGAGGTACCAAAAGGGGCGTGGCAATTTCGCCCATTTTCCTCGAGTTGATAGCGACTAACAAACTAATACTATGTGTGGAATTTCAGAAGATTCGAATACGTATAATATCAGTTATTAAAGATTCAATATTTCACAACATTTTAACACTTTGTGGGGGAGGTACTAGAAGGAGTGGACCAATATGGCCCATCTTCGAACTTAGCCGGAGATAGAATAAAATATTACCACGTACCAAATTTGAAGTCAATCGGTTACTCCTTTCGAGAGTTATCGTGCGCACCAGCCAGCAGACACACAGACAGACAGACAGACAGGCAGACAGACAGACAGACAGACAGACAGACAGACAGACGGACGGACATTGCTCATTCGACTTAAAATGACCCAAAACGGATTTCCGCCGAACATACTTGGTGTCTTAGGTCACTCCTTCGATGTGTTACACTTTTTTCCGTAGCAAATGATATATACCCTCGTCACACTAAAGTGAGGGTATAAAAACCACTCAACAATAACAAACATATATCATGTTTAAAAAAAAAACACAAAATTAAATTTTTATACCAGAAATAATTGTTTTTGTCGAAATTAAAAAAAATCTTTAGTTATGAAAAAGAGAATATCAATTTTAAGAGTTATTCTCCAAATGTTAGCCGAGCAGACGAACAGAAATTTGAACTATAATAAAATGATATATATCAAGTTAAAAGGAACTACATTGAAAAATTAAATTTTTATACCAGAAAAAGTCAGTCTTTTGTTTCTCAAAATCAAAAAAAAATAACTTTAGTTATGAAAAACAAAATAAATTTGAAGATTTCTCCAAATATTAGCAAACAAGAAGATGAAGATGAAAAAGCAGTAAGCTAAAATGAAATAAATGTGTATACATGTATTTTTGTGTAATTTTATAAATATTTTTGTATGTACATCAACAACCAAACACTATATATATATACATATATAGTATAATCAATAACTAAAACAATGAAATTAAAAGTATTTTAAGAGATAAAAAGAAAATAACAATTTGAATGAAAGCTGACATTAAAATACGAAAAAATAACACAGAAATTCATTGATCAAGAAGCATATTATAATTAGATATATTTCAACAAACAAACAAAAATGTGGACTGTATATTTATACATTGAGGAGAGATAAAAAGGTGATTAGTTGTTTTAATTAGCAAAAGCCGAAGATATCTATCCAATTTTTGATTTTATTATTATTATTATTACAATTTTATTTTTATTCGTCATTTTTGATATAAAATAATATAAGATATACATTTTTGTGCTTTTTGTCCAAGCACTACATTTTTTTGGTATAGTTTGAGGATTACAATTCCTTAAAATTAAAACCAAAAATTGTTTTACAATTTTCATGGAAGGTACCTGATGGCTGTACTAAAATTTTGTACCCCCCACATAACTTCCTTAAATTTAATGCATATCCCGGCTCTATCTGGCTCACACTTCGACAATATAGTCCAAATACTAAAGGCATATTCCATGACAATTGAAAATTAAAAAAAGAAAAATAAACAAGTAAGAAGCTTCAGTCGAACCGACTAATGAATTCCCTCACCTTGAGTCACGAAAAAATATTAGTAAATTTATTAATTTTTTGGTTTTATTTTAATTATTATCACTTTATATTGCATTTAATAACTTTAAAGTATGTACTGGTATTAAAGTAAAAAGCTGTTTACCTTTGGTACAAAATGGTCCATTTGTGTGAGAGGTACCAAAAGGGGCGAGCCAATAACGGTCATTTTTCTCTGGACTCTAGGTAATATAAAAGCATTACACTGTACACAATTTCACGTATTAATATGCACTGGTATTAAAGTTATGTTAACTTTTGGTGTAAAATGGTCCATTTGTGTGGGAGGTACCAAAAGGGGCGGGCCAATAACGCCCATTCTTCTCTGGACTCTAGGTACTATAAAAGCAGTACACTGTACAAAATTTTAAGTATTTGTATGCACTGATATTAAAGTTATAAGCTGGTAACTTTTAGTACAAAATGGTCCATTTGTGTGGGACGTGCCAAAAGGAGCGTGGCAATAATGTCCATTTTTCACTGTATTGTAGGTACTATTAAACCTTTACACTGTACAAAATTTCATGACTTTAAATGCACTGGTAATAAAGTTATAAGCTATTATCTTTTGGTTCAAAATTGGCCATTTATGTGAGAGGTACCAAAATGGGCGTGGCAACTTCGCCCATTTTTCTCGAGGTAATAGTGACTAATAAACTAATACTATGTGTAGAATTTCAGAGGATTCAAATAAGTAGTGTAGAAGTTATTAAATAATCAATATTTCACCAAATGTTAACCCTTTGTGGGGGGAGGTACTAGAAGGAGTGAACCAATATGGCCCATCTTCGAACTTAGCCGGAGATGGAAGAAAATATTACCACATACCAAATTTGAAGTCAATCGGTTACTCCTTTCGAGAGTTATCGTGCGCACCAGCCAGCAGACAGACAGACGGAGGGACGGACATTGCTAATTCGACTTAAAATTACCCAAAACGGATATCCGCCGAACATACTTAGAGTCTTAGGTCACTCCTTCGATGTGTTAAACTTTGGTATGTTTAATGCATATTCCCAAACACTAGAGGCATATCCATGAATATTGGATTTTTATAAAAAAAATACCATAAAAATGTGTATAATATTTTTTTCGTGTTTCGGATCAGGGATGATAATTTAGAGTAACCAAATGGTACAAAAATCGTTCTAAAAAGGTACTTTTTGGACCCAAAAAGTACCAATTTTAAAATTTGTTTAAATTCTTCTTGAAATATTGAGATAAAAATTAGTAAGATCCAATTCTACTAAATTATTATATACGCAAATATAAACCGATATTTACGGAAATTGATACAATCGGTCCATGTTTTTATTTAGACTCTACATATATAGAGGTACCTTCCGATTAGAATTCTGGACTCTCTGACAACGAATTTTTACCCGATTTCATATTGCATAAAATCATCTGTAAAAAAGGTAATTCATGTCTGTACAGGTTTAAATAAAATTAGTTGACTTTACATTGTATTTTATCCAGTATCGCTCCTTGTTAGAATTGCTTCACGTTTTGATATACGATTATATATGATGGTTCCAGACGAATTTGAGTTTTTGGTGTAGATGCCACGTTTTACAACCTACGTGCCTTTAATCTTTTCTTATATGTTTTTAGTTTCGTTAAAAATGCAAAATTTGTCAAATCGCAAATTTTTACACTTTTGAAACTGGAAAGGCGCGATTTCATACACAATAAAAAGAAACTGAATTTTGTTGTAATACAAGAGCCAAACATATTTCTTGGCGTTGCGTAACTATGTCGAACCATGTCGAAAGAGCATGTGTACGACTTATATAATTTTTTTTGAAAAAGTGTATATTTTTTCGTGCAAAGACATGTTTGATAAAAAGAAGTATCAAATGTGCCGCGGGAGTATCACGGTACTTTGAGGGTCTGAAAAGTACCAAAAAAAGTACTAAAGTATCAAATTTATCATCCCTGTTTCGGATACCACATTACTCCAGGAAATGTTATGTACATCCCTTTGAAAAAAAAAATATTGAAAACTAATGTAGCCAATAAATTTTCAAGCTCGAGTTCAAGAATTTCTATACGAGATATTGGGTCTATATTTTTTATATAATATATTTTTTATTAAAGTTATGAGTGATATTACAAAAAAACATCCTTTTTTCTTTTATTATTATGAGTGGTATTACAAAAAAACATGCTTCAAACCTTCTATATTAGATTGACTTTATTTGAGTGGAGGGAAAAAAGTTGCTGGTTTTCAAAGCTTATATGAAAATTTGAAAAACATATTTCGTTTCTGCGATTGTCCAAATAAAAGTTATTCGCGATTGAATAAATCAGGGGCCAAATCACGACATTCGATATCGAGTACTTTACAATCGAAATGTGTTTTTATTATCGTTAAAAGAGTATCGGTTTCTTTCGAATTAAAGTAGATTCTATAGATACATTCTTATACAGCTTATGTGGATAAGTTTCAATTAATTCCAATGTTCACTCTTTCTTATTAACAAAAATTAAAATGGCTTTTCGATCAAAAAGTTCTTGATATCGAACGCCGAAAGGCCCCAGGGTTTTCTTAAAACAAATGGGCAGTACTATATTTTCCAAATCGACCGTTAGACAATAAAAAAAGGAGCCATTTTTTTTATCAGACACCATGAATTTTTTGAAAGTATTCCCATATGATGGTCGCTTTTTCATGTTTTTAATGAATTTTTTAAAAAATATGCTATAATATCGACAATTATGTTGAAATAATGGCATCTCTGGCAACTTGGAGGCCACAGTTGATTAAGAACGTAGTATTTAAGAACATACATAATTTGAAAATTTTTGAGGCCCTATGTTCCTTATAGGAACAAGAGGAATTTATATATATATACGAGGGTTGCTATTTATATTTCTGGCCTAGGCAATGCTGGTGTTGCCAGATGAAAACTGGAACTTCCATTGGAAAGTATGACATTTTTTAGCATAACTTCACTCGGACCGTTTTGACATTTGAGCGCGAATTGTTTTGGTTACAGTGTGTTGAAAATTCACCTCCAAAACATGGTTTTTGAACGCTTCATCAGCATCTTCTGGCGACGAAAATCGTTGACCACGCATTTTTTTCTTGATGTGCGGGAATAAAAAGAAGTATTGGGTGCCAAGTCAGCGCTGTACGGCGGATGACCCATCAATTCGACGTTTTGGCCGGTCAAAAAAGCGTTGGTTTAAGCCGATGAGAGAGAGCTCGCATAGTCATGGTGCCCAATGATTCATCTTCTCTTGTTCGTTTTTCGAATTTCTCCGAAGACTTCAGGCAAACAAATTGTTGTGTACCACTCTGAATTGACTGTCCTACGTTGCTCAAGCGGAACAGTCGAAACATGACCAGATTTGCCGAAGAAACTGGCGACCATTTGCTTCGAAGTGCTTCTTCCACGAACAACTTTCGTTGGAGTTGGCTCGTCTTCAAAGACCCACACGATCGATTGCTGTTCTGTTTCGGGCTCATACGCATCGATCCAAGATTCGTCACCTGTGACGATCTTATAAACGTCTTTTGAAGCACCGCGATCAAAATTTCTTTGCACCAATCGACACGAGCCTTTTTTTTGAGCGATTGTCAAATTGTGCGGGATCCAACGAGAACAAACCTTTTTTACGGCCAGGTGTTCATGCTATATCGAATGTATGCTGGTGGAAGAAATGCCCAAGGATGCCTCTATCTCACGGTGTGTCACATGATGATCTTGCATTATCACGCACGGCATTTTGAAGAAATACTTCCTGAAGTGTCTCCTTTATTTTGTTCTTTGACGTGGAACATCTATTTCGAAGCCTTCAAGCCACATGGAAAGCGGACTGCAGCGAATTTTTTTTTTTTTAATTTTAAAAAGGTAAAAAAGCAAGAACTTGAAATGGACAGACAATGATTTTTAAAGATCATTTTAATTTCTCCAGAAGATGACTAGCGAAGCTCGTCGAAATATCGAGAATAAATTTCTGTAACTTATTTTCGTTCGTTTACGGAGAACGATCAAAAATCTCTCAACTATTACTTGAATTCTATAAAACGCAGGTTACACATATTTTAAGTACGAGCTTTTTACGTGCTCTTCATAGACACACCGAATTATAAACTGCTGTGACTTATAGATTTCTCGGAATAATTGAGTGATTTTTGATCGTTCGCCGTAGACGAACGAAAATAAGTTACAGAAACAGGCCCTTAAAGAACAACACTGTTTTTTATCAAGGACCTAAAGCCGAAAAATAAAAACCAAAATTTAAAACATCATAAAGGTCAACAATATCAATACAAATTTAAAAAAATTAAAAACAGATATATTTAATTTTAGGCCCACTTCCATCCATATATGGATCTCCCCATAGATATTCACTGGTTGGTGCAAACAAATTGCCAAATTCATAAGAAAATAATTTCCCCATCCATATCTTCTGCAGTAATTATCCAAATGTCTTCATATTCTGAATTGTTTTCCAATGACAAAGAAGGGTCGAAATTGTTTCCACCATTCTGCCATCTCTCACAGAAACTACCAAATTCCACATCACATTTCTCACAATGTCAGAGTCAGAGTATGAAGCCGCCGAGCCGAGCCGCCGATTTTAGCCGCCGCCGACCTTTTTTCACAAGCCGAAGCCGCCGCCGATCTCTGCGGCTATAATCGGCTGAAACACAGTTGCCGTTCCATAGAAAAACTTTAAAATATGGATAGATACAATTTACATTTTTGATAAGCAAATAGCTATATAGCAGATATATCGTCCCCTTAATAGAAGAATAATGTGTACGCATATACACTATTATTTTTTATTGCATTCTAAGAATCTACGCAATTGGTTCTATATCTGGTGAAATTCCACTTCCACAAATTGGGTTATTGGGTGTTTGAAATTGTTCATTAATAAATAATAATATCGAGTTTCAATTTCACAAAAACTTCAAATGATTTTCTCGAATCGACAAATAAATTATACACTATTAATTTATTGGGTGGACGATATGGAAGTGAGTGATTTTCGTTTTGATTCGTTTATTGTCACAAGCGGGAGCTTAACATTTCTTAAAAATCATAATATTGACAGAAAAAGAAAAATAATTATAAAAATTCTTGTTTAAAGGAAAAAATAAGATTTATTATTAGATTATGTACATATAGAGATAAAAATATATTTCCATATTTTCGGAAAAAAAATCAATGGAGTATTAAAGAATAATATAACATATAAATTAATACCTCCATTCTAAAGAATCGATCAAGTTAAGCTCAAAACAGTAGAGGTCATTCTATTTAAACCACAAGGTAATCTACACAAATTTAAAATTTCACTAAAACGTCGATTCGCCTCTCCTGGAAACAACCTGTTTCGACTTAAGCTATATATTGATGAACGGCGGAAAAATGCAACCTTGTGAACGTATAACCGTGTGAACATACAATTTTTGTCTTGCAACGTTGGCAGAAAAGTCATTGTGAGATAATTTGCAGATTTTAATATATTTAATATCTATCTAATTTTAATCCTGCATATAAATATTTACAAAATATATTTTAAATATATGAAATTGTAAGGGTTTCTTGCAATCGTCTTCACCTTTGCCTAATGACTTTGCGACACTTTAACGGGTTGATAAAGTTGTCCGATCTGACAATCGTCTATACATAGCTTTAGCATACTGATGATTTTTTCACCTCACAAAATCTTACAAGTAACATAAAAACATCTATTATTTAAGAATAAATGCCAGAGCTTAACTTTTCAACTTTTATTTTAAATGTTAAAATGTCCATCATAGAGCCGCCGCATGTCAATTTTATGTCGGCTTAGCCGCCTAGCCGCCGCCGCCGATCTATAATTTTCAATGGCAGCCGCCGCCGCCAATTTTGGCTCGGCTTCATTCTCTGGTCAGAGTACACTTTAGAAGGTTGAATGTAAATGCAAAAAAAAAAATTTTATATTTTTTGTTATTCTCACTGTCATTTACCTGTTATTAAGTTTACAACAATTTACTTCCATTTCCGTCGTTTAATCACCTTTATTGGACCTTAATGTATTTATATACATGTACGAGTATGTATATCATCTATTTTATACTTAAGTTTCAAAATTATTATTTGTTTTATTCAACAACAAAATTAAAATAATAACAACAGAAAACACAAAATAAACAGGAACACGTATGTATGTATTTAAGAGAGGGTAATGTATGTAATATTAAATAAATTAAAACAAAACAAAAACAAGAAAACATCATCTAATCAGTTTAAGATCGTGTATAATTTTATAGCAAACAAAAAAAAAACAAAAATAATACCAGGTATGCAAATATGTAAGAACAAACAAACAACCCCTATTATTAACTATTTATCAAAACAGAAAATAAGTAAAAAAAACTGTTGTAAATTATTTATTGGAAGCAAAATTAATGAAAATAAATCTAATAATAATGAGAGAATAAAAAAATGAAATAAAATATTTAAAAAAATCAATGACAATTTCTTTGTTGAGAAGAATAACTAACGAATGACATCTGAATAAATTCATAAACAAAATATTTCAAATTAGAAGATATTTTAATTTTTAATAGAGTTGGTACCAGCTTAAATTGGAAATATTTTATTTTTTTATCGAAATTTAAAATCAAATTTAGTAGTGGTAAATCAAGACATATTTACTTAATATTGTTATATACCATCTGGATCAGCATATTTAATATCGATCAAGGAATTTATGTTTTGGCAGAAAAACTTTTACGGATTGTTTTTAGATGATAGCAGGTTTATTCCATACGAGTATAATTTGAAAAAATTATTTATTTGTAATATTTATTTGGAAAATTTTAAAGGCAATTTTTCTTTTCCAGCAGATGTAGAGGGTGATTTAATCTTGGGTACCATATTAAATTATGATGAGATATTAGATACTATAAAAAGATACTATAAATAATATACTATAAAAATATCACACTGTACAAAATGTCAAGTATTAGTATGCCCTGGTATTAAATGTATGGTCCCTTTGTGTGGGAGGTATCAAAAGGGGCGGGGCCACTTCGCCAATATTTTTCAAGCTGATAGCGACAGATAAACTATTTTTTGGAATTACACACGCAAAAAAAAAAACGAAATATTAGACAACTACAATTCTCGTTTTCCGGTACTGAAATTTCGTTTGTTGTGACAGAAACTTATTTCGCGTAAGCAATTTTTTGTTCTGACCAAAACGAGAATTGTAGTTGTCTAATATTTCGTTTCACAGAAACGATTTTTTTTCTTTGCGTGCAGACGAATCGGATAAGTAGTATAGAAGAGAATCAATATTTCACTAAATTGTAACCCTTTGAGAGAGGTACTAGAGAAGTGGAATAATATGGCCTCTCTTCGAACTTAGCCTGAGATAGAAAAAATATTAAAGGCCGGGTTAGGCATACGTAACCGTAATTTATCTTTATCGTTGCCGTAACGTTGCCCGTTTGAGCGATTAGCCAACGTTGAGAAAACGAGTCATATGTCCTAACAACAACAACAACACATAAGTAAACAAAAAAGCGGCAATTTCTTTTTGTTTAGATTTATTAAAAATTAAGTTAAAAAGAATGTTTATAAATTTGTGTTTTTTAAATCTGTGCAGAATTTACAATAAAAGTAATCAAGAAAATATCGTCGGATAAGAAGATGGGGTGGACGTCCTATAAACAATGACTGGGCGAAAGCCGGACATTAGAATGCCTATGGCAGTTTTTAATTTGTTATTAACATTAATAAAATATGAGTTAACTACGCCAAAACAACGGATTAGACCGGCAGAGAGACAACGATAACACCACTGTATGTCAAATATTGCTTAATCCTATGATTCCAAGTTGGGGTTGTTCCAAGATATTTGGTTGTTCCATACAATCGATTGGATGGAGTCACAAGCTGGGGAAAACAACAATTCGAAATATTATTTTGGAATGCAGTGAAGTTTTGTGGCGCTTGCTTTTGCCGATTTATTTAAGTGAACAAACTACACAGCCGTACAAACACATTGCCAATGATTTTCAACGAATGTGGGATATGCCGAATTGTGTGGGAATCTGCGATGCTAATTTTACATTCATATCAGTTAATGTTGGAAGTTATGGCAGCCAACACGATGGGGGTATGTCTATTAAACTTCAATTTATTTATAATCTATTTTAATACAAACAATTTCCATTTCTTAATTTAAATTAAATACAGCTATATTCCAATACTCTCCGTTTGGCCAATCAGTTATTTTAGGTACAGTACCTGTACCTCCTAGTAAACCATTACCGTCAGCATCCTCTGAAGCCTTTCCTCATTTTTTTATTGGCGATGCGGCGTTTCCGCTGAGGAATATCCTTGGTCTAAGTCAACAACTTTAGACGAACTAAGAGACAACATCCAAGGCGAAATTGCCTAAGTTCCGGTCGAAATGTGTCCAAGAGTGGTGGAAAATTGTGTCCAAAGAATAGATCGCTGTTGACGGGCTCGTGGTGGTCATATGACCGAAATTGAATTTCATTCTTAAAATGTAACATTTGCACTACACCTGGAATTTGAACTCTATATCTTTAATATTCTGTGTTTTATTAAAATATAAAATTCTTATGTCCTTAATGGAAAACCCTTTACTTATGTCTATTTCCATTGAAGAGGGACTCAGCCAAATCCTATCCAATCTCTATCTATAAATAAGTCCACGTTTGTTGAGACGCTTATATTGCTGTCAAATTAAACCACAATGAAGAATATTGGCGCAATGATTGTCTCGTACTGTCGTCAAAAGAATCCTGAAGCAGATTATAAATTTAATTTTTAATGGAGTCAGCCGCGATCTTCATAAAACTCACCTGTAACGCCCAGCTCCTTGCCAATTTGCTTCCAAGCTTCTCGTTTTTTTTTCCAGATATCCTATATGCTGGATTATATTTATTGTATAAATACTCGTGCGAATGCTCCAATGAAATCAAATATTCGTCTTTCATGTTTATTTGCACTTTTAAACAATAAATAATTAATAAATTATTTTCTTTACTTTTCTCGGTGAACATACAATTGTAATTGTAAACAACATGTAGTATCAGCTGTTGTCAAATTGTACGTAAACGGAACGTCCAATTCTGATTTCAACAGATTCAGCCGTCCGTTTACGTTTCGTTTCCGTTGGCCAATCGTTTACACTGATTTCCATTTGTCAGATTGAATTACTTAAAATGACCCAAAATTACTTAAAATGACCCAAAACGGAATTCTGCCGAACATACTTGAGGTTTTAGGTCACCACTTCGGCGGGTTACACGTTTGGCCCGCAACAAATGGTATATACCCTCGTTACACTAACTTGAGGGTATTACAAGTAAGAAATGTTCAGTCCAGTATACCCTCACTTTGTGAGTAATGGGTAATTCCAAAGCCGTTCGACAAACTAAAAAATGACCCCTTTCAATTTTCACAAAATTTAGCACAATAATTTTACTAGTGTGCCGAAATTTTTGGTAGTTTTTTGTTTTTCAAAATTCATTGTAGATTTTGTGAAACAGAGCTCCAAAGCTACCTATCTCAAGGATTTTTCTCGCAATTACTATTTGTTAAATTAGCCATATCTTCTTGATCGCTTTAGGCATTTTGAAGGTATTAATACCA
This sequence comes from Eudasyphora cyanicolor, assembly GCA_963930755.1. Classification (NCBI taxonomy): domain Eukaryota; kingdom Metazoa; phylum Arthropoda; class Insecta; order Diptera; family Muscidae; genus Eudasyphora; species Eudasyphora cyanicolor. Next base: position 131,059,200 of record OZ005736.1, on the reverse strand, counting down.
ATGAAAAGCTCTGCTATTCCTGGTCAATGTAGCGGAATGAAATATTTATCTCCTTTTGGTGGAAGGAGGTGAAAATATGGAAAAATATATTAATCCTTGAATATCCTGAAAATGTATCAATTAATATCCTTGATTTTTTTTGGTAATATAGGGTCAAACTATTACGAACTGACTACGAAAGACTCAAAATGGAACCTTGAAGGGCCTAAAAGATATAGTAATTTTATTGAGTCAATATTGTAATTTGTATACCCTCACTTTAGTGTGACGAGGGTATACTTGTATATCATTTGCTACGGAAAAAAGTGTAACACATCGAAGGAGTGACCTAAGACCTCAAGTATGTTCGGCGGAAATCCGTTTTGGGTCATTTTAAGTCGAATGAGAAATGTCCGTTCGTCTGTCTGTCTGCTGGCTGGTACGCAGGAGTAGCCGACTGACTTCAAATTTGGTAAGTAATATTATTTTTTTCTATCTCCGGCTAAATTCGAAGATGGGACATATTGGTCCACTCCTTCTGGTACCTCCCCCACAAAGGGTTAAATTTTGCAAAAAAATATTGATTCTTTAAAAACTGCTATACTACATACTGGAATCTTCTGAAATACCACACATAGTATTAGTTTATTAGTCGATATCAACTCGAGAAACATGGGCGAAGTTGCCACGCCCCTTTTGATACCTCCCACACAAATGCACTATTTTGCTCCAAATGTTAACAGCATATAACATTAATACCAGTGTATAAAAATGCTTGAAATGTTGTACAGTGTAATTCTTTTACATATAGTGCCTTTAGCCCTGTGAAAAATAGGCGAGAATAATAGCTCTTGTATTATAATTGAAAAATATTCCATATTTTGACGATTGCGCTAACAATTGAATCCAAATCTGGTGATTCGCTTTCTTAATACTAGATCAACCTATTCCACGAATATCAGCCGTCCATACATGAGCAATTTGATTACAACTTGACTACAGCCCCACCTATCGGACCCAGATACAGTTACACATACTCACATTGAAAATATAAATATAATGTGTAAAAATAACATCAATCGGTCAAACCGTTTTGAAGTTACACTAGTCCAGCAGACGAATCTAAAATTCTATATAAAAATTTCCCAAAAAAAAATCAAGGATTTTAATTGATACTTTTTCAGGATATTCAAGGATTAGGGATCAGAGAATGAAGCCGAGCCAAAATTGGCGGCGGCGGCTGCCATTGAAAATTATAGATCGGCGGCGGCGGCTAGGCGGCTAAGCCGACATAAAATTGACATGCGGCGGCTCTATGATGGACATTTTAACATTTAAAATAAAAGTTGAAAAGTTAAGCTCTGGCATTTATTCTTAAATAATAGATGTTTTTATGTTACTTGTAAGATTTTGTGAGGTGAACAAATCATCAGTATGCTAAAGCTATGTATAGACGATTGTCAGATCGGACAACTTTATCAACCCGTTAAAGTGTCGCAAAGTCATTAGGCAAAGGTGAAGACGATTGCAAGAAACCCTTACAATTTCATATATTTAAAAAACCTTGTGGTTTAAATAGAATGACCTCTACTGTTTTGAGCTTAACTTGATCGATTCTTTAGAATGGAGGTATTAATTTATATGTTATATTCTTTAATACTCCATTGATTTTTTTCCGAAAATATGGAAATATATTTTTATCTCTATATGTACATAATCTAATAATAAATCTTATTTTTTCCTTTAAACAAGAATTTTTATAATTATTTTTCTTTTTCTGTCAATATTATGATTTTTAAGAAATGTTAAGCTCCCGCTTGTGACAATAAACGAATCAAAACGAAAATCACTCACTTCCATATCGTCCACCCAATAAATTAATAGTGTATAATTTATTTGTCGATTCGAGAAAATCATTTGAAGTTTTTGTGAAATTGAAACTCGATATTATTATTTATTAATGAACAATTTCAAACACCCAATAACCCAATTTGTGGAAGTGGAATTTCACCAGATATAGAACCAATTGCGTAGATTCTTAGAATGCAATAAAAAATAATAGTGTATATGCGTACACATTATTCTTCTATTAAGGGGACGATATATCTGCTATATAGCTATTTGCTTATCAAAAATGTAAATTGTATCTATCCATATTTTAAAGTTTTTCTATGGAACGGCAACTGTGTTTCAGCCGATTATAGCCGCAGAGATCGGCGGCGGCTTCGGTTTGTGAAAAAAGGTCGGCGGCGGCTAAAATCGGCGGCTCGGCTCGGCGGCTTCATACTCTGTTAGGGATATACGTAAAGCGGTTATGAAGTTATGCCTAATTTAACAAATAGTAATTTCGAGAAAAATCCTTGAGGTAGGCAAATTGGAGCCCTGTACCACAAAAACTGCAGTGAATTTTAAAAAACTAAAAACGCCATAAAATTCGTGCGCATTTGTATAACCTTTGTGCCAAATTTCATTTAAATCAAAACGGGTAACTTTAAATGTTGATTAATTTGCTTAGGCGTGTTTTCGTTACCACAAGTGCTTAATTTGTATGGGGAGCTAAGCACTTTTAAGCATTATTAGTTCCCGATGAAGTTTGGTGCTTGTGTTTCTGTCTTAATCGACTATGGTGTTGCCAGATTGGGCATCCTATATTTCGCAGTATGGCATCTCATTTTTGGAGAGATTATTGTCAATTATTGTGAATTAACGGGAAGAAGAAGAACAGAAATGGAAAATTATTTAATTATTTACAAAAAGAGTGTAAACAATTGAACATAGAATAGTAAATGTATGTTTTATAAATACATTTCACGAATTGTTTGTCTGTTTCGCTCTGTTCTTTCACAACTCATGACTCCATTGTTACCAGATAGTGTAAATCTGCCACTTACTGCTAATGCGGCAGTTAGTGGAAGTCAGTTGTTTTCGTTACAAAGTGCTAAACTAAAATTGCTAGCTTGTAACGAAAACATGCCTATTATACTTTTTGTTGAATTCGAAAAGGTGGAAACATGTTGCTCGATACTACACAGTGTCTGCACAGAACTGGAACCGGCAAGGCAGCTGAAGACGTGGCCGGCCAGCGAACACTTGGCGACGAACAATACAAATGGATCAAAAAAGCTAAATAAAACATGGGAAAAATAAAAGATCCCCGTTATTGACAGATCACGTGTAAGTCGTGTCATGCTGTCATGTTATTTTTGTGAAGTACTGTTTGGCCAATTGCGCTAAGTCCATTTTTTTAAATCCAAAAAAAAAACACTCCAGTCGACACACGACCTTGACACCCATGAGCAATATTTTAGCTCTCGTTAAGAGCTATCTTTTTGCCATTGACCGATTCCCGATCCGACGTACCGGAATCATCGGTCCATATTTCTTCATAAATGATGCCGGTGAGAAAGTAACCGTCAATGGCGACCGTTATCGTGCCATGATAACCGCATCAATCAATGGATTTATTGAGAGAACACTTCGGTGAGCAGATAATTTCACGTTTTGAGCCGGTCGATTGGCCACCAAGATCGTGTGATATCACACCGTTAGACTTTTTCCTGTGGGGATATGTAAAGTCTAAAGTTTATGCGGATAAACCCGCTTCGATTCAGGCCAGTTACCAGTCGAAATGCTCGAACGAGTCATCGAAAATTGGACTCAATGGATGGACCATCTGAGACGTAGCCGCGGCCAACATTTAATAGACATAATCTTCAAAAAATAAATGCCAAAGAATGTTCTTTCAAATGATAATAAACATTCCCCATTCAATTTGAATTTTCTGTGTTTTTTTCTTTAAAAAATTAGGGAACCTCGAAATGGATCACGCTATACATTCAAGCCGAATGTTTAGAAAATATCTAATAATTTATGACGAAAATGTTAATTTGCTAAGAAAATTTTAAACACTATGCTGAAATTGTTTCTCTTGGCTGGTACGAGTTAGTATTTTTAAACATTTTTTCAAACTTTGGGACACCGCAAGTTATTTCATTTTTTTTTTAAACATTTTTATAATTTTAAATTTCAGGCAATTATCTCAAAAACTACACGCTGAAAAAAATCGCTTCTGTAGTATATTGTCCCAAACATATTCGGCTTGAAACATATATATGTTTAGGGTACACTCTAAACATATAATATTTGGTACACACAAAAGTTGTGTATTTGGGAAGATATTGTTCCCAATGTGACTGTTATTTCGAAACAAATATTTATTTGCATTTAAGTATTCATAAAATACATAAATTGTGTTAAATTTTTCAGTAATTCAAAGTTACATTTTTAGAAATTTTTAATGTTCGTAAAAATAAGTACTTAGAGGATTAACAACTAATGATGGCTTGGAATACTCAGAAATTTGAAATGATTCATTTAAAACAGAAGTTAATGCTGCATATGGTAGCATAACTGGGAGGTACAATTCGAAACCAAGGAAAATTAAAACTGAAATTCGAAAAAGTCAGCAAAAGTTTTGGAAAACTTTTTTTAATAAGATATATTTGGAAAATATCTTAAATAATAATTTTAATTCTATTTAAACACATATTTTATTTGAAAAATTTAGTTTGCAAATACAATTTGTTGTAATATATTAATATATGCGTTCCAAATATATTTTATTGATTTTCAAATAAAATGTATTTGCTAAGAAATATATAATATTTAAAAAGTTGTGTTCCAAATATATTTTCTTTCGGTTCAAACATATCAAAAAAGGCGATTTTGCCCCGTGTATAGAGGAAAAAAGATTAAGGTAATTTTACACGATTTCATCGAAATTATTTGGCGTAAATTGGTTTTATTAATAAACTGGCTTTCCAGGTGTAATATGCACATATTTTCATTAATTACACATTTCTATTTTATATATTTCCTTACTTGCCAAATTGCCATTTTTAAATGTCCACCGCGATCGACTTCACTTTGCCAATGAAATATATTTATTCTGAGATTCTGTAAATTAATTTTCTTCTATTATGGAAAATATTTTGTAAATATAAAACTGCTAGTAATATATGTGATTATGTGTGTTGGTATGCGTAAAAGCTCTTTTATTGTTACTTCGGCAAACAGTGTGGTGGAAAAGTGACGCACATCGCGTCATTTTAAGAGAACGCATTAGTTCCTCTATATCTATTTCACTCTCATAATTTTTAATTCGAATGACATCTGAAACATGGTTATCAGTCAATCTATGTCGGTATTTATTTAATAATATTTTCATGGTAGAAAAGGCTGACTCACAATTGTACGTGGACCCAAACATAGAATATAATTTATATATTTCATATTTGAGCTTAGGATACTTATCATCTTTTATTTGCTACCAAAAATGTTCACCACTTTCTGAGGGAATTAGAAAATCTTCTTTCTTTTGTGTTAACTCTTCCTGAAGCTCAATTTTTTGTTCTTGTGTATTACATACATGCAGATGGTAGTCGTAAAGATCTATGCTTGTTTTGATAACATCAAAGTCTTTAAATCTGAACCTAAAATTTTGCAAAAGTGTTTCTATTATTTTTGAATATTATTCTTTTATTCTGTTAAATGCTTCATGTTCATGAAAGATTTGTTTTAAGTTTGGTAAGTTGGATATATTATTATTTTTAATTTCGTTCAATATTATTATTATTTTTTTTTTCAAAATGGTTTTTGATTCGCACTAAATCAAAATTTTTTTTATTTTTACCCTGAAGCAGTAAGTTTAATTCATTAATTAATTTAGTGATATCGCACAAGAAAGCCAAATCAAAAATAATATATTTGTTTTTAAAAGCTGAAATAAATTTTTCGGCATCTGAACTTATATTCTCTTCAAAAAAAATATTACTTCTTTTCTTAAAATAAATAATCTTTCCAGGCATTTGCCTTTTCTCAGCCACCGTACTTCAGTATATAAAAGTAAATCTCCGTAGTCAGAGTCCAGTTCATCAAGAAGGGATTTAAACTTCCTGTGGTTGAGGGCATTATGACCACCCTTTATTTTATTAATAATTTTTACTGCGATGTCCATGGCATTATTCAAGCACAATTCTTTTGCAAAAAGAGCTTGTTGGTGAATTATGCAATGGAATGTCGGCACATTTATGTTTTTGTTTGATAAACAACCTACAAGCCCTTTTTTAGTTCCAACCATAACCTTTGCACCATCTGTACATATTGAACTTAATTTGTTGATATCATTTTATTTACCCCAGTAACATGTCCATGCATAGCAACTACATTAAATGCATTTTTTTAAATTAAAACCTGTAAGGAAAGACAGAAAGTCGGGCGGAGCCGACTATATAATACCCTACACCTACCTATCAATGCGAAAATGGGAATTGCGGTAAGAATTTGGCAGTGTTCATACATGTAATAAGAAAACTCTCTCTGCCGATTTTCGTACTTATCGGATATAAAATATGGTGTCTACAGCGCTTACACGAAACATATATATGGGAACTATATCTAAATCTGAACAGATTTTCCCCGAATTTGGCAGTGTTTATTCATGTAATAAAAGAACTCTCTCTGCCAAATATCGTACTGATCTGATATAAAATACAGTTTCTACAACGCTTACATGTCAAATCGGGTAAAACATATATATGGGAACTATATCTAAATCTGAACCGATTTTCCCCGAATTTGGCAGTGTTTATTCATGTAATAAGAGAACTCTCTCTGCCAAATATCGTACTGATCTGAAATAAAATACAATTTCTACAGCGCTTACATGTCAAATCGGGTAAAACATATGTATATATGGGGGCTATATCTAAATCTGAACAGATTTTCTCCGAATTTGGTAGTGTTTATTCACGTAATAAGAAAACTCTCTCTACCGAATTTCATAAAGATCGGATGTAAAATGCGGTTTCTACAGCGCTTACATGTCAAATCGGGTGAAACATATATATGGGGACTATATCTAAATCTGATATAGTCCCCATATGGTGGCTTAAATTATCTATTGTAGTTGCCAAATAAAAATTTGGTTCAATTAATTACAAACAGTTTTCATTAATTTTTATTTTATTTATTAAACAAAAAACAAAACAATTCATAACAAAATTAAAAATCCCATATTACAAATTCATCACTATTATGAGATGTGGAAATATTTGGCACAAATTTTAGTACACGAAAAAAACACAAAACTTTTATGCAAATATCGCTTAATCCTGTGCTTTCAATTTCATGATTGTTGCTTTCTTTTTTATTTATGTAAAATATTTTGCACAACATATTCTGCATTCCACACATTATTATCCACACGAGATTATTTTTGACTACATATACAGCTCTTGAACAAAATGTTGAAGATTTATTTATGTCGAGTAATTTTATTTTTTGTTTGTCATGCATCAGCAAAAGAACAGCAACCAATCTCTCGGTTGTATTTCCAAAAATAAATTTAATTATTCTAAATTTGGGAAATGATTGGGATAACCAATAAACGATTATTTATTAATATTTTTTCTGTTGTAGTAACCAATTATTCGTTGCAATAATAATCTTTGGTCTATTGATACAATTTCTGTTGTCAAGAATAAAACATTGGTTGTTACAACCAAATTTTTATTTTTTTGGCAAATAATACGGTGAGGCAACCAAACTGTATTCTGTGTGTACAAAAATTTTTATTGGTAATCCTGAATATGAATTTTTACAAAATATATTTGTAAATATATGAAATTGTAAGGTTTTCTTGCAATCGTCTGAAATGTTAATTCACCTATGCCTAACAATCTGTCATTGTCCGTACATTTGCAGCACTTTAACAGGGTTGATAACGTTGTCCGATCTGGCTATCGTGTATACTTAGCTTTAGAAGTAATAATAAAACAACTTTTTCGTGTCACCAAAAACTTAATTTTATTTGTTTATATTCGTACATCAATAAGAAACGATAAGAACGATTTCACAAGCATCGCCATCGCACCAACACAAAATAAACAATTTATATATAAAGCTATGTACACACGATTGCCAGATCGGACAATATTGTCAAAAAATGGCGGAAAAATGCAACCCTGTAAACGTACAACCGTGTAAACATAAAATTTGTGTTGCAAAGTTGGCAGAAAAGTCATTGTGAGATAATTTACAGATTGTTAGATGTGCGAAGTTTATGCATGTGACAACGGCGCCATTTTCAGAAAAATTTTAAGGTTTTCTTGCAATCTGTCATTTCTGTCATTGTCCGTACATTTGAATCACTTCAACAGGGTTGGTAACGTTGTCGGGTTGATAACGTCTACACATAGCTTTACTGTAAGAGAAATTTAAATTGATTGAACTTAAAACTGAAGGTTGAAACAGACATGCCAGCCGCCTTGCAAGATAGCAACTTCAAAATGAACAGGCTTCGGAAATAGCCCAACCAAATATGGTGCTCTGGAGTGAGCATGTAAGATGTGGTCTGGATAAGACCAGCCAACAGAACCTTCGTTAGGTGGTCGTTGGCGAGTAATACCTCTACGTCTCTCCCTCTACTGCCAGGGAGTCCAAATGATCGTATATGTATTGCAACTTCGGTTTGAGGCTTCTGTTGTCAACACAATGTGAGAATGAGGTTTCACCAAGCCAGTGATCATTTCTCTTCGTGGTGCGTATGTGTAGACGGTGGACCAGTTGTTTCAGAACGATCGTCTCTGCCTCGCCTGAGTTGAGTAATACCGCACCTTTTCCCGGCCTTCCGTGGTTACGGCTCTGGCTAGCACGGCTAAATAAAATAAATTCTTATTTCAAGTCTCACGGACTTGAACACTATCATTATACGAGTATAAGCAAAAAACGATTATATAAAACAAAAAATTTCAAACAAGAATTTTTAAACGTTCTCTGGCGGTTCTTCAACAATTTCGATGTCTTCTTCGCCTTCGTAAAAACCATTGTGTACTTCTTTGCCCCTTTGATAGGCCCATAACAGGCATTCCGATGTAAAATGAATGCCCAAATTTCCTTTCCGATCAATACTTATAACTCCGACAACGTCAGTGGGGAAACGCTTTGACATCTGCTCCGTCACCTGAGTGGTGGCTTCCTGGGCCGTCATTCCGTAAAATTTTATTAGATGAAGGATTTTCGAAGCGACATTGAAACGCATTATACTTTCACCATCTCCCGTAGAGGAGATACCACCGGCTTCATTGTCGGCATAGGTACCACCACCGAGTATAGGACAATCGCCAATACGACCACCCATTTTACCGGTAAGACCACCCGTAGAAGTACCGGCAGCCAAATTGCCTTGAGCATCGATAGCCACTGCCCCAACGGTACCACGAGATATTGAAACTTTATCTCGTATCTCTGGCGGTGTTATGGGATCACACCCAAAATAGCTGCAGTTATAGTTGTTCTTATATTCAGCCAGTAGCTTTTTGGCCTGCTCTGTTACCAATGATCCCGGTGCTAATATTTCAATATCATTTTGGGCGGCATAGGTCATAGCTCCGTGCGCTGCCAAATAACTGTGTCGACTTTTTTCCATAACAGTTCGAGCCAAGGCAATGGGATGTAAAATATCTGATACTAGTGATATAGCACCCGACGTTAAAGTGGCGCCATTCATAATAGACGCATCATTTTCGACATTACCCTCCCAGGTGAGTACACTGCCGTAACCGGCATTAAACCTCACATCTTTCTCCATAAACATGATGGCCGCTTGGACAGCGTCAACAACACTGCCTGTTCTCATGAGAGTCTCATATCCCACACGGGCCGCCATTTTGGCACCTTCTTTTTTCATTGCTACATTTTCTTCGGTGTCGTCGGACGCTCCACCATGGATCACAAGAGCCGGGATTATGTCAAGAGCCTTGGACTGGAATTATAGAAAAAGCCAAATACGAGTATGTAATTTGAAAGTATTTCATAAATTTACTTATATGATTTTTTGATGATTTTTCGAATATAGCAGCCTTTGTCAGAGTATAATACTATACTGCAAAAAAAACAATTCGTTATGGTATCGAAAAAACTTGTGGGCTTATATTAAAAATGTATTGCTTTGGGAATCTTGTTTCCTAAAATGGCAAGAAATTTTTGTATGCATATTTTGATCCCCCACCTTATAGAGAAGGGTATATACCATCTGCTACGAGCCAAAATTGTAACACATTGAAGAGTTGACTTAAGGCCCTATGTATGTTTGGTGGAAATTCGATTTAAGTCATTTGAGCAATGTCCATCCGTCTGTCTGCAACTTATTCGAATCTTCTGAAAGTCCACACATAGTATTAATTTATTAGTTGCTATCACATCATGAGAAATGGGCGTAGTTGCCACGCCGCTTTTGGTAGTGTATTCTTTAAAGTTATTAAATGCTATTTAAATTCATAATAATGTTATTAAAACCAAAAAATAAAAAAATTTACGAATATTTTTTGGGGACTGAAAGTGAGTGGATTCGTTAGTTGATTTACCCGACTAAAATTTCTTAATTATTTAATTTTGTTTTTAAATTAGACATTTCGTAAGTTGCTCCTTTATTTTTATGACTCTAACATCGGTACTTCTAGTACCTCCCTCACAAAAGGTTGACATTTAGTGAACTATTCTCCAATAACTTCTATACTACCTATCCGAATCTTCTGTAATTTCACACATACCTGTTTCTATCACCTTGAGAAAAATTGGCTAAGTGGTCCCACCCCTTTTTGGTACCTCTTAAGTACCTTCTAGTACTTAAGAACGTTGTCAAGGCTCTGGACAAAGATGGTGCAAGCATTTTCATTTGATCGTATCTAAGTTCTTATTGTTGTTTTAACTATTTATATATAATTACAACCGGCACACGGAGTATGCAATAAACTTTTTGTTGTTGGTACTATTTTTTTTGCTATTGAATTCCAGCCAATTATTTTCCTAGGTGTGGGAATGACTGGTAATGGAGCAATTGGTGGACGTTGAACGGATTTGGAAACCGATGGGACATTCGCGTAAGTAATATTTTTAGATTTTTTATATTGAATCCAGAAACTTTTATTAAACAGAAATAACAATCGGTTTGTGGTTACCTGACTCTCCAAAGTACTGGAATTGAAAAATCGAAATAGATGTTCTTGCCATTGGACCACTTGTATAAAACAGTTCTGCAACTATTGCATCCACGGTTTGTCCAAGTTTCTGACAGCAAAACCAAAATAATGTAAATATGCATATTTTAATGATTCTGATAGTGCATATCCTTTTATACACCACACACAAAGCAAAAATAGCTTGAATCAGTAAACGCGATTTCCCTGACATGCTTAAAAGCTACTATTGTGAAGATTTAAGGCCGGGTTAGGCAAACATAACCGTATTGTAACTTTAGCGCCGCCGTAACGTTGCCCGCTGGAGCAATTACCCAAAACTTGAAAAACGTGCTGGATCACTCAGACATTCACAACAAATTAATTTTATTTTATATTTATTTGCTACTAATTTATCATTTTATTATTTATTTATCATTACTAATTTTGTTTGCAAATGCGCGTAAACGTACCGTCCAAATCAAATTTCAGCAGATTCAGCCGTCCGTTTACGTTTTGTTTCCGTTGGCTAATCGTTTACACTGATTTCCATATGTCAGATTGAATTCGTTACTCTACGGGGGCGTTACGGTTACGTTTGCCTAACCCAGCCTTTAGAATGAATGTGGGCTTCTGTCAAATTAATAATTGTGAAATTGTAGTGTCAGTATTACAGTATTGCCAGCATGCGATAAAAAAAAATTAAGGAGACGTGAAGCCCAATTTTTATACCAGACTCGAATTCAGCGCACCCAGATTAGTTAAAACAAATGCTTCGTTTCTGCAGCCAATTTTTTTCCAAATTTGTAGACCAGTCTAATTAGCCGCCACAAAATCACTGCATTAATCATTCGAAAGACTATTCACAAAAAAGCCAAACTTACCAAAACATTCTTTGGAATAACCGCAAGAAGCAAAGCCACACAAACGACCTGTAAGCAGAACAAAATTAAAGTTTTTGTTTAAATTCGAAAATGTTGTTTTTTTTTTGTGAAGATTGAGGCATACTATTCCAAACAGAAAATTGTGTTGTGTGTTGGTTTTTTAATTTATTTATAAATTCAAACATTCATGGAGAATACACGCTGAAAAAATCGCTTGTGCAGTATATTGTCGCAAACATATTCTGCTTTACACATACATACATATTTGACACATACAAATATTATATATGTATATGTTTCGGAGAATGTTGTTCTAAACAAAACTATGTTTCCATCCTAATATTTTTTTATTTGCAACATTTTCCGCTCAGGGTATGAAAAAAAATTGTTTCTGTATTATATTGTCAAAAACATATTGGGCTTGAAACATATATATGTTTAGGGTACACTCTAAATATATAATATTTGGTACACACAAATATTATATATTTGGGAAAATGTTGGTCTAAATAAATCTCTGTTTCCATTCTAATACGTTTTTTTGAGAATATTATATCCGAAACAAAGATTTATTTGCATTTAAGTATTCAGAAAGTATGCCGATACCTTAATTGTGTTAAGTTTTTCAGCAATTCAAAGTTAATTTTTTAGAAATTTTTAATGTTTCTAAAAATATTTTATTATTGAAATCGTATAATATTAGAAAACAATAAATTATTTACAACGCATGCATATGGCGGCGATTTACAACTAATACTTATGGCGGTTTTAACTATAAAGTATGACACGAAATCTAGGAAAAATTAAAACTAAAATTCGTAAAACTCGGCAAAGTTATATTTTTTTTTTAAATGTAATATACATATTTGGAAATATTGTTAAACAAAAACTTTGTGTGTGTAAACACATATTTTATTTGTGAAGTTCGTTGTGACATATTAATATATGCATTCAAAACGACATTTACTAATTTTTAAATACTCGTAATATGTATTTGTTCGAAAACATAATATTTGAAAATGTTGGTTCTAAATATATTTCCTTTCAATTCAAACATATCAAAATTTTTCTCCGTATACCCGATTTTCCTCCGTATACCCCTAGTATTTACACTATATTTTTTTCAAGCCCAATAGAGCCTCTTTAAATTCTAGGTAATTATGAGGGCTACAAATTTTGGAAATATGCCTTTCACAAACAAATAGGCAGATAGCTCTTTCCGCCTGCCTCCATCTCCGACAAACTTTGACATGTGCTTGAAAAAAATGTCCGAGTGTGAATCATTACTAACAGTCGTTAAACAAATTAGAAAAAAGTAAATTAAAAAAATCGCTGGCATATGGATAAATGTATAAGTTATGACATATTTTGTAAAAGTAAGGAAATTCCAAAAAATCACGGAAGGTACCATACGGGGTGCGGCAATAAATCCTATTTTCCACGGGACTCTAGCTATTCGAAAAGCATTACACTGCCCAAAATTTGAAGTAATTGTATGTACTGGAATCAAAGTTATAAGCCGTTACATTTTTGTGCAAAATAGTACGTTTGTGTGGGAGGTACCAAAAGGGGCAATAACGCCCATTTTCCACGGGACTTTAGGTACTAGAAAACCATTACAATTCCCAAAAGTATTTATACGTACTGGAATCAAAGTTATAAGCCGTTATCTTTTTGTGCAAAAAAATAATATACTGCACGTGGTGTCATATATTCTCAAGTATACTACTCGTGGAATCATCTACAAGACGACTCGTGGATGAATCTACTCTACACAAGACTACTCATGAAGTTATATACTCTATACTAGACGACTCGTGGATTAATCTACTCTTAGGTAGACTACTCATGAAGTATTCTAATATAAAGTGAGTCGTCATCTACTCCAAAGTATACGACTAATGAAGTCATCTACTCATATATTCTTTAGTATACCACTCGCGGAATCATCTACTAGATGAATCGTGGATTTATCTAGTCTATACTAGACGACTCATTAAGTCATCTACTCTTAAGTATACGACTCATAAAATCATACATTCTAAAGTATACTACTCGTAGAATCATATATTCTCTAGTATACTACTCGTGGAATCATCTTCTAGATGACTAGTGGATTTATCTACTCTATACTAAACGACTTATAAAATCATCTACTCTATACTGAGTCGTCCAGTGGATTAATCTACTCTATACAAGACTACTCATGAAGTCATCTATTCTATACTAGACGACTCGTGCATTTATCTACTCTAAAGTAGACGACTCAAGAAGTATTCTAATTCTAAAGTAGACAACTAAAGAAGTCATCTACTCTAATGTAGACGACTAATAAAGTCATATACTCTAAAGACGACTTTTTAAATCATATTATCTAAAGCAGGCGACTTATAAAATCGCCTTCTCTAAAGTAGACGACTCATGCAGTCATAGGGTTCTATAATTCGACTTATCGATTAGTCGACTTTTTGGTACAAAAAAGTCGAAATCGAAAGCCGACTTTTTGTTTCTGAAAAAGTCTAAAAGTCGACTTTTCCATGTTGACTTTTTCGACTTTTATGTTCGTTATCTTGTGAAAAAAGTGAAAGAAACTGGCATCACGCTTTGGTTTATCGATGAGGATGCCAGTTTCTTTCACATTTTTCACAAGATAACGAACATATGGAAATGAAATTCTAGCGTTGTTCAAGCGTAAACTAATTATCTGTCAAATCAGACATGAGCTAAGTGTTACCATTCACGAAATAAGCACTAGTTGAAAAAAAAACGTTAGATGGCGGACCCTTTATTACATTTGGCTAAAATTAATAAAAACACGCTGTGGGTTAGAACAAAACCCTTTATTTAGTTGTATCAACACTAATATGGGACCAATTTAATGGTTAAAAATAAGCGAGATAATATGAGTAATTAATAAAAAATTGACGGATCCAAACAAAATACAGTCACGAGAATATTAAAAGTATTGGATTATGGGTTACTTTCGGCTTTTCGCTATACAAATTCGGAGCCAAATCTCTCTAAACAGTTTAAATAAGCTTATTTTTTAAGGCTAACAAATTTGGACATGATCCGTGAATATGTATGACTTATTAAATGCAGTTGGACTTGAAAAAACAATTTTTTATTATTTTGGTTTTTTCCGTTAAAGTTTTTTTAGACTTTTATGGAACGACTTCTGCGAATTTCTGATCACCTGATCATTATCATTTTTTTTATCTTTTCCTGTATTTTACAAATTAATGAAGAAAACTAGAAATATTAGCATTTCCATTAATAAAGTCGAAAAGTCAACTTTAATCGACTTTTTTATACTAAAAAGTCGAAAAGTCGAATAATTGATTTTTTCTAAAAGTCTAAAGGTCGAAATTTTGCCGTAACTATATAACCCTATGTAGTCACCTGCTCTACAGTAGACGACTCGTAGAGCCATCTCTAACTCTAAAATAGACCCGTGGAATCAGCTTCTCTACATTAGGGCATCAAAAGTACTGAAAAATATTAAATTTAGCAGAACTCAAAACCGTTAGTGGTGTTGTTATGATGCTATGGCGTTACGGTGTTCAGTTTCAAATCGCGGCAAGAAAAATAAAATTTCGGTTTAGATAAAAAAATTTCTAAAAGAAAATTAAATGATTTTTTATGTTTTGTTTACAAAACTTAGAAATATTTTAAATATAATATTTGCATTACTTAATAAGCACTGGTGCAAATGTACTAAAAAACAAGTAAGAAAGTTTCAGTCGGGTAAACCGACTAAGGTATACCCTCACTTTGTGAGTAATGTAATATGGAATATTAAACGAATTATTCTGTCAATTTGTATGGGAGGTACCAGAATGTTTTTAACAAATACACCTATTTTTCTCTGAATAGTAGATTCTTTAAATACATTGGACTGCGCCGAATTATAAGCGTTTTTTGCACTGGTATATTAACGTTATGAGATATTAAATTTGGTATGATTCGGCCATTTTGTTTGGGAGGTACAAAAAGGGGCGTGGTGATAACGGCCATTTTTTACAGGGCTATAGGGACTTCAAAAGCGTTACACTGTGCAAAATGTTGTTGCATTTTCGTGCATTGGTACTCATGCTGTGAGCTCTTAACTTTTTGTGCAAAATGGTACCTTTGTGTGGGAGGTACTAAAAGGGGCGTGAATATGACACCCATTTTTCACTGGACTGTAGGCACTATGAAAGCATTACACTGTACACAATTTCAAGTATTTTTATGCACTGGTATTGATGTTATAAGCTGTTAACTTTTGGTGCAAAATGGTGCATTTGTGTGGGAGGTACCAAAAGGGGCGTAGCAACAATGCCCATTTTTCTCGAGCTGATAGCGACTAATAAACTAATGCTATGTGTGGAATTTCAAAAGATTCGAATAAGTAGTATAGCAGTTATTAAAGATTCAATATTTCACAACATTTTAACACTTTGTGGGGGAGGTACTAGAAGGAGTGGACCAATATGGCCCATCTTCGAACTTTGCCGGAGATAGAAGAAAATATTACCACGTACCAAATTTGAAGTCAATCGGTTACTCCTTTCGAGAGTTATCGTGCGCACCAGCCAGCAGACACACAGACAGACAGACAGATAGACAGACAGACAGACAGACGGACGGACATTGCTCATTCGACTTAAAATGACCCAAAACGAATATCCGCCGAACATACTTAGGGTCTTAGATCACTCCTTCGATGTGTTACACTTTTTTTTCGTAGCAAATGATATATACCCTCGTCACACTAAAGTGAGGGTATAAAAAGATGACGTTCCTAGTGTGACAATGTTGAACAACTTCTATATCACAAATTAGGATTTATATTTTTGAGCGGTTCTCAACGTACTGAACCACAAACGGGCTTGGGCAAGTATTTTCATAACATTATATATTAGAACTCTTAAAACTGTGCCTTCGATTTCATTTTCCGCAACACAATAATATTAGTATACATTATATTCTTTTTAAATTTTTGTTGGAAGATTGACCGGATACAATTGCATACTGATTAAAATATTAGATATCAGAGAAAAAAAAACAACTACAAGTACAATGGATTTGCATATGTCTAAAATTCTATTCGGAAAATTAAACGAGTTTTATTTTAACTATTTTCTTACTTTCAAAATCACCATTGCAGACGAAATGTTCACCACGACCAGCACTTTGCTACTGAGACTATAGATGACACTTCTGGTGAAAATTTGTTTAATCTGAAAGTTTTTTTATTTTCCAACATATGTATACATATATATTTCGACGGCAACACGTGTACAGCACAGTGGTTTGGAAATGGTTTAAAGGCAAACGAATGAAAGCAACCTATCTTGTATCTGTGGGTGTGAAATTGTTTAATTTGTATGATCTCAAAACTATGTACAGATATTTCAATCCATTTAAGTTCAAATATTAAGTGGATTTTGAAAAATCATCACATCAAATATTTCCTTCAAACTTCTAATATACGAGTAATAATTAATATTAATCGATTAGTGCAAAAAAAGTTGAAACTATGTTCGGGGAAAACTGTTTTTTCGCGTGTGACATTTCATTCCTATTCGTTCGTAACTGATAGATTTTGACGTTTCGTCCGGACGGGACACAGCTGTCTAATTTAAGGTCTGTGAACCAGAGGACAACTTTATGTTTTTTTATTCACATTTACTTATATTTTATTGAATTTGTTTTTTGTATTCAGTCACTCATAAAAGGAAATGTTAATTTGTCCCATGTATTTTCATTCTGAGCAACTTTTTCCAAAAATAATAAATAATAAGATATGTCATCCCGGAGCGAGTAAGTTGTCAGTTACGAACGAATAGAAATTTCAACGAGTAGGACTTCAAAGAGTGAGTTTTTCCGCGGATTTCGGACCGATTTTCCCGATTTTTTTGTAATTGTCACAATTAAAAAATTAATATTAATTGATTAGTGCAAAGAAAGTTCCAACTATGTTCGCGGAATAGTGTTTTTTCGCGTGTGACATTTCATTCCTATTTGTTCGTAACTGATGATTTTGACGTTTCTGGCTGACGGCACATCTGTATAATTTAAGGTTTGTGACTTTTTCTACCCCGAACGCTTCTCTACACTTTTCGTCTGCAAATTGGGAAATTGAAACGAATGCAAACATGTTCTTATATTGCAAAGTATAAATAAATTACTGTTTTTAATACTCTATTTTATGTTTTTTAACCACTGCGCACCCATTAAAACAAAAATTATAGCCCACGTGCTAATCTTGAAATTGAGAAAATGGAAAATTTGCCAAAAATAAAATTTCTATATTTTGTAGATATTGACAACAAAACAATGCGTACACAATTTCCAAAATAAGAACTTGCTAACATAATTTATTTCTGTTAGTTTTTCGAAATGGCTATAACCTCAACATCACATTAAATGATAGTTCTGAGGGGTTGTGAAATGTTGCTCCCAAAATATTGAAGATTATTTACAGGGTGGCTGATATGTAATGCAACAAAGTAAAGCGCTATATTTTTTTAATTTTATTGTTCAAAGGCAAAAATGTCGGAAATAACATAAAATGTTAGAAACAGTTTAGATTTGTTCGAATTGGCCACCTTTGGCACGAATTATGGCCTTCAAACGGCCGACAAAGCCACACACGCTGCACGAAAGTGGCTATGCGGTATTTTGGCCCATTCCCGGCAAAGCGCCGTCTTGAGATGATCAATACTTTGATATTTTTTAGTGCAAACCTTTCTCTTGCTGAAAGTGCTTATCGAAACTAACAAAATATAGTTTAGGGTTTTCTGATTTAACTTCAATTCGGATTTTATCGTATCGTGAATATATTGGCTGAAACTTGATTTTGAGAATTTTTTCTGAGAAAATGTAATTTTTCCAACGGTTATATTTAGTTAAACGATATGAATTTTGTTTTACGGCTCTCGGCATAATTGTAGGTATAGCCTATGAGAAAAAATACATACGTAAAACAAACTGATTTGATAAAGCAGCATCCAGTGCTTCAAAATCGCAAAATTCTCAAAAAATTGTCAATTTATTGTGACATTTCTGCATATAATTTATCATAACTCGGAAACCAATTGTCCGATTTGGTTGAAGTAAATTTAGAAAAATTTAGACTTATACTACCCCTAACCGATGCCTATACATAACAGTATGCAACAACATTTTTGTCGAAGGTCTGTGCATAATATTTTCTGGTGTAATAGGGTGCCCTAAACACGAAAAAAATATTAAAAAAATTGGGTCTTTTTTTTAAATTTGTCTTTCAAATTCCCATTTTCTTGGAAGGTGCCTTTAGATAGAGCTCAATAAAGCGAATTTAAATTAAAGGCAATTATCAGAACTACAAATAAGCGACTTTTACCTAAACCGAAAAAAACATTTTTATCCGCTACATGTGACACAATGAGCAGCTCAGCTTAGCAACTCTGGCTTACCCCTATTGTGAATGGCAGTTATTAGTTGTCATCGATGTTTTTGTTTTTTGGTTCATCCTTTTTAGTTGGCAACTCACCCGCACATGGCACACTGCCAAACTAAATAAATCCCAAAATAATAAAATTAAAAATTGTGCTTTTCTGTTTTTAAGTTCCGTCAGTCAGGAGTGAACTTAAACATGGTCTTTCGATGCAAACCCTAACCCGCGCCTTGTGATTTATTGAATCCATACCAGCGAAATGTACAGGGTGGCTGATGAATATTGCTACATTAAGAAACTCAAATAACTTTTTTTCAGTATATGGAATTCAGTTTTCTTTTATTCATGTTAAAGCTCATTAAATTTAATTAAATATAGCTTAATTACTTTTAAAAATAATGAAATTTAAATGCCCCCTGCTCGTTGATGCATGTGCGGCATCTTACCAAAAAGTTGTTCATTACTGCTTGGAGAGTTGAGACGGGAATAGCCGCAATTGTTTCTCGAATGGATTGCTTTAGTTCATTCAAATTTGTTGGTTTTGCTTTGTAGACTTCCTGTTTGCAATAACCCCACAAGAAAAAGTCAGGTGCAGTAAGGTCAGGCGACCTGGGGGGCCAACGGAATGTGGAGTTTCTGGATATCAGCTTATTGGGAAATTTTCGCCGCAATTCTGTCATAAAAGGCCGGTCTATGTGAGGAGTTGCGCCATCTTGCTAAAACCACACAGAGTTGAAAGAAATTCTCATTCGGCGTAATTCTGGATAGGAAAACTCTCTCAACATGCTCAAGTAACGGTCTCCAGTAACTGTAACGGTGTGACCGTTTTCTTCGAAGAAGTAGGGCCCGACAATGCAGCGTGATGAAACTGCACACCAAAAAAATTTAAAAAAAATTTTACATTTTACACTGAAACCGCATTTTTAGGTTCGTTTGTAAAAATGGAGCAGCCGTTTGAGAGGGTTTTGAATTCGTTTGTAAAATTATTATACTCCGCAAATGTGAAAATATCGCATTTTCCACACTCAGCCCAGTCCACGATGTGGAGTGTTGCACAGTCAAAAAGCAAACTATATAATGTAGGTATGGGTTTTACTCACCGCACGATTTTTGTTCGATTGTTCGCATGAAAAACGCGAATTTAGCAGCGGGTGCAGGGGGTATTTTTAAAATGTAGCAACATCATGTGGTGATATTATTTTTCAGAAACGAAATCACCATAAATAAATCCTAAAGTAATAAATTTAAAAATTGTGCTGGCGTGGAACTTTCATGTGGAAACCGAAGTTTAGTAAGTGTCGTTAAAATAATTAGAAAAATTCTTCTTTTTTTTTTCAAATAATCCTTTTTTGCTGATAAATCCTTTCACGAAAAAACCGTGAAAAATAGAAAAAAACATCGCCAAAAAATGTTTGTTGCAAATTTTTAAGAAAACGATGAAGAAAACAATGCGTATTTGAAGAAAATATATGGGTAAATGTTGAAATTATAGAAGAGAATTTCAATATAATCCACACGCTGAAAAAAATCGCTTCTGTAGTATATTGTCCCAAACATATTCTGCTTGAAATATGGGCAAATCCTGCGTGACGAACGCTACATTCGTACGCGTTTTCGGATTAAAATATAAAAAAATTTTGGTCTTTCAAAAGAGATACCTTCAACTTATACATAGTGTTTAGTGGGATATGAATGTTCTTTCGAATGCCACAAAAACAGGTATAAGTTGCGAAAAAATTTATCACAAATTATTGTGACGCACGCTACAAAAAATGGAAGTAGCGTTGAAGGTTAAGGTATGTTTTTCGCAATTTTTAGCAAATTTTGCATAATAAAGCACCCAAAATGAAGTACCTATAAGAAAGATGAATATAAGAGAATTCTAAAAAAAAAATATTTGCAGCCAAAAATTGTTGTAGTTTTTTTATCAAAAGCCGTGAACTCTATGTGACGCATAGTATGTCAAAGTATAAATTTTGTTTATATTAACAAATCAAATTACATTATTTTTAATAACATTTTGTAAAACATTTTTTTATATTTATAAATGTATTTATGAATGAATATATGTTTATGAAAGAATGTTATGGGTTATCTATTTTACCACTACATATAATGATAAAAACACCTTAAAAAAGTATTTTTATACCCTACACCACACTGTGGTACAGGGTATTATAACTTTGTGCATTTGTTTGTAACTCCCAAAAGGAGAAGAAATAGACCCATTGTTTATTATACGGATCGACTTAGAATCACTTTCTGAGTTGATTTAGCTATGTCCGTCTGTCTGTGCATGTATTCTTGTAATCAAAGTACAGGTCGCAATTATGGTCCGATCTCGACGAAACTTTACACATATATTTTATTTGGCCCAAGGACGATCGCTATTGAATTTGTTTAAAATCGGTTCAGATTTAGATATAGCCCCCATATATATGTTACCCCCGATTTGAAGTGTAAGCGCTGTAAAAATGTTATTTTATATCCGATCAGTATGACATTCGGCAGAAAGAGGTTTCTTTTAATATGATGAACACTGTTAAATTTGGAAGAAATCGGTTCAGATTTAGATATAGCTCCCATATATACGTTACCCCCGATTTCACATGTAAGCGCTGTAAAAACTGTATTTTATATCCGAACAGTATTAAATTCGGCAGAAAGAGGTTTCTTATTATATGAATGAACACTGTTAAATTTGGAAGAAATCGGTTCAGATTTAGATATAGCCCGCATATATACGTTACCCCCGATTTGAAGTGTGAGCGCTGTAAAAATGTTATTTTATATCCGATCAGTATGAAATTCGGCAGAAAGAGGTTTCTTATAATATGAATGAACAATGTTAAATTTGGAAGAAATCGGTTCAGATTTAGATATAGCTCCCATATATACATTACCCCCGATTTCACATGTAAGCGCTGTAAAAACTGTATTTTATATCCGATCTGTACGAAATTCGGCAGAAAGTGGTTTCCTATTATTTGAATGAACACTGTTAAATTTGGAAGAAATCGGTTCAGATTTAGATATAGCCCCATATAAACGTTACCCCCGATTTGACATTTAAGCGCTGTAAAAATGTTAGTTAGTTAGTTAGTTTATTGAGACTTAAACGTTTTTTTATAAATGTTATAAACTAATGCATCTAGATGATAACTTAAAACTATAATGTATTATTTTAATTAAATTAATGAGCAAATGTTTAAAACTATATAATGTATATGAATTCACATGCATTATGTCGAAGTTAGGATCGTGATCAGTGCTTGCTCCCGGCACTTCCTGTGGCGTGTAGAGTTAAATCTACAGAGTATTTCTTAAATCTAGGAAAATTACACACTAGGAAACTTACAAACTAAAACATTAAGACTTATGAACTAACCTAAATCTAAATACAAAAAGGAAAGAATCCACTATCCCCTGTGAATACCAGGTGTAGTGTCAGAGTAAAAGTTCCGACCAGGTACCTCGAGTTGTAAAAATGTTATTTTATATCCGATCAGTGCGAACTTCGGCAAAAAGAGGTTTCCTTCTACATGAAGAAATACTGCCAAATTCGGAGAAAATCGATTCAGATTTACATATAGCCCCCATATATATGTTACCCCCGATTTGACATGTAAGCGCTGTAGAGACTGTATTTTATATCCGATCAGTACGAAATTCGACAGAAATATGTCTTTTTACATGAATGAGTATTCAGGGAAAATCGGTTCAGATTTATATATAACATCCGTATATATGTTCCTCCTGATTTGGTATCAAAGCGCTATAGAAGTTGTACTTTACTTCCGATCGTTAAAATTTTCCAGAAATATGTTTCTCAATTTAGGAACGAATATTGCTTAATAAGCTATTATCGGTTCAGAATTAGATAATATGTCCCTACCCATTTACCAATTATTCCAAATTATTATCGCAATGACCCTTATCGCATTGTTAGGGAGGTGTAGGGTATTATATAGTCGGCCCCGCCCGACTTTCTGCCTTTCCTTACTGGTTTCTAATAAAATTAAGAGATATGATGTGAGGAACCAATTGTTAATACTTTTTGTATTAATGAACACCCACAAATATTTTTTAACATCTAATCTTATATTCCATTAACCAAACTAAAGTTGGATCAATTTTAAAATGTCTTGATTGGTGGACTGTTTCTGGGATTTGCCCATATAAAAATGTTTAGAGTAAACTCGAAATATATTATATTTGGCACAGATAAACATAATATATTTTGGAATATGTTGTTCTAAAAAAATTTGTTTACGCCCTAATTTGTTTATTTTGGGACTTTATTTATGAAACAAATATTTATTTGCATTTAAATGTTCAGAAAATAACAGGTGGCGCAAAAGTAACAAGGTGGCGCAAAAGTAACCTGTAATTTAAAAAAACCGTCTGGACTTTGTACGGAAACATCTTCAAATCTTGTACCAAAATTCGCTGTAGAGACCGTCGACTGATACCCATTTGCGTGGCACGTCGTCCGGTCGATGTCGACGACCATTAGGGGCCAATCGCAAAATTTATAGCATTTTCTGATAGGAGGATTACTTTTGCGCCACCTTGTATATCAATTCATTAATTTTAAGACAAGCTTAATGTTTTGCATCAATTCAACGATAATTATATTTATGAAATTTTAAATGTTCGCAAAATTCCTTTATACATGAAGGGTTGATAACATATTATGACTTGGAATAAAAAAAATAACAAAATAACGGTTTAAAACAAATGTTATTGCTACTTTTGTCATTATACATTTTATGGTATTACTCGAAATCAATGAAAAATTAAATATTAAATTCGAAAAATCTGCCAAGTTGTGGAAAGCTTTTTTTTAAACAAAATATATTTGGAGAAATTCCTAAATAATAATTTTATTTGTATGTAAACACATATTTTATTTGAGAATGTTAGTTTGCAAATATATTTTGTTGTCATATATTAATATATGCGTTCCAAATAAATTTTATTGATTTTCAAATAAAATGTATTTGCTCAGAAATATATAATATTTAAAAATTTATGTTCCAAATATATTTTCTTTCGATTTAAACATATAAAAAAATGCGATTTTGTCCCTTGCAGTTTCACTATTCTGAACAAGAGTACGAGTATATATCAGATGCTGCTGTTCAAAAGTGTAACACATCGATGGAGTGACCTAAGAGACCCCATGAATATTTGGCGGAAATCCATTTTTGGGTCATTTTAAGACATTTTAGCAATGACCACAGGATTAATATATTGACTTCAAATTTGGTATGCCTCAATAGTTTTTTTCTATCTCAGACTAAGGTCCATGTTGGTTCGAGTACCTCCCCCTCGCAACTCCACACATAGTATTAGTTTCTGGGTCGCTATCATTTTGAGAAAAATTGGCGAAGTTGCACGCCCTATACAAATGGACCGTTTTGCATAAAAAATTATAACTTAACTTAGATTTCAGTCCATACAAATGCTTGACATTTTGTGAAGCGTAATGCTTTATAGTACCTACCTTTATAGTACCTTCCCTTGCAAGATGGGCTTTATTGCCACGCCCCCTTTAGTACCTCCAATACAAATGGACCATTTTGCAAAAAAAGATAACGGGTTAGAACTTTGATTCCAGTCCATACAAATACTTAAAACATTGTGGAGATTACAGTACATATAGTCCCGTTCAAAATGGGCGTTATTACTTCGATTCCTTCACATACAAACAAGTGAAATTTTGCACAGTGTAATGTTTTTATAGTACACATAGAATATTAAAAACTGGCCGTTATTGCCACGCCCGTTTTGGTACCTTCCGAATTGCCAAAATTAAAAATATGAAAAATTATTTTTTGGATTCCCTATTTGTACAACACTTATCCATAGACTTTTTGCAAGAAGGCATTGTTTTCTTCGGCAGTATTAGCTTTCAAAAAAGTGGAACAAACTACTTTTTGGGATTTTTAATATTTTTTGGATTTTCCCTATTTTTACAATATGGGTCATAATTTACACACTTTGTCCATAGACTTGTTGCAAATCAAATTTGTCCTAATATTTTTCGTTATAATTATTGTTTTTTTTTTATAATTGTTTTAACGACATTTACCATTTCTATACGAATGTGATATTTTCAGCATTTCTAGCAATTATAATTTCCTTTAATTTAAATGGTTTCCCGGTTTTATCGAGCTTCATACTTATACAAATAGTATGCCTCAATCTATACAAGGACTTGGACAACAAAAAACTTTTTTGTTGCACAGTGTAATTTATCAGAACTCGTGAACGACGAAGTATATTTAGTAAAATTTAGCCTTACCTTACCTTTAACAAATACCTACACTCAAAGAATTTTGTGAGTATCATTAACAAAAATGTTTGTTGTTTCACAGTCTGTGTCTGCTGAAAAAGGGAAAGCAGACGTCGTCTGTTATTTTAGCAAACCTATGGTTGTTATTCTAGCACACAAATTTTCCTGCTACTATAGCAAACTAAAACAGTCGTTTTAAAAAACAATTTTGCTGTTATATAACAGAAAAAAGCGGATGGAAGAACAAACTATTTTTGTTATTCTAGCATACGTCTTTTTCTTTTTTATTTTAATAAAAGAAATACAAATTTTATATTTTCTTGATATTTGAGAAGAGTATATCAATCAGGATTCCAACCTGAAGGTATTCAGCCCATGTATTGATAAGCGTTTCGAACTGTGAAATCTGTATGTACGCTTGATCTAAAAATATAATTAAAAAAGAAATCATTTAGTAAAATTGAATAGCAATAGGAGTATCTACAAACAATACTTACCGGTCACTGGCATTAACAATTATCTTCTTTTTGTCCGAAGGATACCCTGTCAATGTTGGCCAATGTGTTGGGTTCAACCTATAGACACGGTAATTGTACATGTCCAGAGCCAATTCATTGGGCAAAATTATCTTATCCATGGATTACATCCAAATTATACTACATTATTCCGAGTTTTTTTGGAGCCAAAAGGTTGCTTCGTGATTCGGATATTAGCGACCATCGTTGGAGCATATGGAGTAAAAAATCAATGTTGCCATTTCGTTAAACGAATCACAAAAAGGAAAAAAATTACTTACCAGTTGTTGCAGGTATTTTCATTAGGGTCACACTTCCAAGAGGTGTAGGCGATTTGGAAAAGTGGACAAGGAAACAAAATTGCTAGTCCATCGCTTTCACAAGTTCTCTGTATGGACAGCATATATTTGCTATGAAATTTAAGTTCATCTTTTTTAGCCGTATTTAAGTAGAGGGTTTTAATAGGACACTGCTTGCTGAGTATCGTGAAAACAACCAGAAATAAGCCTTTCACAATCATATTGAATTTAATTTGTAATTTGTGTACGCTTACCTGTTGCGACTTGATAAATTGATAACGTGGTTCTTTATGTGCCACATCCGTTATGAATTTCATTAAGAAATCGTAAACACCCACCCACCGTTCAATATTTTCAGTGTGTCTTCTATCCTCCAAGGCATAAACAATTTCGCCTTTTCGGGAAATATTAAACCGATTTCTTTCTTTAGCCATTTGTAAGCAAGGTCCCCCGGAATAGTTTTACACATTAAAACCTTTTATATTATCTTCTTGATGGATGTGATCTCTTTGCCAAAAATATTTCTTTATTCCGCCAGCGGGATGCCTTTGTAATGCAACAGAACGAAAATTTCAATTTTATTTGGCGTCACTTCAAAGGGTGCTACTTAAATAGCGGCGCACGATGTCTGTCAAAGAGGGCTACTCTTGAATGTTAGTGAAAGCATATTACGTCTGTCAATATTTTTGGATATGCGAAATAAACATTTAATATGAGATTTTGTCATCTACACAAATATGAATATATGTATAACTTATCACAAGCACATTTTAATTTAATAAAATTGGTTTCAATGGCAAGGAATATAAATTAAACGCCGCTTCTTTTTTTAATTTTCTTTTTTCCGTAAGTCCAGATTCACACGAGACAATTTTTTCCAAGCAAGTGTCAAAATTTGTAGGAGAGAGAGGCAGGCGGAAAAAATCTCTGCCTCTCTCTCTTGCAAACTATGACACTTGCTTGGAAAAAATTGTCTAATGTGAATCAGGACTAATGAAGCATGTCTATGTCCCTATTCACGCGAGGCATTTCGGTGTTTGTAGAAGATAAAGACAGCAAAGTGCGAATAAAACACACAAAACGGTTTGCCAGTACAAGAATCTACTTTCCATATTATCTTCCGCATGCCTTTCTCCTACAAACACCGAATTGCCTTGGAAAATTGTCACGTGTGCTGATGGGGTCTATGTTCTTCCCGCTTTACACGAGGCAATTTAATCAGCGGCTTAAGGGTGTTTGTAGGGGTGGCAGTTGGAAAGGGAGGGGAAAAACCTCCTTGGAATCAATCGGACGTTTTGTTTTTCATTCGCACTGTGAAACAACAACAATACAATCAGGAATAGCCGTGGGAACGCAAAGGCAAGTTCAAAAGAGAATTAGGAATTAAAAATCGCCCCGCGTAAATCGGGACTTTCCATTTCAAACCGAAAATTTCACAAGTATTTGCCGTCCTGTGGTCTTGTGTTTTTGCATACACAAGACCTAGTCCTAGATCCCGCGAGGCAATTTTTTCCAAGCAAGTGACCAAATTTGTAGGAGAGAGAGGCTGGAGGAAAGAGCTCTCTGCCACTCTCTCCTACAAACTTTGACACTTGCTTGAAAAAAAGTTGCCTTGTGTGAATCAGAACTTTATAAACATTTTTACAAATCGCACTGAAAATAATAATGTTTAGCTTTGGGTTCATTAAAACATTAGAAAGTAAAATCTAAACGCATTTTAATTTTAATAGTATGTCCGGTACTTAGATTTTGAAATCGCTCTATTTCCACGTCAAATCATATTCGTTATCGATTTGTATTTTACTTTTTGCAGTTTTATTCGACTCCTATTTCCAATGTTTATAAAATCCAATGAAAAAATAAAAATATTGAGAACCTAACTCGGAAAATAGATATCGCCGACAAATTATTTAATTTTTTTCAAAATATGCTTTTCTCAGCGCACAACTGACTTTTACCTTTTTGATTTTCAATGGTAGTTGAACTTTAGCATGTAAATTATTGCATTCTTTTCACATATTTTGATTAACAGCAAACATTTTCAGCAAACTGCAAATTTTTCAGCAGTGCGTTTGCTAATGCAAAACTGCAAACTTTTTGCTATTATAGCAGAAAATTTGCTGTATTAGCAGAAAAAATGTTTGCTGAATATTAGCAGACGTTGTTAGTTATTAACAGCAAACTTTTTTTTTGGGTGTATACATAATATATTATCTGATCAATAGATTCAGAGCTAGCTCCCACAGATATAGGTAATTTTTGACTGTATTTTAACAAATCGTAAAAATGGGAGGCAGAGATGAAATGATCTATACAAATGTTGGCCTATGTAGATGTATATGACAGAACACACCAAATCCCAAAACGTACACGCTGAAAAAAAATCGCTTCTGTAGTATATTGTCCCAAACATATTCGGCTTGAAACATATATATTTTTAGGGTAGACTCTAAGCATGTAATATTTGGTACATACAAAAATTGTGTATTTGGGAAGATGTTGTTCTAAATAAATATTTGTTTACATCCCAATGTGACTGCTATTTGTGAAACAAATATTTATTTGCATTTAAATATTCATAAAATACATAAATTGTGTCAAATTTTTCAGTAAATCAAAGTTAAATTTTTAATGTTCCTAAAAAAATAATAATTGACAACTAATGATGGCTTGGAATACTCAGAAATTTTAAATGATTAATTTAAAACAGAAGGTAATGCTGCATATGGTATCATAACTGGGAGGTACAATTCGAAATAAAGGAAAAATTGAAACTGAAATTTGAAAAACTCAGCAAAAGTTTTGGAAATCTTTTTTAAATAAAATATATTTGGAAAAATTCCTAAATAATAATTTTATTTGTAATTAAACACATATTTTATTTGAGAAATTTAGTTTGCAAATATAATTTGTTGTAATATATTAATATATGCGTTCCAAATATATTTGATTGATTTTCAAATAAAGTTTATTTGCTAAGAAATATAAAATATTTAAAAATTTGTGTTCCAAATATATTTTCTTTCGATTCAAACATATCAAAAAATGCGATTTTGCCCCGTGTAGCACAAACACCAAAAAACAGTCAAAACAATATTTTGCCTATTTGTGCAGCAATGTTATCTTTACGGTCACTATGTCGTATAAATAACATTAATTACACTACGCAACAAAAAAATTTTTTTGTGTCCTAGACCTAAACATTATTTTTTTGTATAGATTGTGGCAAACTGTTATATAAAATCAGAACCAAAAATTTTTTATGGATACATTTTTTTTTAATTGTTTATTAAAAGTACTATTATCGTCGAAGGTACCCTTAGTATTTGCACTATAATTTTTGGAGTATATGCCCGATCAGGTCGACTTATACGTTAAATTG
This sequence comes from Eudasyphora cyanicolor, assembly GCA_963930755.1. Lineage (NCBI taxonomy): Eukaryota > Metazoa > Arthropoda > Insecta > Diptera > Muscidae > Eudasyphora > Eudasyphora cyanicolor. The sequence goes on along the minus strand of OZ005736.1, from coordinate 131,029,399 downwards.
AAGCTATTAATGTGGGAAATATCTCTTTCGCTTAGAAACAGTGGTTTAGTAACAGTCATTAAATAAAATTGGAAAAAGTAGATTTATTTAAAAAAAAAACCTGGGACAAAAAAACATAAAAAATAGAAAAACTCGAAAAAAACATATTTTATTTTATTTTTTAAAAGTTTGCATCCTAGCGAAGAATATAATGCCTATTTGAAAAAAAAATCTATGGATAAATGTAGAAATTATAGCCCTTTTGGTAGAGGTAAGAGAATTTCAAAAAATCTTTTTTTTTTTAATTTCTGTTTAAATAGCGATTTTATTTATTTCTTTTATTTATATTATGTAAATTTGAGTTTATTTACATGAACAAGTTTCATTAGAAGTAATTCTGAGTTCGTTGTTGGCGTTTGTAGATTTCGGAATCGGTTTCTCTAATGAGGAACCAAATATAATCTCCCATCATTCTTTCATCCCAGTGCCCTTGGTAATGCCGCTCGATGTACTTAAATTTTTAGTGAAACCTTTCGCCATGTTCGTCACTTACGACGCCAAGATTCTCGGGGAAAAGTTTAAATGAGAATGAAAGAAATGAATTTTGAGGGACATATTTACACCTGTTGGAATACATAAAGCGAAAAATAAGTTAAAAGAATACATACATACATCGTATGTGTTATATATGTATATATATATATATTTATATATACATATTGCGGGCTTTTATTGGATCCAAGGAAATTTGAAACTACAAGCTTAAACGACCTCCATACTGCAATTTCATCCGACGTCAAATGGGATTCGAAATTTACATTTCATCAGTTTCCTTATTTTAGGCCCATCAAAAACGCCTTCTTCGATTTTTTGAAAAGAAAGACTTTAAATAAACTTTTTAAATATGAGAGTGAATTGCCATCTTTCCTTAAGGCTTTTACAAAATGTTTAAAGAGCCCCAGCTTACTATGCAGTGGTGGCAAAATAATGTTTTCCTTTTGGACGAGAGGTGTGTATTTTATGTTGTTTTCACCCAATGTTTTCTTGTTGGCCATTTCTTTCTTCTGTAATGATCTTCGCGAGCACGGCTATCCCAGAGGCATAACATACCAACTACTTTTAAATCGCAACAAATTTTCCAGTCATGTTCATATTTTATGTATTTTATCAATTTAGCCATTGTTTCGTGTGATTGCTTAGTGTTGACAGCATGAGTAATAGGAATCGACGGTTTCTGATTACCGTTGTGCAAAAGTACTGCTTTCAAACTTTCTTTACTGCTGTCAACAAATAACAGCCATTCCTTTGAATTATATGTTTGATTAGGTTCCTCGAACAATCCGGGAATGTCCTCGCAAAAGCTTCTGTTATCCACAGTTGTATACATTTTTTTGTAAGGTATATCACGGACTCTATAATATGATATTTTAACATCTGGGCCAAAATATTGTACAGTTTCATCCGAGATGCAAGTAGTTCTGCCTTATCTTTGGACAGTTCCAAATATCTCAATAGATCAATGAGTTGAAACTGAGTTAAAAGCGATGACTTCTGACTCAAACTTGAATCGCTCAGAGTTGAGTACTCAGTTGAACTTGATGATGTTTCCGTAATTAGGCTGTTAGCTATACTTGGACACTTGGGAATTGGTATTGTTTGCGAATGTGCAACTGGCAAAATGACAAATTTTACTTCAGCGTAATTCTAGCGAATGCTCCTTCCTACTCCAATCTGTTTACTTAGACAAAAATAGCAGTCCATATCGTGAATGAATGGTTGTCGCCAAATCATTGGCATTCCAAATTGCACGTGATGTCTAAAATTAAAACGTTTTATACCACTAAATATTGTAATACATTAATTGTAAAGTACTTACCGCATGCTTTCACTATTCCATCGAGTAAGATTTACACGGCACGAATTACACAAAATACTAGGTGTCCACGGTTCGTTCATATTTTTAACTCGTATACCAAAATATTACACATATATTTCTTCTATTATTTTACTAATTTTTTTAATTACATATTTTCCGCAGATGTAGCAGAAATTGTTAGGTTCATTTACACATTGAAAAGTTCTTTGCCTTTTACTCATACTTCGAAATATAACTTTGTAATATTTTTCAGAAAATCGACTTATCTCTTTAAGGCGCTGAATTACACTTATATATTAATAAGAAATTTCATTCATAAATTCCTGGTTTTAAGGCTCATAAGTTGCAGTACCTGTAGCTGACATATATTTTGCTTCGAACGTAGGGGTTTTCCAACAAGAGGTGTAATTTTGAATCACCCGGTATGTCGGTAGCTGTCTCGTTTGAAGCTTTTATTCTTTGACATTTGACAAGTAGAAACTACGCCGTTGCTAAAAATGGAACGTTACACGATGCATCAACGCATTGAAATTATGGTCCGGCGGGGTCATTGGACCTTACTTTTTCGAAAATAAGGTTGGATCAACAGTTACGGTGAATGTATTGCGCTATCGAGAGATGATTAATGATTTTTTATGGTCGGAGTTGGATGGTATTGATTTGGACAACGCTTACTTTCAACAAGACGGTGCTACGTGCCACACAAGCAACGAAACCATTGCTCTGTTACGGGAAAAGTTTCCGGACCGTGTTATCTCTCGAAGAGGTGATCACAATTGGCCACCGAGATCTTGTGATTTAACACCTTGCGACTTCTTCCTTTGGGGCCACGTGAAAGATAAGGTCTACGCCAACAGCCCAGCGTCGACTCAATACCTCAAAGATAGAATTCGTGAGGCTATCGAGGACATAAGGCAGCCACTTTGCGATTTGGTTATGGAAAATTTCATGAAAAGGATATGGCCCTGTAAGCGTGGTAGTTGTGGCCATTTGGCTGATGTTGTTTTTCATTATTAACGGCATACCTTCCTCTTTATTATAAAATAAACATCCGATCATTTACATATGGCGAATTCGATATAAGCAAAAACATCATTTAAAAATGGAAAAATATGAAACACGACTTTTTTTGAATTTCCTTAACATTTACAAAATGGCTCATAACTTTTACACATCCCTTGGACAAATTTTTTGTTGCATAGGGACAAGGAATTCATTTGAAAATAAAGGAACGACAATCAGAATTCAAAAAAGGCAATTTAATTTAAAATACTCTTTGTTGGTGTAGGGGTGCAAAAGGGGGGTTCGTGTGGTAAAGAAATAAATAAATAAAAACAAACGAATTTTAGTTTTAAATATAAATAGTGGGGGATCTTTATTTGGGGTATTTTCAAATGAACAAGGATTTATTACCGTGTAAGTGGTTGGCGACAAGGCCTGTGTGCGCGAGCGTAGAGCGAAACGACGCAGAGGCTCGTTACAAGTGTTCGACTACCATAGATTTTGCGAATAGCTCTAGAGCAGTGTTCGGCGGCTGGTTAGGCCGAGCCCCGAACGCAATCGGGTTTTCACACGTACACAACACGAACAGCATAACAAAGAGCACAAAAGTAAGAAAAAAATGTGTCAGTCGCTCATCAGCGTTCAACAAAGCAGGTTTATGTCGCTTTTTATCGGAAAGTTGGTACACTGAGAAATTATACATATTTCCAAAGCGGAGCAAATATTGAGCATCAAAATGTGCAATTGGCATATGACAAAATGTGACAATTACATAACACAATGTTCTACTTCTATTTTAAAACTAAGGACTAATTAATGAATTTTTAACATTTACTTTATTAAAACATTCGTAGTTTTCAAATTTTAATCTACGGCAAAAATAAACTTGCACATTAACTTTACTTCTATTTAAAAATGAAGGACTAGTAAACTGAATTTTCAACATTTACTTTATTAAACCATTCACATTATTTCTAATTTTTATCAACGGAAAAAATAAACTTGTACATTAATAATATTAGTAAAATTTTTCATTTTAATCAATAAAATTTTGTTTGTCGAAATCATTGGTAGTAATCAACTGGAATGCAAATTATTTTTATTTAATTAAAATATTTTTTTCAATTCTTTTAAAATAAAAACTTTGATTCTAATTTGCAACATTTACGTTATTAAAACGTTCACACCAATTCACATTATACTTAGTCAGTAAAAAAATAATTTTCCACTCTGTATAAAACAGCACATAATAACAAAACCAACAATTTTGTTCAGTGCAAACACACCAATACAGACACAATTTTGGCACGTTCTCTTTACGCCGAACACTGCTCTAGAGAGAGAAAGAACCGAAGATGAGCAAGGCAGCCACACAACAACCACCACCCATAGGCAATCCGCACTCTACACATCCGTACTAAGCGAATTAGGTCTCCGAAGAGAGGTGTAGAGGAGATTCCAGTGATGTCAATACGCGACCGGTATTGATCAGCCTCGGGAAGTTGAGACAATGCTGCGTACGTGAACATTGCCGGCCACCTTGCAACATCCGACGATGTTGTAATATAAAGGAAATGATCTACAACTACAACTAGGATTAATAAAGTACATAATAAGGAACGTAAATTCAGTTACAAGTGAGCTTTGTTTTTCTTTACTTCATGTGTACAATTCAGGGCAATTCTATTTACAATGATTAAAATAAATAGTTTAATTTAAATACAAAAGAGCCAATTTATTAGGGGTAAACGGGACCCGATAGTACCCATCCAAAACTGGTATACTGGGCCGTAGGTAGACCTGGTTGAGAGATAACGCGAGGGGCCATTATTTTCGAATATATCTCCGGACCCAGCACCATAGCAACTGCTCCGGAGCGATAAAAGGACGGATCCGCCAGCTCTAGTCCGCGGAACGCGTTGCAGATGGTTGAGGACACCGACATGGCCGGAGTAACCCCACAAGTTAACTCCGCCACCTGAGCCGTCACATATTGCGTTTGTGACGCGTCATACGAGGACATTATACAAAAATCACTATACGGTGTGTCGTCTACGAAGGTCGTGGGCAAACGAACATGCTGGACTAGCGACTCGCACACCTGGCTGATTCGACAGCATGGGTCCAGCAGAGCCCGTACCGGAATGCTTGACTCGGACAAACAGAGTAGAATCAGTAAGGTAGGCGCCAGCGATACGACACGACCGATAGGCAGTCGACGAAGTGGGGTGAGGCCGGACGAGACAGCAACCGAGTTTGCCGAAGCGGCACGATTTGCCACTAGGTTTTGGGTAGACCCGGTGCGGGAAGGAGGGGTGACACGAGCGCGAGTAGTTGGCGGTTTTGTGGACTGTGACGAGGGACGAGAGTGGAGAAGCGTGTGATGCCTATCACCACATATCCGACATCCAAGACTTAGCGGGCACGATTTGGACTGGTGGTCAGGGCGCAGACAATTGTAGCAATAGCGGTAAAACACGATCGTCCGCAACCGCTTCTCCTGTGGCATTCTCTTAAATGCCGCACATTTATAAAGGGGATGCGCTCGCGAGCAAACCCGACAAGCAGGGGAGGGTCTATTGCCACCTGGTGTAGCAGCAGTCGATTTAGGTTCGAAGGCGGTTCTGGCGTGGCCAAAGAGATTTGACGGTCAGCTGGGGGGGTCGGGGTGCTCTGAACAACTAGCTCGGAGGGCGGGCCGGAAACTGGGACCTGTCCGGACTTTGGCGCGACCTCTGCCCTTTCCCTCTCTTCATCTGACAGCATGACCTCATCAAAATCCGAAAGCACCACCTCGGGAAAAATCTCCTGAACCGAAAACAAACATAAACGGGAGGACGCAACAACAAAAACCGAGAATAAGTGAGGGAAATCAGTCGGCTAAAACTACTAATTTCGTTACCGGTCGTCTTACTACACCCTGTTCGGTACGAATATCCGCGACCCGCACGTTACCGTCATCACCGGGATGAGTTTGGACAACACGACCTAATCTCCACGAAGTAGGCGGAAGGTTTTCATGGCGAACAACTACAAGGTCATCAATTTGAATATTTCGTTGTGGAAACTTCCATTTATAGCGCTTGTTCAGACTGTGTAAATACTCGTCTTTCCATCGGATACAAAACTGGTGCGTCAAAGCTTTTAATTTTCTATAGCGGTTAACTAAACTCAAAGGAGACTCCTCAATGAGCGGTTCGGGGGGAGATAAAAGTGGCGCGCCTATAATAAAGTGTCCTGGCGTGAGAGCAACAATTTCTTCCGCATTGTCAGACATGGAACAAAGTGGGCGAGAGTTCAAACATGCTTCAATGCGTGCCAGGATGGTCGACAGCTCTTCAAAGGTAAATTTAAGGTCCTTACTATGTCGACGGAAATGTAATTTGAAGCTCTTGACGGCCGCCTCCCATAGACCACCCATATGGGGAGCGCCTGCTGGGATGAACTGCCAGGTGAGCTCTTGGTACCCCATGGTGGAGCAAATTGCGTTACGACCCTCGCGAAGGAAGTGCTTAAAATCCCTTTCAATTTCACGGGATGCGCCAACGAAGTTTGTGCCATTGTCAGAGAAAATCGACCTAGGACAACCACGGCGAGCAATGAAGCGCTGAAATGCGGCCAAGAATGTAGCCGACGACAAATCGGAGGTGGCCTCCAAATGAATTGCTTTTGTCGAAAAGCAGACAAAAACGCATACGTAACCTTTCGTTACTCGACAGGCCCGACCCGTATATGATTTGATATCAAAGGGTCCGGCGAAGTCTACCCCAGTGGTGGTAAAAGCTCTAGTAACACTAGTTCTTTCAGGATGCAAAGCAGCCATACGTAACCTTTCGTTACTCGACAGGCCCGACCCGTATATGATTTGATATCAAAGGGTCCGGCGAAGTCTACCCCAGTGGTGGTAAAAGCTCTAGTAACACTAGTTCTTTCAGGATGCAAAGCAGCCATGATCTGACTACATGACCGTTTCTTTTCGAGTAGACAAGGCTTGCAACGACAAATGGTAGCGCGAATAATGGTCTTCACGCGAGGTATCCAATACTCAATGCGCACTGTACGTAATCGACGAGAAGACGGGTGAAACGACTGGAATAGGGCAAGACAATTGGGTGTTTTTCAGTGTACGACAGTGTGGGTGACTTAGCTAAACGTCCATGGAGACGCATTATGCCATCTTCATCGAGGCACGGATTCAAGGAGAGGAGGGGGCTCCGAGGAGGTAAAGCTGTCTTATCTAAAAGACATTTGTACTCCTCGGCATAGTGAACTTTTTGAGCTACAATCGCGAGGCGTTTTTTGACATCTTTGATTTCTTCGGAGGTAACAACCGAAGTAGCAAAGGAATGTCGCGGCCGATGAGTTGGATGCGTCCTATGGAAAAATCGAAACACGTACGAGAGAACACGTAAGGCCCTATCAAGAGATGAAAATCGATCGAGGACATCATCGTAAGCCGAGAAAAAAGAGAAATGACTCCTAATACGACGAACCTCCTGCTCAGTTTCAAGGGGCACGCAATTGGAAATATTCCATTGGGAAGGGTCCAACGACAACCAAGGTGGACCATGCCACCATAGCGACGAATTCGAGAGTTCTGACGGCGAGACACCGCGACTTCCCAAATTTGCGGGATTATCCTCGGATCTAACATGGTACCAATGACCATTGCCTATGTTCTGCTGTATGCGGCAAACCCTATTAGCAACGAAGGTGGTCCAAGTGCATGGGGTCTTTTGCAGCCAAGACAGGACAATTGTGGAATCAGTCCAACAATAAACTTTCTCAATCGAAATGTCAATTTCGCTCAAGACTGCCTTAAGGAGTTCGGAAGCCAAAACCGCTCCGCAGAGTTCAAGGCGGGGTAGTGAAATAGATTTTAGAGGTGCTACCCTGGTTTTAGAGGACAACAGATGAACATGTACTTCACCGTCCGAGCTTAAAATTCGAATATATATCACCCCCGCGTATGCCTTTTCCGAGGCATCAGAAAAGACATGCAACTCGGCTACACTACTGGGACTGTAGCGCACCCAACGAGGAATACTAACGGAATTGACCGCGATATAATTATCCACAAAAGTCTGCCAAGCAGTTTTCGTCGCGTCAAGGAGAGAATCGTCCCACTGAATGTTATCCAGCCAAACCTTTTGCATAATAATTTTGGCCACGACGATAACGGGGGCTAGCCACCCCACAGGATCAAAAAGTTTGGCGATAACGGACAATACTTCGCGCTTAGAATAGGAGGCCTTGGTAGGAATAGGGTCAACGCAAAAATAGAAGGAATCAAGGCTGGCGTTCCAACGAATGCCCAATGGCTTGGAACTGCTTGACTCCACAAATGACAGGACCTGGGCATCAACTAATTGGTCATTTGGAATACGATCAAGAATAGACCTATGGTTCGACGTCCATTTCCTTAGCTCAAATTTAGCGGTAGCTAGTGCTGCGATAAGTTGATCCCGGGCTATCAACGCCGTATCGACCTCATGAGCGCCCGCAAGTACGTCATCGACATACATGTATTTACGCAGAATCTCTGCAGCGAAAGGGTACTCGACTTCACAGTCGTCTGCCAGCTGAAGAAGCGTTCTAATTGCGAGGAAGGGAGCGCAATTTACTCCAAACGTGACAGTCTGAAGCTGATGGAGAGCAAGATAGGATCTGAAGCAAGATAGGATCGGATGGAGATTCCCTGAACACGATACGCTGAAGCGGGGTATGCTTCGGATCAACGCGTATTTGCCGATACATCTGGGTAATGTCACAATTAAAAACGAATTGAAACAAGCGCCATCGCAAAATCAATAATACAAGGTCGGCCTGAAGGGTGGGCCCGACATGGAGAATGTCGTTAAGACTATCTCCATTCGAGGTCTTGTTCGAGGCGTTAAATACGACGCGTAATTTCGTAGTCTGTTTATCGGGGTTTATGACGGGATGATGGGGTAAATAACAAACATTGATGTCTGTAGGGGGCGAAGAGGAAACTTGACGCATATGGCCTAGGTCCAGATATTCCCGAAGAACGTTGTCATAAACAATTTTAACCGATGGTCGACGTAAAAGGGAATTTTCAGAGCGATGGAACTGTTGAAGTACATTGTGACGTGATTCACCCAGTAGCAAGGGATGATAAAATTCGGAGCGAATGGGAAGTGTAACCACGTAACGACCCTCAGAATTTCTCACAGTAGTGGAAGTATAATTATCTTCACAAAACTTGTCCGACGGCGACAGAAGTTTCCGTTTAGGGGTCTCTTCCATTTCCCAAAATCGAAGTAAAGTTTTGTTGAGGTGTTCTTCTTCAGCGAATTCCAAAGTGGTCGTGAAGACCTGAACGGGTGACGACGGGATGGGACCGGTAATGATCCAACCGAAAATTGAATTCTGCGCCAGAAGGGAGCCTAAAATATTGGTGGGTCCCGGGTAACAAAATTCGGGGGTACAAATCCGCACCAATCAACAAATCAACGGGTCGACAATCGAATAGATGGGCGTCAGCCAAACGAAGGTTGGGTAAACGATGCACCAGGTCAGGATTAACAGAGAAGGATGGAAGGTTTCCGGAAATTTGGGGTAGGACAAAAGCGATCGTTTCTAATACGATCGAAGAATCAATTAGTGAACCGATGCTCACCGAACAATTCCTACGCGAAGTGGCAGAAACTGAACCATTTACCCCCGAGACCCTAGCAAGTACAGATCGGGCGTACAATCCGAGTCGATTCTGTAAAGCTTCCGTAATAAACGATGCCTCGGAGGCCGGGTCTATTAAAGCCCGTACCGGGTATGACACTCCGTGGTGAATGATATTCACCATAGCTGTTCCAAGAAGCACTTTGCTATTCTGCGACATGTGAAACACCTGACGATTCATCACTGTAGGGTTAGAACCCGTAGAGGTAGACGCTACATCAACACTATTATTAGAAGGGGGACCGGTAGCTGCAGGAGCGGAAGGAGGGGAAGACCTAGGTGGAGGTGCCATTACACGGGCTGGACGATCAGGACGGTGTAAGAGGGTGTGGTGTCTTCCATTACACACATTACAATTTCGTTCACTAGGGCAGTCCTTAAAGGCGTGTCCTAACGAAAGACAATTCAGACAACGACCCTGCCTTTTCACCTCCGAAAATCTCTGATCAAAATTAATTTTTTTAAAACGGGGGCACGACATCATGGGTGAGATTCTTTTGGACAAAGACTACAACGACTTTTGGAAGGAGGTAGGGAATTTCCCGAAGATGCTGTATTTGTGAAATGCGCCCTAACTTTTCGAGAATTCGTACCTTTGGGGGTTTCGATTCCTTTGATGTCGCGAAGACATGCCAGAGTTTGTATTCTTTCTGTCAAAAAAGAATCTAAAGCCTGCCAGGGGGATAATGACGATTTATCCCGGATGCTTTGCTCCCATAGCGTGAGCGTCAGCTTGGGCAACCTCTGAATGCATATGAATACTAATATAGGGTCCCAGTGGACCGTGACAATGTCGTATACGGCCATTGCCGATAAACAGCCATTGATACCGCGCTGTAGAGTCTTCAAACCCGAACTGGTCTCATTTTCTAAAATCGGAAGATCGAATAAAAGCTTGAGGTGATTATTCACAAGGATACGCTTATTGTCATACGTGTCCCTCAAAGCTTTCCAAGCTAAATCGAAGCTTCGATGGGTGAGGGGAAATTTCTCAACAATTTCTCTGGCCTCCCCACTCGTTTTCCGAAGCAAATGACAAAGACGTTCGATATCGCTAAGCCGAGAGTTATTCACATAAACCGCCGTAAACAAATCTCGAAACGTGGGCCATGAATGAAAATCGCCCTCAAAAACGTCAGTATCACAAGGCGGTATCGAAATATTATGCATGACGTCAATTGGCTGAATTATGCCCGCATGCCTAGCACGATTTCCAATATCTAAATTGTTCGACGATTCGACTGGAGTACCCATATGACGAGAGGCGTGGGTCGAGGTACTCACATTGTTCAACGGGTCTGTATTGCGCGTGTCCCCCAAAGGTTGTGGTTCCAATGAAAGTACTGAACCACTCATTGTCGAACTGAGCGAGGTTCTACGAGAGCGCTTGACCATGGACAACTTTCGTTTTATAGCGGCGAGACACTGTATATATGTCTGATGAGACACGTCGTACTTGGTGTTCGCCAAGTCCATATCATCCTTCCCCGCGTCTGGAGAAGATTGCAAATAGTCCAGACATTTCTGAAACATTTCTCTCGTTGTAGCCCACATGCTATTTAACTCAGTACTATAAATCTCAAGCTCATGAACATCGTGGTCCTCTTCATTCAGACCGCGGAACGAAGAGTCAAATTTCAGTACAGCCTCCGAAGAGCTGACGAAAAAATCAAGGGGAGTAAGCGTTTTGAAAAAAGTAAGGCTTTTCGATCACAAGCGCAAAAAAATCGCGAATCACTCAATGGAAAGCAAACAAAGCAACCAAAATTCAATTGATATGAAACGATAAGATTGCCAAGAAATATGGACCCAATTTCAGACAAACACGCGAAATCAAATCTATCGGGGAAACCCAAAACCCAAATTGTATGAGATCTTTCAAAAAATCTATCACCGGAAAGCTGAAAACGAATTAGATATGTGGCCAAGCGCGCCAAATAGCAAGAAAAACAAATTAAATTTGCGCACAACAAATCAAGAAATAAAAATAAATATCAATATATTCAAATAATCAAAAAATTTCTCGCGGTGTACCGATCTCGCGGTGTTCTCGGTTGATGCGTACGAAAATCTACCGAATGTAGCACTTTCGTGTCCAAATATACAAATTCTTAAGACCGAAAACGGTAAACTCAAAAGAAATATTTGTTTTTTTCAAAACGGATGTATAACGAGTGTGCCGAGAGTAGGGTGCACTACTGCCGAATCGCGACTTCGAAAAATAAAAATGCAAAAAACACGTTTAAATAACAAACAAAATTTCAAACACCTTTTTCCCAATCAAAAAAAATATATACAATGTTCGTTTACGTGTATGTGTCAGCAAAACGGGCTGTAGGGTGCACGGAGTCAAATAGTACCGAATAATGTACTAATTAGTAGTACAACAATCAACAATTATCACCGAAATTAAAAAACTTCAAAAATAATATTTTTCTTTTTTCGCGATTTTTACCCGTGAGCCACAGTACCACAGTCAGCCGATCCAAACTATTCACAATGACAATCACAATATTAGTCAGCTGTTTAAGGATATTCACAATCAGAACCACACGGTAGGAATCACGTCAGCTGTTCAATAATAATCACAACAAAGCATTAAAAGAACCAGCGAAAGAATGTGCGAAAATGAACGTCAACCGATTGATGGTGGTATGGGATGATGTACGTGTATGTATTGGCACGGGTAAATAAACGGAAAGTAATGGTGGGTACTATGTAGTTAATGACCCACGAACGATGCTCAATTTGCGATTTGATTTTTGGAAAACGCGACGGCTACGATGTTGTTGTTGTACTCGCGAGAACTTTGGTAAAGGAACGTATGGAGGGAAGAAAAAACGAAATAACCAAAAGAATACCACCGAGTAAATGGACGGTATATGTATATGCACTGTGTGAATAGTTTAACACTTGCAATTAAATACCACAAACGACCGATTGATTTAACACGAAAATTAATAACTTTTTTTTTATAATTTACCACGAACAGATCGTATAGTGAACGACGGGGGTTAAAAGCGAACGATAGTGGACTGTATTTAATACGACACGCGCGATAGGGTGATTAGCAAACGACCGATAGCAAAAGCAAACAAACAAAGCAATTTTCCTCTTTTTTCACTTTTTATTTTTGTTTGGAAAACAATGACGAAAACGCGTTGCTCACTCTTAACTAAATTTACGTACCTGTGATTGATGATGTTTTGATGAGTGGTGTGAGGGTTGTTCAAGAACCGATGTGTTGACGATGCGATGTGATGATGATGCGATGTGATGATGAATCCTTCAAACGAAAAAATCAGTGACCCCATCTTTCATAAAACTAACGAAGAGAAAATACGACAAATCTTAGAGATGTATAACTTTCCGAAGAAAACAATCGATGGACTCATATGGCATGTAAAGTAGCGACAACGAGAGGATCAAAAAGAGGCTATAGCGAAGATGTACAAACCACTGACGTACATTCCAAACTTCTCAGAAAGATTTTGCCATTCAAACATATACAATAGAGACAATTTCCAATTAGCACAAATGACGTACAATACTGTGAACAACTTCTTCAGTAACACTAAATCAAAAGTCAAAAAGGAGGACAAATCTAATGTAGTTTATAAGATAAAATGTGAGGGTGACAAGACCAATATATGCCAGAAGGTATATATTGCCACGACAAAATCAAAATTAAAGACTAGGATATCCGGACACAGGTCTGATCAGAAAGCTACTGACAAACCAATAGAACAAAAGACGGCGCTTGCAGCACATTGCACTCTGACGGGACATAAGCCAAATTTGAAAGAAGTTGACATTATGACACAGGAGAAAAATTACAAAAGGAGATATACATTAGAAATGTTACACATAATAAATGTACCAAACGATGAGACAATGAACTATAAAACTGATACGGACCATTGTGCACAGATTTACAGAAATTTAGTAGAAAAATACGGAAGAAGGAAATAATTTGTTAGTTAATCGTTAACTCTGTTAAGAAGTAGTCGATAGTTTCTGTTCTAAATGTAATTATTGTGATATTATTTTTGTCTTTTAAACATGTTTGTATAATTTGTAATTTATTTGTATTTTAAAGTGAATTTCCCTGAGGATGACTGTCGAAGACAGTCGAAATATTGGAAACAAATGAAATTGAAACTATTTAAAATAACAAATCCATCGTTTTTTAAATATACCATGACCTCAAACCAAACCATCAATAACTTCATCTTATTTAGGAAATTATTGTCATTTCTTTTTATTATGATAATATTGGTATGGTTCGGCCAAATGGAGGCGCGACATCGGCGGCACACCTCCTTCCAATGGTCCAAATGTGCAAATGCCGTTAATGTGCAGAATTATCTCATCCTTTAGCTTTTGAATTGTTGCTGGCTTATCGATGTACACCTTTTCTTTCAAATAACCCCAAAGAAAGAAGTCCAACGGTGTCAAATCACATGATCTTGGCGGCAAATTGACATCGCCGCGACGTGAGATAACACGGCCATTGAATTTGTTGCGCAAAAGAGCCATTGTTTCGTTAGCTGTGTGGCAAGTGGCACAGTTCTGTTGAAACCACATATTGTCCACATCCATATCTTCCAATTCGGGCCATAAAAAGTTCGTTATCATCTCAAGATAGCAAACACCATTCACAGTAACTGCCCGGCCGGCCTCATTTCGAAGAAGTTTGGCCCGATGACGTCGCCAGCCCATAAGCCGCACCAAACCAAAGACCCGGTTTGCTGAAATTTGCGCACAATTCTCCCGATTGGGGACACATTTGGTCGATTATGCTGATCAAATAAACATCACGGAGTGCACGAAATGCATTTTGATTTGAACGCCCATTGTCGTAAAAGGCTTAAAAAACTTTAACGCGTTGCTCGATTGTGTACCTTTCCATGGTTCAAATTGAGTTAGTCTGAAATTGAGAAATGTCAAATAAAATGCAGAAAAAACTTAACGTTTTGGGTGTGGTTCACATTCAACATCGGCCCTTACAATTTAACCACCCTACTATTGGTCTTTCAAAATATTCTTATTAAAATACTCGTATATATATATATATATATATATATATATATATAATTAAATAGAAATTTAAATTGACAACGTTTCGTTTGTAAAGTTTTCGCATTTTTGAATTACAATTTAAATAACAAATGAAAGATTTGAGTTTTAAATGCATTTTGTGAATTTCAATATTGACGTTATTTGAATTTCAAATAACATATTGTCATCAGAAACGAAAAAGGGCGTAACAACAAGAACAATTTTTAGCGGCGTAATATTAAAAATTGTCAATTTATTAACGAAATTAAAAAAAAGTTATTTCTTTTTTTCATAGTAAAAAAATCATATTTCACGCAATTTTCTCAAACAGGCAATAAATCGTGTTTGTGTGATTTTATATATGCATCTTATGTTTAGATATTATCCTGAAAACCACGTTTTTCTAACGGCAGCACTTTTCATTTTATTTAGTTTTTTTGCTTCTCCTGTAAAATGTTCAAATATGATGATAGGCCCTTTTTCGTTTCTGATGACGATATGTAATTTCTATTTTAAATAAACAAATTTTAATTTCAAATAACCTAATTTGAATTTTAAATTAAATTTCTGATTGTATTTCAAACTGAATTCATTCCTTTTAAATTACAATTGAAAATGTTTTAGAGGAAAAGTTACAGAATTTTGGCCGATGCAAATCGTTTCTAACCTCAATTTGCGTTATTTATAAAATGTTTACTATTATATAGTTAATTGTCCATAGTAATTATAACAGACAAAATGCTTAACCTATACACTCCATCTGTTTAATCTATACACTTATTGCTTATTTATTTATATTAAAACATTTTCAAAAATGCACTCGTGGTTCCCCAATAATCTCCACAACATCTTCATCCTTGTCAATGCCATAGTGCAGTTCATCGCCACGCTGATAGGCCCACGACATGCGTCTCGATGTAAAATGTATGCCGAGATTACCTTTGCCATCAATGCTTATAATTCCGGCAGTTTGATTGAAACGCTGTGTCATTTGTTCCAACACCTGAACGGTGGCTTCCTGGGCGGTCATTCCGAAATGCTCAATAAGGGCTAGAATTCTTGAGGCCACATTATATCGCATAATAGTTTCACCATTGCCCGTAGCCGATACACAACCGGAATCATTGTCGGCATAAGTACCACCACCCAGTATGGGAGAATCACCAATGCGACCGGGCATTTTCCCGGTAATACCACCCGTAGATGTGGCAGCAGCCACATTGCCATAAGCATCAATGGCCACAGCGCCCACTGTGCCAGGAGATCCAAAAACTTTGTCACCAATTTCAGCGCTAGTTTGTCTAGAATTGTACATTGCGGCATAGCTACTGGCATTTAAGCTGTTCTTATAATCTTCTAGAGCTTTCTTGGAATTCTCCGTTACCAGTGAACCGGCTGGCAATAGCTCAAAGCCATCTTCCAGGGCAAAGGCCATGGCACCATCACCAGCCAAATATCTGTGTCGCGTTTTCTCCATAACACTGCGGGCCAAGGCTATGGGATGGAGAATATCTTTTGCCAGGGAAACACAGCCAGCACTTAAGTCAGCCCCGCTCATAATAGCCGCATCCATTTCAACATTACCCTCCCAGTTGAGCACACTACCATAGCCGGCATTGAATTGTCCATCTGCTTCCATAGCTTGAACCGCTTGTTGCACCGCTTCAACAACGCTTCCGGTACTCTTTAGAGCTTCATAACCGACACGGGCCGCTAATTTGACACCTTGTTTTTTGAAGGGTATAGTCTCATCGCTGACATCACCAGCTCCGCCATGAACCAAAAGGGTGGGAACTATATTCTGTGACTGTGGATGGAAATTGAAAAAGGAGGGGAAAAAATGTATTACAATAAAAAGAGACAGAATTAAATTAATTAAGTGATGATATAAATTGAGCAGATTGACTTGTTATGCAAATATTTCTAGGGTCACAATCGATAACCGCCTAAGTCGACTTATGAAAGATTTGAGTTATGTATGCTATTATATTATATAGGGTTTTCCAACAAGAGGTGTTATTTTGGTATTCAAAGAAAAATTCAATTTTTTTAGATAAATGATCGGATGTTTTTTTCATAATAAAGCGGAAGCGGTATGCCGTTAATAATGAAAAATAACATCAGCCAAATGGCCACCACGACCACGCTTACAGGACCATATCCTTTTCATGAAATTTTCCATAACCAAATCGCAAAGTGGCTGCCCTATGTCCTCGATAGCCTCACGAATTCTATATTTGAGGTCTTGAATCGACGCTGGGCCGTTGGCGTAGACCTTATCTTCCACGTGGCCCCAAAGGAAGAAGTCGCAAGATGTTAAATCACAAGATCTCGGTGGCCAATTGTGATCAACTCTTCGAGAGATAACACGGTCCGGAAACTTTTCCCGTAACAGAGCAATGATTTCGTTGCTTGTGTGGCACGTAGCGCCGTCTTGTTGAAAGTAAACGTTGTCCAGATCAATACCATCCAACTCCGACCATAAAAAATCATTAATCAACTCTCGATAGCGCAATCCATTCACCGTAACTGTTGATCCAACCTCATTTTCGAAAAAATAAGGTCCAATGACCCCGCCGGACCATAAACCGCACCAAACAGTCACACGTTGAGGATGGAGAGGCTTCTCAACAATAACTCTTGGGTTTTCCGAGCCCCAGATGCGACAATTTTGCTTGTTGACGTAGCCACCGAGGAGGAAATGGGCCTCATCAGTCAAGATGATTTTCGCTTTTTCGAATTTTAATAAATTCAACGCGTTGAATCGTGTATCTTTTCATTTTTAGTAATGGCGTAGTTTCTACTTGCCAAAGGTCAAAGAATAAAAGCTTCAAAAGTGACAGCTACCGAAATACCGGGTGATTCAAAATAACACCTCTTGTTGGAAAACCCTTTACTAACTAATATTCATTTCACAATCCCAATATCTCTAGCAATGTTTTTTTTGTCAAGATATTAACAAAAACCTATTTTCCAAAATCGAAATGAAACCGCAGAAAAAATGGGATTTTTCTCGCTTATAACTATTAAGAGCAATTATCCTGGAATACAATTGGAAATATTGCAGTTTAACATTCGGGCGTATGCTTAATATTTGCACGCAAAAACACATATTAATTATACGAAATAAGGTACGTAATATAACAACATTAACGAGTGGACTTCGTACTGCAACGAACGAATTTTCTCTCAGTGTATAAATCAGCAATGATTTCAATTTTTTAGAAAATTTCATTGAAATTTAATTTCTGTAAAAAAAGCGTTAGAAAAGTCCATCAAAACTTAATTTTTCTAAAAAATGTCATTGATATTACATTTCGAGAAAAATAGCATTTATCTTTAACATTACGTCGAAATTACACTTTTTTCAAAATCCCAAAAAAAAAATATTTGTTAAAAAATCAATTTTTCTAAAAAAAATTTGTTGACACTGCATTTTTCTTGAAACGTTCGCCGAAATTTAATTTTTTCTTGAAAATTTCGTCAAAATTGAATTTTTTCTATTAAATTTAGTTATAATTGCATTTCTCTACAAAATTTAGCTGAAAATGCATTCTCTAAAAATTTTTGTAAAACTGTATTTTTCAAAACAATTGCATTTTTAGGAAATTACTTCAAAATTCCATTTTTCTTGGAAATTAATTTTTTTACAAAATTTCGTTAAAAATCCAATTTATTGTAAAATGTCGTTGAAATTACACTCTTTACAAAATTTTGTTAAAACTGTATTTTTCTAAAAATTTTCTTAAATTGCATTTTTTAGACAATTCATTTAAAACTGCATTTTTCGTGAAAAAATCTCATTGAAATTAAATTTTTTTCTAGAACATTTTGTTATAATTTCATTTTTTTACAAAAATTTCTTTGAAACTGAATTTTTCTTGAAATTTTCGTTGAAATTGCATTTTTCTTTAAACTTTCGTTAAAATTGCATTTTTTTAAACTTTCGTTGAAATTGAATTTTGCTTGAAAATTTCATCAAAATTCAATTTTTCTACAAAATATAGTTGAAATTGTATTTTTTTACAAAATTTTGTTAAAACTTTACTTTTGTACATTTTTTTTTTTAAAAATCATACAAAATTTTTAAATTTTCTTCAAAATTACATTTTCCAGGAAATTGGGTTGAATTTTAATTTTTTTTTTAGAAATTTTCCTTCGATCCGGTCAGCGAACTTCAATCAACTCATCGACATTAATCCGTCCATCTTGTCATCGATCTTTAATCCGGTCAGTGGCCCCTAATCCGGCCATCGACCTTTAATTCTGTACCTTAACCGGATTAAATGCCATTGGTCGGACTAAGCTTTGATGAGCGGATTACAGGTCGATGACCAGATTAAAGGTCAATGACTGGATTAATGGCTACTGATTAAAGGTCGATGACCGATGGCAGGATTAATGGTCGTTGAACGGATTAAAGGCCGATGACCGGTTCAACGGACTTTGACCCAATATAAATATATTTCTCAAGAAAAAAAAAACAGTTTCAAAAATTTTTTTGAATAAAACTGGATTTTTCACAACATTTTTTAGAAAAATCAATGAAAGGATTTTCAGAAAAATGCAATTTCAAGAAATTTTGTAGAAAAATTTAATTTTAATAAAACTTTTTAGAGAAAGCATTTTCAACGATATTTTCTAGAAAAATTCAATTTCAAAATTAAGTTCATTGAAGTATATTATAGAAAACAAAAAATGCAAAATTTTCCAAAAATGCAATTTAAAGAAACTTTGTAAAAAATACAGTTTTAACAAAATGTTGTAAATAGTGTAATTCCAATGAAATTTTGTAGAAAATGCAATTCTATCGTATTTTTTTAGTAAAATTCAATTTCAACGAAAATATTTAATAATTTGCGATTTTAACGAAATTTTTTAGAAAAAATCAATTTCTAAGAAATTTTCAAAATTATATTTTTTGTGGAACTTTGTAACAAATATGCAATTTCGATGTAATTTTTAGAATTTGTTTCGAAATTTTTTCGTAAACAATTTATTTAATTCAATGAAATTTTCTAAAAAAAATTCAATTTTGAAGAAATTTTATAGACAAAATCAATTTTCATAGATTTTTTTTTAGAAAAATACATTTTGACGAAATTTTTTTAGAATACCATTTTTGACAAAATTTTCTATAAACTGCGATTTCTATTAATTTTTATAAAATGGTCGAATGTATTTTTTAAAAAATTCAATTTTGTAAAAAATTGTAAATAAAAATTTTGTTTTGCTACAATTTTCTATAAAAATGCAATAAATAAGCAATTTGATGAAATTTACAAAAAAATATTAATTTAGGAAAGATTTCTAGAAAAAAATTTGGTAAATTTCGAAGGAATTTCTAATGACATAGTTTTCTCTAAAAGTGCAATTCGATGACATTTTTTGTACAAAATTTCAAGTTCTATGAAATTTTTGATAAAATTAAATTTCGACGAAATTTTCTAGGCTTCACATCATGTAGAAAATCATCGCAAAAAAATATAAGAAATAATAATCAAATTTGAGATAAAGTAATTATATTAGATAGCATACCTGAAGGGAAATCTAAGTATTTAAAATTTATTTAATTTTAAAAATATTTTTTAAATAGTCCTATATGTTGTCTTTAAAAGTGCACAAATTAAAAATAAATAGAATCAGTTAATTTATTACATTTTTGAAATGTATACATATAAATTTACAATGCAAAATATTTTAAATATAAGTATAAAATTGAGAAAAAAATAATAATATATTTATTATATGTATGTACTAACGGCTCCCCTGGAAGATCGCTAAGTCAAGATGCACACAAGACAATGATTTCCAAGCAAGTGTCAAAGTTAGTAGGTGTGATAAATTGAGGTTTCCCGAGTAACAAACACACAAACACAAACGTTTCGATGTAAACGGAATGAAAATTTTATTGGAGTAACACAAAAACTATTTTCTAATATCTTTCACAAAAAAAAAAAAAAAAACCTTAGCCTACTATGATTCAAATACAAATAGTTTTCACATGTATAAATGTACAAAGTATGAATTTGATATTTACAACACTTCGCCTCAAAAAAATACTTTTGTACATTCAATTATTAATACTAACTAATCCTAATTTCCCAACACATTTGTTGTGTTTGGGACTTGACAAACTCTTTGTCAACATCTCTTGTCATCTCTTCTGTGGAGAGGTATTCAACATTGATATTCTTTTCCATAACATTCTGTCTCACGAAATGATGCCGGACATCCATATGCTTCGTTCTGTTATGGAATATTGGATTCTTGCTCAACAATTCTGCACCCTGATTGTCGTTGAAAATTGTTGTTGTCTCTTGACGACCGATGATATCAATTAAAAATCTTCGCAGGTGAATTGCTTCCTTAGTAGAATCAGACAGCGACATATACTCCGCTTCGGTACTTGACATTGCGACGGTTCTTTGCTTACGAGAGTCCCAACTTATAGATGCATTCGACAACCTGTGTATGATCTTCGGTCATCAATGTTCGACCCCCAATCTGCGTCGACATATCCTACTAAGGGTTCGTTGGTCTTCTTGAAATGCAAACCATAATTTTCAGTACCTTTTAGGTAGCGTAGTACCCTTTTTCCAGCAATCCAATGTTGTTTACCATAATTCGTATTATATTGACTGAGTACACTGACAGCATGAGCAATATCGGGTCTCGTTGATGTTGCTAAATACATTAGTGACCCAACAAGATTCTGGTATGGCAAATCTTTTACTTCTTCATTTTCTTCTTCAGTTTGTGGACACATTTCTTTCGATAACTTATGACCACTGTTCAGGGGCGTACTTACTGGCTTACATTCAGACATATTAAAGCGTTTCAATACAGTCTGCACATAATTCTGCTGCGACATAGTTATTTCCTTCGTTTCAGGATCTTGCTTGAATTCTATTCCCAGACAAAAGTTCAACCTTCCCAAATCCTTCATTTCAAACGATTTTGCTAATTCCGTCTTCAGTTGAAACCACTTTTTCTTATTATTTGTTGCAACTATCAAATCGTCGACGTAAATTGCTACCAGAGTAATGTCTTTTCCACTTTTTGACAAATAAACACAGGGATCTGAATCTAGAGGTTTGAGGTGTAGTTGCTGCAGCTTCTCGTCTAGCTTCTTGTACCACTGTCTGCCAGACTGTTTCAGGCCATACAGCGCTTTTTTCAATAAACAAACTTTGTCACTCACCCAATTCAGATTCTTTGCAAATTTTAAATAACTCATCTGGTATCTTCATATAGATTGTTTCATCTATATCACCATTTAGATAAGCTGTCACAAAATCTAGTTGGTATACGTCCAATTTCATCTCAGCAGCTAAAGCCATTACCAATCGAATTGATCCAATTCTAGCAACTGGGGCGAAAGTTTCGTTGAATTCCACACCTGGCATTTGCGTAAAACCTTTCGCTACAAGGCGAGCTTTATAGCGTTCAACAGTCCCATCAGACTTGTATTTCTTTCTCAAAACCCATTTCGAATCAACTAACTTCTGATTTTTCGGGCGATGAACAACTTCCCATGTCTTATTCCTTTTAAGTGCTTCAAATTCCGATTTCATTGCTTTCTTCCAGTTATTGGCTTCTGAACTTTCCATAGCATCTTTTACTGTTACAGGATAATTTTCGTCTATTAGACTTGCGACGTTCACTTCTTGGTTTCTTTGTTCAGTTCCTTCCACGCGAACTTCATTAAACAGTTTTCTTGGTCTTCCCCTTTTTCCTGTAAGTAATTTCTTGGGTCGTCCTGGACCTCGCTTCGTAGTTAATGGTGTATGAAATTCTTCTTCTTCTTCGGAGTTACTTCCACTATCTTCTGCTCTGACTTCATCTTGTTCAGCAGGGTATTCGTTACAATTCTCTTCATTTTCCGATTGTTCTACTCCTTCTTCGTCCTTGACTTCTTCCTCCGTATCTGGTTCATTTTGTACGGGTTCTCTTTCTGACTGAATAATTATTTCTTCGTCGTTACTTTGCTCGTTAATAAAATCTGTATAGTCATTCTCTGGTTGACAGAAATTTGTAAATTTTACATCTCGAGAACATACAACCTTTCGGTCTTGTGGATCCCACAATCTATACGACTTCGATTTTATAGAATATCCAATGAAAATACACTTCTTCGACTTCGGCTCAAACTTTCCGTGACGTTTTGACTTGTCTCACATATACACTGTTGTACCAAACTTTTGAAAATAACTCACCACAGGTCTGCGTTTTGTCCATATCTTGAAAGGAATTTCCCCATCTAAACTTCTTGATGGACATCTCTTTCGAATATGGTTGGCTGTTAAGATAGCTTCGGCCCAGAAACTAGGAACTAATCTGGATTGTATTATCATACATCGTGCCATCTCAACCAGTGTTCGGTTCTTCCTTTCTGCGACGCCATTTTGTTGTGGGGTGTATTCGACTGTGAATTCATGTTTGATACCTTCCTTCTTTAGATGATTCTTGAAAGCGTTGTTGGTATATTCCGTGCCGTTGTCTGATCGAATAGCCTTGATTTTACGCCCTGTTCTCTTCTCGACCATACTTTTATATTCTTTAAATTTCTCCATAACTTCACTTTTGTGCTTCAAGAAATAAACTTCACACCATTTTGACTTATCGTCTATAAAAGTCAAAAAGTATCTGCTTCCACCCAAAGAATTCACCCTCATTGGGCCACACACATCCGTGTGTATTAGTTCGAGCAGTTCTGACGACCTCGTATTTGATCTGGGAAATGGTCTTTGGGCTTGCTTCCCCTTAACGCACGTCTCACACATCTGTAATTTGACATTAGTATTGAAATTAACACCAGTTACCTTTTTCTTCTTAATGATGTCTTTCAAATCACGTTCATTAAGGTGACCAAAACGTTCGTGCCATTCTTGCAAACAAGTCCACTGGGCAGTTCTACAATTTTCCACTCTTTCTTCTTCGACATAGTATAAGTCCTTATTCCTTTTAGCTGTCATCACTTTTTCAGATGTTCTTGGGTCAATTACGACCGCTTTATATTTGGAAAACTTTACTTCGAATCCTCGATCTGTCAGTTTTGCAACAGATAACAAATTAGACCTCAAATCGGGGACATATAAGGTGTTTTCCAATCTTGCTATACAACCATCTTTCGATTTAAGCTTAACAATACCACAACCTTCAATATTCGTTGACTCACTTTTTGCCAAATGCAAAACATTTGTACTTGGTGGTTGTATGCTGCAAAATTTTTCTTTCTCCGAGCACATATGCGAAGATGCACCCGAATCTAGGCACCACCTTTCTCTTTCAGCATTTAACTGCAGAGCCATTTCTGCATTTCTTGAAGATTCATTTTTCTTACCTTCTCCATCGGTGTTCCTCTTCATATTTTTCGACTTGCAGTCTCTTGCCATGTGTCCAACTTTTCCGCACGAGTAGCACTTGCATTTGTATCGTTCACTCTTGGACTTATGTTCTTCTATTTTCCTGCTATTCTTTCCAGATTTCTTCGCAAACATTGCATCTGTCGGCTCTTAGTTTCCATTCCTTTTCCTGGCCTCATATTCCACCAACAATTTTACTTTCAATGTTTCTGGATCCGGTAGCTTTTCTTGCGTCTCAATAGCAATTCTAAATGACTCATATTCGTCTGGAATGCTGTACAATAACAAAATTGTAAGCAAATCGTCGATTATATCAAGCTCCATTTCATTAAATTTGTCCACAATGTCAAAAAATTTCCGAATATGGTCCCGTATATACTCCCCGTTCTTCATCTTCAACAATATCAAAGACTTCAGCAGCATTGCTATCCGAGCGGGTCCTTTGGATTGATAAATGCTATGCAGTTTATCCCATACTTCTTTGGAAGTTTTGCAGTTTTTAATCTGCTTTAATTCCGCAGGAGCAATCGACAAGATTAAATCCGATTTTGCCTTACTATCTTCGGATTCCCATACAGCTACATTCTTTGCAGGTTCCTTCGGCTTTGGAACGCTTCCATTGACATATTTCCATGCATTATTCTTTATTAACAATGCCTCGACTTGGATTTTCCAAGTATCGAAATTGTCTTTACCAAGGGGTTCGATTTTCACGTTTGTGTAACTCATCTTCTTATGTTGATTTGTTTGTCCAACTTCTATATGGCGCAGTGGTGGTGGGCTGGGCACATAACCTGTGATAAATTGAGGTTTCCCGAGTAACAAACACACAAACGTTTCGATGTAAACGGAATGCAAATTTTATTGGAGTAACACAAAAACTATTTTCTAATATCTTTCACAACAAAACCAAACCATAGCCTACTATGATTCAAATACAAATAGTTTTCACATGTATAAATGTACAAAGTATGAATTTGCTATTTAGAACAGTAGGAGAAAGGGGCAGAGAGCTCTTTCCGCCTGCCTCTCTCTCCAACAGAATTTGACACTTGCTTGTAAAAAATTGTCTTGTGTGAATCTGGACTAAGGTCCCCTGGGGAGCAACATTTAAAAATGCATTTATAAATTGTCTAATTTACAATGCCACTTTCAAACTTAATTGTGCAATAAATCGTATATTGCAGGTAACATAAATTACTTACCACAGCATCTTTTGGGATTGCAGCCAAAACTAAAGTCAAGCAAATTACCTATAAGAAAATAAAGAAAATGATTCATGATTAGATTTCGAACATATTTTGATATAAATCTCCTACAGAGGTCGCCATTAAATATATTTATCTAAGCCGTATACGCCACGTTTTCCAAATTAGGCTAAAACTATGCAGTTTGATTTTTTACAACAATTTTCCACAACAACAAATAATCACATGGATCAATGTATTGGTTTAGTAGGTCGGTCTCAAAATTGCTTCTTTGTGTTATTAAAACAAGATTGACCAATCGATTTGTCTGAAATTTTGCAGTTTGTACTTTATGTTTACTAAAATTCTGCACTAAGAATTTAATAACCGAAAAAATATGTATACGTTAGTCAATCACCGCCAGGGGGATAATCGTCATTTTTCATATGTTTGAATTGAAAGAAAATATATTTGGAGTCAAAATGTTTAACTATTGGGTAAAAATAAAACAAATGTGTCAACAGTTTTTGAAAGGTCAAGATTTTTTTGAAATTTGTTAATAATCTGGTTTAGCAAAATTTTGATTTTTTCGCGAGATATGACCTGTTAAATTTGCCCGAGAGTGTTTAGTAAACTGCAATTGAAAATTTTGCAGTTAGGTCCGAAACTCTTCCTAAAATCTAAATACATCATGAACTGTAATTACCAACTGACCATATGAAAAATATTGCAAAATATTTTTTGCATATGCGAATAATTTGTCGAATCCGTTCAATATTTCCAGAGAAAATTGCAGTTTTCTAAACACACTCGGATAAATTGAATAGGTCATATCTCGCGAAAAAATCAAAATTTTGCTAAACGGTTCAAATTGTTTTATTTTTTTTCAAATTCTCAACCGGGTTATTAACAAGTTTCAAAAAAATCTTGACCTTCCAAAATATGTTGGAAGGTCATATTTTATTTGCGAACTGACATTCGCAAATAAAATATGTTTTTACCCACAAACAAAGTTATTGTTTAAGAATAGATTTTATTTATAAAAAAATTTATAACTTTGTAGATTTTTCGAATTTTAGTTTAAATTTTTCCTAGATTTCATGTTATACTTTATAGTTCAAATGTCATAAGCAGCATTATATTTGGTTTTGCAGCACTAATTATACCCTACACCACACTGTGGTACAGTGTGTGAAAATAACACAGCTAGGCCCACCTTAAAGTATACCGATCGACTCAGAATCACTAGCTGAGTCGATTTAACCATGTCTGTCCGTCCGTCCGTCTGTCCATGTAAAGTTGTTCGTCGACTACAGGTCGCAATTTCACTCCGATCGTTCTGAAATTTAGTTTAGAGTATTTCGCAGCTGTAAAGCTCCCTATTGAATTTGGTTGAAATCGGTTCAGATTTAGCTATAGCTCCCATATATATGTTTCGTCCGATTTGGCCCTTTAGTTCTATAGAAGCTGTATTTTACATCCAATCGTTTTGAAATTTAGAATGGTAGAGTTTCTTGATCCATGGACTAACATTGCCGAATTTGAAGAAAATCGGTTAAGATTTAGCTTTAGCTCCCATATATATGTTTTAACCGATTTGGCTCTTTAGTCCTGTAGAAGCAGTATTTTACATCCAATCGTTTTTATACCCTACACCACACTGTGGTACAGGGTATTATAAGTTTGTTTCATGGCAGATGTTTGTAACACCTGAAAATACTATAGCTAGACCCACCTTAAAGTATACAGATCGACTCAGAATCACTAGCTGAGTCGATTTAACCATGTCTGTCTGTCCGTCCGTCCGTCCGTCCGTCTATCTGTCCATCTTAAGTTGTTCGTCGACTACAGGTCGCAATTTCATTTCGATCGTTCTGATTTATATTTCAGAGTTATTCAATATTACGAGAGTGGTGATGGGTATTATATAGCCGGCCCGCCCGACTTTAGCCTTTCCTTACTGGTTTTGAATTAGGATTAGTTATCTTTATTATCTAAATTAACAGAGGTCAATTTAAATTGCGAGAGGTCAATTTAGACACTTTTTGGTCGCAAATTCAGAATAATAGTGAGAGTTACAATGAAGTTTGTTTGGAATTTTTTGGAATCAGTTAATGTTGAGCGGTGGCAGAGAAAGGTTGTGTGCGCTTGCGCGAGTTGACATTTTTAATTCTACATTAATAGCAACAGTTTTGGCGGCTTTTTGTCGGCAGTGTGTGACAAATGAGACAAAAAGGGGTAGATTGCAAAATGTAAGTGTGTTCATTTTAGTTACGCGCATTGATAACAAAAAGAGTCATAAAATCTGACATTCAGAGTAGTGGAGTTTATGTGCGTTTACGAATTTATTACTTTGACAAAAACAATACAAAAATACCGTAAATATGTGTATGTATGTAACCAAGAAAGGGCGAAATAAAACCGATGACGGAACAATGAACAATCGAAAGTTGTGTTTCCGCAGTCGAAGTAAATTGCAAATATTTCCATAATGAATAAATAAAATATACAGTTATTTTGTGCATTAAATAGAATATCATTAACTAAACATGGAAATATGCAAAATCCAATTTTATGAAAAGTTTCTAAATATATTTTATAACACCGTACAACATTTTTCGGTTCCTTGATTTGGGACTCCATTCTGACAATTGGACGTGAAGGTAGCGCTAAAACTAAGAACTTCAGCGTCATTTGTTTAGTCAAGTTGGCTCAATTATTAATTTAATGGCCATATGATTTTTTTGCTCAATGTGTATGTTTAGCACTTTTTCTATATTTTTTCTCCACAGTCGACCTACGACCTTGACACCCATGAGCAATATTTTAGCTCTCGTTAAGAGCTATCTTTTTGCCATTGACCGATTGTGGCTATGTGCCACACAGCAAATGAAACAATTGAATTGTTGCGAGAAAAGTCTGGAGATTCGATTATTTCAAGAAATTGTGATATTGAATTGCCTCCAAGAAGTTGGTATTTAACACCAAGTGCTCGAAAATTGGGTTCATCGAATTCGTTCCTGCAGAAGAAGTTGTGGAGGCCATTTGAATGACGTTTAATTTAGAACTTAATTGTATCGTTTGTACTTCACATTAAATAAAAAACTTTTGAATTTCCTTAACAATAAGTGTGTTTTTTTTTCAAAGAAATCATATCACTCTAATTGGAAAACCCTGTATATGCGTTTCAAATAAATTTTATTGATATTTAAATAAAATTTGTTTGCTCAAAAATTTGTGTTTCAAATATATTTTCTTTCTATCCAAGCATATCAAAAAAGGCGATTTTGCCTCGTGTAGTTACAAAAGTTATAAGATTTTACATTTAATTGAATTTTACAAACATATATATTTTCTTAAAATAAAATTTACTTTGAACTTTTGAAAAAACAGAAAACTTGCCTTAAAATACAAATTAATCTTCCTACGAAATCTGTAGGACTAATATTATTTTTTGATTCACATTTTAAATCACATCCGTTTAGATTATTCACCTACCAAAATCTGGTTTACCGGTATCAATGATCTTCAATAAAGAAATTTGGTAATATTAAAAAATTGATTAGGTTTCGATTTAGTAAGTTTCTTTTTTTTGTTAATTTTTTTATATTAAAAAAAATAGTATTACTTATTTTTTATTTATTGTTTTTGTTTTTTTTTTTTTTTTTGAGGAGCTTCTTACATTCAAAATTGCCATCGCCGCAACGCCCACTACGACCAACAGTTTATTACTGAACTTTCTGTACAAATATATACGAATTATGGGTATTTAAATTTACAAAGGTAGGATTGGCAATTACACTCAATTGATTAGCATTGTTGTCAATCAGCAAAAATTCAGGAACGCTAGCACTTTTAATTTTATAAATAAAATTAAAATATGCGGGAATTTTTTGTATCTGACCCAAATTAAAAACGGCACGAATATATTAAAAATTCGGCTTAGCTCTTAGCAAAGCTGGTAAATGAGATAATTTAAAAATATTGTCTTTGTGGTGAAGTATGGTAAAAAACAAAAAATAAGAAATGGTACATAATTCCACAAATTCCCAAAAATATTTTAAAAATAGTAAACAATGGAAATTTTAATTTTTTCGCTATAGCTGTCACGCTAAAAGCCTGCCGTAAAACCATGAGATGTTCTTTTTTATGGTTGACAACAAATTAAAACATGTAAGGCAATTTCAGTCAAGTAAACCGACTAAGGTTCCCGCACTTTGTGAGCAATATAATATGTAATATGTTACTATGTATGAGAGGTAGAAGAAGGTGGAATTCTTTTTAGCAGTCTATAAGTATAGGGTGATCCATTTCGAGGTTGCCTACTTTTTTTAAAGAAAACATGTAAAAGCCTTAAGTTCGGGAATGCCGAATCTTATATACCCTCCACCATGGATAGCATGTGACCTCACAGAATAACTAAAACCTAAAGAAAATAACACCAAAAAATATATAACAGTAGGAATCACAGCAAGTTAGATGCTATATATGGGAGCTATATCTAATTATGGACCAATATCGTCCATTTTCAATTCCAAGTTACCTGCTATAAGCTATAAGAAGTATCTATACCAAATTTCAGCCACCTAGCTCAATTATTATAGATTGTAGCGTGATTACAACAGACGGACGGACGGACAGACGGACATGGCTAAATCGTCTTAGAATTTTAAGACGATTAAGAATATATTTATATACTTTATGGGGTCTCAGATCAATATTTCGAGGTGTTACAGGGTGGTTCAGGTAAGCATTTTCTGCCTAGCCTAGCTCCTCTCCTATAAATGACCAGAACAGAACAAAAAATTGTCGTAAATTATATGACTAAAAAACAAAAAATATAAAACAAAATTTCGTTTAATTGTATATTTTCTTAAAAAATATCTGCAAAGCTTTGTTAAATTGCATTTTTGTTAGAAAATGTTTGTTGAAGTTGTAATATTATTGAAAATAATATCTTCTTATCAAAAATTCTTAAAATTTAATTTTTATAAAATTCGCAAAAATGTTGTTTAAATCAAATTTTTCTACAGTTTCCTTGAAATTGCCTTTTTCTTGAAAATTTCATCAAAATTGCATTTTTCTGCAAAATTTTGTTGAAATTGCATTTTTCTAGAAAAATCGTTGAAATGCATTTCTCGAAAAAAAAAAATTCGCATTACTCACAAAATTTCTTGAAATTATTTTTTTTCTTTCGTCTAATTAAATTGATCATGAAAATTATTATTATTATTAATATTGGCATTAAAGGACGATGGCCGCTTATTGGTGGCCACTGCCTGGGCTAAAAGTCGTTGACTTTATTAAAGGCCTATGAAAACGAAATTTTTTTGAAAAACATATGCAATTTTAAGGAATTGTTTTAGAAAAACTGAAAAACGAAATTTTCAAAAAAATCCAATTTAACGAAATTTTATAGAAAAATACAATTCGAATACATTTTATAGAAAATATAAAAAAAATTCAAGGTATTATTTAAAAATACAAATTTGTCAAAATCTTCTAAAATCGGTTTTTATTTTTTTTTATAAAAATTATTTTTTGCTGAAATTTTCTATACAAATGCAATTTCAACTAAATTTATAATAAATATGCAATCTTGATGAAATTTGCAATAAAATACATATATATTTAGACAAGTTTTTCTAGAAAAGTACAATTTCCTCAATTTTGAAGTATATAATCACAAAATTGCAATTTCTATGAATTTATTTAAAAATTGTATGAAAAAATTCAACGAAAATTTCTAAAAAAAGTGAATTTAGTATGAAATCCTTTGAAAAAATCAAGTTAAATTTATTCTGCAATATTTTTGTTTTGAATTTAAACAAAAAACGTAAAAAAAGATTGAAGAAAATTACGAAAAAAAACTATATCTTAAAATAATCAATTCTGTTGTCTAAAAATTTAATAAATTCCATTAGAATTGATTAATTCATTAATTTTCGTAAGACGAAAAGTCGTTCTTAGACATTTTCAAAGGTCCAAATTCCGATAAAAATTACCAATTAAAAATTTTTTTTTATATTATATTCACAGAAAGTACACGGGGCAAAATTGTATTTTTTGATATGTTTGAATCGAAAGAAAATAAATGGTTTTCCAACAAGAGGTGTTATTTTGTATTCAAAGAAAAATACTATTTTTGAGATAAATGATCGGAAGTTTTAGTTCATAATAAAGAGGAAGGTATGCCGTTAATAATGAAAAACAACATCAGCCAAATGGCCACCACGACCACGCTTACAGGACCATATCTGTTTCATGAAATTTTCCATAACCAAATTGCAAAGTGGCTGCCCTATGTCCTCTTTGAGGTCTTGAATCGACGCTGGGCTGTTGGCGTAGACCTTATCTTTCACATGGCCCCAAAGGAAGACGTCACAAGATTTCGGTGGCCAATTGTGATCACCTCTTCGAGAGATAACACGGTCCGGAAACTTTTCCCGTAACAGAGCAATGGTTTCGTTGCTTGTGTGGCACGTAGCGCCGTCTTGTTGAAAGTAAACGTTGTTCAGATCAATAACATCCAACTCCGACCATAAAAAATCATTAATCATCTCTCGATAGCGCAATCCATTCACCGTTACTGTTGATCCAACCTCATTTTCGAAAAAGTAAGGTCCAATGACCCCGCCGGACCATAAACCGCACCAAACAGTCACACGTTGAGGATGGAGAGGCTTCTCAACAATAACTCTTGGGTTTTCCGAGCCCCATATGCGACAATTTTGCTTGTTGACGTAGCCACCGAGGTGGAAATGGGCCTCATCAGTCAGATGATTTTGTATCGTTCGTATCGTTTTTTTCCGATCGTTTTGTATCGTTCGATGATCGTGTATCGTCCCATTTTTAGTAATGGCGTAGTTTCTACTTGTCAAATGTCAAAGAAAAAAGCTTCAAAAGTGACAGCTAACGAAATACCGGGTGATTCAAAATAACACCTCTTGTTGGAAAACCCGTTATATTTAGACCACAAGTTTCGTTTAGTCAAGTTGGCTCAATTAATAATTTAATGGCCATACATTTCTTTTTACTCAAGGGGGATTTTTAGCACTTTTTCTATATTTTAACACGGTTATATCTCTGTATAATGACGGAATATCTCTTTTGTGTCTGACGCAAAGTTATAGATATTGAATAGGAGAAAAAATGCAGAACAAACCTACCCGAAAAAAGTTCATTTAGTGCCTTAAAAATCGCAAAAATGCCCATTTTTTTACCATTTTTCAATAATTCCATTAGAATTGATTAATTCATTACTTTACGTAAGACCTCAAGTCGTTTTTAGACATTTTTAAATGTCAAGATTCCGATAAAAATTACCAATTACAATTTTTTTTAATATATGTATTATATTCACAAAAAGTACACGGGGCAAAATTGTCTTTTTTTGATATGTTTGAATCAAAAGGAAATATATTTAGACCACAAATTTTTTAATATTATATATTTCTAAGCAAATAAATTTTATTTGAAAATTAATAAAATTAATAAAAGTTAGACCAATTAATAATATAATGACCATACACATTTTTGGTGGATTTTTAGCACTTTTTCTATATTTTAACACGGTTATATCTTTGTATACCGTACGGAATATGAACATTTAAAATTTCTGAAAAAAATTAACGTTGAATTACTGAAATTAACGTAAAACTTGACTTGAAATTAAGGTATAACTATATTTTCTGAATACTCAACTGCAAATAAATATTTGTGTCGTAATTAATAGGAACAAATAAAAAATTTTGGGACGGAAACGATGATTTGTTAGGAACAACATCTTCCCAAATATATAATATTTGTGGGTGCCAATATAAGTAACGGGTTTTCCAATAGAGATGCTATGTTTTTGAAGTGACGTTTCGGTCCTTTGTAATATGTCATGACCTGTCATTTGTTTTTCATTGTATTCAGTAGTGTTTACAATTGCATCATGGAGAGATATACGCAAGAACAACGTTTACAAATTATTCACGGCCTGTTTCTGTATTTCCAACGAAAGTCTCTGCGAACGAAAACCAGTCACTCACTTTCGTCAGGAATTTGGTTTCTCTAACGTTCTATCGTTCGTTCGCCTGGCCTTACGTCAATGACGTTAGCAATTTACCAATTGGAAATAATGTAATTACCAGATCAATAATTTCGCAATTTCCGGTCTAAAAAGCACACATTTTTGTATGGTCGACCTTAGCAAATACATCTCTGTACTATTTACACTAGCGGTGGCCAAAAAAGCAACCCTGGGTGGTCAGCAAGCTGAATCAAGACTCATTTCTTTCTCTCACGTCTCTCTCATTGTGCACCGATAATTTTTTTCCATCTTAGCGAGCAACAAATATTGACTTCTTTATGCCAAAATATGTACACATATGTACACAATTTTATTATTATTTCATTGTTTTTACCATAATTATATTAATACTAGCTGACCATTTATCACCGAGAAAATAATTCATAAACACAGATGAGCCGAAACCATAAGAGCAAATGGGCTAAAAATTACACAATAGCTACAGTTATTGTGTAATTTTTAGCCCATTTGCTCTTATGTTTTCGGAGATCATGCGTTACTAATAAACGTACAAAGGATTTTATATATACAGATCTACTTATTTTTTGCTTTTAATAATGTTTATTTTGTCATCATCCTATCAGTCGACAAATAAAATAATGTGACTCGATCTGACATTTCTGTTCGCCGAGATGACAGCAAAGAGAGATAGAGAAACCAAAATTTGCACTGAAATTATTACGTTTTCGTACGAGTTCATTATCGTACGACTTCTCGTTGTGATGGTAGTTAGTGAAACCCAAATCAGCTGTTTGTCGTCTGGCAGGCGAACGAAAGCAAATTTTTAAGTTACAGAAACAGGCTGTCAGTTTTATTATCAAAATAATCGGTCTCCAATTGCAACTTTTCGTGCCTAAGTCCATTTTTTTTAAATCCAAAAAAACACTTTCCAGTCGACCTTGACAGCCATGAGCAATATTTTAGCTCTCGTTAAGAGCTATCTTTTTGCCATTGACCGATTCCCGATCCGACGTACCGCTAGCAATAATAAACTTTCCGTTCACATTTGAAAATGATGCTAAGTCCATTTTTTTTAAATCCAAAAAAACACTTTCCAGTCGGTCTACGACCTTGACACCCATGAGCAATATTTTAGCTCTCGTTAAGAGCCATCTTTTTGCCATTGACCGATTGTGGCTACGTGCCACACAGCAAATGAAACAATTGAATTGTTGCGAGAAAAGTATGGAGATTCGATTATTTCAAGAAATTGATTGATATTGAATAGCCTCCAAGAAGTTGTGATTTAACACCATTAGACTATTTTTTGTGGGGTTATTTGAAGTCATTGGTCATTCGAAATAAACCAGACTCTCTTCAAGCTTTACAAGTCAATATTGAACGTTCCATTCATGGCATACGACTTGATTTAGCGGTAAAAGTGCTCGAAAATTGGGTTCATCGAATTCGTTCCTGCAGAAGAAGTCGTGGACAGAGTATGAAGCCGCCGAGCCGAGCCGCCGATTTTAGCCGCCGCCGACCTTTTTTCACCAGCCGAAGCCGCCGCCGATCTTTGCGGCTAAAATCGGCTGAAACACAGCCGCCTTTCCATAGAAAAACTTTAAAATATGGATAGATACAATTTACATTTTTGATAAGCAAATAGCTATATAGCAGATATATCGTCCCTTTAATAGAAGGATAATCACCCTTATCGGGAATAAAATTCCACGCGGAATTTGTTCACTTTAGGGAACAGGGAACAAATTCCGTGCGGAATTTTATTCCCGATAAGGGTGATTGTGTACGCATATTCACTATTATTTTTTATCGCATTCTAAGAATCTGCACGCTGAAGAAAAATCTCTTCTGTAGTATATTGTCCCAAACATATTCGGCTTGAAGCATATATATTTTTATGGTACACTCTAAATATATAATATTTGGTACACACAAAAATTATATATTTGGAAAGATGTTGTTCTAAACAAATCCATGTTTTCACGCTAATAAATTTTATTTGGGATTTTAATTCCGAAACAAAAATGTATTTAAATTTAAGTATTCCGAAAATATCGAATCTTAATTGTGTTAAGTTTTTCAGTAATTTAATGATAATTTTTGAAGAATTTTTTAATTGAATATACGATTTCAATTTTTGATAACATTAATTTACTCGAAGGATTGAAAAAAATGCTGACATGAAATACCCAGAAATTTAAAATGAGTCCCTTAAAACAGAATGCAATGCTGCTAATGGTATTTTTGACTGGGAGAAATAATACGAAACGAAGGAAAAATTAAAAATGAAATTAGAAAAATTCACCAAAGTTTTGAAAATCTTTCTTAAATTATATATATTTGAAGATATTCCTAAACAATAATTTTATTGGTATATAAATACATATTTTATTTGAGAAAATTAGTTTGCAAATATATTTTGTTGTAATATATAAATATATGCGTTCCAAGTAAATTTTATTGATTTTCAAATAAAATTTATTTACTCAGAAATATAAAACATTTAAAAATTTGTGTTCCAAATATATTTTATTTCGATTCAAACATATCAAAAAAGGCGATTTTGCCCCGTGTACGCAATTAGTTCTATATCTGGTGAAATTCTGCTTCCACAAATTGGGTTATTGGGTGTTTCAAATGATTTTCTCGAAACGACAAATAAATTATACACTATTCATTTATTGAGTGGACGATATGGAAGTGAGTGATTTTCGTTGTGATTCGTTTATTGTCACAAGCGGGAGCTTAACATGTCTTAAAAATCATAATATTGATAGAAATAGAAAAATAATTATAAAAATTCTTGTTTAAATGAAATAATATGATTTTTTATTTATTATTAGATTATGTATATATAGAGATAAAAATATATTTTCCATATTTTGGAGTATTAAAGAATAATATAACATATAAATTAAGAATCTATCAAGTTAAGCTCAAAACAGTAGAGGTCATTCTAGTTAAACCACAAGGTAATCCACACAAATTTAAAATTTTAGTAAAACGTCGATTCGCCTCTCTTGGAAACAACCTGTTTCGACTTAAGCTATATATGTATAGACGAATGGCGGAAAAATTCAACTCTGTGAACGTACAACCGTGTGAACATACAATTTTTATCTTGCAACGTTGGCATTGTGAGATAATTTGCAGATTGTAATATGTGCGAAGTTTATGCATGTGACAACGGCGTCATTGTCGGAAAAACTGTCTATAAAATATTTTTATTGGCAATACTGCATATAAATATTTACAAAATATATTTTAAATATATGAAATTGTAAGGGTTTCTTGCAATCGTCTTCACCTTTGCCTAACAATCTGTCATTGTCCGTACATTTGCGACACTTTAACAGGGTTGATAAAGTTGTCCGATCTGACAATCGTCTACACATAGCTATAGCATACTTTGAAAATAGAGTGTATCATAGAGCCAATATCTTACAATTAACTTAAGAACATCTATTATTTATGAATAAATACCAGAGCTTAACTTTTCAACTATTATTTTAAATGTTAAAATGTCTATCATAGAGCCGCCGTATGCCAATTTTATGTCGGCTTAGCCGCCTAGCCGCCGCCGCCGATCTATAATTTTCAATGGCAGCCGCCGCCGCCAATTTTGGCTCGGCTTCATTCTCTGGTCGTGGAGGGCATTTGAATGACGTTCTATTTAGAACTTAATTGTATCGATTGTACTTCACATTAAATAAAAAACTTTTGAATTTCCTTAACAAAAAGTGTGTTTTTTTCAAAGAAATCATATCACACTTTTTGGAACACCCCCTATTTTTAGAGTATACCCTTAACTTTTGTATATTTCAAGCAGATTATTTTTCATGTACTAATGTTTTCAGCCTGTACTAATATATTTATTAAATGTACTCCCGGCTCCCATGGAAGGTTGCTACGCCCCTGGGGTGTAGTGGCTTCCCGGTTGGGAAGCCCTGGTTTAAAAGATCTATACTGTTTTCAACTGAAATTGAATTGAAATTAATGTGTTTTCAATTTCATTTGAAATTGAAAACACATTAAATTAAATTCAATTTATTCGATTTTAAATTCAAAATTTTCCATTTGAAATTCAAAAATGTAAACAATTTGTACAATTCTGTTTGTTAATTGGGCATTCGCATTTATTTCAATATAGTTTTGTCCTGACTAAATCTTAGTGCATAATGTGAGTGAAAGAAAAAAAAGACATGGACATGGCCACAAAATGGCCAAATCATACCAAAATTGAATAGATTATAACTTTAATATAGCAGTGCATATAAACGCTTACAATTCGATACAGTGCAATATATTTGAAGTTTGCTATTTAGCGAAAAATAGGAGTATTTTTTAAACCCCCTCTGGTACCTCAATACAAATTGACAGATTAATTCGTGTATTTCATATACAGTACTAAGTGAGGGTATACCTTAGTAGGTTTACCCGACTGAAACCTTCTTACTTGTTATATTATAGTTTATGCAATACAGGTTTTGTCTTGAGACTAATCAAAATATTCAATTATCAAAAAAGGAGTTGAACCCCAATTTGCATCTCCTCTGGTTTGAGTTCTTTATAAAAAATAGTTAGAACACGTTTCACGTTTTCATTTGCATTATAAAATAAGAATTGTTTATCGAAGCAAAAGAAGGTTATTTTATAAATACTGAAAACAATTTTTTGAGTGCATTTTTTTTTTTGTATTTCCAATCTTTTTATTAAATTATGAAAGAAAATTTGTTTATCTATGTTCCTTATAAAATTATATACAAACTTTTTTACTTGGGTGAATATTTTTTTAACATGTCGCATGCGACAAAACTTTTTCCATCGTTCTTTTTATATTTATTTTTATACCCTCCACCATAGGATGGGGGGTATATTCATTTTGTCACTCCGTTTGTAACACCTCTAAATATTGATCTGAGACCCCATAAAGTATATACATATATTCTTAATCGTCGTAAAATTCTAAGACGATTTAGCCATGTCCGGCTGTCCGTCCGTCCGTCTGTTGTAATCACGCTACAGTCCGTAATAATAGAGCTAGGTTGATAAAATTTGGTATAAATATTTCTTATAGTTGCAGGTTGTTTGGGATTGCAAATGGGCGATATCGGTCCATATTTAGATATAGCTCCCATATATAGCATCTAACTTGTTGTGATTCCTACAGTTCTCATCTACTATATTTTTTTGTGTTTTTCGGTGTTATTTTCTTTATGTTTGAGTTATTTTGTGAGATCACATGCTATCCATATTGGAGGGTATATAGGATTCGGCATGGCCGAACTTAACGCTTTTACTTGTTTTACTTTTTATGCAACTAGACATCCAAGGGTTGATTATAAATGATTTTTAATATATTCATTTCATTTCATTTTCATTTATTCTCCTTAACATGTAATAAAAAGCCATCAGGCCAATTAAAAATAAATTACAATATGCATTAAAAATGAAAACCTTTAACATGAGTTAAAACTACTCTGCAAATATTTATTCAATATATTTATTTTCGCAACAAAAATTATTTTTCTTATATCCCTTAAATATAAATCAAGATTTAAAAGAGAGACCATTAATACGCAATACAAATGTTTAAAACATAAATTTTGCAATTATTCGAATTTGCACTCAAATATTATAAAATGTGTTATGGATAAAAGTAGTTTTTGGGAAAATTTGTTAAATCTGATAGATTCCCTATAAAAAAAATAGTAAAACAACTTGCTTTTATAGACTTTAAATTTTTTGGCTGCGGTTGACATCTAGTTGGAAATGCCCAGATGGAATTTTAAGGAATTGTTTTAGAAAAACTGAATTTTCTAAAAAATACGAAATTTCCAAAAAAATTTCAGTTTGACGAAATTTTGTAGAAAAATACAATTCGAATAAATTTTATAGAAAAAATAATAAAAATCAATAGTATTATTTAAAAATACAAATTTGGCAAAATCTTCTAAAATCGGTTTTTATTTTTTTAAATAACTATAACTAAATTTATAATAAATACGCAATCTTGATGACATTTGCAATAAAATATATATTTAGGCAAGTTTTTCTAGAAAAGTACAATTTCCTACATTTTTAAGTATATAATTACAAAATTGCAATTTCTATTAATTTATTTAGAAATTGTATGAAAAATTCTATTATGCAACTTTTTTTTGTTTTGAATTTAAACAAAAAACTTAAAAAAAGATTGAGGAATATTTAAAAAAAACTAGTATATCTTAAAATAATCCCTTCTGTTGTCTAAAAATTACACAAATTCCATTAGAATTGATTAAAATTTTACAATTTTTTTTTTTAATATATTATATTCACAAGAAGTACACGGGTTAAAATTGTCTTTTTTGATATGTTTGAATCGAAGAAAATATATTACAAACTTTTAATATTTTTATAATATAATTTTTAAATATTATATATTTCTGAACAAATACATTTTATTTGAAAGTTAACAACGCATAAAACGATTACACAGTACAACACATAATTGTAGGACTCAATTCTGATAATTGGACGTGAATGTAGCCCCAAAAATGAAAACTTCTGCATCATTCGTTTAGTCAAGTCGTCTCAGTTAATAACACAGTGCGACAGTCCAAAAACCGCGATACTATTTTTCTTGTAGGTCTTGGCGAGTAAAACAACGTTTGTTCTACGAAATTTGCCGGACACCCCCAAAATCCGGATTTAATGCATAATGTGAAGGAAAGAAAACATGGACATGCATATATAATCTATGCTTTTTTATTAAGAATTTATAGAGCACAAATTATATTTTTAAATGCTACCCAAACTAATACATAGTTCATAATTATTTTGTTTAAATTTTTTTTAATTCCAAATGGAAAACTTTTATTGGAAACAAATGGAGTAATCTGAATTTCAAAACGAATAGTTTGAATTTCAATTAATGTGTTCTGAAATGTCTTTTGAATACCAATTGATATCTTTTAAATTTCAATGGTTATGCTTGAATTTCAATTGTTGTGTTTTGAATTTAAATTGAAATTTTTTTGAATTACAAATGGAAAATTTTTGTAAAATTGTTGAATTTCAATTAATTTGTACTCAATTTCAAATTTTGAATTTTTCTTGTGTTTTTTTAATGTCAATAGAATTTTTCGAATTACAATTCAAAAGGTGTGGATTTACATATTACCACTTTTTTGCCATCGACCCACAGTGCGTCAGT
The DNA here is from genome assembly GCA_963930755.1 of Eudasyphora cyanicolor. Lineage (NCBI taxonomy): Eukaryota > Metazoa > Arthropoda > Insecta > Diptera > Muscidae > Eudasyphora > Eudasyphora cyanicolor. The sequence continues at coordinate 130,988,988 of OZ005736.1, read as the reverse complement.
GGTCTCAAGATTGAACAGAAATTCAATGAAAATCCGAGCAGCTAAGGATATTGGTTTTTTTCTTGGTGACCTTCACTATTACCACATTTGGAGTTCATTTTATAAAAACTTCAAAATGAAATTAGTAATGAATGTTTTTTCATTTCAAATAACATATTCGCATTATTTTTAGGAAATTGTTCGCATTTTTATCACTTTCATCGATAGATAAAAAATTGGCAATGAAATTTATTATTTTATTTTTGCTTTGAGTTTTGATTAAATCTGTTATTTTTTTCATTTTTATTGCCTTTAATGGAATTAATTTCACCTTTGCAGTATTTGTTTTTTTTTCTTACTTTTAAAATGGCCATGGTCGAAACGCTCACTGCGACCAATACTTCAAGACTGAAATCTATATGGGCCGCCCCTATAATCGATTATCATAGGCAATAATGTATTATGCGGCTTTCGTCTTATCGTTAGCTTTAATTGTTAACTTATCTGGAACTGTTTGAAGAACACTAACAAAGTTTATTTATTATTTCTTTTTTTGGATTTTATAATGCATATTTTGAAATATGGTTTTTATTTTCATTAAATACCAATTATAATTTTGTATAAAATCAAAATCATTATTGTTTATTAACGTGTATTTCGCATGTGTTTACTACACAAATGTCAACATTAGGCATTAGGGGCCAATCGCAAAATTTATAGCATCCCTATACGCTATAGCCTAAGTATGTTTGGCGGATATTCGTTTTGGGTAATTTTAAGTCGAATGAGCAATGTCCGTCCGTCCGTCTGTCTGTCTGCTGGCTGGTGCGCATGATAACTCTCGAAAGGAGTAACCGATTGACTTCTAATTTGGTATGTGGTAATATTTTCTTCTATCTCCGGCTGAATTCGAAGATGGACCATATTGGTCCACTCCTTCTAGTACCTCCCCCACAAAGGGTTAACATTTAGTGAAATATTGATTATTTAATAACTTCTATGCTACTTATTTGAATCATCTGAAATTCTACACATATTATTAGGTTATGAGTCACTATTACCTCGAGAAAAATGGGCGAAGTTACCACGCCCCTTTTGGTACCTCCCACACAAATGGACAATTTTGAACCAAAAGTTAATAGCTTATAACTTAATTACCAGTGCATACAAAGACATGAAATTTTGTACAGTGTAATGGTATGATAGTACGTACAATACAGTGAAAAATTGGCATTATTGTCCCGCTCCTTTTGGTACCTCCCACACAAATGGACCATTTTGTACCAAAATTTACCAGCTTATAACTTAAATACCAGTGCATACAAATTCAGTGCAATTTTTTTAAAGTGTAATGCTTTTATAGTACCTAGAGTCCAGAGAAAAATGAGCGTTATTGGCACGCCCTTTTTGGGCCTTGCACACAAATGGACCTTTTTGTACCAAAAGTTAACACCATTTTTAATACCAGTGCATACAAATACTTGAAATTTCGTACAGTGCAATGCTTTTATAGTACCTAGAATCTAGAGAAAAGTGGCCATAATTGACACGCCTCTTTGGGTACCTCCCACACAAATGGACCATTTTACACCAAAAGTTAACAGCTTATAACTTGAATACCAGTGAATATAAATGCTTGAAATGTTGTACAGTGTAATGCTTTTACAGTACCAAGAGCCCAAAGAGAAGTGACCGTTATTGGCATGCGCCATTTGGTAACTCCCACACAAATGGCCATTTTGTACCAAATGTAAACAACTTTTAACTTTAATACCAGAACATAATTTAAAGTTATTACATGCAATTGAAATTTAATTTAATTAAAATAAAAAAAATAAATTTGTGAATATTTTTTTGGGACTCAAAGTGAGGGGATTTATAAGTCGGTTTACTCGACTGAACTTTCTTACTTGTTTTAATATTTTTTCGTATTTGTTTTACATGGACCACAAAAAGGGTCGGTATGGAAGGACACTAATTTACATATTGTGATCGAAAAAACGTAAAATACTGAGTGAAAAATATAGGACGATAGAAAAATTGAGACATAGAACAAAAATATAGAAATTATTTCCCGTTATTCAGAGTAAAACAAATTTACAAAATTTACAATATCTCGAAAACTAGACCAGATAGGAAAAGAATGATTGCAGATTCTGAAAGAGCATGCTTGGAACCCATATTATCAACTCCTAACTCAAAAAACACAAATATGGCGTATGGACCAAAATAGCATTAAGCCGACGTTATTGCATTCCAAAATACTAAGAACAGATTTAAATGCGCTTAGTGCTAAAATTTGTCATTCATACGTACTAACTGCAATACTTAAAAAAAATCTAGTAAAAAATTATGTACTTAAACGTATCTCTTACTTATCAAATATTTTCCCAAATGATTTTCTCCAAAAAAAATGTATACAATCGGTTAGTTAAGCTATATATAGACGATTGTCAGATCGGACAACCTTATCAACCCTGTTAAAGTGCTGCAAATGTACGGACAATGACAGATTGTTGTTGTTGCAAAGATGAATTGACAGTTCAGACGATTGCAAGAAAACCTTACAATTATATATTTACAATATATGCAGGATTGCCATAAAAATATTGTATAGACAGTGCTGATTATAAAATGTATATCTGACAATGGCACCATTGGCACCTGCATAAACTTCACACATCTAACAATCTGCAAATTATCTCACAATGACTTTTCTGCCAACGTTGCAAGATAAAAATTGTATGTTCACACGGTTGTACGTTCGCAGGGTTGCATTTTTCCGCCATATTTTCCGATCTTGCAATCGTGTGTACATAGCTTTACGCTCATACTGAATTAATGTAACGATATGGCAATGAAGGCGATAACGCACATAACGTTGACTTTGTGTTGTTTAATCCAATGTTAGTGCCAGTTTACATCTAAGCGATCTGTCACGTGACTTTCCAGTGAACATTTGCATTTGATCCTCTCCCGATTTTTTCGCACGTAAACTTGGTTTCGCCACAGACAAAGTCGTACAACAAGCAGGGATGGAAAAATTAAGTACTTTATTACTTTTTTCAGTGCCATTCCCTTTCAAAAATACCAACTTGTCCTCACGACCCTTTCAGTACTATTTTATTTGATCTATCTGTGGCAGCACCAAGACCGCCGTGTTCGAATGACAAACAATCTGGCAACGTTGTCTTCGCCGTCAACGGTAGCATTTTTAGTAATACTTCGTAAGATTTTGTGAACTATTTTTAGTAATAATAAATAGAATTAGATAGTTGTTAAATATAAATACGAACGTCTTATTACTACATCTGCAACTATATTGGTGACCCCGCTTTTCACGCACAATCTGAAGTGGTATTTTTTACATTGCTACAAAAACTTCTTGGAAGCAGAGCAGCAGCAGCGCTTTTAAAATTTTCAACGTTTTTTCATACATCATTTTGCCAAAATAGTCTACGTTTTTGCTTATGCATTCCAGACACAACTTGAGGCAACGAGAATACTCTAATTACAACGAGGAATCGCTCCGATATGGCATTTTTCGACAGTAGCAGTATAAACATGTCGGAAATGGAAAATTTACTTCAGCAAATAGAGGCGCTACATATCTATTGTTTAGAAAATATTTATATGGATAAAAATCAAATGACATTTTGTTTTCCTAATTCACACACTCTCGGCGTACGATTTCTATCACAATTAATTTGAATACAGTTTATGTCGATGGTAATGGAGACAGCATTTTCTAAAAATGTGTTTACTTTCCATTTTTATTTATATGAACTGTAAGATTTTTATTAATATTTTGCAGAACACATTCACTAATTTGTTGTTGTAGCATCTTGGAGACGCTGAGTTGATAATCCTTACGTCTGTTTCTATTACAGACTTCGTTCCGGCATATATCCGATTATCGCGGGAACCTGATGTTGTTTTCATCCACTCAATGTTGTCCTGTGGTAAATTAACATTCGTCTGTTAATACCAGGGAATGGATGTTATTTGAGTTTTGCCGTTTCTATTCTCCACTAGAAGCGCTGCATTTCTGTTAATAGTCGTTATGGTGTTATGTCTATTTTTAGCTTCCCTGGTGACCCAGCGGTAAATGAAACGAAGTACCTAGATTATAATCAATGACATCAGTATGACATTCTAAGCGAGCGATTTAAGTACTTAGAATTTTATACGTGTGTAATCTAATAAATATCGACCACTTATTACAACTCCGATTACAATATAAGCGGAGAGTTAGTTCGTGTCAATATGCAAAAAAATGCAAAGAAATAAAAAAATCCGTTATAGCGGCTTTGGAAAAAAATACATAAATAACAAGAAATTTCACATTGATGTTAGTTCAATGTTGATCACGCAATAAAGAGGTTTTTCACATTGTTGAAAGTTGGTAAATACGATAATTGTTTTTAAGCGATTTTCGGTAAGATTGGTTCAAACTTTTCAAACAGTCAGGGGAGAGGTCTTGACGATTAAAACTATTTGCATCATTGTTTTAAAAAAAACTCAAAAATAGATATTTTGCAAAATAAATCGTATTTAATAATAATTTTTCACAATTTTATTTCAAACCTGAAAATCTGAATTTGTGTTGTGATATTTAGTAACTTTTGTATGTGCCCAATGTTTAGTTGTGAAATGAAATTAGTTGTTTATATTTAAGTAAAATTAAAAGAAACAAATGATGCATTCAAATGCATGTTTATTAGACGTTCAAATACAAAATCATCAGGATTAGTGGTACCTTCTCATAACATTGCCTTACAAGTGCAAGTCAGACTGTAATCGGCGTGCATTACATTCTAATTTGCATGCGTTTATTGAAGTGCCATCAGGCTTGCTTAGAATTCCACTTATAACGTCAGTGCAATTGAAATGGCACTTCATGACATCTCCCCTTACTTTGTAAGCGAGAGCGCACCGATTAAGCAGCCTATGACACTCGTGTGTAAATGTAAGCAGAAATATAAGCGATAGAATCATCACTGATTGCTACTAAATATTGCTTACATCAGCGATTAAATAATGGGTATTTTTACCGCTGGGGACTTGTGTGATCAGATGTTGTTGTAGTGGTAGTGCGCCCGGTGAGTTTTTTTAGCTGCAGAAACTCGAATCATGATGAAAACATGAAATGTTGATGTTAAATGTTTCCGGTGCCATGGCTGGGAGTTGAACCCAGCACCTTCGGGATCCAAGTCTAATGCGCTAACCACTAAGCTACCGAAGGCCACAATTTGAAGTATTCTTTTGGAATAGCGATCACAATTCTCTAAAATTATATTATCTAAAATATGAAATTTGAGTTTGACAGACGCCGAACGCATTCACTGGTATTTAAGTGATACCCTCAAAGACTAGTAGCACAGGGATGTATTTTTGACAGATCGCACGACGCAATCTCATGATGTAAAGAGTTTGTTAGTGGTTCAAACGTGAAGTAACGTAGCCTTTGGTGGTGACTAACTGTACTCTAAAGGAATACGTAGACGTAACGTGGTACAACTAATTGGTTTCTACGAAATCAATTGTACAATTATTCCCAATTATTGAGCTCTTACCAACACTAATCCATGACATTTAGAGGAAAACAACAAAGACGAATCTACTGGCAAAAAATAATAGTAACAACAGTGTTAATTGCATATAAATAAGGCATATTTTTGTTTTTTCTAATTATAATTGTGATTTGATTAGGATATCTGCATACAAAACTGTCTTTTTTCGTCAATGCAAAAGTGAGAAAAAATCCAGTAGAAAAAACAAGAGTAACAACAACAAAAAGAACATCGCGCATTACAACTACAACAACAACAGAAAGGTAAATAAAGAATAAAAATAAACTTAGTAGGGGAGACTGACAATAAAATATCATTTATCTATCGTTTCCGTTGCGCTATCGAACCGTCTTGTGTTCTATTTAAACAATTCGATTATACCCTGCCCGTGTAAATCAGTGGAATTTTGATTGTAAAATTGTGTAGGGCACTCGAGTAAAGTTGAGCCACTCACTTACACGGCTGTCGTCCGTTGCCGCCTATAATGGGTCGCGTATTTTTGGAACATTTGGGAGGAATCCGATTGTTCAATTGTGCCCAGTGTCAGACGAATTTGACCAATCGCAGTCAACTGATAAGTACCCGTTTCACAGGAGCCACCGGTAAGTTGAATTTCCGCTTATCTTTACAGATTTGTTTTAAATTAATTGTGCCATAAATATGATAGTAATTGCGCATTGTAATATGTATTGTTTTCTTTCCCTATCGCCCCCTCCGAAATTGTTTTGCTCCGCGTCTTCGCCGCTGATGTCTTTGGTTACGTCAATGGTATGATGTAGGGCGTGCTTATCTCTTCAAGCGTGTGGTCAATTTGAACTTTAGCAATGTCCAGGAAAGGGTAATGTTAACTGGCCGTCATATGGTACGAGATGTAATGTGCAAGAATTGTAATGCCAAATTGGGTTGGATGTATGAGTACGCAACAGATGAAGCACAAAAGTGAGTATATAAATGAGTACAATTAAAGTGCAAGAGAAGAATAAGGAACGGTTCTGATTGAAAAGAGAAGTCCAGCTCTTAAATAAACAGAGTTTACTATTTGAAATTAAACCATTTGATGAATAACATACATAGATGGAGGAAAGTTTGCTGACATTCTCCAAATGTCTTTTTATGAATGAATCGTACAATCGCTTGTAAGTGGTCGATAAACAGCTAAACAAACAAACTGATTGTGTTTACAATATATATTATTCGGTTAGACGATATTAGCTTTCGTAGCTATGTTAGGATGCTGCAGGTGGTAGTAAAGGGGTCTAGCCAGCTATGGTCAAATTCTTTTTTAAGGATCGAAAGTGATTAATATTCGAAAAATAATTTGTAATTCTGTTTAGAAAAAAACACGACTTAAGCTATGTATATAGTTATTTAGAAATGTTATGTTGATTCATAAAAAATTCTAAAGTGTCGCTAATGTATGTAGAACCTTTAGAAATCGTATTATCAGAATAAACTTTCGCGTAAATAGTCCTGTTGTTTATACTTTCCTTTTATAAAGGATTCCCTCTCGGGAGGCAATTGATACCTTTGGGGCATGTCTTGGATTACTCCTCATAAAGTAAAGCCATAATGTGTTTCTTTATTTCAAATAACAAATACATCACATTTATTTGTTATAATTTCCATTTTTATTTGAAATAAATTTTAACCTTATCTGAGTTTAGAGCCATCCGCCCATCTGTGTATCAAAAAGGTCTAATAATGAATAAAAAGATAACAAATAATTTCACAACATATACATACATACATCAAAAATAATGAATAATAAGATATGTCATCCCGGAGCGAGTAAGTTATCAGATACGAACGAATAAAAATTTCAACGAGTAGGACTTCAAAGAGTGAGGTTTTCCGCGGATATCGGACCGATTTTCCCGAATTTTTTGTAATTGTCACAATTAAAAAATTAATATTAATCGATTAGTGCAAAAAAAGTTGAAATTACCTTCGCGGAAAAGTGTTTTTTCGCGTGTGACATTTCATTCCTATTCGTCCGTAACTGATAGATTTTGACAGTTCTCGGGATGACTTATCTTCATAATTTATAATTTTTGATCTACATACCCAAAAATAATGAATAATAAGATATGTCATCCCGGAGCGAGTAAGTTATCAGATACGAACGAATAAAAATTTCAACGAGTAGGACTTCAAAGAGTGAGGTTTTCCGCGGATATCGGACCGATTTTCCCGAATTTTTTGTAATTGTCACAATTAAAAAATTAATATCAATCGATTAGTGCAAAAAAAGTTGAAATTACCTTCGCGGAAAAGTGTTTTTTCGCGTGTGACATTTCATTCCTATTCGTCCGTAACTGATAGATTTTGACAGTTCTCGGGATGACTTATCTTCATAATTTATAATTTTTGATCTACATACCTACTTATTTTTCAAAATAAACAAATAAAAATGTTTGATTCAATTGGCAAATAAATCAAATTCATTTGTTATCATTAAATTTTTCTGTGGAAATAAACAACATTTTTTTAATACCCGTATACCGCAATGTTTGGAAATTATGTTCGCTTCAGGCATCCAGTTGTTCCAGTTGTTGTTATAACTTTGTTTTTTGGCAGATTTGTAAAAAATACTACAGATAGACACACCTTAAAATATATTGTTCGACTCAGAATCGCTAGTAGTCCGTCTGTCTGTCCATCTTAAGTTGTTCGTTGAGTACAAAATATCACTTCGATCCTGCTGAAATTTGGCAATAAGTACTCTTTCACAACGGGGAGAAAACCTATTGCAATTGGTCAAAATCGGTTCAGATTGATACTGCCCCCAGATATAAATGTTTCTTTAGATTTGGCCTTGTAGCGTGGAAGCTGTATTCCACATTCAATCATGTAGGGTAGAGTTTATTTATACAAAACGCATACTGTCGAATTTGAACAAATTCAGTTTAGATTTAGTTTTATAATTATTATTATTATTTATATTTCATATTTATATTTACTATATCTAAGCTTATTTTGCTCTAACAAGGTGGTGTATGGTATCATATAGCGGGCTTCGCCAGTCATTGGTCTTTCCATACTGTTTTTTTACTCGCTTAGGAATAGCGTATAGTCTTGCTAAAGTGATCACAAATGTAAACAGAACTTTCGATAATTTGCTTGACTTTATAGATATTTTGGACATACATAAATATTTGGTTAAAAGCTTCAAATATTTTATCCTGTTTCTGTACCAGAATTGTTTTCCAAATAATGATGAGTACAAAAATTCTATCGCATAAATGGAACATTTCATCGGCTTTGCAGTTCCCTGGGATATCCCTATGCCCAGGTATCCATGTGAGGTATATGTTAATCTTCGCCGCTATATCATAAAAAGATCTGCGACAGTTGAGGGCTTAATGGCAAACTGACTGTCCGAATAAATGACGCCATTGTTGGTCACTATATTGCGACTCAGTCACCTGGCGACTTCTCTTATTGTCACTATTTCGGCTTGATATAAACTGCAAGTATCTGGTGGTATGTGAGTTTTTTATAGTGTAATCCTAAGCCAACGAATGCCTTCTTATCAAGCTTCAGACCATCTGCATAGATGTGGAAATACTTTATATTTCCCGGTATTCTGCCAACCTAATCTAGCAGGTATCTTAGTGGTAAAGTTTAGGTGTATAGTCCACTCGGTCGGTTACCAGCCCACTACAATATGATATCCTCATGTAACCGTAGTGCTGGAACTCCACATTGATAGACAATTCAATTCTCTAGCCACAAAATCAATATATCGATTAGGGCCGTGGCATCGTATTCGGAGGAATTGGTCGGAGCCGGAGTCCGAGTACTAATTTAAGGTACAATTAAAATTTTCTTATTTAAAAAAATTGAAAGATTTTATAAATATGCATCAGACGAATTGATCTAGGAGAGCATCTTAAAACAAGGAAGATGCATTGAAAAATTGTTAAAATCTATTTTACACACTATATTTTGAGCACTACTACCAAGAAAAATAGTTGGTTGTCCTATTTCCAAGTTTTGGAAAAATTACAAACGAAACTGGACCCATCGCTAAAGAAATATGCAAAACCTGTGGAACAATTGTTTTAAAATCGCAAAATTTATTAAGATTTTTCAAAAGCATTTTTAATATTTTGTCGCGATTTTGAAGCCATGAATGGATGCCACATATGGAAAGACGGAAATGCGTTTTTCAAGAGAGACCTCGATAGTTTATTTTAGAAATTTTAAATTTGTACGTCATATTTTATCGTGAATCTTAGCAGCATAGCTTAGCACAGTGTTCAAAAATTTGTTATAGGTACGACAATTATGCGAAAAACTAAAACCCATCTTACACAAAAGAACATACATAAGTGTCAAAAACTTCTCTTGCGCTAGGAAAGAGGAATGTTTTTTTGTTTTTCTTATAAATTACCATTGTTTTTTTTTTCAACAGATACAAAGAGGGCCGAGTAATTCTGGAATATGCTCTGATAAGTGAAGTCGAAGGATTTTCCGAGAGTTCTACACCAACGCACTAACTACAACAAGGATGCTCTAAATATAATCTCCCCACCACATATTATCAATCAACAACTCCTCACTAATACTTAATGTACTTTTTAAGTGATTTATCATTAATTTAAAATTCAGATATCTAATAACAATGATCTAAGATATAGAGTTAGTAGTGAAAACAAAAATAAGAACTGCTTACAATATCGAAAAAAGAAATCAATCAAATATACGACTAGAATTTAAGTTAATTTACATTTTAATTAATTATCAGGTATGCGATGGATGGATGGACAGCATTTTCGATGAAATTGTTTTCAAAAACCATTTAATATTCTACTTTTTAAATTTATCATTTTTGAAGTGGAGATGATTTTCTTTTAGCGATTTCATAAAGAAATTAAATAGAATTTAAAAATGATATGGAAAGGAATTCCATCAAGTACCTGAATGCCTTTATACCAAATTAACAGATTTAAAAAGTATTCTTTTGCAAATGTTCTCTATGTATTCCTTTTTTTGTTAGTCATAGTACAAAATTACGTTCATTTCCTATAATAAGTTCTCTTGGTTAATTTTTAACTAAATATGTTTAAACTTCGATTTGGCACTGATACCTTCAACAATTTTTTTAAAATAAATTATCTCACATTTTGGATTTTTAAATTTTATTGAAATGCAAAACAAACCTGGTTTTAACTTAGCAATATTCCAGTTTCTCTTTTGTAAAAACAACTGTTAGTTTAAGAAATTTTAGGTAACATAGAATGTGTGATTGAAGTTTTCACTTAGTTGGACTACATAGGTAGGTAGGTATCTCTAACGACGATTTTGAGGTCCTTCCTACAGTTTACCGGTTTTTTGTGCCAACGCCAATGCATTTTCGTTCGCAATCATTTGGAATTCCTGGAATCTTTGGGAAATTCGTTGATTCATCTTCAAATATTTTTCCATGCAGTTCAAAGAGCACTTCTCCTGTAAATGTAAGGAAGTAATTAGACCTTGGTGATGGTTTGGACGGGAGTGTACGAGTCCTTACCTCAGTTTCTTTAACCTCTCGCGCGGTAAAATCCCGCACACAATCTGTGAAACACATCTCGGATAGTTTATTGTACGACATTAGAAAGTCTGTAAACTGCAATATCCAGAAAATCAGATTATAGAAATATTTTTGTATTTTCCTCAATGTCCCTTCTCTTATTTTGCATTTTTTTACCCACCGTCTTCATTTGCTCTTTATCCAAAGAGTCTAATGAGGCTGTTGTTGCTTCTTTATTTGCCATTATTTCTGCGAAATTTTGTACCGTCTTTTATTTATAAACTAAAGATATATTTAAATATTATCAGGAGAAAACTTAATTTAAATTCCTTTGGGTTTTTTATGTTGTAATCATTTATCGCCTGGAATTGAAAAAGCGTGCTGTCAAGTGAACAGCTGTTTTTGGGTGAACTTAACCAACACTGTTATTTTTCCAATCTATTACAATGCGGTGTTGTTAAGTTTTATTAAATTATCATTTAAGGGTACTTTCGACTATGATGACGCTTATGATATTTTTATGTACAAATACTTTTCGTCTCAAATCTCTAAATTCTATGAACAAATAAATAAAGGGGGCAAAAGGGTACATTATGGGGGACAGCACATATTGTGAAAGGAAGGGAAATATTGAAAAAAATCATGGTTCCAGAAGAACCCAAAATAGTTTGTCTATGTTTGTTTTGAAGTAAATGATAGAATAAATTTTTGTAGAGGGGTTAATTCCAAAGAAAATCGACCCGCTCTGAATTTTTATGAACTTCGATATTGCTGAAATTTTGCACGCGCATACTGCAAGATGATAAGAAATAATGACAGTTTACCGTTTGTCAAAATTTATAGCGGTTTAGATTTTGTAGGGTACCAAAGTTGGGCGTCTAATTTTTTTTTTAAATTAAGCTATGTTCAAGTCGTCATAACTTTAGAACGGAAGGTCAGATTTAAATGAAATAAGTACCATTTTACAGATATTTACGTTCTTTCTAAGTACTATACACAAAAGGATCACTAAATGTTTATTAACGATACCAAAAGGTCGAAAATGTCCTTAATCCTTGATTATCCTGAAAAAAGTATTTTCAATTTTTTTTATTTTACTTCAGAATATTACCCCCATAGTTACCCATAGAATACAAAATTTTCAGAATGGGTGCTCAAAGGGTTCAAAAGATATGACTTAATTAATGTCCGTCGGTCTGTCCGTTTGACTGGATTATGCGAACGATATCATCGAAAAAGAGTGACCGAATGACTTACAAATTCGTATGTGGTATTATTTTCCTCAAATCTACTTAATGTTTTGAAGTGGCCCATGTCGCACCCCTCCTTGTTGTACCTCCCCCACAAAGGGATAACATTTTGTGACATGTTAAAACTCTTATAATTTCTATACTACTCATGGAAAACCAATGATGATTTCATACATAGTAATTGTTTCACCGTATCTATAAGCTGAATAAAAATGGGCGAAACTGTCACGCCCCTTTTAGTACTTCCCACACAAAGGGACCAATTGGTACAAAAAGTTAAAAGCTTATAACACTAATACCAGTGCATAAAAATACTTGAAATTTTGTACAATGTAATGATTTTTTTTTTGTACCAATTGGTCTCTTTGTGTGGGAGGCACCAGAAGGGGCGTGGCAATAACGCCCAATTTTCTATTATTTGAAGGTACTATAGAATCATTACATTGTACAAAATTTCTTTTTAAGTCACATGCGCTAAGGGGCCAGCTTTGGAAAAGTTGTTATATATTGAGTACAATATATAGGACTTGGGCCCACCGATTTTTTTCGTTTTTATTGCTATTTTAAATTTACTTTCGTTTGAGTATAACATTGATTTTGAGGATCAAGGCCCCCAGTTTATTGGAGCCTAGCGCCTAGTGGATAAACTTTTTATATATATTTTTTTAATATTTAGGCTCCATTCGCCGTTTCCTTTCGTTTGAATATAATATTGATTCTGGGGACGCAGGCCCCCATTTTATCCACTTTTTATATTTTTGTTCGCCGTCATTTCCTTAATTTGAGTATAATATTGCCTTTGTTCGGGACCCGGTCCATTTTAATTTTCGTGATGCACCTTCTGGAATCCCCATAGAGCAGGGCTTCCCAAACGGGCTGCTGCTCCGCAGTACATTTAATAAATATATTACTACATTTCTATGGATCTTATATAGGGTGATCCATTTTGAGGTTCCCTACTTCTTTAAAGAAAAAACACAGAAAATTCAAATTGAATGCGGAATGATTATTATCATTTGAAAGAACATTCTTTGACATTTATTTTTTGAAGATTATGTCTATCAAACGTTGAGTCCAATTTTCTATGACTCGTTCGAGCATTTCGACTGGTAACTGGCGAATGACACGCGCTATGTTTTGCTCCAAGGCCTGAATCGAAGCGGGTTTGTCCGCATAAACTATAGACTTTACACATCCCCACAGGAACAAGTCTAACGGTGTGATATCACACGACCTTGGTGGCCAATCGACCGGCCCTGCTCACCGATGTGTGGAAGTGGCGCCGTCTTGTTGAAACCAAATGTCGCCGAAATCACGAGCTTCAATTTCAGACATCAAATAGTCGGTTATCATGGCACGATAACGTTCGCCATTGACGGTTACGTTCTCACCGGCATCATTTTTGAAGAAATATGGACCGATGATTCCGGTACGTCGGATCGGGAATCGGTCAATGGCAAAAAGATAGCTCTTAACGCGAGCTAAAATATTGCTCATGGGTGTCAAGGTCGTGGGTCGACTGGAAAGTGTTTTTTTTTTATTTAAAAAAAATGGAGTTAGCGCAATTTGGCGAACGATTATTTTGATAATAAAACTGAATAATTTGTAAACGTTGTTCAGGCGTAAGTCTTTCCATGATGAAATGCCAAACAACACTTAATAAAAATAGCATTACAGCATGACACGACTCACACGTGATCTGTCAATATTGAAAAAAGTATCTCTACTTAGATCAACCTATATTTTAATTGATAATTTTTAGCGGGATTTTGACCTTCAAAACGTCAAAAAATTGATACGTCTTACGAAAAAGAAATAAATTTACTCGATTCTAATGGAATTATTGCAATTTTTGAGATAAGGGATTATTTTAAGACCTATATAGTTTCAAAAGAAAATGTTCGCCATTTTTTTCTTAAATTTCAGCAAGTTTAGAAATTGTTTTTTTTTGAAAATTTTGAAAATAATTTTCATATTCAAAATTTTTTGAAATTAAATTTTTTTTATAAAATTTCGTTGAATCTTTAAAAATTTTCTGGACAGTAGCTTCTAATCAGTAGTGGTCATAGTCAAGTAAATGGTCCATCTACATTTAATCCGTTCAGTGGTCCTTAATCCACTCACTGCACAGTGTGTTATTTCATTAATCTATGTGGACAAAAGTCGAAAAAAATGTTTATATATCTTTATATATAGTCGGCTCAATGCTATTTTGTTCCATACCCCATTTTGTATGATCGGAGAAAAACGCAATTTATTGTTTGAGTAAAAACGGGAATGAAGAGTTACACACTTTTTATTTCATAGGGTTCCCAACAGTGTTTGTATGATTCTCATGCATTTCTATGCCATTACATCCAAAAATAAGCAAGTTATAACAATTTTTGTACTTGGCGTTTTGGTCCATATCCACTTTTATTTTAATATTTTTTCGTATTTGTATTACATGGACCACAAAAAGGGCCGGTATGGAAGGACACTAATTTACGTAAAATACTGAGTGAAAAATATAGGGCGATATAAAATTGAGACATAGAACAAAAATATCGAAATTATTTCCCGTTATTCAGAGTAAAACAAATTTACCCTACCAATATCTCGAAAACTAGACGAGATAAAATGATTGCAGATTCTGAAAGAGCATGCTTGGAACCCATATTATCGACTCCTAACTCAAAAAACACAAAAATGGCGTATGGACCAAAATAGCATTAAGCCGACGATATGTCATTAAAAAGAGGTCCACTATTACAGAAATAATTATAAGAAAACACAATAACTTACTGTTATTAAGATAACAGAAAATTAAAGTGAGATATTTTCGTAGGTAGAAAAGCAATGTGGGAATCTATACATTTTAGTTTGTGATCATTGACGTGTGAGAACATTTTTCCTAGCTCGAAAAAATGCTGGAAATTTAAAAACTATTTTAATAAATGTTGTGCATTTCATTATTTCGAATCATTTTAATTTGAGCTATTTAGTTGATTATAAACAGTGAGTATTTGAACTCCCTTTAAACTCCAATTCGTTATACAGAAAAGGACATAACAAAATTTCACCTCAAAACACCTTTTCCAATTTTCAAGTTTTTAAATATACGCCCACGTGATAACAATCGCATTTCGGTTAAAATTGGCGATTGCGAGTTCAAGTCGCAAAATGCATGCTCTGAATTCTTTTTTACCACAACAATTTGGATTTATTAAAATCAAATTATTAATTACAGTGATAAATAACTACATCCATGTGTGTATTTTATTAAAATTTAATTTCGAAGACCATTAAAATTGAAGGGGAAATTTTTGCGTTTTGCGATTTGAATTCACGCGATTGTCATCACATGGGCGATAGTGTGTATACTACAAAAAAAAACAAAAAATATCTTGCTCATATTTGCACAATTTTAAAATATTTGCCTTAATTTAAGAATGACCCTGGAAATACCTTAAAAACTTTGGTTAATCTATAAATTGAAACACAGTGCGGCGAAAAAGCTAATACATCGTTAATATATATTTTAGACGTGGTAAATTATTCTGCAACCAATTAACTTTATACAAGTCAATCAAATTTGAAGAATACGCTAGAACAATTAGAAAAATACTCTTTGAAAAATATCCCTGACATGGTGTTTTCACTTAAATTTTTTTAATGTTTTTAGTTTTTTAACTAATACTAATGTTAATATTAATTTAATATGCTTTTACTATAGAAAAAACTGAAAAAAATATTTTTGTCCACCTAGATTGCTCAAGTGACACACTGTGCATTGACCTTTAATCCGGTCAACGACTTTTAATCATAAATCCGGTCATCCGTCAACAGCCTTTAATCCGGTCATCCACTTTTATTCCAGTGACCGTTAATACGGTCAGTGGACTTTATTGCGCTCGTCGAGCTTTAATCCAGGGTAAGGTACCGCCGGATGATCGGATTAAAGATCGATCCAAGTATATATACTTTTTTCAATAGCCCTTTTTTGACAGATCACGTGTGAGTCGTGTCATGCTGTCATGTTATTTTTCTTAAGTATTGTTTGGCATTTCATCATGGAAAGACTTACGCCTGAACAACGTTTACAAATCGTTCAACTTTATTACGAAAATTCACGTTCTGTGAGGAATGTGTTTCGTGCACTTCGCTCAACTTATGGTCAACATAATCGGCCTACTGCGTACTATTCGCAACACCATCACCCATCTTGAGACCCAGCATTCATTATTGGATAATATTTGACCGAATAGACCACGTCCAGCACGCAGTGAAGAAAATTTAGCGGCCGTAGCTGAGTGTGTACACGAAGACCGTGGAGAGTCGATTCGGCGCCGTTCGCAGAAACTCGGACTGACGTATGGAACGACTTGGCGCATTTTACGACGAGATCTTAAATTGAAAGCATACAAAATACAGCTTTTGCAAGAACTGAAGCCGCCCGACCTTCCCAAGCGACATCGCATCGCTCTATGGGCTCTTGAAAAGTCCAAGAAGATCCGACGTTTTCGAGCCAAATTTTGTTCAGCGATGAGGCCCATTTCTGGCTAAATGGGTATGTAAACAAGCAAAATTGCCGCATTTGGGACGAAGAGCAACCTGAAGAGATTCAAGAGCTGCCACTTCATTCAGAAAAAACAACGTTTTGGTGTGGTTTGTGGGCCGGTGGAATCATCGGTCCATATTTCTTCAAAAATGATGCCGGTGAGAACGTAACCGTCAATGGCGACCGTTATCGTGCCATGATAACCGACTATTTGATGCCTGAAATTTAAGCTCGTGATCTCGGTGACATTTGGTTTCAACAAGACGGCGACACTTCCCACACATCGCATCAATCAATGGATTTAATGAGAGAACACTTCGGTGAGCAGATAATTTCACGTTTTGGGCCGGTCGATTGGCCACCAAGATCGTGTGATAGCATACCGTTTGAGTTTTTCCTGTGGGCATATGTAAAGTCTAAAGTTTATGCGGACAAACCCTCTTCGATTCAGGCCTTGGAGCAAAACATCACGCTTGTCTTTCGCCAGTTACCAGTCGAAATGCTCGAACGAGTCATCGAAAATTGGACTCAAGGGTGGACCATCTGAGACGATCCCGCGGCCAACATTTGATAGACATAATCTTCAAAAAATAAATGCCAAAGAATGTTCTTTCAAATGATAATAATCATTCCCCATTCAATTTGAATTTTCTGTGTTTTCTTCTTCAAAAAAGTAAGGAACCTCGAAATGGATCACGCTATATATAACAATGAATGTATGCTGGTTTGTTTGTTGGTTTGTTTGAATACCGTATATATGTCTAAACAGCTGGACCCATCTTTTTGAAATTTTCACAGAATGTACATGTGCTGGAGTTGGTGAAAATAGGATACTTGCATTTTCGATATATAAAGTGGACGTGGATCCGCCCATATGAGTAAATTTTGGTATTGAGAAAATGTTTTAGCTAGAGTGCTGAAATTTTGTATGTATGCATTTAGTAGAAGTTTATAAGACTGGTCCAAACATTACCGGGATCGGACCAATGGGCGTGGCCCCGCCCATATAAGCCAAATGTTGAAATTTAGATATCTGGCATAGTTTTTCAGCAAATCTGCTATAATTTTGTCATATGTATCTGATAGCAGTCTACGTGATTGGTCCAAAAATTGGCGGTATCGAACCAATGGGCGTGTCCCCGTCCATATAAGCCAAATTTTGAAATTGAGATATCTTGCACAATTTGTTAGCGAGAGTGCAGCAATTTAGTGTACATATTTTACTTATTTGTAAATGAAATAAAAAAGTTATGAACCTTAGAAACATTTATTTTATATTTTAATTATATTCAAAAGCAAGGGAATTTTTAAATTACATGGTTTTTAATAGTGTATCTGGCAAATGTCGACCTTCGATATCCACACACTGCTGCATACGTTTTCTGAAGTTTTCATGAACTCTAACAAGCATGTCGACTGGTATTCTGCCAATTTCAGCCTCAATACCCAATAGGGAATGTGTCATGGTACACATCGTGATTGGTCCAAAGATTGACGGAATCGGAAATCAGGATTGGGGGCAACGAAGTGGCCCGGGTATATGTATTTGGTGGCAGTCTTCGTGATTGGTTTATACGCCACTATTGTTTCGAGAAAAATGGTCGAAGTTGCCACATTTTGCACAAAAAGTTAACTTATAACTATATTACCAATGCATACAAATACTTGAAATTTTGGTCAAATTACCAATTTTTCTGCCCAAAACTAATATTTTACATTTAGTAATACTGCATATTTAATGTTACAATCTAACCATAATGCACGATTTTAATTGTGAGATAAACATGGCTAGCATTTGGCCGATATTTTGTTTCATACATAATAGTCAAAGATCCTCCTATCACAATAAAAAATATTACGATAACTCTCTGAACACATTTTGTTTTATTTACAATTAACATCGTGCGTTTAATATGGACCACCGTGCACACAGAATACAGTTTGGTTGCCTCAACCGAATTATTTGCCAACAGAATTTTGGCAGTTCTGTCTACTATCATGCGATTCCATCAGGACAACCAATAGTTTGGCTGTGGTATACTTCTGCTTTCATGTTGACAACAATCATATTTGGTTGCGCCAACTACGAAAATGGCGTTTAAAATTGGTTGTTTTAAAAAATTGGTTGTTCTAACAGTTTGTCAGTCATATACTACCGACAATTAATTACAATTAATTTTCATTAATTTTTGTTTTATTTATTGAACAAAAACAAAACAATTCATAACAAAATTAAAAATCCCATATTACAAATTCATCACTATTATGAGATGTGGAAATATTTGACACACATTTTAGTACACAAAAAAAAACAAAACTTTTATGCAAATATCGCTTAACCCTGTGCTTTCAATTTCATGATTGTTGCTTTTATTTATGTAAAACATTTTGCACAACATTTTCTGCATTCCACACGTTATTATCCACACGAGATTTTTGATTACCTATACCGTTCTTGAACAAAATGTTGAAGATTTTTTTATGTCGAGTAATTTTATTTTTTGTTTGTCATGTATCAGCAAAAGAACAGCAACCACTCTTTAGGTTGTATTTCTCAAAATACATTTAATTATTCTAAATTTGGAAAATGATTGGGATAACCAACAAACGATTATTTATTAATATTTTTTGAATAAAACATTGGTTGTCACAACCAAAAATCGATCATATGGTACTATAAAGAAAATTAAAAATTGGTTACCACAACTAACCAAGTGTCAATGAAAAAAACAATCTCAATTCGATTGATACAACCATCGATTTAGTTGCAAGCATTTGCATTTGATCGTATCCATGTTATTATTGTTGTTTCAACTAATTATATATAAATACAACCGACAGACGGTGTAGGCAATACGAGTATACTTTTTGTTGCTAGTACTATTTTTTATTGTTACAATCGAATTTCAACCAATTATTTTCCTGGGTGTAGAGGAAATACAAGTAATTTGTGAAAAAGAATGCAGTTTCAAGATGCAGTTAATAATACCACCGCAAATGTATACTTGAGTTGCTTGTACTGAAATCATATAGGTAACATCAATTACATATGTAGATTTCATTCAACCAAATATTTATTAAAAAACAGCATAATTCTGCACCCCTATCTTTTTGGAGGTTTCTTAAAAATTAATTTTCTAAAAAATAAAAATAGTGAAATGCATGGCACCAGGTGACAACCATTTTGTTTGGTTCAAAAATGTTTGGGTCAAACAAAAAATATAAATTTCTTACTGCATTTATTTCACAACAATTATTGGATGTATCTAATGTCAAAATTAAAAAACACAAAACCTGAAATTAGTACATGTCATTAGCTTTCCGTTTCATTTTTTCATCAGGAAATTACCCATAGTGCAGTCCAATGAAAAATTGCTAATTCAACCCAAAATATAAATTATATAAAATTTTAAGGGCCGATGTTGATTTTGAATAAAACACAAATTATTTAGGAAATTATTGTCATTTCTTTTTATTATAATAATATTGGTATCGTTCAATTATGTATGGAATAAAATATCGGCCAAATGGCCGCCGTGACCTCGGCGGCACACCTCCATCCGTTGGTCCAAATTTTCGATGACGCTGAGGCATAATTGAGGTTCTATGCCGTTAATTTGCAGAATTATCTCATCCTTTAGCTCTTGAATTGTTTCCGGCTTATCGACGTACACCTTTTCTTTCAAATAACTCCAAAGAAAGAAGTCCAACGGTGCCAAATCACATGATCTTGGCGGCCAATTGACATCGCCACGACGTGAGATAACACGGCCATTGAATTTGTTGCGCAAAAGAGCCATTGTTTCGTTAGCTGTGTGGCAAGTGGCACCGTCCTGTTGAAACCACATATTGTCCACATCCATATCTTCCAATTCGGGCCATAAAAAGTTCATTATCATCTCACGATAGCGAACACCATTCACAGTAATTGCCTGACCGGCCTCATTTCGAAGAAGTATGGCCCGATGACGTCGCCAGCCCATAAGCCGCACCAAACGAACGGGGCGAGCATGCACACGTATTTTCAAATCTCCTACAGACCCGGTTTGCTTAAATTTGCCCACAATTCTCCCGATTGTGGACACATTTGGTCGATTATGCTGATCAAAAAAACATCACGAAGTGCACGAAATGCATTTTGATTTGAACTCCCATTTTCGTAAAAGGCTTAAATAACTTTAAAGCGTTGCTCGATTGTGTATCTTTCCATGGTTCAAATTGAATTAGTCTGAAATTGAGAAATGTCAAATGAAATGCAGAAAAAAACTTGACGTTTAGGTGTGGTTCACATTCAACATCGGCCCTTACAATTTAACCACCCTTTATATGTCATAACTTGTATCGTATTACTAATAAACACTTAAGATTGGATACAGTGCAATGTCTTTGACGTATCTACTGTTCAGCTAAAAAAAGGAGTATCTGTCAAATCCCTGTTGGTACCCCTCACAAAAATTGTCAGATTCATTCGAAAACAATTTCCCCATAACTTCTGTAGCAATCATCTAAATGGTTTAATATTCTGCAACATTTCCGCTTACTGTAGACTGACAGAGTATAAACAAATGTTTCTCGCCGTTCTCGTATCTCCCAGCCAAAGTGACATATTCCATATTACATTACTCACAAAGTGATGGTATATTTAGTTATATCTAGCTTGTTTTCTTCAATCTCAATGTACTCACTCGTATGCACTACATATGAACCAAGACTAATTTTTAAGACCTTATACCTTCCTGGATGTGGCTTGACATTCTAAATATTTTCTAATCTATAGAAATATGGCTTTTATTTGTGTGTTCGCGCGATATATGAATACAAAAGCTATTTTTCAAATCGTCTGCAAATATTTGGACATAAATTAAACATTTAAAACCACTAATCCAAAATAGTGATTTTTAGAATTCCTCATTAGTGAGATAATTTGGTATTTTGGCGGAAAAGTGCCAAATTTGACAGCTCTCCTTACTCACCATACATATTTTACATCTCTTCGAGTGTGAGCTTAGTATTCGGCTTTAAATGAGCTCGGTGAGCTGATATCATTTTTAGTATTCGGCTTTAGATGAACTCGGTGAGCTAATATAATTTTTAGGGGGTAAGAACCAAAGTCAATGAGTATAGATGTGCCATCGCATGTTTGTTTACATTTTCTCGAGTTACGAACGAATAGAAATTATTTTTCAAACGCAAAACAAATTGTTTTCCGCTGTCTTTTCTTGGACTTTTTTGCACGTATTGATATTAATTTTCTAATCGTGATAATTACAAAAAAAAATCGGGAAAATCGATCTGAAAATACGAGAAAACCCATACTCGTTGAAATCAAATTCCTATTCGTTCCTCACTCTCAGCTAATCGTTATGCGACAGCACATCTTCGTAATTGACTGACTTTGGTATGAACCGGTTCTGCAGATTTTGAACATGAACCAGAATATGTATGTATATTGGTTCTTTGAAAACTAAGCATCCAAAACCGATAGCACAAAATATTTCCTATTCTCATCCTGTCCCCATATAATAAATTTTTAAATATTTTGCAATCAATTAATGCATACATAAGTATATTTCTTTCTGTAAAATTGTCAAATAGGAAAACATGTGTAACGTAATAGACATTTGTATTAATAAACATAATCAAACAAAGTATTTAAAATAAGTATGAGCTATGATTTATGTGTCATTATTTTAATGCTTATTTATGCATGTGTAAAATGATTTGTTTATATCTATATTTACACCAAATCATCATTGGGGAATTTAAAAAAACAAACAAAAACAAGAAACGAAACAACACACAAACAAGATTATTAAAATATTTGCACCATGTCAAAATGCACATTAAAATGATTAATACTAAAACATAGAAATTGTTGTAAACGAAATTCTCACATCTAAAAAAAGTCCCCATTAGAAAACACATTCGGTAGGTACATCAAATCTCAAAATAAACATTTCGCATATTTTGCTATTGGCCCACCATACATCACCAATAGATGCGGATGATTGTGACGACGATGATGATGATGTACTCTTTATACTGGCGACGTTCTTTTTGGCGTTGTTGTCGCCGCTTCTAAAGTGTGAATGACTTTGAAACAGCCCAGCGTCATCAGTTTTAACATTATCAAGAAAAACGCCACACGGCTGCAACAACAAAATGGAATTCGTATAGAAAATATTTGTCAGAAATATAGAAAAAAAAAATAAAAAAAACTATTCTATATTCTCATTCAACGAGGGGTGTTATGGGAATAGGAATGTGGCAATTACTTCATCCATACTAGAGAAGACCACTGAGATCTTCCTCTGTACTAGAGTGGACCACTGAAGTCGTGATCTATATAGGAGTGGATCACTGAGGTCGTCGTCTATACAAGAGTCGACCACTAAGATCGTGGTATATACAAGAGTCGACCACTGAGGTCGTCGTCCATACAAGAGTCGACCACTGAGGTCGTTATCTACGCAAGAATCGACCACTGAGGTCGTTATCTATACAAATGTTGACCACTGAGTCCGTTATCTATACAAAACTAGACCACTGAAGTCGTTATCTAGTAGAGGTGGAGAAACATCGATGTTTGCTACCATCGATGTTTTCGATGTTTTTAAGCGAAACATCGATGTTTCTGGTGAAAATATACATATTATTGTAAAGTATGCAAAATGAACGTGCATATACACCAAACTGGTAAAAATACTAATAATTAAAATAAATAAAATAATAAATATAAAATTTTATTTATTGAATAAAATAAAAAAAAAATATAACATTTTAATTCATAGGTTAAAATAATAATAAAAAAACATAACATTTAAATTCATAGGTTAAAATAATAATACGTTTCACAAACGTATTTAAAAATGAGAGTTCGTGTGTAAAAAATAGAGATCGAAGATTTGTTTACAAATTTTCAAAAATTAACTGGTTTTTGTTAATAAACATAAGTTTATCGACCACGAGCGGCTTGAGGCGCGTTCGGCGATCGGAAATAATTTGCCCAGCCTTGCTGAACATTCGTTCCGACTCGCAGGAAGTTGCTGGCACGCATAAATATTTTTTTGCTAGCTCTTTGATAGCCACCATACTTTCTGCATTCGTCTAAAAAAAGGTTCATTAATTTCAGAATATTAAGTATAATAACATTTATTAAATTTACCTTCCAAAACGAAAGAGGATCGCATTCTACTGGTTCATTTATATTTTCCAGGTGCTGTCTCAAAATTATAATGGCATCCGCTCGCGATGATTTTATTTTTGACTTAATTTTGTTTTGCAAAAAAGAAAAATTGGGTTTTTGAGAAGATTCAGGTGGTATTGGCTGCTCCCGTGGAGTTCTTGACAAAACGGTGTACATCTACTGCTCCAAAGCCTTAACTGCCTGATCTGCATTTGAAACCGACTTAAAACCATCCTTTTTAAATCGAGGATCTATTAGGGTTGCTATGCGGGGAACAGTCCTTGATTCGTAGTGTGCAAATCTATCTCCTAAACGGCTACTTAACATTTCGAAGGCACAGACAACTTCTGCAGTTTTAAGATTAGGTCTTAAGTTTTGCAATTTTTGATGCAGCTCACATCTTAGAGGAATGACCAGAGAAATTGTTGCATTTTTGCTGCCAGAAATAGCCAGAGTTGCATCTTGGAATGAAGCAAGAAGTTCCGTAAGCTCCTTCAGAATATCGATTTCCTCAGCGGAAAATGGAATCGGAGCCTTAGATGTACATAATAAAACAGATGATAGTGGTTCCTTCGTTTCTAAAAGTCTTTTTATCATTTGGAAGGCACTGTTCCATCGAGTTTGCACTTCCTGAATGAGGCCAAGTGGGTTTTCAATAGTTTTAAGGACATCTTGAACTAACAAGTTTATGGTGTGTGCGAAACATGGAAAATGCCTAATCTCCAGAAGCTCGCATGCTTTCTTCATAGTGCTGTCGTTGTCGGTCACTATAGAAACAACTTTTTGCATCAGACCCCACTCCGTCAAAACCTCGCGAATTGAGTCTGCAATATTCGCAGCAGTGTGGTTGGTGGGCGTTAAAAGGGTAGTTGTTGACAAAACGGCTGAGTTTAGCTTGAATTCAGAATTAATAAAATGGCAGGTTATAGTCAAATAGCCCTCACTTGCTTTTGAAGTCCAACCGTCTGTTGTGAGTGCGACATACTCCACACATTCCAATGTAGACAGAAGTTGGTCTTTTAAAGTCTCGTAAACTTTGTGAAGCGATACATCTCGTAGGTAGGTTTTACTAGGTAATTTATACCAGGGATCCATTTTATGCATCAACGCACGAAATCCATTGTCATTGACAATACTAAATGGTTGCACGTCTAGTGCAATCATACGCATTACATATTCATCTAGTTCTACCTTACGCTTTGAATCAGCTGGATACTGCACATCTCTGACTAAAAATGCATCCAATTTCGTTGGTGCAGGAGGATTTTTTGAATTTAGATAATTAGGATGCATGCGTTTCAGATGATCCATAAGGTTCGTCGTGTTGCCAGCCGTCTTTAACACTTTTCCGCAATGACCGCACGTAGCCTTTGTCCTTTCCTTTGTTCGTTGAAAATGCTGCCAAACATACGAACCTTCCCGCCTGCATTTTGACGACTCAGCCTCACTGACTTCCTCTGACGTTCCTGTAAGGAAGAAAAAATAACATTATAGCCATATAATGTCGGACGTAAATGTGCGCTGGAATTTGCCGCCCAAAAATGTAAATTCCCGCGCACCACTCTGCATCACACACGTTTGCTTTAACTTTTACTTACTTTTAAGATGTTTCTCCATTTTTGATAGATAACCCCACGGTTGCCACCAACACCTTATGTTATAAAACACGAAACAAATTTCCTATATAAAGGGTGTCCCAAGAAGAACGCAATTTTTAAATCTCGCAACATTCGAAGTGTAATTGTTTGACATTTGAATAATTGTTATTGTTTGTTAGTAGAAGGTACGAAGTTAGTAAAAATGGAGAAGGACAGCGAAGGGAGTTCGTTAATTGGGTATTGGAGAGACAACATGAAAATGCTGATTTTACCGATAAAATCATCTTCAGTGACGAGGCCCATTTTCATCTTGATGGCTTCGTCAATAGGCAGAATTGTCGCATTTGGGGTGCGGAAAATCCTCGAGTGATTCACGAGAAGCAAATGCATCCTCAACGTGTCACTGTGTGGTGTGGTTTTTGGGCTGGAGGAATCATTGGACCTTTGAGGCAGGTCAAGCGCAAACAGTCAATGGTGTTCGGTATCGTGAAATGATAACCAGTTTTTTCTTGCCTAGAATTGAAGAAATGAATGTGGAGGGCATGTGGTTCCAACAAGACGGCGCCACATGTCATACAGCCAGAGAAACAATTCAATTGCTGCATCAGTAATTAAAAAATTGCGCTCTTCTTGGGACACCCTTTATTAAGTTAAAAGTTATAAACTATAAATTAATAAAATTTCAGTAAATCCTTACCTTTTGCGTGTTTTCTTTCAATTTGTCGATTTTTATAGAGGTGACAAAGAAAACATCGATAGTCGTCATCAAACATCGATGTTTAACAAAAATGCAAAAACATCGATACATCGATAGTACCATCGATGTTTTCTCCACCTCTATTATCTAGCTAAGCGTCGACCACTGACCAATTGACCAATGTACATACAAGAGCATACCACTGAGTTCGCCATCTATACAAGAGTAGAACACTGAGGCATTCCCTATAGCCAAACAATGGGGTCTTCATATATACAACAGTCGGCCACTGAATTCATCAACAAGACTATACACAGTCGAGTTCGCCAACAAGACTATACAACGCGCCTATACAAGAGTCGACCACTGAGGTCGTTATCTGTACAAGAGTAGACCACTGAGGTCCTTATCTGTACAAGAGTAGACCACTGAGATCCATATCTAGAAGAGAAGACCACTGAAGATGTTATAACAAAAGATGTTATATACAAAAGCAGACCACTGAAGTTGTTATATGCACAAAAGTAGACCACTGAAGTTGTTATATATACAAGAGTAGAGCACTGATGTCGTTATCTAGGTAAGCGCCGACGACTAAGGTCGTCGTCTATACAAGAGTTTACCATTGAGGTCGTTATCTATACAAGAGATGACTATTGAGGTCGTTATCTATACAAGAGATGACTATTGAGGTCGTTATCTATACAAGAGGAGACCACTGAGGCATTCCCCAATACTAGAGTCAACCAATGTGGTCGTCATCTATACAACCGTCGACCCCTGTTGTATAAACAAGACTATACAACTCATCTATACAAGAGTCGAGCACTAAGCTCGTCATCTATACAAAAGTAGACTACTGTGCCATTATCTATGCAATTGTCGACCACTGAGGCCGTTATCTATGCAATAGTCGACCACTGAGTCTTCCTCCACAAAAGAGTCGACCACTTAGGTCGTCGGCTATATAAGAGTCGACCACTGAGGTCGTTATCTATACAAAAGTTGACCATTGAGGTCGTTATCTATACAAAAGATGACCATTGAGGTCGTTATCTATACAAGAGGAGTCCACTGAAGTCGTTATCTATACAAGAGTAGACCACTGAGGCATTCCCCTATACTAGAGTTAATCAATGAGGTCGTCATTTATACAACAGTCGACCACTGTTGTATAAACAAGACTATACAACTCGTCTGTACAAGATTCGACCACTAAGGTCGTCATCTATACAAAAGTAGACTACTGTGCCATTATCTATGCAATAATCGACCACTGAGTTCGCCATCTATACAAGAGTAGAACGCTGAGGCCGTTATCTATGCAATAGTCGACCGCTGAGGCCGTTATCTATGCAATAGTCGACCACTGAGTCTTCCTCCACAAAAGAGTCGACCACTTAGGTCGTCGGCTATACAAGAGTTGACCACTGAGGTCGTTATCTATACAAAAGTTGACCATTGAGGTCGTTATCTATACAAAAGTTGGCCATTGAGGTCGTTATCTATACAAGAGTTGACCATTGAGGTCGTTATCTATACAAGAGTAGACCACTGAGGCATTCCCCTATACTAGAGTTAATCAATGAGGTCGTCATTTATACAACAGTCGACTACTGTTGTATAAACACGACTATACAACTCGTCTATACAAGATTCGACCACTAAGCTCGTCATCTATACAAAATTAGACTACTGTGGCATTATCTATGCAATAGTCGACCACTGAGTCTTCCTCCACAAAAGAGTCGACCACTAAGCTCGTCATCTGTACAAAAGTAGACTACTGTGCCATTATCTATGCAATAGTCGACCTCGTAGGCCGTTATCTATGCAATAGTCGACCACTGAGTCTTCCTACATAAAATAGTCGACCAGTGAGGTCGTCGGCTATATAAGAGTCGAACACTAAGGTCGTTATCTATGCAAGAGTCGACCACTGAGGTCGTTATCTATGCAAGAGTAGAACACTGAGATCGTTATCTATACAAGAGTGGACCACTGAGGTCGTTATCTATACAATATTAGACCACTGACGTCGTTATCTATACAAGATTAGACCACTGACGTCGTTATCTATACAAGATTAAACCACTGAGGTCGTCGTCTATTCAAGAGTCTGAGGTCCAATGAGGTCATCATCTATAGAAGGCTAGACCACTGATGTCGTTATCTGTACAATAGCAGACAACTGAGTTCGGTATCTAGGTAAGTCGTCATCTACACAAGAGTTGTTCATTTAAGTTGTCGTATATATAAGAGTAGACCACTGAGGTCGTCATCTATACAAGAGTCGGCCACTGAGTTCGGTATCTAGGTAAGTCGTCATCTACACAAGAGTTGTTCATTTAAGTTGTCGTATATATAAGAGTAGACCACTGAGGCCGTCATATATACAAGAGTCGACCACTGAAGTCGACATCAATGCTAGAGTCAACCACTGTGGTAGTTACCTATATTAAAATCTTCCACCGGTCTTCATTGAGTCCTACCTCTCCTGGATCTTACTGAGGCCTTTCATCATACTAGGGTTAAGGCCTTCCTTTCTTAGGTCGCAAAAGATCTTTCTCCCTTCCTTAGGTTCCTACTATAGTCGAGGTCTTCCTCTTCTGCGGTTTTACTAAGTTTCGAACTGCAAAAATATAAAATATCATATATTATAGTAATTCATTGCATGGTTAGATCTATATAAATATAGAAATGTTCCCTTGCTTTCAGGAATATTCTGCGAAACGCTCCGAATATATTGGTCACACGAGCTGAGCGAGCTCTTGATGGGGAACTGTGATTTTACCAGAATATTACGGCTACCAAGGCACAATATCGCCTAAAATTTAGGGTTATAGGATAGGACATTGTCTATTCTGTGTATTCCAAAAGACTTGGTATTGGGTCATATGACTAATACTTATATAGAAGCCACGGGGCCAGGGAAGGGTCTGAGAGCTGTAAGTAACTCCTTCGCTTCGATCGATTACGTCTGGATATCCTAGGATGGGCCTTGTTTAAGAACTTTGATCACTTGGCTTGTACCGACGTTTGGAAGATTTAACATTTTATAAGTCTGACTAACTTTTTCTATGAAGAATGAACATCGATCGGTAATTAATCAAAAATATCCAAACTCTGCAAATTTCCTACTTGAAACATGCAATGAGGAGGACGACCATCGAGGTCGTACGCCGTACGATAGAGTCCTCCATCGAGGTCGTACTCTTTATTGTAGAGTCGACCATCGAAGTCGTACCCTATACTATGGAGGCGACCATCGAGATCGTACTCTATACTATAGAGTCGACCATCGAGATCGTACTCTAAGAATACTATAGAGTCTACCATCGACGTCGTACTCTATTGGAGTCGAAATTATTCTGATTCATTCGTGGTGCTCGACAATTCGAAATTTCTAACATTTAGCCGGATAGTCTTTCAGAAATGAGCTGTGTTCATGCCGTATGACTTTAAACACAGTCTGGTATACGAGTTTGTGTTGCATATGGAGTACCATCTCTAATTATTCTCATTATTTGATGACATGTCAAGAAATACAACAACATTTTAAAAATTGTATTGTATATGTATAGGTATATGTATGTTAGAGCAAAGGGGAAATACTTTGCTCAATTCAGTTTGAAGAGTTTTTAAATTTTTGTCATAAAGAATATAACGTCAGATCTGTACACCTGAAAAAGTATAAAAGGGAAAAGTTGAACTGAAAAGTTGTCATTTTTATAAAATAATTGGTGGTGTACAGAATTGAAAAACAAAAAATAAAAACTAGAAGTTTCTGAAAAGAAAAAAAAAAGAGGATTTCTATCAAAAAAGAGGATTTCTATCATCAGAAGTGGGATAAATTCAGCCTACACCACACTCTATTGGGAAGATGACTGAAGATGACTCCAGTCGAAGAGGTCAGATTCAAGGAAATTTGAATTTGCAGGAGGGAAGTCCAGAGTCGAGATCCAACAATTTTGTAATTACGGTGGAAGCAATTAATAAAATTTTAGAATCCACACAAGGGTCACAATCAACCGGCGCGTTGGTGGGTTTTCCGAGTTTTGATCCTGATCACTCCCGCGTTGATATTCAGAAGTGGTGCACGGATATTGATGCAAGGGTACAACGAGACGGTTTGCAGAATTTTGACATTTTGCCTAGAATACAAGTTTCTCTGCTTGGGAGGGCAAAATTATGGTTCAACAAGTACGGATATCAACTTTATAGCTGGCCGGATTTACGTGCTTCTTTGATACACGCTTTTTCTAATGGTACGGACATTATTACACAACTCAGGAAGGTTGCCAACTCAGAAAGCAATGAATATGCTTCCTATACGGAGTTCGTAATGGAAAAGGTTTGTCAAATGAATCAAGTACCTTTTGAAATTCCAGAAGACAAAATGGTCAAAATTGTCATCGGATGCATTAGTGAGGTGAGTTTGAGAAATTCTCTTACATTTGTTATGCCATCAACTGTGCAAAGTTTGATGAGTCATTTGTCTTCGATACGAGAAAAGCCTTTACGAAAGGTAGAAAATATAACACGCCGTTTGCAAGAGAATAAGCCAGTATCCAGTATTGAAAAAGAAGACAGGCTTTCTAATCCATTGAAACGTAGGCTCGTAGAGGATGAGAAACGTTGCTATGGATGTGGCAAAAAGGGTCATATTAGAGCTAATTGCACGGAAAAACAAAAGACAAACGAATTGGTTGTGCAGAAGATACCAAGCAAACCCATAGAAACCAAATTTAAGTGTTCCTTTTGTGGAAAATCCGGACACGAAGAAAAAACCTGCTGGGCTAAAGAAAGAGCTGACCGAAAACAAATAAATCTATGCAAGATTTCGTTGGTATCAGATAATTACACTCCAGTGGTTATCAAGGGAAAATTATATCATTGTCTTCTCGACACGGGATCTGATTGTTCGTTGATAAGATCCGACATTGCTGACAAAATACCTGCAAAAAGAACTACAAATTTACTGTCTGTGCAAGGTATTGGGAGAGAACCTATTTTACTATCCGAGAGGCTTGAAACATATGCAGAATTTGAAGATCTTATTGTTGAGGTTGACCTTTATTTGATTGATAAAAAACATTTACGAAATGAAATTATTATTGGAAGAGACATTTTGAAAGATCCTACGATTACGATTACGGTTACTGCCAATGGATCGTACTTACATCGCAGTAAGTCAGCTTTTTGTCTCAAAAGCGAGAATATTGTTGACACAACTGGTAGTATGTCAAAGACTCGTGCAAATGAGCTGAATGTTATTTTGGATAAGTACTCCAAACACTTTATAGCGGGTTTTCCTACGGCAATGGTTACTACAGGATTCCTAAGTATACGTTTAACGAAAGATGCCAATATTTTCTTTAGGCCATATAGGATGGCACACAGTGAACGACAGATAACAAAGGAAATTATTGCAGATTTGATGAATAATGGTATGATAAGAGAGAGTCACTCACCTTTTGCGAGCCCAATGATTCTTGTCAAGAAGAAAAATGGACAGAATCGCCTTTGTGTAGATTTTAGAGCACTGAACAAAATCACTGTGAAAGATCGCTATCCTTTGCCGAGGATAGAAGATCAACTAGATGAATTGTCGGGGAATAGATATTTTACATCATTGGACATGGCATCTGGTTTTCACCAAATTCCAATTGCAGAGGATTCTATAGAAAAGACTGCTTTTGTCACACCCGATGGACATTATGAATATTTGCGTATGCCATTCGGTCTCGCTAATGCACCTGCAGTTTTCCAGAGGGCTATAAACGTGGCTTTGGGTGAGTTACGAGGCAAATTGGCTTTGGTATACATGGATGATGTGTTGATACCATCGAAAACCATTGATGAAGGTCTTGAAAAGCTTGATATTGTACTCAAGGCATTAGTTGGAAGTGGGTTTACTTTGAACATGGATAAATGTAAATTTCTTCAAACTACTATTGAATACAAGCAAGACCAAAATTGATGCGTTAGTGAGTTCCCCGACACCAGGTAATGTTAGGCAAATACGTCAATTTATGGGGCTAGCGAATTATTTTCGGAAATTCGTACCGGAATTTGCTTCAAAAACTGCCTGTATCACGGCATTGACTAAGAATAATACGGAATTTGTATGGAGTAATGAATGTCAAGCGGCGAAAGATTACATAGTAGAACAACTTACAACTCGACCATTATTAGTATTGTTTAATCCTGATCTTCCAACAGAGCTGCATACGGATGCAAGTGCGAGTGGATATGGAGCTATCTTAT
The DNA here is from genome assembly GCA_963930755.1 of Eudasyphora cyanicolor. Lineage (NCBI taxonomy): Eukaryota > Metazoa > Arthropoda > Insecta > Diptera > Muscidae > Eudasyphora > Eudasyphora cyanicolor. The sequence goes on along the minus strand of OZ005736.1, from coordinate 130,956,380 downwards.
TTCAGCGAGTTAATGGAAGATTGCATGTAGTTGCTTATTATAGTCAGGCAACTAAGTCGTATGAAGCAAAATATCATAGTTATGAGTTGGAGACACTTGCGGTGGTAAATGCAATGAAACATTTTAGGCATTACCTAATCGGTCTTAAGTTCCTGTTGGTTACTGACTGTAACGCTTTAAAGGCAACAAAAGAAAAGAAAAATTTACTTCCTCGTGTTGCTCGTTGGTGGATTTTTCTTCAAGATTTTGAGTTTGAGATTGTATATCGAAAAGGGAAGACTTTATCACATGTAGATTACCTTAGCCGAAATGTGCCAACAAAATCTTGTTATCAAGTTGAGAGTTTGTCCGAAACATGGTTACATATTGAGCAGCAAAATGATCCAGGTACATTAGAAATCATAGAGAAAATTAAAAGTGGTGATACCAACACATCAACGCAGTTCAAACTCAAAAGCGGATTGTTATACAAGAAACTGGAAAATACTAACAAACTTTATGTACCCCGACAATGTCGATTGTCATTAATGAGACGTTTCCATGAGGAAAACTGTCATGTCGGATGGGAAAAGACTCTTATGAAGATGCGAGAGCATTTTTGGATGCCACATATGACTAAAAATGTCAGGAAATTTGTGAATTCTTGTTTAATTTGCCTGGTGGCTAAAAGGCCGTCTGGAAAGAAACAGTGTGAACTTCACCCAATAGAAAAGAAGCCAATTCCATTCGATGTGGTTCATGCTGATTTTATGGGACCATTTGACGAAACAGACTATCGTTATATTTTCATTTTGATTGATGCTTTTACAAAATTTGCAGTTTTATTCCCTTGTAAAACCCTTACAGCTGCGGAAACTGTTCAAATGTTTAATAACTATGTAATGCTATTTGGAGCTCCAGCCAAACTTGTAAGTGACAGAGGCACTAATTTTACTAGTGCTGAGTTTAAAAACTTCTGCATGTCGTTGGGGATAACACATCATTTAATTGCTCCTGGTGCTAGTAGAGCAAATGGCCAAGTGGAACGTTATGTGGACACTGTTGCTAACTTATTGAGAACTAATTTAGAAAAATGTGGCGAATGGACTGGTTATATCAGTCGTGTACAACTAGCCCTTAATACAACGGTTAATAAAACAACTGGATTTTCTCCGTTGAAGGTCTTAACAGGTATATCGGGACGGACTCCAGATATTAGTGCACTTTTGGCAGAGTTCGAAATTGAGCCACAATTTGACGATGTAGAAGAAATACGAAAGCTTGCCAGTGAACGAGCAGAGTTAAATGCAACTCGAATGAAAATCAGATTTGATCAAAATAAATGCAAACCAACTCAATTAAAAATTGGACAAAAGGTTGTCTATTGTAGTAACCAGAGGCGCAAATCGAAGTTACAGCCGTATTATCGTGGTCCTTATGAAATAGTTGGTGTCCTTCCCAATGATCGATATAAGTTGAAGAAGGAAAACTGCAAAACTTGTATTGTTGCAGCAAGAGAGGTGATTCGGCCTTTAAATGAGAATGAAGACTAGAAGGATGTTGGTAAATAATATAAGGTAAATTTTTTTTTTTTTTTTGCAAAATTCGCTATTCAATAAGAATCGAATTCATGAGCAAGCTTAAGATTGTCTCTGAGTCATATCTTTTGGGTTCTGTGTTGAAGTTTTGAACAAGCTTAAGATTGTCTCTGAGTCATAACTTTCAGTTTCTGTGTTGAAGTTTTGAACAAGCTTAAGATTGCCTCTGAGTCATAACTTTCAGTTTATGTGTTGAAGTTTTGAACAAGCTTAAGATTGCCTCTGAGTCATAACTTTCAGTTTCTGTGTTGAAGTTTTGAACAAGCTTAAGATTGCCTCTGAGTCATAACTTTCAGTTTATGTGTTGAAGTTTTGAACAAGCTTAAGATTGCCTCTGAGTCATAACTTTCAGTTTCTGTGTTGAAGTTTTGAACAAGCTTAAGATTGCCTCTGAGTCATAACTTTCAGTTTATGTGTTGAAGTTTTGAACAAGCTTAAGATTGCCTCTGAGTCATAACTTTCAGTTTATGTGTTGAAGTTTTGAACAAGCTTAAGATTGCCTCTGAGTCATAACCTTCAGTTTATGTGTTGAAGTTTTGAACAAGCTTAAGATTGCCTCTGAGTCATAACTTTCAGTTTATGTGTTGAAGTTTTGAACAAGCTTAAGATTGCCTCTGAGTCATAACTTTCAGTTTAGGTGTCGAAATTTTGAACAAGCATAAGATTGCCTCTGAGTCATGACTTTCACTTTAGGTGTTGATTTGCAAACAAGCTTAAGATTGTCTCCGAGATTCGATTCAGGAAGTAACATCTGAAATAATGGTTTTGTTTACAGCTCTGGATATCTGTTGGTTGATTGTACAAGGGGACAGATTACTGCTGTGGAATTTGAAATAATGAATTTGTGTTTTCTGTAAACTGTTGGTTTCTTGTGATTTTAGATTGTTCTTTCTGTAATAAACAAATGATTGTTTTGAAAACAAGAAGTTTTGAATTCATCGAGAGCGATGATTTTACAGGATGGCCGTGTTAGAGCAAAGGGGAAATACTTTGCTCAATTCAGTTTGAAGAGTTTTTAAATTTTTGTCATAAAGAATATAACGTCAGATCTGTACACCTGAAAAAGTATAAAAGGGAAAAGTTGAACTGAAAAGTTGTCATTTTTATAAAATAATTGGTGGTGTACAGAATTGAAAAACAAAAAATAAAAACTAGAAGTTTCTGAAAAGAAAAAAAAAGAGGATTTCTATCAAAAAAGAGGATTTCTATCATGTATGTATGTTCATAAATCCTGCTAGGTATGAAATGCGAATAACGAACCGTTATATGAGGAATGCAGATACGGATGCCGTTTAAAATCACTTACGAGACGCCGTCACCGCAGACCTCGTCAACAACGACAAAAAAACCTCACCGGCGAAAAAAATACCAGAAGGCAATATCACCAATATCATAACTCAACCACATTCCTCGACGATGTGATGTGCCGCCTGCCTAATGCATTTCACCCAAAAAGATATGTTCTCGGCCGATTTCTCTTATGGGAACGCTCGCTACGTATTCAGTTTCTTTCAGTTGCCGGCCGCTAAGGGAATTCTCATTACATGATCGTTTTTATTTGGTGTGTCTTGTTTCTCCTAAATTTGTTACCATTCTAAATAGAATTACATTCAAAATATGCTGCGATATTTTTTGCGCGCGAGATTTCACTTAAAAAGATTTATATTTTCAATGCTGAAAGCGCGTTGCGGCTGCCTGCACTCAGGAATTCAGAACAAGTCACTCACTTTTCCTTAGCGCATTGGGCGAAATCCGCACAAATCGGTAGTGTGAGAGTGAGTGTGTTCCGTTGTGTCGCCGGTTTTCTGACTTTTCAATTGCATTTATGTTACATTCTGTGATCCCAATTTGGTTTCGAATGCAATGCATTCGGTGCAGATTATGTTTTCATATTTTGAGAAAGACAAAATAGAACCGCAAATTTTCTACGCTTCTATTTTTATCTTAAGAATTTCTAAATTTTGCCAAACATTGATGACAAATTTATTGAGGTGTCTTCATTAATGCGTGCATCATTTGGTGACGAACGGCGCACTCATACGAGTAAAAATATTTATAGCGGCTCCGGTCATCATTAGGTTGTCTAATATTTGTGGAAAATTTCATTTAGAGTAAAGAGGCGGACTACTGAGATCGTCGCATATACTAGGTTTGACCACGGGGATCGTCATCTATGCAAGAGAGATCCGACCACCGAGGTCGTTATCTCTCATAAGGGCGACCACTAAGTTTGACCACAGGGATCGTCATATCTGCAAGAGAGAGCCGATCACCGAAATCGTTATCTCTCATAAGGGCGACCACTAGGTTTGACCACAGGGATCGTCATCTCTGCAAGAGTCGATCACCGAGGTCCTTATCTCACATAAGGGCGACCACTACTGTGTCTTCTATAGAGTCGACCAGCGTGGTCGTCCACTGTACTATAAAGTCGACCAGTGAGATCGTCCTCTATTCTATAGAGTCTACCAGTGAAATCGTCCTCTGTACTATAGAGTCGACCAGTGAAATCGTCCTCTATGCTATAGAGTCGACCAGTGAGATTAGATGACCTAATTGGTAGCCCACACTCTTAAAGGTGAAGCATTTGGTCCAACTGTTCTGATACTATAGGGAAAATGAGCTTATTGGTCGTGAGTATATGACCCTACTGCCTATTTAATATAGAGTATATGACCCTATTGCTCCTAGGACGTCATCCGACGAAGTTACTATAGAACATATTACTTCAACATTTTTCTTTCAATGTTGCAAAATTTCTATTTCATATTAAAATTAAAAATCGCTATAAAATTCTTTAACAAATAATTTTGTAAAATATTATTTCCACCCAAATACTCCTACTGTCTAATTTGTTCTATGTCTTGTCTTGTCTTCATATTAAGAATAAAGCCCCGATGTAATGAAGATAATTTGCTCATCATCAAAATAACAACAGGAAAACGCATTGCGCTGGTAACAGCGGCGCCTTCTTGTTAAAGAACCGTTGACAGCAGTCCGGCTGTTGCTGCAGAAGACATGATGTCAAAAAATAGGATTAAGTCGGAAAAAAAATCTCCCCCACTTGTGCAAATCGTAGACTGTGATTTCGAAAATAATTTTCATTTGGTTTTGTTGTTTGTCTGCAACAATTTGCGAAAATTCCGATGTTGCACTGCTGTTATTGTTGGCTGTCTGTCTCGTTGTCCGTCTGTTTGTCGCTTGGATTACAACAGAACAGAATTAAGAGATAGAGATATAAGCTTGCTGATATTTTTCCATATAAAAAAATCTGAAACATCAACAATAAATATACACGTAATTACTTATACACAACTATGCGGCTCGCTCCCTCGTCTGTCTGACGGATCTGTCTTCCACTTTACAGTCTGTTACAGCCCAACAACCGGAACAAGCTACTTAACACTGTGCGAAGTACGAAGTAAGTTCGAGTATGAAGTATTATTGATTTACGCACTTTACTTGCGCTGGTCGTTGTTACACTCTAAGAAACAGTTGTCTCATTAAGACTTGTCCTCTTCCTGGACATCAACCATAGACTCAACTGATCGTTCTCTATAGAGCAGATAATATTATTGGTCATCCATTCTGGGAAATATTACTACTAAGGTAAAATTCACTGAATGCCTAACCCATTCTTATACCCCAAAAACTGGCAGGAATCAAGGGTGGTCTTCATACCAAAGCCTGGCAAGGCGAGTTATACGACCTAATAGGCTTATTAGCCTAACTTCTTTCCTGTTAAAAACCATGGAGCGAAAAATTGATGACATGGTCGAAAGTAAAATAGCGAATGACAGGCTAAAATTCAAACAACACGCCTATGTCAAAGGAACATCAGTGGAAACAGCTCTGCATGAGGTAGTTCGTCCTTCAGTAAAGAAATGTATACACTTGATGTTTGCATAGACATTGAGGGCGCATTTAACAATGTACAGACCGATACACCTTTCCAGTCCTTAGACGAGTTTCAGGTTGACCGGGCGCTGAAAAACTGGATCAACAATATGCTAAGGAATAGGTGGATTATCTGTGGGTCATATGACGTAAAAATTAGAGACAAGGTAAATCGTGGTATACCTCAGGGGGGAATTTTATCGCCTCTTCTATGGGTTACAACGATACACAGTCTCCTAAAAGCCCTCACCAATGAAGGACTTAAACCAGTCTGTTATGCAGACGACGTTGTAATACTTCTAAGGGGCTTTCATCCAAATCTATTATGTAGAAAAGCTGAGGAGGTACTTAACATAGCATATGACTGGGCACAACCAAGGGGATTAAATGTTAACCCAGACAAAACAAAAACATGTCTACAATTATTTACAAGGAAAACGAAGATCCCACGTTTTACCCAGCTTCGATTCCTGAATAAGACAATTGCTATAACTAAAAATGTAAAATACTTGGCAGTAACCTTGGATCAGAAACTGTACTGGAAAGATCATCTTGAAGAAAGAGTTACAAAGGCCCACAAATGTTGGTCGATATGCAGAAGAGCTATAGGTTCAAAATGGGGACTACGTCCAAATATGACTCACTGGCTTTACATGAGCGTGATAAGACCAATAATCACCTATGCCTGTGTAGTGTGGTGGACATCAATGTGCAAGAAGTGCAACGTAATACCTTTGCAAAAAAATCAACGTATGTACTGTCTAGGCATAAGCGGGGCATTTAGAACTGCACCATCAAAAGCGTTGGAGACTATACTGCACATCCAACCAATAGACATCCGTATAAAGTATGAGGCGACCCTCACAGCAAGACGTCTACAAGTGATGGGTGAATGGATAAATCGAGACCACAAGTTGTATCATCAGACGATTTTAGAATCTCTAGTTGGTCACATTCAAACGCCAGAAATCTCCGACCGCATTCCTGAAGTGCGGCTTACAGCTACCTGTGATTCGTTTGTGCCAGACAGACGCTCCTGGGAAAATGGAACTTTGGCCCATGTGCCAGTGGGAACCAGCTACACAGATGGGTCCAAGCGAGGAGGAAGGGTCTGGGACTTTTAATTGATGAACCAGAAGTCGAACTTCACTTCCGCCTCCCTGACCATAACACGGTATTTCAAGCAGAAGTTCGAGCAATCACGGAGTGTGTGAACTGGCTCAGTAACACGACAAAGCCTAAATATGCCAACATCTTCACAGATAGCCAAATGGCGATTCAAGCAATAACATCGGAAAGGGTCAAATCCAGAACTGTGTTGGACTGTAAAAGAACGATAAATGATTACTCAGCCCATGGTCAATTGCGTATTTGCTGGGTACCAGGACACAACGGAGTGATTGGAAATGAACGGGCAAACAACTTGGCTTCAAAGGGCAGAGAACTTCGAGTAATAAACTTGAAAAATTGGAAACCTTTCGAAGCCACGAAAAATGAGTTGAAGCACTGGGCAGTGATGGCTCATAAAACTGTGTGGAATAGCGCAACAGTAGGAGCTACTGCAAAGATACTGTGGGGTGACCCAAATGAAAAGAAAACAAGAAGTTTTCTGAAACTAAACAAGATCAATATTAGTAAGATGATGAGTGTTCTAACGGCACACTCAAGCTTACAAGCACATCTTCATCGCATAGGACTAGCAGGAAACGACGAATGCAGGACATGCAGGGAAAGCATCGAAAAGATGGAACATTTTCTGTGTCACTGCCCGGCTTTCACACATGCAAGATTCCAACATTTCGGGTCCGACATATTACCAGACTTGACTCATCTCAGAGGATATGACTGGAAGATACTGAGAAAATTCGTGTCTAGTAACGATTTTCTGTAACTCGTGAGGTATTAAAAGGTATTAAAAGAGCGCGCAACAGGCCGAACCACTGGCTTAAGTGTATGTCCATGGACATGAGATGTTTAAACGTCTCCTCTCTTCAACCTAACCTAAGCTAAAATTACTACTAAAGAGTATAAGAAGTTTAACCAATTGATCGTCTACGATAGTGTCTTCTCTTAATGTTTGTCGTCTACAATAGAGTAAATAATCTTTTTGTTCATCCACTTCAGGAAAGAGTATCGATTTGGTCATCCACGATAGCAAAGGTGACCCAATTGGTCATCCACTATAGGAAAGATTACATAATTGGTATTGCATCTTAATGATGAATCGTTTGGTCGTCTGCTATATAATGAACCAATTAGTATAATGAAAATTGTCTGCTATATAATGAACCATTTAGAGTATTGAAAATTGGTCGTCAACTATAGAGTAGATGACCAATTGATCGTTTACGATGAAGTCTAAACTAATGGTCTGGAATACATTATCCTATTGGTCTTTTACTACAAAGTAGGAGATCATATTGGTGGTCTATAATTTGTTACAATTACATGACCCTATTGGTTTGTCTACTATAGACTAAATGACACTATTGGTAGTATAATACCGAGTAGATGACACTATTGGTCATCTTCTATAGCATAGATGTCCATATTGGTCATCTACTATAGAGTAGATGACTCTATTGGTCGTCTACTATAGAGAAGATTTTCCAATTGTTCGTTTACTTTAGAGTAGATGTTCCCATTGTTCGTTCCCATCGGTCGTCTACTATAGAGAAGATGTTCCAATTGTTCGTTTACTTTAGAGTAGATGTTCCCATTGTTCGTTCCCATCGGTCGTCTACTATGGAGTATATGACCCTATTGCTTGTCTACTATAGAGTAGATGACCCAATTGGTTGTGTACTATTGAGTAGAAAACTCATTTGTCTTCTACTATAGAGTAGATGACCCTACTGGCCTTCTAATATAGAGTACATGACCCTATTGACCTTCTAAAATATAATATATGATAATATTGGTCGTCTATTACAGAGTAGCTGACCCTATTGGTCATCTACCATAGAGTAGATGATATATTGGTCGTCTACTATAGAGTTTGATGTCCCTATTGTTCGTCTACCGTAGAGTAGGTTGTCTACGGTAGAGTAGAGTTGGGCACTATAGTTATTTTAAGTGATCGCTCTTTTTAGTTCAGTTCAATTGAGTGAACTAGTTCGTTCATTTAGTTCAACTTCTCACTTTAGCACACCAGCTCTTTACCGCACCGGCTCTTTAGCTCACCAGCACATTTTACTTAAACATTTCATTTCGTTCAGTAGATCACCAGTTCAAATCAGCCGCTATTAAAGGAATCTGATTGGAATATGAATAGAATGAGTTGAAAAAACTTATGCAAAGGCGTTTGTATAGGTAGAATCATACATTCATGATGACATAAAAATGGAAAAAACCCATAACAGCTGAGAAGAGAGAACGAAATGATATGGTTGAAGAAAAAAAAAACAGTGAACTACTGAGCTGAAATGAACGTGTTGTGGGAACTAGTTCGTTCAGTTCAGTATAGTGACCCGTTCAATTGAACTAGTGCGTTCACGAACTACACAACTCTACGGTAGAGTAGATGACCATATTGGTCATATACCATAGAGTAGATGATCTATTGGTCGTCTACTATAGAGTTTGATGACCCTATTCTTTCGTCTACCGTAGAGTAGATTGTCTACGGTAGAGTAGATTGTCTACGGTAGAGTAGATGACCCTATTGGTCGTCTACGATAGAGTAGATGACCCTATTGGTCGTCTACGATAGATTAGATGACCCTATTGGTAGTATAATACAGAGTAGATGACCCTGTTGGTCATCTACTATAGAATGGATGTCCCTATTGGTCGTCTACTATAGAGTAGATGACTCTATTGGTCATCTACTATAGAGAAGATGCTCGCATTGTTCGTTTACTTTAGAGTAGATGTTCCCATTGTTCGTTTACTTTAGAGTATATGATCCTATTGGTCGTCTACTATACAGTAGATGTTTCCATTGTTCGACTCCTATGGACTGGATGTTCCCATTGGTCGTCTACTATGGAGTATATGACTCTATTACTCGTCTACTATAGTGTAGATGACCCAATTGGTTGTGTACTATTGAGTAGAAAACTCATTGGTCGTCTACTATAGAGTAGATGACCCTAGTGGCTTTCTAATAAAGAGTACATGACCCTATTGACCTTCTAATATATAATATATGATCATATTAGTGGTATATTACAGAGTAGCTGACCCTATTGGTCATCTGCCATAGAGTAGATGATCTATTGGTCGTCTACTATGGAGTTTGATGAACCTATTGGTCGTCTACTATGGAGTTTGATGACCCTGTTGTTCGTCTACGGTAGAGTAGGTGCCCCCTACTGTTTGTAAATGACCCTATTGGTCGTATACTATAGATAAGATGACCCTTTTTTCCGTCTACTATAGAGAAGATGGCTCTATTGGTGGCCTACCATGAAGTAGATAAACATATTAGGCATCCACTATAGAGTAGATGATCGTCTACTATAGAGTAGATGGCCCAATTGGTCATCTACTACTGAATATATGACCCGATTGGTCATCTACTATAGAATAGATGACCCAATTGGTCATCTAATATACAGCAGATGGCGAATTGGTGGCCTACTAAACGTCTAATATACAGTAGATGACATATTGCTCGTCTACGATAGAGTATACGACTATATGGTCTTATAGAGTATATCACCCTATTTATAGTATACTACAGAGCATATAACCCTATTGATCTCTACTCTAGAGCAGGTGATCCTATTGGTCATTGGATATAGACCAGTTGACCCTATTGGTCGCTTACAATGAAGTAGCTGACCCTATTGACCATTTGCCATAGAGTAGATGATCTATTGGTCGTCTACTATGGAGTTTGATGACTCTATTGGTCGTCTACTATGGAGTTTGATGACCCTATTGTTCTTCTACCGTAGAGTAGGTGTTCCCCCTACTGGTTGTAAATGACCCTATTGGTCTTATACTATAGATTAGATGACCCTAATTTTCGACTACTATAGAGTAGATGGCTCTATTGGTGGCCTACTATGAAGTAGATAAACCTATTAGTCGTCCACTATAGAGTAGATGACACTATCGACCGTCTACTATAGATTAGATGATCCTGCTTGGTCGCCTACTGTAAAGTAGATGATTCCGCTTGGTGGTCTACTATAGAGTAGATGATCCCGCTTGGTCGTCTACTATAAAGTAGATGATTCCGCTTTGTGGTATACTATAGAGTAGATTACTCTATAATCTTCTGCTATAGTGTAGATTACTCTATGATCTTTTACTATAGAGTAGATGACTATAGTCTTCTACTATAGCGTAAATGGCCCTATTGGTCGCCTAGTATAGAGTATATGGACCTATTGGTCGTCTACTATAGAGTAGATGACCCAAGTGGTCGTCTGCTATAGAGTAGATGACCCAAGTGGTCTTCTGCTATAGAGTAGATGACACAATTGGTCATCTAATATAGAGCTGATGGCCCAATTGGTTGCCTACTATAGAGTATATGAATGGTCATCTAATATACATACAGTAGATGACATATTGCACGTCTATGATAGAGTATACGGCTATATGGTCTTACAATATACAGGATATGACCCTATTGATCGTCTACTACAGAGCAGATAACCCTATTGATCTCTACTCTACAGCATATGGTCATTTGATATACAGCAGTTGACCCTATTGGTCGCTTACTATGAAGTAGATGACCCTATAGGTGATCTACGATAGAGTATATGACCCAGATATTCATCTACTATGGAGGTGATGATCTAAAATGTCGTCTACTATTGAGTTTGCACTACAGAAGACCGAAGTATGTACTGTCAATTACATTTAAAATTTGAATGGGCTATAAAAAAAGTACTGATAATTTTTTCAAATTTCTGGTTTTATTGGAAAGGTTGAATTTTGTCATTTAATAAAGGAACACAATATCATCCATGTGACTACCACGAAGCAAAAGCGTAATGGAAAATTTAAAAAGCGTAAAAAAGCACTAATTTTTTTTTAATTAGAAAACTTTTTATTTATTTACGATAAAAATTGCTTTATTCAAGGCACTTTGGTATAACAGTAAACATAAATTGATAGTCCAAATAAAAATATTATATATAGTATACATATTATATTATTTTGTTAGGCGCAGCCATTTGGTGAAATTAGGATCTTTCTCCCTATATTTTTGTGGATAGCGCTCCATCTGTAAAAAAAAAAGAAATTTGAAAACGAAATTTTTTCGAAATTGTTAAAATTTCACTGAATTATTTGGTTTATTTTGACTCTTCTTTTTGTATGATATTGAAAATACCGATTGTTTTTATTGGTTGTACACAATTCTTAATTCCAACGACATTAAAAACGCAGAGTGAAATGAGGGTAAGTGCATAGAATTAAGATGTTGTCATGTAGTAGCAAAATGGTACAATTTATTTATGTTGCCAGTTTCGATCTGACAAATGTACTAAAAGCGTCAAAAGCACTAACAAAAAATATGAAAAGCGTACAGTTAGTGATTTTTTTCTTTGGTACTAACTGATTACTTTTCGCGTATTGGGGGTCTGAAAAGCACTAAATCTAGTGCGAAAAGCACTAAGTTGGCATCCCTGGGTTCGGCAGTACCTCATCCGATCAACCCAATTATTCAGTACATTATCGATTGTATCGGGTCGAATCTCTTCAAAGACAACTTCGATTTCATGTTTCAACGCTTCAATTGTCTCTGGATCCTTTGCGTAACATTTATGCTTAATGGCTCCCCACAGAAAATAATCCAAAGGGCTCAAATCACCAGTCAATGTAATCGATAGTTCAAATTTAAATTTTTAAATGGCCCACCCTTTGATAAGAATATACTCGTCTTCTAAGGAGTATATGAACACAATTGCTCATCTACTGTAGAGTATATAACACAAATTCTTGACTACTACTACATATGGAGTTGACGACCCAATTGGTTACCTACTACAGGTCGTTCACTACAGAATAGCTAACCCAACATTACCTTTTTTTGTACGGCGATTTTGTAGTTTTCATGATTTTTCTCTCAGTGCAATGTAATTTGCACAATACGAGTATAGTATGAGAGGGATTAAGAACAAACACAACTTTTTCACAGAAACAAATTCAAATGGGGAGTTGTAAGAATCAACAAACAACCGAGTAATAACAACAACAGCAACTGCACTTTCTGAAAAGATTCTTGTTTATTTTTGCAATAAATTCTTAAAATGCCTTCAACAATTTTCCTCTAAAAGCAAAAAATCAGCATTTCGCCGCGGCGTGGAAAACCTGAAGCAGTTGTTTATGCAGATCCAATGTTAGAGCAGCAATGGCAACACTCCACAAGTGTGGAGTATGGGGTGAGGTATGCGGCGTGTGGAGGTAAGTAGAGGTACAGATGTTTCCTTTAATTAGCTTTGAAGCGCGTACTGATTCTGTGTTTTTTTTTTACTGCCAGAACCAAACATTTCTCATGTGTGTACTCCTGCTTGCTGCTGGCTCTTGTTGTAACGGACGGCCTGTTGTTTTCTATAGCGAATTCTTGAAAACAATTGCACTTTCTTTTCAGTTTCATTTTCTGATTTGAGGTTAACGCTCTTTATTTCTATTTTCAATTTTGCAATTTCTAAATGTCAAGTGAATTTCTGGTGGCTATTGCTATAGACTTTTCTAAATCATCGCCATCAGCAGTAAATACTCTGATGTATGTAGTGGTTGTAGCCAGTGTAATGAAATTTATGACCCTGAACCCTTTGAGGAAAACGCAACGCAGACATTAGTCTCCCCACTTTCTATTCTCTTGCATCCGCCAGTCATGTGGACGAACGCACCGCAGAATATTTTCAAGTTTAAAAAAACTTGGCTGGGACATTTGTTCATCCAAATACAGTCTGTTATTGACCATTTTTGAACTGGGAAAAGAAAATTGTTACATTTTTCAAATGCTTTGATTTGTTTAGAGACGAGTGCAGTGGAAATTTGGGGATAATTCGATGAAAATAGTTCATTCCACTATTTTTATACCCTACACCATAGGATGGGGGTATATTCATTTTGTCACTCCGTTTGTAACACCTCTAAATATTGATCTGAGACCCCATAAAGTATATGTATTCTTAATCGTCGTAAAAGTCTAAGACGATTTAGCCATGTTCATCTGTTGTAATCACGCTACAGTCTACAATAATTGAGCTAGATGACTGAAATTTGGTATAGATACTTCATATAGTTGCAGGTAACATGGGATTGAAGATGGGCAATATCGATCCATTTTTTGATATAGTCCCCATATATATAGCGTGATCCACTTCGAGGTTCCCTACTTTTGTAAAGAAAAAACACAGAAAATTCAAATTGAATGGGGAATGTTTAATATCATTTGAAAGAACATTCTTTGTCATTTATTTTTTGAAGATTATGTCTATCAAAAGTTGACCGCGGCTACGTCTCAGATGGTCAATACGTTGAGTCCAATTTTCGATGTCTCGTTCGAGCATTTCCACTGGTAACTGGCGAATGACACGCGTGATGTTTTGCTCTAAGGCCTGAATCGAAGCGGGTTTGCCCGCATAAACTTTACATATCCCAACAGGAAAAAGTATAACGGTGTGATATCACACTATCTTGGTGGCCAATCGACCGGCCCAAAACGTGAAATTATCTGCTCACCGAAGTATTCTCTCAGTAAATCCATTGATGGATGGGAAGTGGCGCCGTCTTGTTGAAACCAAATGTCGCCGAGATCACGAGCTTTAATTTCAGGCATCAAATAGTCGGTTATCATGGCACGATAACGGTCGCCATTGACGGTTACGTTCTCACCGGCATCATTTTTGAAGAAATATGGACCAATGATGGTCCATGGCTCTTAACGAGAGCTAAAATATTGCTAATGGGTGTCAAAGTCGTGGGTCGACTGCAAAGCGTTTTTTTGGATTTAAAAAAAATGGACTTAGCGCAATTGTCGAACGATTATTTTGATAATAAAACTGAATAATTTGTAAACGTTGTTCAGGCGTAAGTCTTTCCATGAAGAAATGCCAAACAATAATTAACAAAAATAACATGACAGCATGACACGACTCACACGTGATCTGTCAAAAAAAGGCCATTGAAAAAAGTATCTCTACTTAGATCACCCTATACTTGTTTTTTCCTGCAAAATGAATAAAAAATAAAATTTTTTTTACATTTAGTCTAAAGACCAAAATAATATACGAACATACTAAGAAATTTAAAGTTACGGTACCCTTTTTGCCATACAAATGCATAAAAACGTATTTGTAAACACAGAATATGTGTTTGACGGGGGTTAAAGAGGTTGTGTCCTCTGCGCAATCTTTCGTAAAGAAAATTTTTTCGAAAACAAATTTTTAAAAATATTTTTTTGAAATTTTAAAAAAAAATTGCTCCCCCTTCGATTTTTTTCAAAATTTACCAGTCTCTCACAAATCCAAATCAGTAACTGGGTTTTTGGATACTCAATATTTGTAAAAGTAATGGACGAAATACTAAGACTGGTCTGGGAATTTTTGACATTTTTTTTGTTTGTGCACATATGTTTGAATTTTTTGCAACCAGTGTTTTTTAACCATGAACTATAGATATGATTAAATCGGCTCAACCGTTCGAAAGCAATTACAAATTTCGTGAACCCCAAAATCTCTTTTGTTTTATTTTTTTCTAAAATTAAAATACCCACAAAATTTACAAAAAAAAAATTAAAAAAAATAATAGCGACATCTTATTTTACCTATTTATAACTGTTTATAAACATTTTAGCCAAAAATGAACTACATAGTTCGATATTAAATATCCTTACCCAAATCCAGTAGTGTAGCTATTTTTATACCCTCCACTATAGGATGGGGTATATATTAATTTTGTCACTCTGGTTGTGACACCTCCAAATATTAATCAGAGACCCCATCAAGTACATATATTCTTGATAATTAAAATTTGGAACAAATATTTCGTAAAGCTGCAGTTAGCTTGGGATTGAAAATGGGCAATATCGCTAAATTTTTTTAAAATTGTCTGCATATATAGCACCCGTCCGATTTTTGAACTGATCGGGCAGAAAATTGGTATTTTGGGTGTATTTATACTCAGAACCCATCACACGAACAACGGTCGCCATAGGTCCATGTTTTAATATAGCCCCCATATAAAGTTCCCTCTGGATTTTAAAAACCACAAATTTCAACGAATCGGGCTGAAGTTGGGTTTATTGGTACAGGGTGGCGCAGAATGAGTTATATGGTTTGAATTAATTATAACCTTTTTAATTATTTCTCTTTGTTTTTTCAGCATTTTGTGAAGGAGACCTGGGGAATTAATTATGAAACGAACAACGTACAAAAATAATTGAATTTTTCAGAAATTTTGCGAAGAGTTGTGGAAAATATGCTAAAAAGAGCACGATTTTTTCAAAGCTAATTGCAAGAAATTCACCAATAATATACTGTATTTA
Source organism: Eudasyphora cyanicolor (assembly GCA_963930755.1). Taxonomy (NCBI): domain Eukaryota; kingdom Metazoa; phylum Arthropoda; class Insecta; order Diptera; family Muscidae; genus Eudasyphora; species Eudasyphora cyanicolor. The sequence continues at coordinate 130,940,444 of OZ005736.1, read as the reverse complement.
AAAAAATATAATAATCGCATAAATAAAAAAATTATAAACCATTTAAACCATATAGCTCATTCTGCGCCACCCTGTACATGCGATCCATGATTGGGCTATACGGGGTATGTTCAAGTGAAGAGGTGAATTTTGAAATTTCTCGGGCTACGTGCATTCGATTAGCATTTTTTTTTTATGTTAGCACACTTGTCTCGAACATATGTTATTAGTTGAGTTTGTTTGTGTTAGTTTTTTGTGAGAGACATAACAATTAGACGTGTTTTGTTTGATCGCGATTTTCTGCTGTAAAAAAAATGGATCAACGAATATGCAAATTTTGTGTAAAAATGGATTTAAGTGCTCAAAAGCACAGTGGCATGTGGTGATTGTACTCTGAGCATAGGTTGCTAATAAACTCATTATACCAAATTTCAGCACAATTCGTTGAAATTTGCTATCTGCGAATTTAAAAAGCAAATTGGTAAGTCTTGTTCGATAATACATATGTAATTGTTGTTATCGAAATTCTGGTAGACAATATCTGTCGTTCATCAGATTCTTTCAGATACATTTGTAATTGTTCTCTTTCAAGTTCTTTGTTGTTTGTGATGCACAAGCAACAGATATCCAGATACCGAACCGATGGAGTACAAAAGGTTGTTTTGTTTTAATATTTAGCACCACAGTAAATCAAATAAACGATTACAAATAATCGAAATACCGCAAACTCTTGCGCTCTCTCCGCTCTCACAATCAATTTTAGTGAATTGTAATTCCCTTTTGCTGTTTACTTCGTTCTTAAGACTGGAGTTGTATTTACGAGTATCAGATACCCGATTACCAAAAAGCATCTGGTACGGCCCCGTCAAAGTTTGTGATGGGAAATTTCAAAAGTAGTACTAAAAGGGGATTTTTGCGAAAAAGGAACACACGTTCATCAAATAAAGTGGCATGCTTTTTAAGGTTCTTATAGAGAAAACTACAATAAAAAATCACATAACAAATAATATATATATTGTTGACGTGTGTTTCTTTGGGATTCATAAAAATGTTGATAAAATGTTATTAAAGCATTAGTCGTTTCATAGCATGATTTAATCATGCATATTTTATATATATTTTTATTATATATTCCTCAAGCATAGTCTTTAAATAATTTCACTGTAGAGTAATCCGATGGTAAATTATATACAACTTTTAAAGCTTTGTTCTCGGCAGATTGAAATGACCTTAAAGCAAGGCTACTTTTGTATCCATATACAATTGGAACATATTTAATGCATAATATAGTTTAAGCTTGATTTCAGTTGATAGTTTGTCTTAAACCTTCGCAAAATTCCATTTTTTATTATTTAGTTAGCACAGATCTGGGAGTGCTACTTCAGAGAAGGAGCTTCTAGCGAAGTTGCTCGAGATATTTTCGTCTTCACCATTTCACAATTTCTTTATCCCAGGAAAGGTTATACGATAGGTTTATACCAAGGTATTTGGCAGATGCTTATCAGAAATAAATTTACCATCTACATAAATTGTCATTCCCGGATCATTTTTCAGAACATAGGGTTGAAATCTAACAAATTGAGTCTTTTCAGCATTTATGGCTAATTTATTAAGCCGAGCATATTCAAATAAGAATATATGCGTGGGTTGACTGGAAAGCGTTTTTTTTTTTTGGATTTAAAAAAATGGACAGCGCAATTGGCGAACGATTATTTTGATAATAAAACTGAATAATTTGTAAACGTTATTCAGGCGTAAGTCTTTCCATGATGAAATGCCAAACAATACTTAACAAAAATAACATGACAGCATGACACGATTCACATGTGATCTGTCAAAAAAAGGCTATTGAAAAAAGGTATGTCTACCTAGACCACCCTATACTTGTTTTTCATGCATTCCACAAAATAAATAATAATAATAAAAAATATTTTTTTTTACATTTAGTGTAAAGACCAAAATAATATACGAACATACTTAGAAATTCAAAGTTACGGCACCCTTTTTGCCATACAAATGCATGAAAACGTATAGGGCCAGGCATATGTGTTTGTTCGAAGGTTTCAGAATATGTGTTTGACGGGGGTTAAAGAGGTTGTGTCCTCTGGGCAATCTTTCGTAAAGAAAATTTTTCGAAAAAAAATTTTAAAAATAATTTTTTCGAAATTTTAAAAAAAAAAATTTAAAAATTGCTCCCCCTTCGATTTTTTTCAAAATTTACCAGTCTCTCACTAATCCAAATCAGTAACTTACAAATTTCGTGAAACCCAAAATCTCTTTTGTTTCATTTTTTCTAAAATTAAAATACCCAAAAAATTTACGAAATAAAATTTAAAAAAAATGATAGCGACATCTTATTTTACCTATTTATAACTGTAAAATAAACATTTTAGCCAATAATGAACTACATAGGTCGATATTAAATATCCTTACCCAAATCCAGTAGTGTAGCTATTTTTATACCCTCCACCATAGGATGGGGTATATATTAATTTTGTCACTCTGTTTGTGACACCTCCAAACATTAATCAGCGACCCCATCAAGTACATATATTCTTGATAATTAAAATTTGGAACAAATAGTTCTTAACTACATTTTTTTTAAAATTGTCTGCATATATAGCACCCGTCTGATTTGACTTATTAACGCCATATAGACTAAAAAACTCCAACTGATCGGGCAGAAAATTTGTATTTTGGGTGTATTTATACTCAGCCCATCACACGGACAACGGTCGCCATAGGTCCATGTTTTGATATAGCCCCCATATAAAGTTCCCTCTGGATTTTAATTCTTAACGCAACAAAAAACCACAAATTTCAACGAATCGGGTTTATTGGTTTATTGGTACAGGGTGGCGCAGAATGAGTTATATTGAATTAATTATAACCTTTTTAATTATTACTCTTTCTTTGTTTTTCAGCATTTTGTGGAGACTTGGGGAATTAATTATGAAACGAACAACGTACAAAAATAATTGAATTTTTCAGAAATTTTGCGAAGAGTTGTGGAAAATATGCTAAAAAGAGCACGATTTTTTCAAAGCTAATTGCAAGAAATTCATTTTCTGCTGTAAAAAAAAGGATCAACGAATATGCAAATTTTGTGTACAAATGGATTTAAGTGCTCAAAAGCAAAGTGGCATGTGGTGATTGTACTCTGAGCATAGGTTGCTAATAAACTCATTATACCAAATTTCAGCACAATTCGTTGAAATTTGCTATCTGCGAATTTAAAAAGCAAATTGGTAAGTCTTGTTCGATAATACATAATTGTTGTTATCGAAATTCTAGTAGACAATATCTGTCGTTCATCAGATTCTTTCAGATACATTTGTAATTGTTCTCTTTCAAGTTCTTTGTTGTTTGTGATGCACAAGCAACAGATATCCAGATACCGAACCGATGGAGTACAAAAGGTTGTTTTGTTTTAATATTTAGCACCACAGTAAATCAAATGGGTGCATAAACGATTACAAATAATCGAAATACCGCAAACTCTTGCGCTCTCTCCGCTCTCACAATTTTAGTGAATTGTAATTCCCTTTTGCTGTTTACTTCGTTCCATGATACAATAATAGAAGGTAAAATCACTTGCCCAACAACAAAACTGGGATACAACCCTGTACATTATTTTAGTACAATAGCTTGTCAAAATAGGCAGCCGACTCGAAAAGCTGACCAACAAATGACAAACAATTTTTCTAAAATTTCAAATTTACGTGCAATTACCCTTTAAAGTAAATCTGGTGACTGCAATTTTATTCAGTATAACAAGTTTGCTCTTGTATTGTTTATATTGTATTGGGATACACACACAATGTAAGTTTTGTCTTTAAGGAACTATAAAATTTAAATAATTTCATTTTACTCTCGGAAGGATAGTGTCATTATCCTTCATGGCACCCAGATGTTTTTGCTGTTACAGTATTGAGTACCATTGATGATGGATGGCATATAATACAATACTGCCCGGTCGAGCTTTCCAACGATTTTACTTCTTTGGAATACATTTTTTAAAAGGTTTGTCTCTTCAGAGCTTGTCCTTACAAATGAGTGGCGAGAGGCATAAGCTGAATGCGGCCATACGTGTCACACATATCACCAATATCAGTAAAAAGGCAGAACAGAAAAAATGGAGCAGTAAATGCATAAAATGGAAGACGGCCGGCCTCTCGTGCAATGTAATTTACTCAAAATGCCGACAGCAAGATCCTTTTGGCAGAATGGGCCTCCTGATGACGTAGAGGACTTTGGGTTGCAGTGCTACTCCTCATGTTAAAACCAATTTTCAGGTTGTATTTATTTTCTGGTTAGGAAATAAGTTTTTTCATGTTATAAGAAAATACAAACTCGTACACATGTATATGGACCATTTATTAAAAAATATGATTCTTATAGAGAAAACTACAATAAAAAATCACATAACAAATAATATATATATTGTTGACGTGTGTTTCTTTGGGATTCATAAAAATGTTGATAAAATGTTATTAAAGCATTAGTCGTTTCATAGCATGATTTAATCATGCATATTTTATATATATTTTTATTATATATTCCTCAAGCATAGTCTTTAAATAATTTCACTGTAGAGTAATCCGATGGTAAATTATATACAACTTTTAAAGCTTTGTTCTCGGCAGATTGAAATGACCTTAAAGCAAGGCTACTTTTGTATCCATATACAATTGGAACATATTTAATGCATAATATAGTTTAAGCTTGATTTCAGTTGATAGTTTGTCTTAAACCTTCGCATTCCACTTTTTATTATTTAGTTAGCACAGATCTGGGAGTGCTACTTCAGAGAAGGAGCTTCTAGCGAAGTTGCTCGAGATATTTTCGTCTTCACCATTTCACAATTTCTTTATCGCAGGAAAGGTTATACGATAGGTTTATACCAAGGAATTTAGCAGATGCTTATCAGAAATAAATTTACCATCTACATAAATTGTCATTCCCGGATCATTTTTCAGAACATAGGGTTGAAATCTAACAAATTGAGTCTTTTCAGCATTTATGGCTAATTTATTAAGCCGAGCATATTCAAATAACATAGAGGCATCATATTCAATCTGTGTTCGTAAGACTATTGGATGTTTGTAGTTGTACAAAATACATATGTCATCGGCAAACATGTATAATTTTCCTTTGAATGGAATGTTTTGTATATCATTTATATACATTTTAAAAAGCAGGGGACCAAGGATGCTTCCTTGTGGTACTCCACACATCACCGCCTTTAAGCTGCTTTTACTGTTAACAATTTCTGCATAATGCTTTCTATTACTTACATAACTGTTTATTAAGGTGGTCAAATCGTACAATGCTATCAACTCTGTCAAAGTGCTGCCAATGAAGATTGTTAGCAAAGGATGAATTGTCAGTTCAGACGATTGCAAGAAAACTTTACAATTGAAGCAAAGCCGCGAGACCTACACTGCATAACCAAGAAGCTAGTCAACAAAACGACCATCTCCTCGCGGCCTTTAAAGAACGGCGCTTGCGAAATGGTAACAACAAAAAAAGACCATCTTGCAGTGTGGAGCGAACATTATTTACAAATGCTCTCAAAAACCACAAACGCCGCTGGCGACATATGCAACTGCCAAGAGCACATTGTAAGAACCGACATGCCCATTGACAGTCCATCATTAGCTGAAGTAGTTGCAGCAATAAAAACTCTGAAGAATAATAAAGCCCCAGGCTCCGACAACATCTCAGCAGAAATGTTAATGGCTGATCCCCAAACAAGTGCCCGACTACTTCTACCTCTTGTGCAGAACTTCTGGGAAACGGAGAGCCTACCCCAAGAACTGAAAGAAGGCATCATCGTAAAAATTCCCAAAAAGGGCAATCTCTCGGAGTGCGGAAACTGGAGAGGAATCACTCTCTTAAACATGGCGAACAAAGTTATAGCGCACATAATAACAAATCGCTTTGCAAGCTCCTTGGAACCGGACCTCAGGCCACGACAGGCAGGTTTCCGTCCTCATAAATCGTGCGTTGATCACGTCAATAGCCTCAGAGTCATAGTGGAGCAGTCTATTGAATGGAGATCCCCCCATACCTGATATTCATAGACTTCGAAAAAGCTTTCGATACCCTCGACCACAAATCGATCTGGAACGCTCTGTCATGCAGACATACCACCAAAAATCATCGGCCTCATACAAGGATTATACAGAGGAGCCACATGCAAAGTCTCGCATGAGAATCAATTAAGCGACCACATAAACGTAATGAGGAATACTGAGCCCTGTATGGAATTCTGTACACATCTCGAGGCAGACGAAAATTTAAATCTTTAACTCCAATGTAAAATCATCTTTACTGTATGGATGCGAAACATAGAACGCATGTCCCCGCGATGTAAACGCACTTCAAGTCTTCACCAACAGATGTTTAAGAAAAATACTCAAGGTTTTCTGGTCAGCAAGAATCTCAAACACAGACTTATGGTCTTCAACAAAACAATCGCCCATCGCAACAGAAATCCTTAAACGCAAATGGAATTGGATTGGACACACGCTACGAAAACAACAAGATGACCTTACACGTGTCGCACTTGATTGGAACCCGCAAGGTAACCGAAGAAGAGGAAGACCAGCACACACCTGGAGAAGACAACTCGATGCCGAAATCATGAGAACGACGATGACCTGGAGTGAAATAAAAGTGTTAGCTTTAAACAGACATGAATGGAATTTATTTGTTATGGCCCTATGCTCCACAATGCAACAACGGGAATAAAATGGAACGCCGCGAATAACGTTGCAAACGACAAAATTCAAATTGTTCAGAATTTCCAAAAAAAAATATTTTTTTATTTTATTAAAAAAAATTAACAACAATTTTATTTATTTACAGCAATACAAATTTTTTCTATTCATAGTGGAAAAACGTTTTGTATCCAAAAACTCATTGCTACATAAAACGTTATTCCACGTTACACTGCACAGTATGATGGCATTTAAAAAGTTTTTCGTATTGCTAATAAAATGTTTATCTGACAATGGCGCTATTGTCACATGCATAAACTTCGCACATCTGACAATCAAAAGTGTCTCCAAATTATCTCACAATGACTTTTCTGCCAACATTGCAAGTCAAAAATTGTATGCTTAAAAAATGGAAAATTATTTTAATATTTGCCAAAAGAGTGTAAACAATTCAACATAGAATAGTAAATTTATGTTTTATAAATACATTTCACGCAGCTCATGACACAATTGCTACAAGATAGTGGAAATACGCCACATACTGCTTAAAGCACGGTACTATGTTCCGGTTTCACGCTGAAATCCAATACAAAAATCAAAGTTGTGAAAAAATGAGTGAAATTTTTTCATTCGTGGTACTAAGTTTTTTCAACGTGAGAAATTGACATCTTGCGCCGCTACAAAAAAATTGAATGTCGAAACAAATTGAATGCCGCCAGCATTGTACTCCTATTTATTTATATTCATGTTTGTCCGCGAGAAATTCAATTGTTGTTGAAGTTTGTTACAACAACATTTCCCTTTTTTCGTATTTTCAATTTGTGTACTCTGTCACATTTTCGATTATTTCCATCCCCATCGTTTGCAACACTGTGTGATGTATTTGAACAAGTACTCGTTATCCACCAAACTGCGCTCTCATACTTCTTGTGGTTACTCTCTTAGCTCCCACTTTAAGTCTCTCACTTCCCATATGAGTTCCACTGCTTGGCTGAACAAAATTCATACGGTCGGTCGGCGGCGAAACAAATATTTTTCATTGACATCTCAAGCAAAACGCACGCGTCTCGCAAACTTTTTTCTTTCTCGCGTTCGTTCGTTCATTGTGTGTTGGTTCTCGTTGTGCGTCGTATGAATGTTTGTGTCCCTCCCCACCAGAGATAAAGATGAGAAATATTAGTTAAAGTTGTAACGAATGAAATTAAAGTTTATAATTTTAAGCCGCTGGCCGTGTTCAAAAAAATTATTAATTATTATTGAAAATAAGTGGCTACACTACTACTACTCTGAAAAAGTGAAGAATACGGCGTGAATAAAGTTATAAAGCAAGCAAATAAAAGAGAAGAAGTAGAAGTGAATGAATGTGAGTGTGCAAGTTTTAAATAAATGTTTAATAACAAAAACTTGAAAGATTGTTTAAATTAAGCTTTGATAAAAATAAGTTTTTAAATTTTACTAACATTGAAATACATAAGTGTAACAATCGGTGAAAAACAACAATATTTTTGGAAACATCTAATCAACCAGAGGAAACTAAAATTAAAGTTACTGGTTGCTGTTTATTAATTTGTAATTGTATTGTGGTGCTGTGCTGTTTCTTGCTGCTGCTTTTTCCATCGTTCACTGTGTTTGTGGTCTCCCAAAAGAAAACTTGTTTTTTTCAGTGTGTTAAGACAAGACTGGAAAAAACGCTGAAAGTGAAAATATTTTTCAGTTAACTAAAAGTGAATTAAAATGCTTGGAATTGAAATGCTTAAATGCAATAATTTTAAAATAAACTTATAAAGCAATATTACAAAGAAAAATTAACAATTCTTTTGCATATTCACCGTGTTCTACGTGAAGTTTTTTTTACTGTTGAGTGTGTCTGTTTTTTTTTTGTTGTGTTTCTTCTTTTTGGTGTTCTTCTCTTCATATATTACTACTACGACTCACGACTCCCTTAGTGTATGACTATCTCTGTCTAACCTTTGCTAATGCTACACAACACTGTTTACCGCACAAAAACAACAACAGCGTGAATTCAATATGAGTGTAGTAAAAACAACAAAAACGACGTTGACTATAATTTTGAATAGCAGCAGCAGATAACTAACACATGAGAAAAGTAAATAGAAGTGTGAGAGAAGAAGAAGCAACAGTCGCAAGAAGTGGGCAAATGTCAAATTGAACAAAAGAGAAAAGAAAAATAGCCTAACTTGATTTGCTTGTCCTGGACGGGAGCAGCAGCTGTGTCTGCAAATGTGCAATTTGTTATTTCGACTATTGTTATAAATATCCCTTCGCTTTGTGCTTTGTGCTTGATGACTGTGATCTGTGTTAACTTGAAATACAAATGTAAAAAACAAATATACAAATCAAAACAAATTTTTAGCTCAATTTTCTACAATTTTTAAAAAATTATTCTCTTTTAAGTCAATTTGAATAAAATTCTAAATATTCTTTTTCTCTGTGTGTTTTAAATTTATTAATTTATTTTCTTTTCTTTTTGTTGTTTTTTTTCCAAATTATTTTTAGTGCCTTGAAAGTGAAAAAGTATCCCATAAAATTGTTTTGTTATTCCCATATCTAACATCATCAAACGAAAAAAGTGTGTTCTAAAAAAATTCCACTACAAAAAAACAAACAACCGCGATAAATTCCCATACACCCAATCCTTCCAAGAATATCAACAAATCAAACAAAATTTGCCGAGTTACAAATATTCCACAATAAACCCCACGAATTATACAAAATAGAAGATAAAACAAGAGAAAACATGTTTGCTGAAGGCATATTTCCCATAGGCGATGGTCTTTTGGACATCGATGAGGAGCGCCTAAAAGGTCTGCTGGTTCCCGATGATATCAACGAAATTTATGACGTGGAACAAACACCATTTGCCAGGTGAGTTTGAGAATAACAGACGAAATTTAGTTTTATATCTAACGAGTATGTATGTCCCTACAAATGTTTTAAATTTGTCTGAGAAGTTAATCCGATTCTTAATCTCAGTGCTTGATACCCTTAAATTTGTCTAATTGCATTTCCTGAGAAATCCAATATTAAATTCCGAGTCCCTGCACTGAAATTGTTCCCTTTGGTATTAAAATTGATTACTTATTCTTCATTTTCTCTCGCTCTCTCTCTCTAACTGCTGCCTTTCATTTTTATTCATTTCAACCCACACTTTCTTTTTCGGTATAGATATAAGGATATAGAACTTTGTCCTAAATTCTTTTTTGGGTTGCCCACACAAATTTGTTCATTCCTCTTGTTCCATTTTGTTGCTAGTTGACATATATTTTTCTGCTATATGCGTGTCATTGCGTTCGTATGTATGCATACATATTTGTTGTGGGTGTCCTTTGTTGTCGGGTTATACAATGTATACAAAAAAATTTAAAAAAAGGACCTCTTTAATTCTTGTAATTGTTCAACTTGTCTGGACTTTCTGTAAGATCTGTGTCTGTGGTTTGTTTTACGCTACATGATGTCGCCAGATTAGTAATTGTTACATGCAGGTTATCCGCGCTACCATTCATTTGCAGGACCTTATAGCATAAAAAACAAGTTTGTGAAAACAAAAGAAAAACAAAGGCGTCTATTAGAAGTATTTATTATAATATCGAGTTTGGTTATCCTGGACGTTTCGTGTTTTTACGTCTTGTTCTTATCTAGTACACCTCATTACTAGAGAAACAATGGCTTTTATGAGTGTCCTTTCTTGTTTTTGGTTTGGTGGCTGATATGGAATTTCTTGTATGCAATGTAAGCTGAATTAAGGCATAGAAGCAATAAATTTTTTTCTATAAAATTTAACTTACTACTTTCTTTATTTGCTCACAAAAATTGCAAAATACAAGGATTTTTATATGAAGGTTCATCATCAGTTGTTGTCGCTCACTTTTTGTTGTTTGAAAACATCAGCTGTTTTGCCATGTGACTACTGAGTTGAATTGGGATAAATGTATCGAAATACCTTATATAGATTAATTCGTATGTATGTATATACATACATACATGTATACATATATCGATAAGACAATCAATGTTTGTTTACTCAGCAAAATCAAGATGAGCTCTTCCAAACTGTAAAATAATCATCAATTACACTTGAATTCATCATAAATGCTTGAAAGTTATCAAACATAGGATTAAAGTTTATCGAAGGACAAATCATGCATCAATTTATATAAAAGAACGGAGTTAAAATTGATTTTTTTTGTGAATAGTTTGCTTTTATGGTTTGATTTTATGTCTTATACACAAACTGCCTGACCCACGATGTCGAACGTTAAAGTTCGCACGAAGTCTTTGCGCCAAACAGCAGATTTGCGACTTCCAAAAAGGCATCAGAACTTCCAAAGGGAATGAAAAAATGCTGTAAGTGTTTCGCAAATCTGTTGTTTCTCGCATACAAGTCATGCAAACGATAGCGTTCGACATCGTGTGCTAGGCAGTAAAAGTTATTGAAGGTTTATTGCGAATTTTAAGGCGAAACAATTAAAAGCGTTAAGATCGATCATGCCGAATCTTATATACCCTCCACCATGGATATCATGTGAATGGTTTCGGACACAAATAAAGTCATATTACCAAATTTCAGCCCTATTCGTTGAAATTTGTGGTTTTTGTTGCGTTAAGAACTAAAATCTAGAGGAACCTTTGTATGGGGGCTATATCAATACATGGACCTATGGCTACCGCTGTTCGTCTGAAGTTTTTCGGGTATAAATAAACCCCAGTCACCAATTTTCAACCCGATCAGTTAATATTGGTGGTCTCTTTGGCGTTAATAAGTCAAATCGGACAATTGGCTATATGTGGGAATATATAAAAATAAGTACCGATATTGCCCATTTTCAATCACAAGTTACCTGCAGCTATAAGAAGTATATATACCAAATTTGATCCACCTAGCTCAAGTATTATGGATTGTAGCGCGATTACAACAGACGGTCGGACGGACGGACATGGCTAAATCGTCTTAGAATTTTAAGACGATTAAGAATATATACACTTTATGGGTCCTCATATCAATTTTTAGATGTGTTACAAACATAGTGACAAAATGAATATGACCCCATCCTATGAAGGAGGTTATAAAAATAGTTATATACGCTGGACTTGATTTTAAATTAATACTAAACAAAAATTAAATTATGAAGTCTTAAATTTGAAATTTAAACCTTTTGTTAAAGTCAAAAATCTTGAGTCTTTATTGGTTATTCGTATTGGCAATAACCCAGAGAATAGTATGCTAGGTTAAGATTTGTTCACTTATTGTAATTTTCATTGTTTAATAATCGAAGATTTAATAGTAAATGTCATGAATTGAAAAAAATAATCCTTTATGAAATGTTCAAATATTTACTTGAAAGTAACGTAGTAAAATCGGACGAAAGCGTACATTTTCGTACGATTTTTATACATACAGAAAGCGGTCATGACCTAGATGATTACCAGCTTTTTTTCCCGTATAGACAAATTTTATGATTTTTAATATTTTTTTTATTTATAGACAGAAGTACAATTCATATATTTTTTTATTCCTCCCTTGCTAAACACTTTTTATTTCCATTGTTTAGTTGCCAATCTGTTTTAACAAATTGAGCTAAATATGTAAAATGTTAATCGATTAATTATTATTTAAGTTATTGTTAAAAGGCATGCATTCAGCGTAACTTATTATACGAGTATGTATGTGAATTTTCCAACCATAAAATTCATCTGTTTTTTGTTATGCCTCCTACAGATTTTGTTAAAATTCATATTGATTGTGCCATTTCATGAACTTTTAAACGAATTTCCCTTTTTTAATACTCCGCACTCCCTCGATGAATGTTGTTTTTCCTGTATTATTTTAATTTGTTTGCTATTTAGAGTGTAATTTAATGTAAATAATAAATTTTAGTTGCAAGATGAGCAATAGTTTTTTAGAAATGCTTAAAAGTAGAAATTGATTTAGTCGTCTCTTGCAACAAATGACAACTTCAATAGAAATATTTATTGGTATCCATCCAAATTATATTATCGATATTTTGAAGATAAGTAAGTACATACATTTACTTGTGTTGTCTCTAAAATTGCTTGCAGTGCATTATTTCCTCTTCAAATAAAATTTATTTTATTTTATTTGTTCCATTAAAAGTTACCAAGGCTTTCATATTTAATATTGACCTAAGAATATTTTTGCACAACATGTGTAAAAACTAAAAATAAACATCCTCATAACTTTTAATTTTTCTTTGAAATGTTGTGAAAACGTAAGTAAAATAATAAATTAGAGCATTATTTTTCTGATGATGGATCAATCGATTTATACGAAACGCGTTATTTCTTGAAATAATATTGAAAAACAGCATAATGTGTATTATATGTATATTTAATAAAGAAAAACAAAACAAATAAGAATTTAAACAGAATAAAGTATTTCGATAGGGAGATGCCAGAACCAAAAACAATATAATTTAAGAAGACATTCCTTCCTGTAGCGAGTAATTGTCAGTTACGAACGAATAGAAAATTGATTTCAACGAGTAAGGTTTTTCGCGGATTTTCAGAACGTTTTCCCGAATTTTTTGTAATTGTTACAATTAAAAAATTAGTATTGATCGATAAGTGCAACAAAAGTTCAAGCTAAGTTCGCGGAAAATAGTTTTTTCGCGTGTGGCAATTCATTCCTATTCGTTCGTAACTGACGGATTTTGACATTTCGGCCTGAAGGAATGTCTTCTTATATTAATATGTCTTTGGCCAGAACATTTAAAAATAAATCTTCTTTCTTTATCAGTTTATAGTCATTAGAAATGCAGTCCAAAATATGAAAGTCTTATCAATTTGTGTGGGCATACCAGAAGTGGTTTGAAGAATGTGCCTATTTTTCGCTGAACTGTAGACATTTCAAAGACATCGCAATATACCGAATTGTAAGAATTTTTGTGCACTGGTATTGACGTTATAATCCATTAAATTTCGATTTGCTTAAGCCATTTTTTCTGGGAGGTTAAAAACATACATTATTGCTATTGAATTCTGACGATGATAAAGTGGTGTCTATCGAAACTGCACTCAATTCTACCCATCAATTTTTTGAAGCCAGCAGCAATTTTTGTATTTGTTTCTATTGAATTAAAACGGTTGTCACGATTTTTGGGTCCGACTTCAATTTTTCAAAGTTTCAAAGTTTGCAGAAATTAGAGCAAATTTTCGAATTTCAAAAGAACCGACTGGTTTCCTCGCTACAACTTTTTAATTTATGCATCGATTTTCTTCGGAATGGTCTTATTTTATTCATGAGCGATCAGACTGATCATAAGAGTTGTGCGTTATTAGATTTTTTTATGAGACTTATTAAAAATTATTAAAATTTTCTCAAAAAATACGACTTTTTCGCAATATTATGTAGGATATCATAGAAACCGCTGAACGGATAGGAAATTGTATTGTAGGAAGTTCAAGGCTACTTAGTTTTTAATGTTTTAAACTATCCTGAACCGATTCTCAAATTATTATTATTAAAAGAAATCAAAATTAGACACTTAGAAGTCGCATCCAAAAATCGTGTCGACCGGTGTAATTTAACAGAAACAAATACAAAAAGTGGTGCGATTTCATAATTTAAAAGTTGTAGCTAATTTAGTAAGGTTTTAACTTCAAACTTTCTTATCGCTGTAAAATTTACAAAAACAAATTTTAAAAGCTAAGAATATATATTTTGACATTTTTGATGTGTAGCATCAGAATCTATGCATTAAAACAGAATCCCAAGAAAAATGTTTGTTTTTGTCGACCGGTTTTATTAATGATTTAAAAAAATAGTGTAAAAGCTATATTACAGGTCCCACCAAGCTCTACAATTTCGCATAAAAAAATACGAAAACTGCGTATTCTTTAAAATAACTTGTTAAATACGGCGGGATTTGGAATTACCCATATGTATTTTTCTATCTTTTCAGCTGAAATGAGAGCAATGAAATAAAAAACAATCATGCAATCTTCATTATCATTCAGAGTTATTCTCGTAAAGAAAAAAAAACCGATAGATAACATTAAGAAAAATAAGAGGAATGTTCTTATTACACTAAACTGAAGAATTTTAAGAATTTATTATATAGTACGCAGCTGCTGCTACTGTTTGCCAGCCAGCGTTCTCTGATAAGCGCAATGAAGTCAGTCAACCAATTAATCACAGACAATTCCCGCAAAAGAGTAATAATCAAAAAAAAAAAAATCTCAAGTAGGTTGTTAGTTAGTCGACAGTCAACCCAAAGGAGTAGTTAAGTGGTATCAATCACCCAAGCAACCAACCTTCTTGGTTTTGATGGTGGACCGTAATTTGAATATCGTATGACAATTAGAAAATAAATCAAAAATAATTATGATCTAATTATTTGTTGTATAGACACACACACAGTTACTACTAAGTATAATCTTTGAATTAGACACAAGTTAATAGACACCAACATACTCTATTTATATATCTAGATCTTATCTTAGGACGTTGTCGTTTTGTTCTTTAAGGAAAGTGGTCGTTTCTTCGCTTGTGTGGTAAGTCCAACAAAGTCCATAATGGAAAAGGAAATTGTACAGTGGGCTACAAAGCTTCAGTTCAATACAGTTTCAGTATCAGCACCAACCAAACACTAAAAACATTTGGTGTATTACCACCTGAAATAAATATATTTTGTTAGGCCAAGATTTCATAAGTTTTACTCTCTATTCTTTCTTTCGTTTTTTGATAAATTTTACCTTTATTCTAATTTTTTGTTTATACTCGTATTTTATTATTGGATGGCCACTTATGGTGTATCTACGTATATTGGTGCTGGTGGCTAGGTGGTTGGTCAGTGAGCTAGCTAGCTGTTGCTGTCGTTTCTATTGAATAGACATTTAATTGAAGGCTTTGCAACAGGTAAACCTACGTCGAGGTATGTGACTCATTCTAACGGAGTGTGTGCTTGGTGTGGTCTAATGTGGTATAAACGAATTGAATATAAAAACACAAATGGCTGCTAAGAATGACAGGCAACATGACTTTTGAAAAGTTTTCCATTTGGTTGACATTAGGAATTGGTTTTGCATTAACAATAACGAGGTCACTTTGATAAGGGTTTGAACTGAGATATGTATATTTTTAAAAAACTATATGAAAAAGACGTTTAATATGCATTTCCTACACCCAAACCCTCAAAATTTAAAGGACAGTCTGTGGCAGCAAAGATGTTTTGTCGGTGGAGGCTGCTAAATCAGTTGTTTTTTCAGTCACTGATGCCAAATCAACATGTCGAGTTATGAGATTCTATAGATTAAACATTATTACTGAAAATGTATGTACAAACAGCGAAGGAGCATTTGGAAGAGGACCACAATTTTGGCCAAAATATTATTTTCGTCTTGAATTTTGTACGAAGATAGAGCTATATAACAACGCTAGACCTCAACTAGTGAAGATTTCCTGAACTCTCAGGTCTATGTCAATAAGCCGCAATCGTCCGATAGCTTCAGAGTTAACATATGTCACATTCAGCCCGATCTATGCGGAAGTCATTGAAAAATTAAAATTTTTTAAATTTTTGGTCACTGACAGACAAGAATGTCCAGTTTTATACAAAAAAAAATAGAAGAAAATCACAGACACAAAGCCAATTCCTTAGCACAATTCACCAGAGAGTATGCAGCGAATTTGTTCTTAACCAAAAGAAAGTAAAAAAACATGAGGTATCGTAGACCATCGGAGCTTTTAGAAGCTCGAGACAGGCTTTCTGAAAACAAGTAGGGGATGAAAGAGGGAAAAGCAGCAGACAAGCAGACGAACAGAAAGACAAATGTTAAATAAAATCATGCCAGTCTTTTGCAACAATCAAGTCAAAAACGTTTCATTTTCTAAGACCATTGTTCGCTCCTTGCTCGCCATCACCGTCAAATTATAGCAATTCCAATAAGAGTGCAGACAGAAATATGAAAACGAAATACAACTTACGAAAGAAGTTGTTTGTTTCTTCTTCGAAAACGGCACAGAATGATATGGGGATGGCCAAAGCAGAAACTGCAGACTCTAATGCTGGTCCGTCCGTCTGTCCATCAGGTTTTTGAGGCAAACACAGCAACGAGTGTCTATACTTTTCTCGTATTTTTTTTTTTGGAATTATGCGGCTATTGCCAGATAAACAAAAAAAATGTGAATTTAGTCCCCCCCCCTGTCGCCGCTGCAACTCCGACGAAGAAGACGCATTTTGTCCATTAGACGTCTGTTGAAAAATCTGAAAGATATAACATAACAACTTTGGACAATTTGCTGCAAAATACACACATAGGCGCACAAGGAACGGAAAACAAAATCAAAAACTTGTTTTTTGAGATTTCCTTTGGATTTTTTTTTGTTGAACAAATGAAACAGCCTAAAATTGAAAGATTTGTTTGTTATTCATTTAAAATATATCATTAGAATTTGTATTTGGAGAGTATTTTATTCAATTTTAAAAGCTGAAATGCTTAGATATTTTCCTGGCGCGTAAGGAATAGATATTATTACATACAAATATTTACTTAAAGTGAGTTTTGCTTCCATACAATTTTCAAATATTAACATCTCCAAGGTCAGGGTTTTAATACAACTTCCTCTGGCCGCCATTGGATGTTCCTCCGGTTTGGAGAAGAGAAATATCATAAATATTAATGTAATTTTCTGTGTTTTAATAGAAATTACTCTTTTGTTTCATTTTGGATACGCTCCTATTTAATATTCCGAGGTCGGAAATGTATTTACATACATTCGTAAATATTGCAGAACAAAGAATATGCCATTATTCCAAAAATTCAGAGACACTCCACCCATAAGTGGAGTTCTCTGCCGGTCCCAATGCCGGTATACAATGTTAGCTCCATTACAACAATAGCTCTGTACTTGTTACTAATCCTATAGCACCTGGCAATGATTATATCTTTGAGCCATAAGCTGAGTATAGACGATTGCCAGATCGGCAAACGTTATCAACCCTGTTAAAGTGCTGCAAATATACGGACAATGTCAGATTGTTAGGCAAAGGTGAATTGACAGTTCAGACGATAACACGAAAACATTACAATTTCTTATATTTACAATATATTTTGTAAATATTTATATGCAGGATTGCCAATAAAAATACATTATAGACAGTGTTGCAAATAAATTGTTTTTCTGGCAATGGCGCCGTTGTCACAATCATAAACTTCGCACATATAACAATCAGCAAATTATCACGCAATGACTTTTCTGCTAACGTTGCAACACAAAAATTGTATGTTCACACGGTTGTAAATTCACAGGGTTGCATTTTTCAGCCATTTTTCCGGCAATGTTGTCCGATCTGCAAATCGTCTGTACTTACCTTTATATTTATAAAAATAAAAATTTATCATATATTTGTGGCTGTTTACTTTTTTCATCAGCTAACCATAATATATTTGACTTTTGACAGGGTTACCATGTTGTGAAGGGAAATAGTTACAGAAACAAGAATTCATACGTACATAGATTCTTCTCTTTGATAGCCATGCTAAAAGGCTTACATACATATGTATTTAGTATAGCTCTACACTAGACTTTCTAGTATCTTCTTTTAAAGAAAACCAAACAGCAAAAAATCACAACAAATAAAACAACAGTAAACTACAAGAAACAAAAGTGAAAAAAACAATAATAGTAATAGTTATTAATCACAAAAACAAGAGAAACAAAACAAAAGCTCACAAAATGCGTCATATAGTCAAAAGAACGCACGATTCTTGTTGTTTTATCTAATTTAAAATTCAATAAACGTTCTTGTTTTTTATTCTGCTGCGTCCTCTTATTCTGGTTCTCAAAAATCTACAACTGAAGCCATAGGGGAAGGCTAAGGATGTCAGGGAGCGAGAGAGAGAGAGAGAGAAGGAGGGAATATAGAAAAAAAGATACGAATTAAATTGAAATTAGATAAGAATCGACCTCAAACTGTAAATTGGTGGAAAGAGAAAAAAGAATTATTCTTCATAAAGTTATCTATAAGACACATAAATGTTTATTATAAACACCTTTTCCCCCTTTGAGTATACTCGTTTCGCCACACAGACAGAATGAGGGATATTTGGGGAACAACAGTGACAAGAGAGTGCTCTTCATGTTTTGAATTTCGTTGATAAGTACTTCTGCTTTTTTACCGGGAAAAAGAGCTTTAACAGTTAATTCTTTGACAAAGATAAGCCTTGCGAGAATAGGAAAAGCAACGCTATAGGAAATCACGTTGGTTTTTTAATATGAACGAACAAATGGGTGAAGCGGTGATGCAAGAGTTAGATATTAGGTACATAGAGTTTATGGTATGAACCCATACTTTCGAGGAGTAGAACATAACATTTCAAACCGTCGGACAGTGGTGCAGAATCCATTTATCAGACCAATATATTCTGTAACCTTTGCTTCAGTTTAGAGATTTTAGAATTGGGTAAAAAAATCCATTGGACAATAATTTAAAAAGGAAAGAATTAACAACTAATTCTTAGGAAAACTTGTTCTTTATTTTCTAATTGTCATCCGAAACGATAGTCTTTATTTTCGTGAAAAAAGTTAACCCAATAATTGTTCCAAAATAAGATGAACATTGCGAAACTGTCCCCGAAGAACAACAAAAATATCGGCTTGAAATGTTGTGTCATAACTACTATCCAATAGATCTGCATTTGGTACAACTTTACTCCCGATCAGAT
The DNA here is from genome assembly GCA_963930755.1 of Eudasyphora cyanicolor. Taxonomy (NCBI): domain Eukaryota; kingdom Metazoa; phylum Arthropoda; class Insecta; order Diptera; family Muscidae; genus Eudasyphora; species Eudasyphora cyanicolor. The sequence goes on along the minus strand of OZ005736.1, from coordinate 130,921,035 downwards.
CAAATTGACCCACTTGACATGAAATCCCCATATATAAAATATATAGGAGAGTTTTTCTATAGCCAAGTCTATTCATAGCTTTTCCCTTGTGCATGTCAATTGTTTTAATATGCATTTTTAGCTAAATCCATATCTGGCTGGAGGCCCATTGCGTTAGTGTTTTTATAGGATTCATTTTTATATAAATGTTATTAAATTTAAACTTAATTTTTGTTTTGACTATTTATGAAATGTACAGACAGACGAATGGGAGGTCGGACAGATAGCCATCGATTCTCGAAGATATATTATGTGATAAAGTGTACTTTTCTAATTGAAATAATAAAATAAGTTAAAATAATTACTAATAGCCACAACGAAAAAAATTGCAATCGTAAGCTTTACGAGAGTCCATTCAGTGTCTGATAAGTCTTATCATAGACTTTATTGGAAACTGATAAGGAAACAATTTTGTGTGTATGTGTGTGAGAAAATGCGCAAAAATAATCAAAAGGTATTGCCTTGATTTTGATGAGTACAAAGAAAAAGCCACAAAATATATCGATAAGGATTTTAAGAGAATGCGAAAATTTATTATAAATAAAATATATTTGAAGGAATTTCACAAATTTATCTACAATTTTTTTAAGGAAATTTTGAATACAAAGACCATTGTTTTCAATATGCGACTTTTAAATGTATTATTTGTATTTTGTAAATACAAATCAATTAATTTATCTTTTCTTTTTGCGAAAACACTAATAAGAGTCGTATTTATAAAAACTTAATGATGGTTATAGGAACGTTTTAGCAGTGTAAAAACGTCCCTCAAACCTTTATTAATTGTTTATGAATAATGTCCTAAATGTTTTAACTAATTTTGTATGCCACTTTTAGTCGCTATACTAAAACGAGTATGGTAACTCTTTTCTTCACTTTTGACAAACTACATACAAATGTGTGTAAATTGCACACATAGAAAGGGGTAAGTGTGACAATTTAAAGTATTGCCATCCTAGTGTATTTGCAACTTTTTTGGAAAAGTCAATTTCGCGTACGTTTGTATGCGAGTGAGAAGATTTTTAGGTAGCCATCTAGAGTTTGCAGATGCGAATGCTTCTGAAAAGGCCTTTGGGTGTCTAGTTACTGAATCGTCTCTGCAGATAACAGGGTTGAGAATAAATTCGACTAGCGACCTATAGCAAAATTGGCGTAAACATATTTTCTGTTTCGTGAAAAAAAAAACAAATTGCCAACAATGCTTCTAAATGAGGACGAGTGCTTAAGGTCGCCCCAAACCACAACAGCAATTCATTGTAACAGTTTAAACTAGAACTAGTTGCGATTAAAGTTTCGGGAATGTATGTCCATCCATCCAAGTTCACAGTTTCCATGTCACAAACATCTGTGGCGGTGGTTTGTGTCTGCCTTTCTCTTTCACAACTGAAAGAACTGGAAAAGTACTTTAAATTGTCACATTGAAGAGCAAGAAAAAAGTTCGAGCAGTTGGCTTTTTGTGTCAGCCAAACAAACAGTGGTTAAAAGAGGCCCGGTTTTTGTTCTCGTCTTATGTTTGTTTGGTTAACCACAGAGCAAGAATATTTGTATGTATAGCAGAGCAGAGATAGGCTGTTTCTTTGAAAGTGTTCGCAATTTGCGACATAAACTTTCTTAAATCATCCAAAGAGCCGACCCGACCGACATTGATAACTTTTTTGTGCTCATTTTTTTGTTGTGCTTTCTTTCGGGGAATTATTTATATTTATATTTGATTCGGCTTTTTGTGTATTCTGCTTTATATTATTTATTTGTCTTGGCTTTTTCTCTTTGGAAACCGCAAAAAACATGAATTTTTCTGATCATTTCGAAACAAAAAAATTCAGACTTTGCCTTTATACACTCTAAGAAAGAAACGAAATAAACAACTCAAAGGGGAACGGTAGAAAGAAGAAGTCAAGCTTGAGAATAAGTCATAGTATTCTCACATAAAGTCAGTCAACCTGAACCCAACAATACAAAAATGATGATCATCATCAACCACAAATAAAAGTTAAACTTTAGGGTTGAGTGGGGAGATCTTTAACCCAGTTACGAGGGTAGGATAGTGAGGTATTTAGGCAATATTTTTACCTATAAAGTTAGTGTTACTCTGTCCTGATTAGGTATTATTTGCTATTTATAGTTGAAATATTCTGAAACCACTCTGTAATGTACCTGATGGTATTGTTGAAATAGTGTACAGATTATTTTTTGGTTCAAACTGCCGGCTGTTGCACACAAAGTAGCATGAGTTCCAAATGCAACAGTGGTTTGTGCCATAGCCGGAGATATCAGCTGATTTGTTGTCATTCACAACAGACTTGTAAGGCAGGGATGTATCGATTTCGCTGGGGATAGTTTTGCAAATTTGTATATGTAAGATTTTAAATACATCTTAACGCTGAAAAATAGTTCAATAAACCATTCCTAACTTCTATGAATAAGTCCTTTGCTGTACAATTTTCAAATGTAACTCCAAAAACATCTCTTGAAATTCAAAACTGATCAATTGTAATAAAAAAAATTGTTTTTTTTTTAATTTAAAATACATTTATTGAAATTTAATGAAATATGGAATTAAAACCACGTAAATTGAAAAGCGAAAGTGAGGAGTATCAAAAATAGAAAATACCTACAAAATTAGCATGGCCGAATAAAACTAATTTTATAACTTATTGGTTGTTGTTTATAACTTTTATTATCTCTGAAAATGAAATCGTAGGAAATGTGTGTTTGGCCAAAAGCTTCCGTAAACAGAAAAAATTCTTTATCTCATGACATGGACGGACTCGGGTACTATTTCTGGTAGAAAAAATCTACATAGGCAGAGAAAATAAATCATAATACAGGGGGAAAACTGTTTCGAAGCTGTTTTATTTTCATTAAAATACTGTCCTGCGTCATGTGATAGTATCATTTATGATTAAAAACTAATTATGTTTTCTACAATATTTCAATATTGATGTGAATTAAATTAAGAACGTTTATACCTCATTGATGCTATCAAAGTACCAATAAAATAAATAAAGAATTACATTTCTGTAACAATACTTTGGAAAAAATAATAGGGACTTCCCTAAAAAATTAAATAAGTTTAACATAAAATTTTTGCTTTTTTTTTAATCCATCTAATTTTCTAATATTTAGTGCTAAATCCATTCGCCTTAAGCACTGCTTGGCACCTGCGGGGCTCATATTCCAGTAACATCGAAATAAAGCAATTGCTATCCATCGTAAAAAACCTGTAATTTTTGCGTTTTCTTTTTTGAATCAGCCTATACAAAGGCATAGGCTGCAACATTTGGAAATCGTCTATGAAAAGGCTTATAGACTGCAACATGCTTTTTTCGAAATAGAGTACCAAGCGTTTTGCACTTTTTCCCATAATTAATTCACATTTTTGTGTTTAGTGTCCCACTTTGCTTCTAAAGACGCCCCAGAGGTGATCAATGGGGTTTAGATCCGGTGATAGCGATGCCATTCCAGAATCGGTACAGAATTATCTTGGAATCAAGTTTTCGCTAGTCTGGAGAGTGCTTTGGGTCGTTATCTTGCATGAACTCCCACATAAGTGGCATTTCTTCCTCAGCAAATGGATGTCAACATAATCCACAGCACTCCAGATGCAGAAAAACATCCACAGACTATCAATGAGCCTCCACCATGTTTCACAGTCGTTTTGGTGTACTTAGGATTATATTCTTTGTTCTTGGGTCGACGAACGCAAGTTTTCCCGTCTGAACTAAACAAATTAATTTTGGTTTCGTCTGACCAAAGTACATTTTTCCAATTTGAACGGTGTTGGTGCTGCTTGGCGAAAATAAGCCAATTTATTATATTTTTTCCTTGGATTTCTTCCCATTAATCCTGCATCCATAAGCCTTATTCTTACTCTCCGACTTGTAATTGGCGCATTTAAACTCTGTTGCAGTTCTTTGGAGGACATAAACGGATTTTTTCTAGATGGGCGTACTAGATGTTGACCGACCCGGTATGAAGTTTTTCTCTTCCTTCCGGTCCGACAAGGTTCTTCACGGCGACCCAAAATGCTTTAGTTTTGCGAACTGTGACTGCAAAATTTCCACCATTTTTGTAATGAATTTTAATAATTTCAATGCTTTGTTGAATCGTATATCGTTCCATTTTTAGTAATGGCGTAGTTTCTACTTGTCAAATGTCAAAGAATAAAAGCTTCAATAGTGACAGCTACCGTAATACCGGGTGATTCAAAATAACACCTCTTGTTGGAAAACCCGTAGATGCCACACAAATGGACAATTTGCAAGAAAATAATATCAGTTCACAGGAATACTTGAAATTTTATACAGTTTAATGCTTTTATACCTAGAGTCCAGTGAAAAGTGGGCTTTTTGGATGGACCATTTTGCTCCAAAAGTTAACAGCTTATACCTATCTTAAACAAAAAATTAACAGCTTATATTTTAAAGTTATTAATTGCAATTTAAAATTGATAATAATTTAATACAAATAAAAAATAAAATAAATTAACGAATTTTTTTCGGGATTCGTAAGTCGGTTTACCCTCCTGAATATTCTTACTTGTTTTTGTCGATTGTTGTTATAATTCAAAATTTCGATTATTTATCGTTGTAGCTATATTTCGCTATTCTTACTCAACTGTTTATCTCCTCCCTCGTTCGTATTAAACGTAAGAACAACCCAGAAGAAGAACACAATTATCATCACCCAACGTCATTGTCTTTACGTCGAATTAATACGGGTTGCTTGTTTCGTTTTCGTGTGTTTTTTGTGAGTTTGTTGTTTAATTTCTTCTGCCATGTCTTTGATAACATTTTTTCATCATCTCTTTTGCTATTTTTATATACTTTGCGTGTTTTGAAGTTTTTATAAAAAGTTTTTTTTTTGTCGTAACGAACAAAGTAGAAAACTTCGAGGGTTTTTTGTGTCCCCTTCTCTATGGCAACGTCAACATCATCTGGCGTGCCGTTTTTTGCCTTGGCTTGGTGTGCTAAAAGAGCTCACTCTCTGGTTTGTTTGCGATGTGTGTGAGAAGACTCTCCCATGTTCAATGTTTTTGATTGCTACGCGTTGTTCTGTTCCTCGTTTTTTCCGGTGCTGCTGTTGCAATTTTTTCTAAAAGATCTTGATATTTTCCACTGCTTTGCAATATCCCCATGGTGTGTGTGTGTGTTTAGTTTCCTACTTCTTTCACTATTATGTTATGGTTTTTTTTTCTTTGCACATTTTTATATCTACAATTCGTCGTCGTTTATTTTCCTGATATTGTTGTTGTTTTTAAGCGCAAAGCTACTTGGGTCCAATGACTGTGAAGGTCGTTCGCTTTGAAAGCCACAAATTCTTTTGGATATTTTCTCTTTTACTGGTGCGCTGCTGCGCGCTAGCTGGGTGATGGAACTAAACTATGTATCTTCCAAGCATGCAGCATGTTTCTTTTCAAGTTATTTTCCTCTTCCTTGTTCTTTGACATTGTTGCATACATACTCTCATCGTTCATGGCTGTTTGCTGCTGTTATGATGTGAATACCTTTTTCTTGATTGTCATGAATGGCGTCGTCGATGTTGTTGCTGCTGCAGTTGTTGCTTTTCGCCTCATGTACTTAAATACAAATATACATATGAATATGCTTTATTCTCTCACTATTGTCTGTTGTATATTAAGTGGTGAAAAGACGTTACATTTTAATCATATTCAATTTACGCAAAAAGAATGCATCCGTCCAGCCGTGGGTACGTCTTCCTCAATTCGAGTACATACTTACATACTCGTACATATAAGGAAGTTGAGTATTTCGGGAAAAGGGAGACACGTTTTTGTGTGATGTGTTGTGTAAATAAAATAACTGTTTCTATAATTGGCATGTCCAGATTTACACTAGGATATTTTTTCAGCAGATTTAGACACGTAATTTTGTTTCGGATATTTCTGTGTGAATTGTTGTTGTTTCAAAGTGCGAGTGAAAAACACAAAACGTTCAGCACGAGTACGGGAGAGTTTTTTCGCCCCTCTTGCCAAATGCCTCTCCTACAAAACGCCGATAATCTGCTGAACATTCAGCCAGTGTAAATCGGGACCATTATTATTTGCAAACATAATTTGAATATTTCATCATCAGTTTTTATATTACTCAGATGAATTCTTATCACTTTACCTATTTTTCTTATGAGATTTCTTAGATTGTCATACCTATATGATGAAAAATATATTTAAAATATAATTTTTAATTATAACTGTTGAATTTTTTTCTTCCAAGTTTGTAATTTACCTATGTACATACCTATATGGAATACACAGACCTTAAATTATACAGATGTGCCATCAGCGAGAAACGTCAAAATCTATCAGTTACGAACGAATAGGAATGAAATGTCACACACGAAAAAACAGGTTTCCGCGAACATAGTTTGGACTTTTTTTGCACTAATCGATTGATATTAATTTTTTAAATGTGACAATTACAAAAAATTCGGGAAAATCGGTCCGAAATCCGCGGAAAAACTCACTCTTTGAAGTCCTACTCGTTGAAATTTCTATTCGTTCGTAACTGACAACTTACTCGCTCCGGGATGACATATCTTATTATTTATTATTTTTGATAGAATAGGCTCAACCACAGACCTTAAATTATACAGATGTACCCTCAGCGAGAAACGTCAAAATCTATTATTACATCAAAATCTAATATTAATCTAAATATTACAAATAAATATTACAAATAAAGGGTTTTCCAACAAGAGGTGTTATTTTGGTATCCAAAGAAAAATGTCATTTTTGAGATAAATGATCGGATGTTTATTTCATTATAAAGTGGAAGGTATGGCGTTAATAATAAAAAACAAGATCAGCCAAATGGCCACCACGACCACACTTACAGAACCATATTCTTTTCATGAAATTTTCCATAACTAAATCGCAAAGTGGCTGCCCTATGTCCTCGATAGCCTCACGAATTCTATCGTTGAGGTCTTGAATCGACGCTGGGCTGTTGGCGTAGACTTTATCTTTCACGTGGCCCCAAAGGAAGTAGTCGCAAGGTGTTAAATCACAAGATCTCGGTGGCCAATTGTGATCACCTCTTCGAGAGATAACACGGTCCGGAAACTTTTGCCGTAACAGAGCAATGGTTTCGTTGCTTGAAAGTAAACGTTGTCCAGATCAATACCATCCAACTCTGACCATAAAAAATCATTAATTATCTCTCGATAGCACAATCCATTCACCGTAACTGTTGATCCAAGAAACTTCTCAAAAATAACTCTTGGGCTTCCCGAGCCCCAGATGCGACAATTTAGCTTTTTGACGTAGCCACCGAGGTGCAAATGGGCCTCATCAGTCAAGTTGATTTTGTGTCGTTCGTATCGTTTTTTTGTTCGATTGTTTTTTGATCGTTTTGTATCGTTCGATGATGGTGTATCGTTCCATTTTTAGTAATGGCGTAGTTTCTACTTGTCAAATGTCAAAGAATAAAAGCTTCAAATGTGACAGCTACCGAAATACCGGGTGATTCAAAATAACCTCTTGTTGGAAAACCCAATCATCTGATGTACTCCCCTATATGGATGTCTGCACAGTTATCGAAATTCGTAACGTAACGTAGAGTTTTGTGTTAATTTACTGTTTCTTTATGAATTCTGAAACTGTTTAAGTGACATTTTAGACATTTTCCTTTATTTTAATGACTTATTTTTACTTCAGTATATATCTTCCTATAGCTTCGAATTAATCTGCAGCGACAATTCGATAACAACTTTTATCAGTCTTAAACGATTTATTAATTTAAAAAGAGTTTACTTATAAATCAAAATCAAAATCAAATCAAAAAATTGCGCATAACATTCTCAAATACCTTCCAAATTACTTTGATCCTTTTATATCATATTACCCCTCTTAAAAGATCGCTCAAGTGTTAAATTACAAAACTTTTTTTTCGTACCTTTAATTATGATGGCGTTAATTCCTCCCAGAAAAATTGTGTTATTATAGTATATTAAAAAGCATAACAAATTATACTTTCAAAATGAAATTATTAACCATCAACACCTCTTCAAACACTAACTAAGCTGCCCACCAAGTGCGAGACGTCGACGACGAGTATTAATATCAAACGTAATTGAATTTTGTTTTGTTTTTCATCCATTGTTTTGAGGTGACAGTCGCATTGAATCCTCTTGACTGAATAATAGTGAGTGTCATTTTCAAGTATTGTATTTAGTTACACCAAAAAAAGCAAATAAAAACAAATAACAAGTCAGACACTTTCCCCTTACTCAAACTCAGTCGTTTTTTTAATATTTGATTTTTATTTAAGGCAAAAAAACATCAAGAAATTTAATACTGCAAATATTAAAAATAATTTTTTAAAGCAGCAACACCTACCATTTTAGCCAATATTTTCGCCCGAAGTTAGAATATTCAAACACAGTTTAGAGTAGAGCCACATCGCCGTGTGGTTTGTCATGTAAAAGTTTAAAAAAAAAACCCCAAGTGAAATATCTCCGTTTAATATTTTTGAAGCGTTGTCTGAAACACACCCTGAAGTAACGTTTCGAATATGTATTTAGAAAGAAAATGTTAAACTTTTCGTATTTCTTTCAAAACCTATAATTATAAATATTCGCTATAGGTTAACTCATGCATAGTTCCAATCATATGCTATATAAGAGGGTCGTTTAGTAATTCTAGATATATTTTCCCTTACTCATAGGAAAAACGTAGCCAAGCTGAACGAATACATATACAGAGTCTGTGCACAAATCGAAAAATTAAATTTAATAATTTTTAATTACTTAAAAATTAATTTAAATTTGAAAAATTTCAATATAGACCCAACAACCCCTCGCATTTTTGTCAAATTAAAGGTATGCCTTGCTTTAAACTCTGTTTTTTCTTTGCATTTTTTGTACTTATTATTTTTCATCTGCCTTTTAAAAGGCGGCGAAAAAGTGATTGTGTTCATGAACTTGGGTGAGCAGCGAGCGTCTCAGAGTTTACTTTGATATTTTAAAATAAATATTTTCTTAAGTGGCATTTTTCGCCGCATTCATAGTTTCTTGACCTCTTTTTTTTTAGGAACATTCCATGTTCTCAGTTCTATTTCGTTTCCATGTTGTGTACTTTTTTCGCCCGACGTTTCCGATTCAATTTATTTTTGTAAATTCTTTACGACTCGGAAAGAAGCAACCGTACAGAGCAGCAACAGAATGCCGTGGAGTTGTCTTCTTGAGTCTTGGGTGAATTTCATTTCGTTCTGGTTCTGTTACTCTACTTGACATTGACACTTCAAGACGGACGGACAGACAACTTTACCAAATGGTTTCCCGTTTGCCATTTTCTTTTTAAATCGACCTTCTTCTTTGTTTTAATTTTCTGTGATTCAAACGAACGAAAATATAGTTTCTTGACACGCAAAACTATTTTCAAGTTGACATCTTTGGTGTGCCAAAGCAATTTCCTCATGTGACAATGTCAAAAAGTCGTATAGCATGTTTTATTTTCAATCTTTCTCGTATATTTTTTGTAATAACATAGAATATCAAAAGTAATTTACACTGAGAAATTTTTGCAAAATACTTTGCAAAGAAAATATTTAAAAATGGCGCCCAATCCTAAACGTGGAAAAAATAAAATGTTTATAATTCAACTTGAAAGTGGAAAACAATGATCTCTCCAAATACCTTTCCCATTTGAATTTCAGTTGTGAAAAATTTACCTTTTGAAATGGCGGCCGTCTCTGAACATAAACCATATATTTCTTATAAAATTAATCCGTATTAAAAATGGAAATATGGAAAATTGCACTTAATGGCGCCCAACGCGTAGTGAATAAACAAGAAATACTTTCAATATTTCAATTTCAAAATAAGAAAATTAATAACTTTTATTTCAAAATAAGAATTAATTAAATATTAATTTTTTAATTAATTGAAAATAATAATAAAATTTCTATTCATTTACCAAAATAGAGAAGTTAATGAATAATTCTCCAAAAAAAATATATATATTGAATTTGTTTATGTAAGGTGTGTTGTATTGTGACGGGTTTGTTATTTCCTGTTTCATACTTTAAATATGAAGTCATTATCACTGGACAGATTTGAATTATTAAACCAATGGCGCCCAACTATGAATCTAAAACAATATATATTTATTCAACTTGAAAATGGAAAGCAATTCTCTCTCCGCATACCTTGCCCATTTTAATTTCCCTTGGAAGACATTTTTATTTCACTTATTGACTCTGAACTTAAAAATTATTTTTATTATAAATTTATCCATTGTTGAAGATGGAAAAAAATTCTGTCTGAATACCTTTGTGACAATTGTGAATAATTTTTGCAAAATTTCACTTAGATGGCTCCCAACGCGATAGTGAAAACTTTAAGATTTTGTTTGGCCTAAAAATAATTAAATTTTCTTATTACTTAAAATTTATCAAAATTATAGGAGTATGTATATCCCCCAAAAAAATCGGAATTGGTGTTAGCGATGTGATCTATTGTAGTCTGTTTCAAACTCTATATATGAAGTCAATTTCAGTGGACAGATTTGAAAGAAGCAGCAAAGAAAGTATTAAATAAATGACGCAATGACTCTAAAGCTAAAATTATATTATAAAACTAGCTGACCCCAGCAGACGTTGTCCTGCCCGCCTTGTTTCGGATGTATTGGCTTGTTATTCATTGGTATTTCATTTCAAAAATGCATACATCTCATGTTTCAGGAAAAAATCATCAAACAAATTTATATTGACCATATGTCCCCTACAGCGCCATCTACCGGTTAGAATCATACAAACAAACTATTATCACGACAAACCACACATGCATTTTTAATTTCAGTCAAATTGCTCTGGAAATGCGAATTTTTCAAATAACTTGACCACTTCGCAATTTATCGCAGTGAAAATAATTCTAAAACACAAATGACCCCAATCTGAATATATTGTTAAATTTTCAGCCCATTTGCTTTTTTGGTTTCGGAGATCATGTGTTACTAACAAACGTACAAAGGATTTTATATATAAAGAAGATTATTCAATTCTAAAATGGAAAAATCAATCTCGAATATCATTTGGCTTTGAATTTCAATTCTGAAAAAAGTTTTTGAAATGCTTTTAAAGGGTCCGGCAACAGGGACGCTACAAAAGTAGACCGACAGGGACAGCAAACGACGCCATATTTTTTGCCGCTCTTTTGACATTTCTCTTCAGTAAGGTTTACCATTTCATGATGGAAAGATATACGAGCCAACAACGAGTCCAAATTATTAAAATTTACTACCGAAATTCGGAGTCAGTGGTTCGGATTTTCATCGAAAAATCATCTTCATCGACGAGGCTCATTTCTGGCTGAATGGCTTCGTCAATAAACAAAATATGCGTTAGGCTGACGCCAGACCGCACACCGAAGCAAAACAATGCGAAAACTGTTCGAAGTCACTGCTAAAACAACGACGCAACATGTCATGCCGACTGCAGAGAGACAGAAATGTACACATGTGTTGCAGTGAGAGATCAGATTGAAAGTGTTTGTTTTTTCTCTTTCTTTCTTACATTTGTGTTCTGCCGGAGCAAAGCAGAGATAGACACGCTTCAAAACGCGATCTCTTGCTGAGAGTAACACATTCCGTTACTTTCCACAAGAAAGTAACGGTCGTGCGATTTGACGCCGTTAGACCATTTCCTGTGGGGCTACGTCAAGTCTATGGTCTATGCCAACAAGCCAGCAACGATTGATGAACTTCGTACGAATATCGAACGAGAAATTGCAGCAGTATCGGCCGATTTATGCTTGAAAAACGTCGAAAATTGGGTTCAGCGTCTGGAGTTCTGCAAGCGTGCCCGTGGTGGCTATGCAAAAGAAATCGAGTTCCATACATAATGGCATCGAACGTACTTTCACAGGAATAAAGAATTTCATTGATATCCGTTTTTGTTTTATTAAAAAAAACTTTTGTAGCGATTTTATTGAAAAACCCTTTATTAGACTGGCGCCCAACATGACAACGAATAGAAAACATAGCCAATTGCATACTTTTGGCAAGAAATATGTTGAATATCTTTTAATGTATCACAAGAAAAAGTGTGTTGTTGTTCGATAATAGAAAGAAAAAACGATTTTATAAAATTATGTTTATTTTAAAAAGCAAACAGAACTCGTAGACGTTTAAATTAAAACTGAAAAACAATTTTTCTTTTGACAATTATTTCAAAGCCTGTTACAACAAAGTTTTCCAAATAATTAAATGAATAATTAAAAAAAAATACTGAAATGATTTTAGTGCTGTGATTTATTGCCTAGCCTATTTCATTTTTATTTTCTGCTTCAGGTTTCTTTTCATATATGTTTAATAAGCTTCCCGTGGTATTAAATTTCTTATTCTTAATTAAAACGGCCTAATTTAATTTAAATTGATGAACTCATTTCCTTAAAAAAAATGATTTTAAACGCATATTTAAACTTCTCTCCCAATGACCATAAAATCACGCTTCCAAATCGAAACAAATTCTAATTTGTTACGGTCAATTTCGAAAAGTGAAATGTACACCACCAAATTGGTCGAAAAGCTATACAGACTTGTTATACCATACAAACATCTTGATTTCCTCTGCGTATTAATTGTGAATTTTTTTATTAGCTAAATTTTTAAATATTCTTAGCTCTCCACTTACTTTCTAATTTGTTATCAATTTTTTTTGCTGCTTCTCGCTAAAACTTACATTATAAAGCAAAAAATAAAAATAAACTTTCGCCATCACTCTTAGTTTTTGGTTAAAATGTATTTAAACAAATTCCAGTGCAGAAGTTCTGCTATTCAGCACTTCCCCTTATTAAGCGGCCATAAATGGCAGCTGAGGCTATTAATTTTGGTTTTTGGTCAAAACCACCAATTCTTCTGCGCGGCTACTGTGAAGTAAAAAAGAACAAAAACATTTAAAAGCAATCCCACAGACAAGTGGTCGTCTTTTAAACTAAATTTATTTAAATAAAAATTAATTAATTGGTTGTCAGGTTGTGTTTTTTATTAATTCGTTTCCAAGTGATGACAGTTTTGGAACATGAAATGACGTTGCGCTTAAAGAAGAATACCTGGAGAGGGCCATGGGAGTAAAAATTGGAGTGCAGAAATTAATTTGAAAATTATACATTTATTAGTTGGGGAATCTAGTCAAGTTGACTGCTTAACAATGTATTTTATTCCAAAATTATCATAATTTTTTTTTTCAAATTCCTTTAAAATTAAAAAAAATACCGTCCTAGGTGAGACAAAGCAGAATAGTAGCTACATTTTATATGATACAAACAAATAAGTTCCTTTGTGTATATTTTTTTAATTTTCCAATTATATCACCAAAAACTTTTTATTTTGTGGTTGGTAAATTTATGTATATATTACTGATGGCGCCCTACATCGTAAAGGAAACAAAAACATTGTTTCAGAAATCAAACGAAGCTTTTAAAAAAGCTTTAGAGATTTTATTGATGTTTGCATGACAATAAATAACTACAAATGGCGCCCAACGCAAAGAATGTCCTATTTAGAAAAGCTAATTTTTTTTTATTATTATAAATCCATTACCGGCGGCGCCCAACGCGAAGGCAGGCAAAAGGGAGCCATGAGTACATTTAATAAATATATTGCTTGTTTTTTGTTGTGTTCATATGCTTCATATGCTTTTCATATGTTTTCATCATAACTAAGTGTAAAAACAAAATCTTTATACAAATAATCCTTTGTACTTTTGTTAGTAACGCATGATCTCCGAAACCATAAGGGCGAATGGGCTAAAAATTACACAATAGCTGCAGTTTGGGCTCATATGTGTTTTTGAATTATTTTCTAGGCGATAAATGGCGGAGTGGTCAAGATATTTGCAAAATTCGTATTTTCAGAGCTATTTAATTGAAATTTAAAATGTATGTGTGGTTTGTCCTGATAATAGTTTGTATGTATGATTCTAACTGCTAGATGGCGCTGTAGTGGACTTGTGGTCAAAATATTTTTTTTCTGATTTTTCCTGAGGCTCGGCTGGCCCGAGCCCGAACGGGGTCTGCTGGGGTCAGCTAGTATGTAATATATTTCTTTTTTTTTTGTGATTGTTATATTTAACATATTTTGATTGGTCATTTTTATGGGGATTGTGACTTGAAAATTACCTAAGAAGGTCTTACGAAAAAATAATGAACTAATCGATTCTAATTTTGTGTATGCCATTTTAGACGAGAAATGGATTACTTTTTTTCTTAAATTATTCTTTTTTAAATTTTTTTAATTTTACAAAAATTCAGTACAGATGATTTTTTATTGAAATTGCAATTTTATTGAAAATATCATAGAAATTGCAATAGTACTGAAAAAATCATAGAAATTGCAAATTTATTTAAAAATGTATAGAAATCGCAAATTTATCTTTCAAAATTTTCAAAATTTTGCCTAAATTAACATTGTCTTGCAAATTTCTTCCAAATTTAATTTTTATAAAAAATTTTACAAGAAATGTTGTCAAACCAGACATATTTTGTGAAAAATTTCGTAATTTTACTATAAAACTTCTTAAATGAAAATAAATTTTATTGAAAATTTAGTTTTTTCGGGGAAATTGTATTTCTACTGAAAATTTCAGAAATTTTTTTTAAAAAATTAATGGCATTTTTTAAGGTTGTTCTTGAAAATGTTTTAAATCAATCCTCAATATTTTTTAAGTTTTTTTTATTAATTTCAACACAAAAATTCATTTCATAAAAATTTAATTGAATTATAAAAATTTTATTGAAAATTTCATAGAATTTGCAATTTTGGAAGTGGAAATTTTATAGAAATTGCAATTTTATTGAAAATTTCATAGAAATTGCAATGTTATTGAAAATTTCATAAAAATTGCTATTTTTCTGAAAATTTCAAATAAATTGTAATTTTATTGAAAATTTCATAGAAATTGTAATTTTATTGGAAATTTCATAGAAATTGCAGTTTTATTTGAAATTTCATTGAAATTGCAATTTTATTGAAAATTTCATAGAAATTGTAGTTTTATTGAAAATTTCTAGAATTTGCAATTTTATTGAAAATTTTATAGAAATTACAATTTTATTAAAAATTTCATAGAAATTGCAATGTTATTGAAAATTTCATAGAAATTGCTATTTTTCTGTAAATTTCAAAGAAATTGCAATTTTTATTAAAAATTTCATAGAAATTGAAATTTTATTGAAAATTTGAAAAAATTGCAATTTTGTTGAAAATTTCATAGAAATTGCAGTTTTATTGGAAATTTCATCGAAATTAAAATTTTATTGAAAATTTCATAGAAATTACAATTTTATTAAAAATTTCATAGAAATTGCAATGTTATTGAAAATTTCATAGAAATTGCTATTTTTCTAAAAATTTCAAAGAAATTGCAATTTTATTGAAAATTTCATAGAAATTTTAATTTTATTGGAAATTTCATTGAAATTGCAATTTTATTGAAAATTTCATAGAAATTGCAATTTTATTGGAAATTTCATCGAAATTACAATTTTATTGAAAATTTCATCGAAATTACAATTTTATTGAAAATTAATAGAAAATTCAATTTTAATGAACATTTCATAGAAATTGCAATTTTATCATTGTCAAAGTTGACAAAATTGTATTTTTCTAGCAAATCTTGCCTAAATTAATATATTCTTGCAAATTTCTTTAAAATTTTATTAAAAAAATTTTATAAAACATTTTAACGAAATAGAATTTTTAAGAAAATTATGTTAGAATTGGTATTTTTGTTTGAAAAATCAAATGGTTGCCAAAATGTTTTTTTCTAAAAAATTCGTTAAAAATTTAATTTTAATATTTTTCCAGAAAATTTCGTTTAATTGAATTTTTGAAAATTTGATCGAAATAAATACGTTTTTATTAAAATGTTCGATTCTTCACGTAAATTATCTCCTACTTTCTTTTCTCTATGAAATTTCGTTAAAATTGCATATTTGTAGAAAATGTCTTCGAAATTAGGAAAATTTTGTTGAAATAGATTTTTTCTTAAAAATTTCTTTATTGACCTTCAGTTTTTATATAAAAATTCATAAAAATATTTTTTTTTTGTCAAAATTGACTTTTTTAAATTTTTGTCGAAAATACACCTGAAAATTTCAGCAAAATTTAATTTATATTAAAAATTTAATAGAAAATTTTGTCAAAAAATGTTTTCCAAAAAAAATATTAGAAAAATTGAGTTTTTAATAAAAATTTCGCTAAGTTTCGTTTTTTGGAAAATTTCGTCAAAATTATTTTTTTTTGAAAATTTTATCAAAAATAGTTTTTTTATTGAAAATTTTGATTTTTCTAGAAAATTATGTCAAAATTGGTTTTTTCTAGAACATTTCGTTGAAATTGCATATTTCTAAAAAATTTCTTCGAAAATAAGAAAATTTCCTTGAAATAAAATTTTTCTTTAAAATTTCTTCAAAATTTAATTTTTTGAGAAAACTTTCATTTATTGCCCTTTATTAAAGTCAACGAGCCAGGGCCTTTAAACAACTCATCGATTTTAAACCCTTCAGTTTGCTTAGTTCTTAACCCGTTCACCTTTAATTTTCAACAACATTTTCTAGAATAAATTTATTTTTAGGAATTTCTATGGAAATATGCAATTTTTCAATATTTTCTATAGAAATACAATTTAACGATTTTTTTTTATTGAAAAATGCAATTATTACATTTTGCAAAAAAAAAATGAAATTTCGACGAAATTTAAAAAAAAAACGAATAAATTTTGGAAAAATCGATGAAATTTTTTAAAAAAATATTCGACGAAATTTTTGTAGAAAAATTTGGTTTCAGCAAATTTTTTTAGAAAAATAAAAATTTGTAGGTATTTCTTAAAAAAATGCAATTCAAGAATTTTTGTAGAGAAATTTAATTAAGATGAAATTGAATGAACAAAATTAACATTTTCAAGAAAAATTTTATTTCAAGGAAATTTTGCGGAAAAATGCAATTCCAACGTAGTTTTTTTAAGAAATGCTATTTCAATGAAATTTTCTACAAAAATGCAATTTCAAAAAAATTTTGCAGAAAAATTAATTTGAAGATTTTTACATGATTGTGAGGAACAGTATGGTTGAAAGAGTTGGGAAACTCTAAAATATTTGAAATTTTATTTTATAATAATTCTTTTTTTTGGAGATTATGCAATAGCCATTGGGTAATTGATGAAACAAATCATAATTCCAGATTATCACATTTTTACTTTTCTGAAACAAATGATGGTAATATTTATTTTTCAATGAAATACAACACATTATTAACACTCCCCGCTTGGTTAAATTAAAAATAACAAAAAAAATAAATTAAATTTGCTAACCAAAAATGCTGCTGCACTTATTTATAGATTTGCAAACAAATAATTTGAACGAACACCTCCTCCTGTTTTATTTGCAAACTGCGTGATTCAAGAAATTACCATAAATTGGGTAATAACAATTAGTAAAACTATAAATATTAATTAAACAAACCTGTACAAAAAAAATAACATATCATCACAATTTTTTGCAAAATCTAATGTCGCAAAAAAAATGCCCAATTTAGAAAGTTAACAGGGCGCGTGGAAATCATTCTCCGCTTCATTTATATGATAATCATTTTCTATGTTAATGATGAGAGGGAAAGAATAATAGAAGAAAAAATAAAACAAAACAAAAAGACACCACTTTAACAAATTAAAATTAATGTAAAACACCCGTCTGTCTGTCCGCCCGCCCGCCTCTCTCAAAAGAAGCTTATGAAAATAAATGAGGCATTAGTGAAAATAAACAATCCGCCACAACAATTAGAGAAACCTTCGAAATCTTCGTCTTTTTTTTTTGTTAAAGAAATATAAATAAAAATAAATGTTTCCCTGCAAGCAGATATCTATCTATTAACACATAGTTAAAGACGTTTGTTTTTTTTGTTTGGAAGAATAGTTTCGTTTTCTTCCCATCTGCTTGTTTTGGACGACGAGCTTAGCTAATGAACAGTGGCAATAATCAACTTCAACTTCATCTTTATTTCACTTTTACTTCTTTGCAAAATCTTACGTTTCTCATCGTTGTCAGAGGAAATCACTTTTACTTAAAGTCTCTTAAAGTCGAAATGGTTGCACGATAAATCGCAGAGAATTTCTAAATTGAAATAAGAGTATTAATATAATAAATATGTTTGTAAAATTGTGAATTTAAAAAAAAAAATTACACATATTTTTGCACAACTAGACGTCAATCAGGAAGAATTTTTTGATGGTAATTTTTAAGAAGCTGACAATGGAAATGATCAAGGTGCATTTGTATGTGTTCTATATAATCACAGAAATTATATTTAAAAAATTTGGCAAATTCTGTTCAATGGAGGTAACGTCAACGTACATATATACAGCGTTTAGTGGTATTTAAGTCTGCTTTCGAATGGCATAAAACATAATTTTTAACCGATATTTGTTACGGAATAATTGATCACAAAATTTTGTGACGCACGCCAAAAAAGTGGAATTATAATTGAAAGTTGTTTTCGCAAATTTTTTTTAACGAGTTTTGCGTAATATTGCACAAAATCGAATACCTAAAAGAAAGAGAATTCAAAAATATTAAACATATATTATAAATTTGCACCCAAACAATTGTGTAGCATACTAATAAACAAAAATTGTGTTTATTTAAGCAAAATAATTAATATTATTTTTTGAAAACTTTTATTATGGAGGGGTAACGATTGTAAACTATTTTTTTTTACATTTTTTTATTTTATTTTTTGAATGGAGAATCTCTTAAAAATATTATGTGAAATATTGAGACGAATCGGTGCAAAACTAACGAAGATACAGCAGGCAAAGCAACCGCGCCTCATACATGACTCAGTACATCCGAAAAACTTTAAAGCATTTTTCCCACAACCCACGTTTTTAAAGTCGGTGTTCATCATAACTTCGAAATTACTACATCGATCGTTTTCACACATGCAAGATACCAATATTTCGGGTCCGACATATTGCCAGACTTGACTCATCTCAGAGAATATGACTGGAAGATACTGAGAAAATTCGTGTCTTGTACCGATTTTCTGTAATTCGTGAGGTATAAAAAGATCATAAATAAGAAGCGCACAACAGGCCGAACCACTGGCTTAAGTGTATGTCCATGGACATGAGACGTTTAAACGTCTCCTCTCTTCAACCTAACCTAACCTATTGCTTTAATCGCCATTTGTTGGCATATTTAGGCTTTGTGATGTTACTGGGCCAGTTCACACACTCCGTGATTGCTCGAACTTCTGCTTGGAATACCGTCTTATGGTCAGGGAGGTGGAAGTGAAGTTCAGCTTCTGGTTCATCAATAAAAAGTCCCAGACCCTTTCTTCCTCCTCGCTTGGACCCATCCGTGTAGCAGCTGGTTCCAACTGGCACATGGGCCAAAGTTCCATTTTCTCTGGCACAAACGAATCACAGGTAGAGCTGTAAGCCGCACTTCAGGAAAGCGGTCGGAGATTTCTGGCGTTTGAATGTGACCAACTAGAGATTCTAAAATCTTCTGATGGTACGACTTGTGGTCTTGATTTATCCATTCACCCATCACTTGTAGACGTCTTGCTGTGAGGGCTGTCTCATACTTTATACGGATGTCTATTGGTTGGATGTGCAGTATTAGTCACCAGCGCTTTTGTTGGTGCAGTTCTAAATGCCCCGCTTATGCCTAGACAGCACATACGTTGAATTATTTGCAAAGGTATTACGTTGCACTTCTTGTCCATTGATGTCCACCACACTACGCAGGCGTAGGTGATTATTGGTCTAATCACTCTCATGTAAAGCCAGTGAGTCATATTTGGACGTAGTCCCCATTTTGAACCTATAGCTCTTCTGCACAACGACCAACATTTGTGGGCCTTTGTAACTCTTTCTTTAAGATGATCTTTCCAGTACAGTGTCTGGTCCAAGATTACTCCCAAGTACCTTTTTAGTAATAGCAATTGTCTTATTCAGGAATCGAGGCCGGGTAAAACCCTGGGATCTTCCTTTTCCTTGTAAATAGACATATTTCTGTTTTGTCTGGGTTAACATTTAATCCCCTTGGTTGTGCCCAGTTATATGCTATGTTAAGTGCCTCTTCAGCTCTTCTGCATAATAGATTTGGATGAAAGCCCCTTAGAAGTATTACTACGTCGTCTGCATAACAGACTGGTTTAAGTCCTTCATTGGTGAGGGCTTTTAGGAGACTGTGTATCGTCGTAACCCATAGAAGAGGCGATACGATTCCCCCCTGAGGTATACCACGATTTAAATTGTCTCTAATTTCATATGACCCACATATAATCCACCTATTCCTTAACATATTGTTGATCCAGGTTTTCACCGGTTAACCTGAAACTCGTCTAAGGACTGGATAAGTGTATCGGTCTGTACATTGTTAAAAGCGCCCTCAATGTCTATGCAAACAGCAAGTGTATACATTTCATTACTGAAGGACTCTTCTATGTGGTGCACTACCTCATGCAGAGCTGTTTCCACTGATCTTCCTTTGACATAGGCGTGTTGATCAATTTTAGCCTGCGGCCAACGTAAGACTTCGAAACAATTGTGTTCTAAATATGTTAATAAGTATTTATGTGGAAAAAATAATACATTGTAGCAAACTATTAAAAGGTTTAACATAAGGGCCAAGGCCCAAGGTGCATATTCCTAGAGGAATCTAAACTACTGATAAAATGTCCAATTCCTGCTGCGTGTCATTACAAAAGGTTTTTTTTAACACACACAATTCTCCGCAACCCTCAATTGAGTTAATCCAAATGAACTATCTCTGAAAGTCCCTCTCTACATATGTATGTAAATACATACATATAAATTAGCTTAACTAGTCAGTATTAAATCACTTCTACTTTCATTATTTCCACCTCCCGATAATTACCAAAACGAAAACGCAACGTTTGCCTCCGTAATACATATGTTTGGCCTTAATTGATTGCGAGAGAGGGTGATGAAGAGAGAGAGGGAGAGGGAGATACTTCATTCATTAATCATGTCTATGATTGATAGGTAAACTTACAAGCGTGCAAACGAAATGTGGAATTAGCAGTAGCAAAAAATGTTTAAAAGCCTATGAACCAAATAATAATAACAAACAAACGAAAATATAATTATGATATCATCAATATTTGACTTCAAAAGCCATTTCGGCCAGAAACCAGGCCGACTTTCTCGAAATTAAGCCATAACAAAATATTTCTTCTTTTTTCTCTCTCTCTCTCATCCTCCATCTCTTTCTAACCTCAATGAAAATTTGATTACTATTTTATTGACCCAAAAACGGAAATTAATATTTGCCATTTTAAAGAGATGATTAGGCAATATTTTTTAAAGTAAGTGAACGTATAAAAAGAAAAACTTTGGTTCCACACTCCCGATTAAAGCCAAGCCAGACATTAACTTTTACATCACTTAATCACACTGTTGGTCCAATTGCCTGAAATTGGGTCCACCAGTTATTAGGCCCATCATATAATATACATATGTGTTATGAGTAAAGGCCCTAGTTTTTTCTTCTTCTTCTCTACAATAAGCTTTGAATTTCAAGTAGACAAACAAAACCTTACCCTCCTTTTTTTTCTCTTCCAAATATTAAGTGTATCAATTAAAACCATATTTGCTGCCAAAAAAACTGCAAAAATAACACAATTCAAAGAGACACAATTTGTTTTGCTTTTTCGATTTGTATTTATTTTTCAATTCCAGCCAAACAATCACTCAAAATATTACAACCGTCTTCACACCAACGCATAATAATGCGCTTTTTTGCTGATTTATTTCAGTTTTTTTGTTGACCGAAAAAAAAACCAGTTAAATTATGAAATCATAGATAAAAAAATGTTTATTATTAATAAAAATACGACATGAAATCATATAATTCGAATACATCAATCACCAAAATATTACGTTTTTTCTTCTAGTTTTGAATCGATAGATATCTGCCAACCAGTCGGTCAGTCCGTTCGTCTTTTTTATAGTTTTTTCTCTTTGCTGTATTACCAAAAATATGAGACAAGCATTTTTTGGCTTACTTATAAATGTCGAAGTATTATGGGGGGATTATGATCCAATTAAGGTGATCTTACCGGCTATAATCCTCGAGAAACACTCGAGGAAAAAAATCGGTAATATATGGAGTAGTAAATATGATAATCTGAAAAAAATGGATATGAAATACGTTTTATTTCTGGTTTTTTTGTTTTAAATTTTATTTAGAATTATTTATTTATGCTCCACTCTTTAATGGCGCCCAACGTGGGTGCTCAAGCAAATTACTCGAATTTGTTCCTCCTTATAAAAGCGGCATTGACTTTAAGTCGTATCCTTCATAAACGATGTATTTTTCCTAACCGTCTACTTCTTAGTGGCGCCCAATATGAGGTTTCAATCAAATTGTTTAATTTTTTTGTTTACTAAAAGAGTAGAGGAAATACAAAACAATTTAATTAAAAAAACATTACTAGCCTTTTTTAACTCTCTACCCAGTGAAATAGGGGCTCAATGGCAAGCTTTGATTAAAGAAATAATTTGGTGAAAAACATATTTCCATTAACATTAATTGTTTTGGAGAAAATATTTATGTAAATAATTATTATTTTTGAAATTGCTCCGCAATTGAACTTACTGCAAATGCCTTTCAGGTTATTTCAAGAGAAAACTATCGATTATTGATATAAATTATATATTAAAATGTCGTGTGTATATGTAACATTTATAAAAATATAAATTATTTAAAATATGTTGCCCATCGTTGGACTGAGGAGAAAATTCTGCAGAGTCAAGTTATTAGATGGAAAAATTATCGAGGTTTAATAAATGGAACTTAAATACCTGAACTGTGTCTTTTAAGTATACTTTTCACGATTTTATGAATAACATTATAAAAATGGCGCCCAACGTGGGTTGATAAAAAAATGTATGAGGGATTCTCTGGAAAACGGATCCCACACAAAAATGTTTAATTTTTTTCTCTGTTTGATTCCCTGGTATACAAAATTATGTGCATATGGACATGTGCGCCATTTTCGCGCAATGCGAGGTGGACGTTTGGTGTGGGTTAAAAAGGATATACAGTAGGGCGGGTCGATTTAAAAATCGCCCATTGCTCAGTGAAAATCGTATTCTAGGGATCAAAATAAGAAACTTTGCCGAAGGAACCATACCTCTAAAACGAATTCTGATGTCCCGGAAAAAATCCCACTTTGACCCATTTAGAGTGCTCCAATCGAGTCCAAATGTATGGAACCCCCAGGGGTTCTAGGGGGTGTGCCACTGGCATGGGTGGGTCGGGCCTCCAAAGTTAGTGGGGGTCGGTCATACATTTGGACTCGATTGGGGCGCTCTAAATGGGTCAAAGTGGGATTTTTAAAAATTTGCCCCTACTCAAAAGTTCGACCCAAATTCCGGGACATCAGAATTCGTTTCAGAGGTATGGTTCCTTCGGCAAAGTTTCTTATTTTGATCCCTAGAATACGATTTTTACTGAGCAATGGCGACTTTTTTTGCCTCCCCACAAATCGACCCGGCCTAATATATAGTGTATATGCCATAACTTCTGCTTGCGCTAACATATTTTAACGAAATAAAAGGCATTTCTTTTGTATAAAAAGCCATTTTTTCTATATAAAAATTTTTACACAAAAATGCAAATATATATTTTTTTAATTCTTAAATAGTTCTATTGCCCCATTTGATTTTTAAAATTTTTTTCCCTAAAATTAGCTCTATGAAACTCAACCCTATTGTGAAGTTTTATCTAACATCTGTAATTTAGTTGGACAGTTTTCTTATATAATGCGAAAAGAAATAATAAATAGGTTTTGGTAAAATTTAATTATAAATAGAAATATTAAAAAAGAAACTGGCGACCAACATTGGACTGAATGGGAAATACTGCATATTCAAATTATTTGTGTAGAAATTTGTCGAATGGAAAATAAATTAATTAAAATTTTCTTTTAAATATCAATTTCACAATTTTGTCAAGAAAACCAAAAATGGCGCCCGACGAAGATGTTCGTGTCAACTTCAAAAACATCGACAAATTCACAATTATAATATTTTTCTTATTTTAGTTTAGTAGTGTACAAGTTAAAATAACTTTGGTATTTTATTTTGATAACTTGAGGGGGTGGTAAAGTTGATAAAAGCTACCTCTGCCGCCCAACGTGGGGTTTTTCATGGCTTCTTTTAGGCTTCTTTTGTCGCCCAACGTGGGGTTTTTCATGCCTTCTTTCAGGCTTCTTTTGGCGCCCAACGTGTAGTTTCCATCAAATAAGCATATGTAAAATGTTCAAATTGATATGGATATTAAAATTATTTACAACACACAATTTTCTCTTCGAGTGTAAATTATGTGATAGTTTTTCAAATGTTTTCATTTTGTGTGTTTTTTTTTTTTTGAAACGTTTTTTCTTGTAGCGGCAAATTATACATCGATAGTCATAGTGTTGTGGTTAAATACAAGTCTTTGGCCATTTGTTTATGCCAAAAACTTAACATTTCTGTTTTGTTTTCATTACGGCTTCCCCAAGTTTTATGGGCAAACATATACGTACTTTTCAAACACTTTAAAATATTTGGCGTTTGGCTGTTACATTAACACCACCGCCGACACCATCACCTCCACCCAGCGCCAGCGCCAAAATAAACAATCCAAACACTCAGACTGACCACTTTGATTATCGACCAACCGACCGACCACCAGCATTTTGCTCCCCTCCAACTTTCAGCATTCAAAAGTAACAACGCCACCATTTCGACCGACCACTGGAGGCCCATTAATTAAATGGCCTGACCAACCAACATGGTTTCAAAAAATAAAAAAAATAAATAAAAAAATAGAGGAATAGAAAAAAAGATTTAAATGATTGCATAATATCATAAATTATCCAACAAATTTTTTTTCAATTAAAAAAACAAACAAATGCTTACAGCAAAATTGAAAATACTATTAAACTATACAATCTAACGCTCACCGGTGAACATTAGATAGATAACATTTTTTCTTTTCAAATTTTTTCGCAATTGCAGTCAGTTGTGGAGGAGAATACAAATATTTGGAAATTAAATTTTAAGAAAATTGTTTATTTTTTGTAAAAGAAATAACATTTTTTAATTACTTACATCAATGATTTAGGTGAAGCGAATGCAATATTATTTTTAATGTAAAAATAAATTGATGATTGCGACTTTTTATTGCTAAAAATTTGTAATAATTTGTTTTTTTTTTTCTTTCTTTTCAGGTAAGCCCATTTGAATATAACTTGGTTTACAATGACACATTTTTAAGGTAATTTGAAAAAATGAATATAAATGTGGAATATTGATATAATTAATCATCAGATGGGTTTCATAATAAAATAGATAATGCAGAGATGTGAATCAGCCGCAACGAATAAAACACAATCGTTTAAACCTTTGTCTATTACGCAGAACAATTTGAGGAATATCCCCCTTAAAGTTCCTACTAAAAATGATAAGTGAGAAAAAATTCTTAAAATGTTATGCATTTTAGCAGTTCATTATAATATTAAATTATATTTATACTTTACTAGCTTTAACCCTGGGCGCTTCGCAGCACCCATCCTTTATTTATTTTCTATTTAGGCTACTGTAAAATAGTTATAAAGGGTTCTCCAACAAGAGGTGTTATCTTGGTATTCAAAGAAAAATGCCATTATTTGAGATAAATGATCGGATGTTTACTTCATAATAAAGAGGAAGGTATGCCGTTAATTATGACCAACAACATCAGCCAAATGGCCACCACGACCACGCTTACAGTACCATATCCTTTTCATGAAATTTTCATAACCAAATCGCAAAGTGGCTGCTCTATGTCAGCGATGGGCACCCAATACTTCTACAAAATGTTTATGTATGTGTGAGAAGTGTTAACACTCTCTTTATGCACTGCGAGAAATGGTATTTGCATTTTCCTAACAGATATTTGTTGGGTAAGATAATAAATAAAGTGGACAACGAACATCATAAGTAGATTTGGGGTTATTATAAGCGTACATAAAGAAATCGAATTTTAAATATGTTATGATTAGCCACATACGTACATATTTATTATGTTATATAAAGTAATGAATCCAAATTTTCCAATAAAAGTATTTCATACTCGTATTGATTATGCCATATTCTTTATTTTTTCTATTAACCGTTTTCGAGTGTCCAACTTTTTTTTGGTTAGTATATTTAGGTGTTTATAAAAATTTTATTAAAAAAACGTTAAAAGATAATAATATATACATTTAAAATTATTTTAAAAAATTCGTTACTTTATTCAATTTTGACAAAAAGAAAATAATATATACATTTCTGCAGTAACATAATAAATAATTTAAACTTGTATTTAGAAATTCTTCGGTAAAAATACAATACATACTAAACTTTATTCCTATACTTGAAGTATGTATTGTAATAATTGTATCATCCATTTTTTCTTTATGTGCACGCTAAGCAACAAGCGACGACACAACCTCGTCGATCGAATGTCCAAGCGCGACTGAATGATAGTGAATTCTCATTCAATGTGTGTGCTCATGTACACGTGAGAGGAAAAACCCCGGGTTGTGCTTTTGCCCATCGCTGCTCTATGTCCACGATAGCCTCACGAATTCTATCTTTGATGTCTTGAATCGACGCTGGGCAGTTGGCGTAGACCTTATCTTTCACGTGGCCTCAAAGGAAGTAGTCGCAAGGTGTTAAATCACAAGATATCGGTGGCCTCTTCGAGAGATAACACGGTCCGGAAACTTTTCCCGTAACAGAGCAATGGTTTCGTTGTCCAGATCAATACTATCCAACTCCGACAATAAAAAATCATTAATCATCTCTCGATAGCGCAATCCATTCACCGTAACTGTTGATCCAACCTCATTTTCGAAAAAGTAAGGTCCAATGACCCCGCCGGACCATAAACCGCACCAAACAGTCACACGTTGAGGATGGAGAGGCTTCTCCACAATAACTCTTGGGTTTTCCGAGCCCCAGATGCGACAATTTAGCTTGTTGACGTAGCCACCGAGGTGGAAATGGGCCTCATCAGTCAAGATGATTTTTCGATGAAATTCCGAATCATTTTCATGCATTTCAAGGACCCAATCAGCAAAGACACGACGTTGTTGATGATCGGCCGGCTTGAGTTCTGAGAACTTTATAAGCCTTAAGACTAAAGTCTTTAGGCAAGATACGGTGTAATGACGTTTGTGGAATGCCCAATTCCAAAGAACGACGAGGAATGGACATACCTGGGTTTTCTTCAACAGTTTGGGCTACAGCAGCAATATTCTCAGTTGTTCTTGAGCGACGTGCACGGGTTTTATTCTTCACATCACTTACTTGTCCCAACAATTTTTCCACCAATTTCTGTATTGCGGTCCGACAAGATGCTTCACGACGACCCAAAAATGCTTTAGTTTTGCGAACTGTGACTGCAAGATTTTTACCATTTTTGTAGTGAATTTTAATAATTTCAATGCGTTATTGAATCGTGTATTGTTCCATTTGTATACCCTACACCACACTTGTGGTACAGGGTATTATGACTTTGTGCATTTGTTTGTAACGCCCAAAAAGAGAAGAAAATAGAACCGATCGTCATAGAATCAATTTTTGAGTCGATTTAGCCATGTCCGTCTGTCTGTCCATGTATTCTTGTAATCAAAGTCCAGGTCGCAATTATGGTCCGATCTCGACGAAACTTTACACATATCTTTTGTTTGGCCCAATGACGATTCCTATTGAATTTGGTTAGAATCGGTTCAGATTTAGATATAGCCCCCATATATATGTTAGCCCCGATTTGACATGTAAGCGCTGTAAAAACTTTATTTTAAAACCGATCGGTATGAAATTCGGCAGAAAGAGGTTTCTTATAATATGAATGAACACTGTTAAATTTGGAAGAAATCGGTTCAGATTTAGATATAGACCCCATATATAAGTTACCCCCGATTTGATATGTAAGCGCTGTAAAAACTGTATTTTATATCCGATCAGTATGAAATGCGGCAGAAAGAGGTTTCCTATTATATGAATGAACGCTTTTAAATTTGGAAGAAATCGGTTCAGATTTAGATATATCCCCCATATATACGTTACCCCCGATTTGACATGTAAGCTCTGTAAAAATGTTATTTTATATCCGATCAGTGCGAAATTCGGCAGTAAGAGGTTTCTTATTACATGAAGGAATACTGCCAAATTCGGAGAAAATCGGTTCAGATTTCGATATAGCCCCCATATATATGTTACCCCCCATTTGACATGTAAGCGCTGTAAAAACTGTATTTTATATCCGATCAGTATGCAATTCGGCAGAAAGAGGTTTCCTATTATATGAATGAACACTTTTAAATTTGGAAGAAATCAGTCAAGATTTAGATATAACCCCGATATATACGTTATCCCCGATTTGACATGTAAACGCTGTAAAAATTTTATTTTATGTCCGATCAGAATTAGATAATATGTTTCTACCCTTATCGCATTGTTAGCGAGGTGTAGGGTATTATATAGTCGGCCCCGTCCGACTTTCTGCCTTACTTGTTAAATGTCAAAGAATAAAAGCTTCAAAAGTGACAGCTACCGAAATACAGGGTGATTCAAAATAACACCTCTTGTTGGAAAACCCTGTATATTTCGTGTTCAATTTTATATTAAGGCTAGATTTTGCAGCGACATACCGGAGCCTCTGGTGTGAATCGAACCCACGACCCCAAACTTATAGGCGAGCGCGCTACCGACTCCCTAATTAGGCGCTTCTTATTTATTTTTTTTTTTTTTTTGCTTATTTGCATTATTAATTTTTTATATTTTTATATTTTTTGTATTTTTATATTTGTATATATTTTCTTTTTTTACCTTTTTTTTAATATATTTTTGTTAATATTTTGTATTTATTTATTTTTTTTAAATATTTTGTGTTTATTTATTGTTTATAATATTTTGTATTTACTTATTATTTTTAATTTTTTTTTTATTTATTTTTGTGATTTATTTGCAATTTATTTATTTTCAATTGCTTATTTTGTATTTATTTATAATTTATTTATGTATTTATTTATAATTTATTTATGTATTTATTTATGTATTCATTTATTTATTTTTTATTAATAAATTATTATTTTTATGAAATGGTATTATACTCGTATTTCATTTTATTTAATATGAAATATATATTTTTTATTATATTTCATATTATTTTACATTTTTAATTTTGTTGTATTATTTAATATTTTTTATTTTATTTAATATTTTTTCACTCTATTTATATTTTTTATTTTATTTTATATTTTTTCACTCTATATTTTTTATTTTATTTTTAAATAAGATACAGCTATTTATTTGAAATCTATAGAAAATTTTTATTTTTTTACGTCATATCAGTGCCACGCAGAAAAAACATTATTTTAAATGTATTAACCAAATTTAATAATGATAACTAATAAAAATTGTTTGAAAATAAATTTGCTAATGTTTTTCAATGAGTAAATATTTTGTTTACTGGCTGACATATCTTCTGTATACTGTCCCTTTATACATTTTTCGATTTACTTTTCTCAATTCGGAACATGTTAAATAAACTCCTAATATTGTAATTATATCGTAGTTTTTTTTTTTATAGAAATCTTCCCCCTCCCCAGTATTAAATGTTAATCCCTTATGTGCTTAACTCCTTACAGTTCCCCCTCTCTGTTCGTTATACATCTGCTGTTAGTGTCAATAAAATAGAAAAAAAAACTGTTTAACATTTGGGGAAAAACAATTTTTGGTCAAGGAACATAGATGTGTGCCAGGCCAAGATAGGGGGTCGTTTTCATACCATTAAAATGTGGCCATGTACATGTATATGTACATTTATTCGTTGACCACACACACTGGGGTTACTACAATACCTCTGGGAATTACAAACACTAATGGCTCGAATTAACCACCAGAACAGACTGTGCTCTGTAATGCACTTTTTCATTCATTCTCCCCTCTTCATAGATGTTGCTCTTATGGCTGTTGGGTGCTGTTGGGAGTTCAATCCACAAGGGTTGGTTGGACGGTCGTTTGGGTTGACTAGGTGGGTGGGTGAGTGAGTGTCTGTACTCAAAACCCTCTTCCTCCCATTGCACTGCAAGACAAACAAAATTTTAATCACAGAAGTGTTGAAATGTGTCGAAGTTGTTGCACTCACACTTAGAAAAATCACTTTGGTTAACCAAACAATTTCGAATTTGTTGTTCATGCAGCCAACAAAAAGGCAAATACAATTTAATGGTGGTAGCGGATGATATCCCTGTGGAAGGGCTGGGAAAATGTTCGTAGCTGCAGAAGGAGGAGGGTGAATGAAGGGCGGGGGAGAGAAAGACATCGTGTTCTATGGAGTAAGACTTTATTAAATATTTACAATGCGTGTAAATTGTTACTTTTAGCGAAGATTAAACACACAAAGAGACTTATGTCTGCCAATGGAAGGCAAAAACAAACATTCTTCCCCCAGGCCTTAGCCTGGGATAAGGTCCTTCGAGCCAGCATATGTTGCCAAGTGTAAAATTCTCATAAACCTTTTTTTGTGGGAGTCTGTCAGTCGGTCTGTCTTTCTTTTGCTGTGCATTTCGTGTGATGCTGTTATTGTTGTTGTGCTAAGAAGATTTGCGAGATTAAATTTTTATGGCATTCCATTTTAGAGCGCGCCGACGAGTCTATTTGTCTCTACTCTTCCTCTGGAGTTTATTGGATTTTCCTCAGACTAATGGATGGACAAACACATAGACGAACATATTAATTTAGACGTGCGTGATTTTCTGCAATTTAGTCATTTCAGTGAAAAGGGACATGAAATAAATGTTTGAGGGTCGCATTGGATTGTTAGTGTATAGAAAACATTAATGGGGGCGGCGGGTAGTTGTTAGGAAAGGCTGTTTAAAACAATATTTCTAATCAGTTTTCAATATCTGTAAATTGTTGCCTTTTTGTGATGGCTGATAACGTATTTATATCCCATGTTGTGTGGGAAAACAAAGTTATTGCACTTTATTTGAAAAATTTTCATAAGGACAATGAACTGTTTCAATTGAGGCAGTGCAGACACAGCTGCCTTAAAATTGAAAAAAAAGATCAATTATTTTTTTCTTTGAATTTCTAATTAAAAAATTAAATTAAAAAAGGATTATTTGAAAATAAAAATTTTTACGAAATTCAAATAAATTCATTAAAAAAAAAACAATTAAAAATATGAAAATATTGAAAGTAAAAAATGATTTGAAAAAAAAAATAGATTTGAAAAAAAAAATATCAAAACTCCATCTGAATTTAAATTGGAAATTCAAACTTTTTTTATTTCATATAATTTTTTTATTTTTTGGTATATGGGTTTCGACATTACCGTTTAATTTCGACATCAATTTTGGCATTAGATTTTTTTTTGCAGAATTCAATACTTCAGATAGGTAGATGTAATCCATTTAATGACGAATTCTCCATAAGAATAGCTAGCTACCCTATTATCAAGGGTACACAAAATATTGTTGTTTAATTTTTAACCGAATTATACGATTTTTCTTGAAAATATAGCCCCAGGGTAATAACAGGAGAGTATTATATCAGAGGTCCCTATATTTGGATAGAACACTTCAAACCAAAAAGAAAATATAAGGTGCATTTTATCGATATCTCGCATAGTTATGGAGTTATCGGACGTTACAGTTTAAAAAAAAATTTCAAACTATTTTTTAAAATTTTATCGCCGGTAACTCGATAACCAGGCAAGATATCAAAAAAAATTCTGTTATTATTTTGAGGTGCTCGATACAAATATGGCATCAAATCGAGGATTCTGTTGACCGCCCTTTGTAGTTCCCCTGTTAATCACCATTCCCCTGGCGTATTTTTGACAGGGGAATGCAAGCGAAGCAAAGTTATTGAACAAATTGATTGATTTTTCGGTTTTTTCGTTCATATATCAATAACTGGGATAGTTCTCGGAAAAAATTGTTTTATTTTTTTTACATAATTTTGATGTCATCCTTTATAGTTCCTTTGTTAATCGTCATTCCCCTCTCATTATCCCCTCACCTTAGAGAGGAGGGTATATATCATTAGCTACGAGCCAAAAGTGTAACACATCGAAGGAGTAACCTAAGACCCTAAATATGTTCGGCGGATATCAGTTTTGGGTAATTTTAAGTCGAATGAGCAATGTCCGTCCGTCTGTCTGCTGGCTGGTGCGCACTATAACTCTCGAAAGGAGTAACCGATTGACTTCAATTTTGGTATGTGGTAATATTTTCTTCTATCTCCGGCTAAGTTCGAAGATGGGCGATATTGGTCCACTACTTCTAGTACCTCTCCCACAAAGGGTTAACTTTTAGTGAAATATTGATTATTTAATAACTTCTATGCTACTTATTTGAATTTATTAGTTTATTAGTCACTATTACCTCGAGAAAAATGGGCAAAGTTGCCATGCCCCTTTTGGTACCTACCACACAAATGGAAAATTTTGAACCAAAAGTTGATAGCTTATAACTTTATTACCAGTGCATACAAAGACTTGAAATTTTGTACAGTGTAATGCTTTTATAGTACGTAAAGTCGAGTGAAAAATGGGCTTTATTGGGACGCCCCTTTTGGTACCTTCCACACAAATGGACCTTTTTTTTACCAAAAGTTAAACATAATTTAACTTTAATACCAGTGCATACAAATACTTGAAATTTCGTACAGTGCAATGCTTTTGTGGTTCCTAGAATTTGGAGAAAAACGGCCGTAATTGCACACCCCTTTAGCTACCTCCCACACAAATGGTCCATTTTACACCAAAGTTAACAACTTATAACTTTAATACCAGTGTATACAAATACTTGAAATTTCGTACAGTGCAATGGTTTTATAGTACCTAAAGTCTAGAGAAAAGTGGCCGTTATTGGCACGCCCCTTTTGGTACCCCCCCGTACAAATGGACCATTTTACGCCAAAAGTTAACAGCTATAACTTTAATACCAGTACATACTTTATAGTTATTAGATTCAATTTAAATTGATAATAATTTAAGTAAAACAAAAAAATAAATAAATTTACTAATATTTTTTGGGACTCATGGAAGTTCATTCGGTTTACCCGAATAAGCTTTTTTACTTGTTTTTTTATGACGATTGACTACAAAAGTCTCTAGATAAAAAATTGTAAACATTAATAGAAAACATAAATCATTGAATATTATATTTGACATTAAATCAATTTTATTAAAAAATATTACTATGCATTAAAAAAAATATATATTAAAAAATATATATACAAATTATGTATTAAAAAATATTTATTAAAATATATAAAAATATTACTATGTATTAAAAATAATATATATTAAAAAAATATATACAAATTATGTATTAAAAAATATATATTTTTGAATATATATATTAAAAAATATATATTAAAAAATATATATATTAAAAATATATATATTAAAAAATATATATTTTTTAATGTATATATTAAAAAATATATATAAAAAAATTTATATTAAAAAATATACTCGTATGTACATATAGACCAAAAAATTGTACTAGAAAATTTATTTATAAATATTTATATATATTAAAGAAATTAATTCTAAAAATATCGATATTTAAGAAAATATTTACAAAAATAAAATTATCCTTTATATATTCATTTGTTTATCCTTTCATTGAAAAATAACCCAGACCTCCGCAATAACTTATTCATTGAACGAGTATACACTTTTCTCATTGTTTTCTCCCCATTGCCTGAATTTTTATAGTTAACAGACGTCATAGCAAAAAGAGAAAAAAAACATTCATTAATGTTACATCAAAATGTAATTAAACTTCCTCAGCGCGTTACAATCGTTTTGGAGGCGAACAGACAGATGACGAGCTAATGACGGGCAACATCAGGTCGTAAAACGAAAGGGAAGCCAAACCATATGTTGCCACAGTTTGCATACGAATGAAAAGGGAAAATCCAATATTTGTTCAGTCGAACCCCAGAGTTCATCTCCATATCTCTTTGTTTCATATGAATGTACTTTAGTTTAGGGACTGATGGATAAAGGAAAAACTCAGCCGATAAAGGTTCTTTCTTTCTTTCTTGCTTGCTGCTTCGCTATTAAAATGGGAGGGTACTTGACATGAACTTCAAGGACCGGTGGAGAATGTTGATGGTGTACTGGCTGGAACAAACGTGTTTTGCCAAGAAATGATGATGTCTAAGGATTTGAGTGGTAGTTTGATTGAAAGTGATTGATTTAATGTCAGAGGGATATATAACATCTATACTCGTATACATCGTATACTCTTATATCAATTTAAAAGATCAGACAGAATTCATGTGTTTCTTGTCATTCATGCGATATTGACTGAGTGTGGAGGTCATTGAAGTTCAAGGAAAGGCTAATTAAAAACTTAATTAATTAAGAACTGATATTTAATATTTTAATAAAAAATTGTGCTTGAGAATATCGGCATAAAGAGACAATATGAATGCTCTCCATGTCCTTTGATGATAAGGACTTCACTTAAACTTCATCGTACCATGTCATGCGAAATTTTCATAATACATGAAGTGTTTTATCATATTTGCAATTACTGTTTGCTCCTGCAAACTTCTGCGTATGATTAATATTAATAATGTACGTTTTATTTATGTATATTCATCAAACGAATATGCGCTTCCCAAACACAAAAAATGGGTCGGTCCCCGCACTCAAAAAAAGTTGACGAGAACACCCCCTACCCCTGCAATAATTTCGCTATCTACGGCGATACGCGGGCCAATCGCGGCGATGAATCGCCCGCGAGCTCTCAGGCGATTCGCCAAAACGTTCGCCTGTGGCGATTCGCGAAAAGTAAATCGCGGGCGAATAGCATTTGGCGAACCGCGGGCTATTCGCTTTTCGCGAATCAGAAAAATGTCTCTTTACTTGTGTGCGATCGCGCATTCATCGCATATGTGTGAAGTCTAGGCGATGGTACGCGATTTTTTCCATCAAATGTTGTCAGAACCCCTGCAAACATTTTACTATCGCCGGCGATTCG
The DNA here is from genome assembly GCA_963930755.1 of Eudasyphora cyanicolor. Lineage (NCBI taxonomy): Eukaryota > Metazoa > Arthropoda > Insecta > Diptera > Muscidae > Eudasyphora > Eudasyphora cyanicolor. The sequence goes on along the minus strand of OZ005736.1, from coordinate 130,885,916 downwards.
GTATTGCGATTGCTATCGCCCGCGAGTTGTGTGCAATCGCGGCGATGAATCGCCCGCGAGCTCTCAGACGATTTGCCAAAACGTTCGCCTGTGTCGCGAAAAGTGATTCGCGTGCGAATCGCATTTGTTTACTTTAAAATATGCCGTTACTTGTGCACGATCGCGTAGTCATCGCTTATGTGTATGTCAGCCTTAGGCTGACGCCAGACCGCACACCAAAGCAAAGCAATACGAAAACTGCTCAAAGTCACTGCTAAAACAACGACGCAACATGTCATGACGACTGCAGAGAGAGAGAGAGAGAGAGAGAGAGAGAGAGTGAGAATTTACACATGTGTTGAAGTGAGAGATCAGAGTGTCAGTGTTTGTTTTTCTCTTTCTTTCTTGCTTTTGTGTTCTGACGGAGAAAAGCAGAGCTAGAAACGCTTCGCAACGCGCTGTCTTGCTGAGAGTATAGCTTTCGGTTTGGAATTCTAATAAGAAAACACATAAAACACTTTTCAGCCGCTGTACGCTGCTCTGGCTCTGCCGGCAGCCTAAATCGTAGGCGATGGTACGCGATTCGTGTCATCAAATTTTATCAGAACTGAATTATTTTCACAAAAATGTCGAGTAAATTGTGCACAATCGCGTATTCATCGCTTATGTCTAAGGATTACGCGATGGTTGACGATTCCTATTCGCTGGGAAAGTTCGCGTTATCATCGCCAAACAGTTTATCGCAAAAAAATCACAAAAATATTTGCAGGGACTGTTTATGGACATTAAAATATCCCGTTACCTGTGTACGATCGCGTATTCATCGCTTATGTGTAAAGCATAGGCGATGAAACGCGATTCATGTCATCAAATTTTGTCAGAACTGAATTATTTTCACAAAAATGTCGAGTAAATTGTGGACGATCGCGTATTCATCGCTTATGTTTAAGGCTTTCGCGATTGTTGGCGATTCCTATTCGCTGGGAAAGTTCGCGTAATCATCGCCAAAGAGTTTATGGCCAAAAAATCACAAAAATGTTTGCAGGGACTGTCAGATCTGAATTATTTTCACAAAAATGTCGAGTTAATTGTGCACGATCGCGTATTCATCCCTTACGTATAATGCCTAGGCGATGGGTGGCGATTCTTATTCGCTGTGAAAGATCGCGTAAGCATCGCCAAACAATTTTATGTGCTGCGCTGTTATTTGGTATCCTATCGAAACAAACCGCATACCGTTGTTCATGTTTTGTCAATGGCTCCATATTGCACATTGATTACTTCTGACTCCGAAGTCAATTTTGACTGTTGACTTCCTGTATTTTATTTCCTGCATCTATATGATGCCTATTTCTCATTACGATCATGAAGACTTCTTAAAACCATGAAATTTTTGCCTTAACACCATTTAGTTTTATTTACAAACAAAAAAGCTATTGAGGTTTAAAAAAAATGTAGTTCACCCTACTACTCCTATAATTCATTTTTTGTGCTGTGATGTCTATTGGCGTCCTATCGAAACGAAACACATACCGTTGTTTATGGTTTGGTAATGGCTCCATTTTGCCCTTTGATCACTTTTGACTCCGAAGTCAATTTTGACTGTTCGACTCCCTGTATTTCGTTTCATATGATGGCTTATGGAAATGGATACAGGAAATGAACAGTTAAAATTGACTTCGGAGTCAAAAGTGATATTTGGGCCGTATGTATGGTGCACGGATCAAAAAATTTTAGTTGTTCTGAAATTGTCTGTGAATAATCTTTAAACGTATGGGGAGTCCGCCTCAACTTACTTACTTTACTTTTTCGAAAATGCGGTTGGATCAACAGTTAGGGTGAATGGATTGCGTTATCGAGAGATGATTATGATTTTTTATGGGTCGGAGTTGGATGGTATTGATCTGGACAACGTTTACTTTCAACAAGACGGCGCTACGTGCCACACAAGCAACGAAACCATTGCTCTGTTACGGGAAAAGTTTCCGGACCGTGTTATCTCTCGAAGAGGTGATCACAATTGGCTACCGAGATCTTGTGATTTAACACCTTGCGACTTCTTCCTTTGGGGCCACGTGAAAGATAAGGTCTACGCCAATAGCCCAGCGTCGATTAAAGACCTCAACGATAGAATTCGTGAGGCTATCGAGGACATAGGGCAGCTACTTTACGATTTGGATTTGGTTTTCATGAAAAAGATATGGTCCTGTAAGCGTGGTCGTGGTGGCCATTTGGCTGATGTTGTTTTTCATTATTAACGGCATACCTTTATTATGAAATAAACATCCGATCATTTATCTCAAAAATGACATTTTTCTTTGAATAGCAAAATAACACCTCTTGTTGGAAAACCCTTTATTAGTTTATTAGCAGCTGTCACTGTCGAGACTGAACTTTCTTACTTGTTTTTCTTTTTATTTTGAGTTGCTCTATCCAAATATGTATGTCATCAGATTAAGGGGCCATTTTTTAAAATTTGTATAATTCGGTTCAAAATTAAAAAAATTATGTGTGCCGTAGATAATTGAAGTTATTTTTATACCACACTGTGGTAACTTTGAATAGTTGTTTGTAACTTATCTTTTTTGTTGTTTGTACTTATGCCCTTTTGCAAAACACTGCATATAAAATGAAACCCCCTCCCAAAAATCTGATTTACATATTTATGGTCGTTTGAGGTGTTTGCAAAACATTTCATGCTTCGTTTCGTCTTTCGGCTTTAGTAATTCATTTGAAAATTGTTTGCATAACAAAAAAATAAAACAATTGAATCCCTCTAATTTAATTGCGAAACTAACCTTCCCGGCTCTGATGTGTGATGGTTTCAGTTCTTCGTTGCGTGGCTGGCAGACACTAATTGCTGCCACCAGAGATGTTCCACGACCACCAACGTCACCGGTAGTAGCAGTGGCAGTGGCAACAACATTGGAACTGTCACACACGCATGCTTAATATTATATAGTGGTAAAGTTTATGACTAAAACTTTTTCCTAAAACCAAATTAAATTTGTATAAAAGACCAACCATATCATTCATATATAGACTCAAATTTGTATAACAAAAAATGCATACATTGGCCTTGAATTTGTGAGTGTTTTGTTGCTTCTACACGTATCGCATTGTTTCTGTGGCGCTGTTGCCGTTGATATGTTGTTGGCGTTAGTGTTTTTTTTGTTTGTTGCCGTGTTCAAGTCATAAATATGAAATTTATACCGGGTGCACTTCAAAACAAAACAAAACAGAAAAACAAACGACACAGAGGTTTGTTGGATGGATGGATGGATTTGTTTGTTAATACAGCCACCCATTCATCTATTCATGCCTCCCTCCAACTAACCATCCATCCATTCATTCCATCTGCAATTAAATACGCAACAAAAATGCGTTCAAACAACAATTTTCTGCTGCTGCTGCCTCAGTCTGTGTTGGCAAGAAGAGATTTGCATACGCCTCTCTTTCTCAAATATTAATAATTTGTAAAGAGAAAAACGACTGTGTTGAGGGTTTTTCGGCTGGGGCAGAGAGGCAGATTCGTTGTTGTTTTTGCCATTTGTAATTATGTATACCATATTTGTGGTAGTCTCTGTTGGTTGCTGTTGTTGCTTTTTAAATGGGGAAGGAGGTTTACGACATTGCAACAATACAGCTTAAATTTCTTTTTCGGTTAAAGAAACGTTTTTTTGTTTCGTTTTACAACCAGTCTTTTGTGCTTTATGATTGATGTAGGCTTTAATAGTTTAACACAGAAAATTAACTACTGATTTTATTCGCTGACATGTTTTATTTCATGTTTTTTACGAGTTAGGTATTTGTAAATTGTAACAAAAATTGTAATTTTGAAAGCAAGAGAAGAATGGGGGTATAAATAAATCTAAGGCTATGTAGACACGGTTGCCAGATCTTACAATATTGTCAGGAAAATGGCGAAAAAATGCAACCCTGTGAACTTACAATTTTTGTACTGCAACGTTAGCAGAAAAGTCATCGTCAATAAATTGTAAGACATTGTAAGATGTGCTATGAATGGCGCCACTGTCAGAGAAACATTTTATTGACAACACCGTCTATAAAATATTTTTATTGGCAATCCTGCATATAAATATTTACAAAATATGTTGTAAACGGTATATGAAATTGTAAGGTTTTCTTACAATCGTCTGAACTGTCAATTCACCTTTGCTTAACAATCTAAAGTATATTGGCAGCAGGGTTGATAACATTGTCCGATCTGATAATCGTGTGTACATAGCTTCAGGAATAAGCTTTATGACGAAATCAATAAAAAAGTAAATTCGAAAAATCTACAAGCTTTTAAAATTTTTTGTAAACAAAATATATTTGGAGAAATTCCTAAACATTAATTTTATTTACATATGGGTGTTTTCGACATTACAGGCCAATTTCGACATTATTTTTGGCATTGTAGTTTTTGGCAGAATTCTATATTTCAGATCGGTAGATATAACCCATTTATCCATTATCGAAGTTACACATATTTTTTTTTTAATTTTTAACCGAATTATACGATTTTTTTTTTTGAAAATATAGCCCTCAGAGCAATGACGGGAGGGTATTATATCCGAGGCCCCTCGATCTGATGACATATTTGGATAGATCACCTCAAAATGTGAATTTTTTTCGATATCTCGCTTAGTTATCGAGTTATCGGATGCCAAAGTTTTAAAAATAAGATTTTTTCAAACTTTATCGTCCGGTAACTCGATAACTAGGCATGATATCTATAAAATCTCCGTTACATTTTCATATTATTTTGAGGTGCTCGATGCAAATATGGCATCAGATTGACAGGGAAATGCAAGTGACGCAAGGTAGTTATCGAAAAAATTTATTGATGTTTTCGTTTTTTCTTTCATATATTAGTAACTATCCTAGTTACTAATGTATGAAAGTAACTATCCTATCAAAAATAGTATTATTTTTTTTTACCTATTTTTGATGTCATTTTACCAGAAAAATTAATGTTTTTTGTCGATAACTCCACACCTAAGTATGTTATCGGTAATTGCCCGTTAATATTTCTTCATATTTTGAGGTGTTCTATCTAAATATGTCATCAGATCGAGGATCCTGGAGGTCGCCCTTTATAGTTTCTTGTTAATCGTCATTCCCCTGCCATCTTTTATGACAGGGGAATGACGATTGCCTCTATAATTTCAGATTAAATAATTGCATTCGAAAAATTTGCATAGATCGGAACTTGGTTTTCACAATTAAGTTAAAAAGTTAATGTCCGGTAACTTAATAACTAGGCAAGATATTAAATTTTCGCCTTATTTTGAGGTGCTCGATGCAAATATGGCATCAAATCGAGAATACTAGTAGTCACCCGTTATAGTTCCCTTGTTAATCGTCATTCCCTGGCGTATTTTTGACAGGGTGGTTATGCAAGGTAGTTATCGAAAAAATTGATCGATTTTTCCTTTCATATATCAGTAACTAGGATAGTTCTCGAAAAAATAGTATCGATTTTTTACATAATATTGATGTCATTAATAAAAATTACATTAATGTAGATTTTTTCAAAATTTTTTGTCCGATAACTCGATAAATAAGCAAGTTAACGATAAAGTGCCCGTTAATTTTTCGTCTTATTTTGAGATGTTCTATACAAATATTCTGGTGGTTTCCCTTTATAGCTCCCTTGTTAATCGTCATTCCCCTATCAATTTTTTTTTTGACGGGGGAATGACGATTGACTACAGAAGCCTCTATAATGTCGGTTTAAATACTTGCATTCCAAAAATTTTCATGTATCTGAACTTGGTTTTCATAGTGAAGTTAAAAAGCAGAAAAAAGTTATAAAAAGTATTGAACTTTAAGAATAAAAGCAGCATAGGGGAATGACGCACGTGAGTGTGAAAGCTCTTTCGGAAGAAAAGCGCAACTTTTATTTATATTGATGGCGCAAAACCAACCACAAGTATATGTTGAAGATTAAATACTCTTTATAATTTGAATTTTTGGAAGTCCAGAATGGTTTAGAAATTTGAATTTTTCGCAACACAATATTTGACTTGGAAATGCCGCAAATCTTCAGGGACAAAAATAATCATCCATAAACATAGTAATTGATAAGGAAATTATAAACATTAATAGAAAACATAAATCATTAAATATTATATTTTACATTGAATTAATTTTATTTAATAAATATTTACTATTTTGGTAAAAAAAAAAAATAAGTGAAAGTAGAGTTACGGACAGACAGTTCAATGACATTTGAGCCCTTTGGTAGCCAATTTTTTTATAATAAAAAATTTTTCAAAAAAATATTTTATTGACCGTAAAGGACCTATAAGGCTTTGTAATAAAGTAAATACCAAAATTTTAATTATTGAAATTGTATTCGTATTTTTATTAAAATTTTATTCTTATTGTTATTTTATTATTGACATTTTATTTGTCAACTTTTTCTAACGTATTCATTCAAAAAAATCTATTTTTAATAAAAACATTTTTATTCTTTATTTTTTTCATAAATTATAAATATGTATTTTTAAAATAATAGAATTACATTTTTTAAAACTAATTTAATTTTTTATTGAACGAATTCTACTTATTTGTGTTTTTTTTTCTTTTCAGGTAATTTTGCTAAGATTTCTAAAGGGGTAAAGGTATAGTTGTCATTATTATAGATGTCTCAATTTACTTTTTTTGTATGGATATGTATGTATATGTAAATATACATGTACATATGTATATGTGTTTCTAACTTCATGAAATTTTACTAAACTATGCTACTCTGTTTATTCGGCAGCAGAATTTTCTTTTGTTAGTACGAGTAGTAAATTTTATTGTAAAAAAATTAAAATGGAATTTCGCTTACCATAAAAGTGGAAAGATTTTTTCTTAGCATGTACGCGTAATTTTATTTTTAAACGTCCAAAAAATTGTCTTATATTATAAAATCGGAAATTAGTCCTTTTTCTCTCAATCAAATTCGGTAATGTAATTAGTTACCTAATAGATTATCAGAAAACAGTTAATTCGCATCCATTTACATGTAGAGCTATTAATCGATAGCTGCGCAAAAATTTGTAGAAAAAACTCGTTCTAGTACACTTTATATTATCAGATGAATGTAGATTGTCTTAGTTATAAAGTGCGCCGCATGAAGCGTAACTATTTAGAATTTTTCGAAAGTAACCACATTCTAGACTGCGTCAATTTCCTGTAGCCATAGATCATTGGGCGAGGTACGTATAGCAATACTGCTTGAGCACCTCTTTCGCTGTCTCTCTCTGTCCGTCACCTATTTTGGAGTTTCCATTACACCTGTCTGACATTCCACATGACGTTTGGGACTGTTTCAACTTAAATTTATGGGATATCGTTTTGTACGAACAAACACTCCCTTTCGTCGGTACGAGTAGACGACGACAACGAACTCAAACATGACAACAACAACAAATTTACAACAATTCAACAAAACGTGCCAACAACTTACAACAACAGTCAAACAAACATCCAACCAACGACGACGTCTACGACGACATTCACAGCGAATTTGCAAATTGTTGTAACAGAAACGGCGAAATGAAAGGACGGGGAGGGGGAGGGCGAAGAGACTCCACAAATGACATAAGAATTGTCAACGACAAAAGGCGAGCGACGTTATCATAATAAATAATGGCAACAAATGAGCGAACAACACGAAAAAAGTAAACAAAAATTGCAATAATATTAAAAAACGAAAAAAAAACAACAAATACCAACTTTTAAATGTAGAGCAAATATTTTGTGTTAAATTAAAATACTTGCGAGATAGGGGTAAATACAACAAACGTCGATCGCATATATTCAGGGAAGTCGGGAACAGTGGTTTAGAAAAAGCGAAATATTTAGATACAAAAGTCAAAGATGTAATGAAATTTAAGACAACTGTCACCTTTTTATACCCTCACTTTAGTGATACGAGGGTATATTTGCATTACCATTCGTTCATTTGTATGGGAGGTACTATAAAGGCCGCGGCAATAACGCCCATTTTTCACAGGACTGCTGGTATTGTAAAAGCATTACACGGCAAAAAAATCAAGTATTTGTATGGAATAAATCAAAGTTATAAGCCGTTAACTTTTTGTGCAAAATATTCAATTTCTCGCCCCAAAAGGGGCGAGACAACTTCGCTCATTTTTCTCAAGATGATAGCAACTAATAAACTATTACTATGTGTGGAATTGCGGAAAATTGTGATAAGTAGTATAGAATTTATTAACGAAACAATATTTATTAAATTAGATTCAAATGTCAAAGAATTGGTGAAAGCTGTCTCCTTTTAGCATTACCATTCACTTTCCACTTAAAACAACTGTCTCCTTTTAGCATTACCATTCACTTTCCATTTAAAACAACTGTCTCCTTTTTGCATTACCATTCGTTCATTTGTATAGGAGGTACTAAAATGGGCGCGGCAATAACGCCCATCTTTCACAGGACTGCAGATATTCTAAAAACATTACACTGCACAAAAATTTCAAGTATTTGTATAGACTAGAATTAAAGTTATTAGCCCTTAACTTTTTGTGCAAAATGGTCCATTTGCATGGAAGGTACCGAAAGGTGCGTGACAATTTCGCTCATTTTTCTCAAGGTGATAGCAACTAATAAACTATTACTATGTGTGGAGTTGCGGAACATTCTGATAAGTAGTAAAGAATTTATTAAAGAAAAAAATATTTTATTAAATTTTGACCCTTTGTGGGGGAGGAACTCGGAAGGAGTTGGCCAACATAGTCCATGTCTGATCTTGGCCTGAAAAGGAAAAAATATTAACACATATTAAATTATAAGTCAATCGGCAACTCCTATCGAAAGTTATCGTGCGCTCCAACCAGACAGACAGTCGGACGGACCCAAAACAGATTTTCGCCTAATATAAAGAGTGGGTCGATAGAACGGTCTTATAATTCAATGTTTAAAGATGATTTCATGTAAATGTAACGGGTGATCTAAGTTGATATACTTTTTTCAATAGCCTTTTTTGACAGATCACTTGTGAGTCCTGTCATGCTGTCATGTTATTTTTGTTAAGTATTGTTTGGCATTTCATCATGGAAAGACTTACGCCTGAACAACGTTTACAAATTATTCAGTTTTATTATCAAAATAATCGTTCGCCAATTGCGCTAAGTCCATTTTTTTTTTAAATAAAAAAAACCCTTTCCAGTCGACCCACGACCTTGACACCCATGAGCTACATTTTAGCTCTCGTTAAGAGCTTTCTTTTTGCCATTGACCGATTCCCGATCCGAAGTACCGGAATCATCGGTCCATATTTCTTCAAAAATGATGCCGGTGAGAACGTAACTATTTGATGCCTGAAATTGAAGCTCGTGATCTCGGCGACATTTGGTTTCAACAAGACGGCGCCACTTCCCACACATCGCATCAATCAATGGATTTATTGAGAGAACACTTCGGTTAGCAGATAATTTCACGTTTCGGGCCGGTCGATCGTGTTATATCACACCGTTAGATTTTTTCCTGTGGGGATATGAAAAGTCTAAAGTTTATGCGGACAACCCCGCTTTGATTCCGGCCTTGGAGCATAACATCACGCGTGTCATTTGCCAGTTACCAGTCGAAATGTTCGAACGAGTCATCGAAAATTGGACTCAACGGATGGACCATCTGAGATGTAGCCGCGGCCAACATTTGATAGACATAATCTTCAAAAAATAAATACCAAAGAATGTTCTTTCAAATGATAATAAACATTCCCCATTCAATTTGAATTGTCTGTGTTTTCTTTTCTTTAAAAAAGTGGGGAACCTCGAAATGGAACACCCATTAGAAAGCGGCTGCGCCTCAAATGGTTCATACCCTGGGTGCAATTTTGGCATACTTTCTCCAACATATCGGCCGGTATCTCACGAATAAATTCTTCAATATTGGGTTCCAGTGCGCAACATGTCCCTATAGTCAAGAATCTTAACATAGCCCCAATTACTATAAAAAATTGCTAAATGGTAAAAAAAGATTTCGACGTCATTTTGAACATTTTTTCCCTAAATTTTATGGGAGATTTTAAATTTTAAAGAAAAATTAATTTTTGGATTTTTGCTTTGTAAAAATCGATTTAACTGTTCAAGAGAAAATGAAAATTTCGTAGAACTTAAATTTTTTTTAAGAAGTTAATGATAGCGATGTCGTATTTCACCATTTAGCAACTTTTTATAAACTTTTTAGTCAAAAATAAAATGTTTAGATTAGTATTTCAAACGCTGACCCTTAATTAATTCAATTATGAAATTGACTGCATCACTTAAGAAATTGACTGAATCACTTAAATTGATAGAAAGGGTAACTGAATCAATAATATAGAAATTAGAGTTGGGCACTTTAGTTCTTTTAAGTGAGCGCTCTTTTTACTTCAGTTCAATTCAGTGAACTAGTGCGTTCATTTAGCACACCAGCTATTTAGCTCATCATCTCTTTAGCTCACCAGCTCACTTTACTTAAATAGCACTTTAGTTCAGCAGTTCATTTCGTTGAGTAGATCACCAGTTCAAATCAGCCGCTATTAAAGGAATCTGAATTGAATCCTACATGTAGAATCCTATATAGGTCCATATCGGTAGAATCCTACATTCATAATGGAATAAAAATAACAGCTGAGAAGTGAGAACGAAATGAGATGAGACAACGAAATGACAGGATTGAACAAAAAATGAGCTGAAATGAACGAGTTATGTGAAATAGTTCGTATCGTTCAGTAAAGTCACCCGTTCAATTGAACTAGTTCGTTCCCGAACTACACAACTCTAATAGAAATGGTTGAATCGATTAATTTTTAATTGAAAATAGCTAAAATTTATTGTTGAATAATTTTTTGCTTTACTCTCTTGAAGATAAGAATATTTATTGCAGTCCTGCGTCAAAATAAATTTGGTATTGTGTATATTTTATTTTCGATGTTGTTTTTGCCCTTTATCCCACTGTAACTTTTCAGTTGAAGTTTACTGAAACTCTTTTTTTTACTCCATTGAAATTCTTGCATAATTAATTCCAAGTCGCAAACCCTCTGCAACGCAAAAAAGACGGTTAAGTTCAAACAAACAACCAGAAATCGAGCAATTTGAAGTCAATGAATGAATGAAAACAACTCCAAAAACGAAGATAAAGAACAAAACTTAACAAAAGAATTTAAATAAAGTATTGCAAAATTCTGGCATATTAACGGTAAAAACTTGAAATTAATTTTAAACATTTTTTTTCGTCAGACATACATTAAGTATAAAAGAAAAACTGCTGGTTGAGGTAATTCAGAGACAGACAGAAAAACGGACAGACTTAGTCTTGTATATATACAGTCAATATGATGGCTTATGGTGGCAGTAACAGCAACAACAGCGGGGTGCTGCTGCTTAACTTGTCTCAAGTCAAAAATTATACAAAAAGAAGAAAAAAAAAACGCCATGAAATAACACGATGATTTTCAGAGTGCCAGAGTGTAGAATTCATCAACAAAAATTCACACTTGAACACGCACCCGGGGACAGACATGAATGAATGAATGCCAGCAAAGCCTTTAGAATAGGTATGTGTTAATAGAAAGCCCCGGACAGCAGAGTTAACACCACAGAAAGTGTTAAGACAATAAAACCATAGGAAATGAAATCTCCCCTAATTTTTCTGTTGTTTGGGTTTTTTTTTGTAAACCATCGGAATAATACAAAAAGTCAATAACATTTTGTCCCTCAGGCTGAATAATATGGTGCGGGAGTAGTATATAAAAGAGATGCGAGGGGAAGGATAGACAACTTCACAGGCAGACAGAGGTGTTTGGGTAAATAAGCAGAGGGATAAACTCAAATAATAACTGTCCTTGTATTTCAATTGAATTTAGATAGTTGAGTATTAGGCGGTACTGCAAGGGGTTCGTTCTTGGAGTATTCGAGAGAGATATACTTCAATGTATTCAACATCATTCGCTTGCATAAACTAAAGAGCAGAATAAGATTCTACTTTCAAGGCCTAGTGTACCAAGTGGTAGTGCAAAAGGTAACCAGTTACAAATTACAACTCAAGATTATTGGGAAAGGGTAGATACCTACGCAATAGTTTATATTGTAGTGAACTCACATATATTTCAAATATGTTTCATTATTTAAAATACTTTCAATTACTTGGGGGCCTGTGGGACCTGAACAAATAACCTAATAAAGGGCCGGAAGCAGTGGTTTGGCGTTAACCCAAACAAGACAGAATTCGTTCTCTTTTCTGGGAATTATAAGATTCCACTTGTGGATTCTCCACTACTAAATGGAACAGAGATCGGCAAAATATTGTACACCCTAATATACGGGTCTGTTCTGTAATAACGCGATTTGATATCACGGTGATTTTAAAATCACCGTTGAATTAAAATCACAGTTGGATTTCGAAATCACCCGGTTTATTATTCATAGCCTCCCAAAAAGATTGTTCCTATTATGTTCGGGTGATTTCGAACTCCAAAAGTGATTTTAAGTCGTCGATGATTTTAAAATCACCGTGATATCAAGTCGCCGTGATTACAGAACAGACCCGATAGACTAATTGCCTGCATCAGTAGTTAGTCAAGAACTAAACCATATGTTGTTATTTGTTTTTATTCGAACGATTCCATTGACCAATAACACTGGTTTTACATTACACATAAAGAAGGGTTGAGATATTATGCTTAATTTTTTTTTGTAAATTTTTCAAATATCTATACAAATTCCACTGCAACTGGTGTGACTGGGTGGGAGGGTTTTGGCATTCTGACATGGATTTTAATAAATTACGGATTTCCAAACGAAAATTGTATTTTGATATCACTACCATTATTGGAAGTATAAAATGTTGATGACGATGGTGGTGGTGACAGCTCATCATATATTTGCACCATTAGCGTCTTATTTGGGGTCACGGGTAGTTGCATTGTTTAGACAGTTTTGACATATTGCCAAGTTAGTTTTAAGGGTGACTTACATGATATGTTTGGTGACAGATATGTCAACTATATGAAGAAAAGGAAGAATGGGGTTTGTAATTTCTATGAAACATTGCGTGACATTATGGATTTTCTGCGAATTAAAGGGTAATAAAGAAGTCATGGTTGTCGCTTCAAATGAAATATCATAAAAAAGAAAAAATATTTTTTTAATTAGTTGTTTATTAAAACACTTAAATAAATTAATTGAGTTTAGAAAATTATCCACATGACAAGTTCAACTAAAAAATTGCATTATTTAAAATATTTTATATTCCTCCACGTTGGGCGCCACATAATGATATACGTTTAACATTTATTGCATGAATTCCAATATGATTATTCGATGTGAAAAAAGCTACAAATGGATTTTTTCATTGTTTTTATTATTTTTATTTATTGTTTTTATTTTATAATTTTATAATATTATAATGTTATCATTTTATATATTTATAATTGTATAATTTTATTATTTTATAATTTTTTTAATTTTATAATTTTATAATTTTATATCTTTATAATTTTATTATTTTATAATTTTTTTAATTTTATAATTTAAAAATTTTATAATTTTATAATTTTATAATTTTATAATTTTATAATTTTATAATTTTATAATTTTATAATTTTATAATTTTATAATTTTATAATTTTATAATTTTATAATTTTAAAATTTTTTAAATTTATAATTTTATAAATTTATAATTTTATAAATTTTATAATTTTATAATTTTATAATTTTATAATTTTATAATTTTATAATTTCATAATTTCATAATTTTATAATTTTATAATTTTATAATTTTATAATTTTATAATTTTATAATTTTATAATTTTATAATTTAAAATTTTATAGTTTTATAATTTTATAATTTTATAATTTTATAATTTTATAATTTTATAATTTTATAATTTTATAATTTTATAATTTTATAATTTTATAATTTTATAATTTTATAATTTTATAATTTTATAATTTTATAATTTTATAATTTTATAATTTTATAATTTTATAATTTTATAATTTTATAATTTTATAATTTTATAATTTTATAATTTTATAATTTTATAATTTTATAATTTTATAATTTTATAATTTTATAATTTTATAATTTTATAATTTTATAATTTTATAATTTTATAATTTTATAATTTTATAATTTTATAATTTTATAATCTTATATAATTTTATAATTTTACAATTTTATAATTTTACAATTTTATAATTTTATAATTTTATAATTTTATAATTTTATAATTTTATAATTTTATAATTTTATAATTTTATAATTTTATAATTTTATAATTTTATAATTTTATAATTTTATAATTTTATAATTTTATAATTTTATAATTTTATAATTTTATAATTTTATAATTTTATAATTTTATAATTTTATAATTTTATAATTTTATAATTTTATAATTTTATAATTTTATAATTTTATAATTTTATAATTTTATAATTTTATAATTTTATAATTTTATAATTTTATAATTTTATAATTTTATAATTTTATAATTTTATAATTTTATAATTTTATAATTTTATAATTTTATAATTTTATAATTTTATAATTTTATAATTTTATAATTTTATAATTTTATAATTTTATAATTTTATAATTTTATAATTTTATAATTTTATAATTTTATAATTTTATAATTTTATAATTTTATAATTTTATAATTTTATAATTTTATAATTTTATAATTTTATAATTTTATAATTTTATAATTTTATAATTTTATAATTTTATAATTTTATAATTTTATAATTTTATAATTTTATAATTTTATAATTTTATAATTTTATAATTTTATAATTTTATAATTTTATAATTTTATAATTTTATAATTTTATAATTTTATAATTTTATAATTTTATAATTTTATAATTTTATAATTTTATAATTTTATAATTTTATAATTTTATAATTTTATAATTTTATAATTTTATAATTTTATAATTTTATAATTTTATAATTTTATAATTTTATAATTTTATAATTTTATAATTTTATAATTTTATAATTTTATAATTTTATAATTTTATAATTTTATAATTTTATAATTTTATAATTTTATAATTTTATAATTTTTTAATTTTATAATTTTATAATTTTATAATTTTATAATTTTATAATTTTATAATTTTATAATTTTATAATTTTAAAATTTTATAATTTTATAATTTTATAATTTTATAATTTTATAATTTTATAATTTTATAATTTCATAATTTTATAATTTTATGATTTTATAATTTGAAAAGTTTTTATTTAAACCCCACTTAAATCGTTGTTGGGATTCTAACGGTTACACTCTCCTCCCTTTTTCCTTGGAATTATATTCTATAGTTAACTTTCAAATGCTGATCACGTTACAGAAATTGCCATTACCATTACCAATCTCATAAATCCTGAATTCATTCATTTCGACTTGATTGATATGGTATCGATTTTGCCGAGGGTTTCACACCAAATCTAAGATAAATGAGACAAAAAGACAAAAAATACTGACCGAAATTTACATTGAATTTTCTTATTCATGAGATGATATTTATTCAAGTCTGTGTGCATAAAGGTAAATAAACTTTATTCAGTTCTTAAGTGCTAATTTTGTGTGACATACAAATATTAGTTTGATTGTTTTTTTCTGCCTTGGGATATTAAATGAACGGACGTGACTTTATATATTTTATTGAATTTTTCTTCAGTATATATTTTTTCCCCCAAAGAAACGACATCAGATAACAATTTGGTTTAAATTGTGATTCCATATCATGCTAAAAATGAATCTGTGTAGTGTGATGACGGATGGCGGTTGAGAGGAAATTATAAATTCCCTTAATCTAATGATCCATTATAAGCTCATTATGTCGGTGCTACTCCACTCGTCATTCTTTTCTTCTTTAGTCTCTAGAGATTGGTTTCCTTGAAAATTGTCTACAAATTAAAGCATTGCAATATTTAATATTTTTCTAAAGATATTTTTACTTTTGAAATGAAAGGGGGAAAAGCGTGAAGGAAATGATAAGAACGGGAGTAAACATCCAGCGTACACAGAGAAAAAAATGTTTACTAAAGACCGTGGCAATAATAATGACAATAAAATTTTAAAATAAATCCAGTCTTTGCTTAACTTCAAGAACAAATAAGTTTAAGTATAAAATGTCATTATCCTAATGGGGTATTGCCTTTGGCGCCCGTATAATGTAATTTCCTATAGTTTAGGACAGTTTTTTGATTATGCGTACATTTCCTACTTAAACTGAAGACAATTTACTTATATCATATATTTGTTGTTTCATATCACAGCCCATGTGTTTAATACATTTTTGCTTACAAAGATATTAAAACTTTAAAATATGTACATCCCAACTTAAATTAATAATAATAAGTAAACTATAAAGAAATTGACAATGATTGCAAGAATAGCAAAATACTCAATGTTTAAAATTTTTATACCAGTACTACACCTTAAGGCACGAGTAAGAAAGCTAAGAAAATTTTTTACTTAAATCGTGTCAACTGTCATCACTGTAAAGAAAATGTCTTTGAATTAAAAGAAATAACATCTTTGATTTCAGTCTTACGCGGAATTTGCTAATAATAAAAAAATTTAAGGGCATGTCATTGATTTCAAGTCTAAGGCGATAAATAATTACAATAATTCCAATTTTTACTTAAATTAAAGAAGTAATATTATTATTAGGTAAATTGTCTTGATTTGAAGTATGTATATAAAATGTCATTATTCTAATGTTTTAATGCCTTTCCCGCAACATCAATGCCATTGGCTGTAATAATAGAACTCTTCTTTAGTGTAGTACAGCGCCGATAATTGTCTTTAATTTAAGTACACAATCTTTTTTTGTCTTTGATGTCTATTTAATGTCGTAACAAGAACAATATTTTCTAAAATTAAATTAATTTTTTTGTTTCAAATTAAAGATGTACACATTAGTCAAGCACAATACATATTTTTTAAAATAAAAACATTTTGTTCTGAAACTTAAGGCGCGATTATGAAAACTAAGGAAACAAACTTGTAGTATTACTATTATTATTAAAATCATTATAAAGAATTCGTGTTGAGTTTAAGAAAATTAAAGATTTAAACAGAATTTACTTACTATCAAGAAAGCTTTTTTATTAGTCAAAAAAAACTAATAGGTTCAGGTTGCTCAAAACTCGACAGTAGTCCGATAACATTTTTGCTCAGATAATTTTTTTCTTAAATTAAGTAATTTTACCATAATTTCGAATCAAAGATAGTTTAATTAATGGCAGGAGCAAGTAACCTATGGAAAATGTACTTGTGTATATCAAATATGTATATTATTCAACTTACAAAGAAATATTTTTTGAATCAAAGCAAATTGCATTCATAAGTTTACCCATTTTCATTTTTAAAAAATAAATATTCTTCAGTGTGTACATATTTCTATGGCTAAAATTTGTATGTTTTTAAAGCTTGCATTCTTATAATGAGTTCCCCTCTTCTTGATTGTTTGCTGGGTTGCCCTTTGTTTTATTACCTTTTTTTTGCAGAAAAAAAGTATCCAAGCATATGTTTGTTTATACCTTGGTGTAGTACAAATGTTTTTTGCTGGCCATTTTTAATATTTCCGCTTAATAAAAGCAACGTAAACAGCACAGCAGAGTTTGAGCACAAAAACACCAACGACAACATTAATTCCCTCAAACTCCTCCTGAAGTCATAGTGGCAGCCATGAAATATGAGCAAAAAAAATTAACTGCACAAAGTTTTTCTCATTGCAATTGCAACGGTCTTCACCCCAACCCCCAGTATACCCCCCATCCCCACTCTAGACCCTCCCTTCTCTATTACTTTTCCCTACTTTTCTAATAAATGCACTTTTTCCTTTTTTGCGCTCCCTTTTTCCTCCGCACTTTAAAGAAGCCTTTACTCACAAAGAGCTATTTAAACTATTGTGTAATCGTTTATCATGATTTTTTGCCGTTCGTTATTTCTTTTTTTTTTCTTTCATTTTTTGTTCTGTTTCCTTCAGCACCGTCCTCTTTTTATTCACATGAATCATTCATTCATTCGTTCAGTCGTTCCTGGAAGAGGGCTATTAGTACAAAGAATTCCAGCGTTTAATTTTTTGCCCGACTGGTAACTACTTCGTCGCTTCTCACATTAGAAGAAGCGGTGACTTTAAAACGTGATACAATGCGGCTTCAGCCGCTTCTTCTGCATTATAATGTCTAGGAAAACTTAAACTTCTAGAGAGAGGTTTGAGACTTGGGGAGGCCGCGTTTTCACAAAATAGAAGAAAAAAAGAAATATGTAAATATAAAACGTGACCATTATTATGCGGGAGAGCCGACAGATGAGCTCTGTCTGTCTGATAACAGTAAAATGTTTAATAGATTTTGCTAAAAGTCTTTAATTTCCTGAGTTATTATATCACATCTCGTGGTTGGAAAACTACGAGTACCACAAGACTGGGAAAACGGTATTTTTTCTTAAAATTACTTAACGTTTCAAATTTCCTTTGTGAGAAAGTAGCAAACGAAAAAATTGAAAATTAAGAAGACAATACATTTTCAAACTAAATGAAATATGATCATGCCTGTTAGACGGCAAAATGGCGCCCAACATAAAGTTGTCATTGAAGAACATAATTCAATTTAGAGAATCGGCCAAGTCTTCCCATTATTTTTCAGGAGTTCAAATCATCTTATCTCCCATTTCATTGCATCAATGGCTACGCGTTGGGCGCCAGACAGTATTAGTATTGAGATAATTAGTTTATCAATGTTTTATTTTAAATAAAAAATATTTTTTTTTGAGCAATGTAGTAATTTCCACTCTGAGCAATTTAGTAATTTCAACTCTGCTGAATAATAGTAATGCCATGTTGGGCGCCAAATTGCTATAACGTCTTATAATAGGGTTTGTTGTTACAAACTATTTCCATTTCTAATAAATTTATTGTAATGTGTCAGGACGAATTATCGGAATAGTTTTACACAAAACAAAACATTTCTCATGAATTGAAATAGAAAAACGCATTAAACACCAAAGGGAATCTACTGCTACTGACAATTAATTATCTATTCAGTCCACTCAGAGGAAATTCAAATAAACACCCCCAATACACAATCAATAATACTCGCGTAATAGGAACAAAATTCAATTGAACTATCAGTAGAGTATTTAAAGTCGTAAATAATACTATTTAAATGGTTATATTGCAACAACGTCACTGCCACGTAAGAGCTCAAGCGCACCGAGAACTAATTAAAATTCCCAACAAGATTTTATTTCTAAAACAATAAAAATTTACTTGTAGCGTGAAAAACCTTTCCTCGAAAGTCAGGCCTCCGCCTCGCGTAGTTTGTGAACAAAAAAAAAAAAACAATTTACTTTATTTATTGCATTTTGATCTTGACTCTCATAAATTTTTGTAAAAACAAAGAAAGAATTTTTGTTTTACATTTAAATATGTTATGCATTTGATTTCCTTTAGAGGAGTCCGACAACGACGACCGCAGTAGGAGAAAGAAAAATTCTTTTGATGATGTGTGAATTATGAAATAATTGAATGCACGCGATTTTTGTTTCCTCGCTATTTTGCAAATTCCCAGTAAATAATTTATTAATGGGGTTTTTGTGTTTGCTTGTTTTGCTTCCCAGAAGTGTGGTAACCACAAAGGCATAGAAGAGAGTAAACAACGAACAAAAATGGCGTTCAATGAAATCCTAAGTGTTGGGAACATTTTGTAGGTAATTGTTCTGGAGAAATTATTGTTTAAATTTATTGTTAATTAATTTTTAAGAATTTTTTAAAATATACTATAAATGAAAATCTTGAGATTTTTTGAAAAGTGGCGCCCAACGGGTACTTTGAGGCATAGTTTGCGGTTTGAATATTGTGCGTAAACATTGAGTGTAAAGATAAGTTAAAGTTTAGATTAAAATTTTCTGATAAAATGCTATTTCTTCGCAGTATTTTCTCAAAAAATACTATTTTTTTCGCAATATCATGTAGGATATCTTCGAAACCGCAGAACGGATTAAAAATTGTATTAAAATATATTGAAGTTGAAGGTTATTTAATTTTAGAATCTTTAAAACTTTCCTGAACCAAATCGGATAACTATTTTTCGAGTTATACTAAAATATGTGGTTCGACATCTTTTTTTTTGTTACATATAACGATATACCCCGAGAACTGGAGTCAATTAAAAAAAATTGCCTGTACTCAATAATGGCGCCCAACGTTGATTAGTTCGAATTTCAACCATCTTTACATTTAAAAGAATATACATCCTTTGGCTCAAAGATGGCGCCCGACGTTGATCAAAATGTCAATAGGGGGTTTACAGTTTCTATAGTTATAAAACCTTACTTGTGTTTCACAGTTCGGTATTATTGTCGATATATTGGCAAATTATTGAGGTGCCCAACCTTGCCTATACTCAATAATGGCGCCCAACGTTGATCAGTCAGAATTTAAAAAATCTACATTTATTTGGTATTTTGGTCAATATATTGGCAAATTAGCGGCCAACATTGCCTATACGTAATAATGACGAGCAACGTTGATCTCTCAGAATTTCAATAATCTTTACATTTAGGAGGACTTATAATGTTAATATAGCGTGATCCATTTCGATGTTCCCTACTTTTTTAAAGAAAAAAACACAGAAAATTCAAATTGAATGGGGAATGTTTATTATCATTTGAAAAAATATTCTTTGGCATTTATTTTTTGAAGATTATGTCTATCAAGTGTTGGCCGCGGCTACGTCTCAGATAGTCCATCCGTTGAGTCCAATTTTCGATGACTCGTTCGAGCATTTCGACTGGTAACTGGCGAATGGCACGCGTGATGTTTTGCTCCAAGGCCTGAAGCGAAGCGGGTTTGTCCGCATAAACTTTAGACTTTACATATCCCCACAGACCAATCGACCGGCCCAAAACGTGATATTATCTGCTCACGGAAGTGTTCTCTGTGGGAAGTGGCGCCGTCTTGTGGAAACTAAATGTCGCCGAGATCACGATCTTCAATTTCAGGCATCAAATAGTCGGTTATCATGGCACGGTAATGGTCGCCATTGACGGTTACGTTCTCACCGGCATCATTTTTGAAGAAATATGGACCGATGATTCCACCGGCCCACAAACCACACCAAACCGTTGTTTTATCTGGATGAAGTGGCAGCTCTTGAATCTCTTCAGGTTGCTTTTCGTCCCAAATGCGGCAATTTTGCTTCCTTACATACCCATTGAGCCAGAAATGGGCCTCATCGCTGAACAAAATTTGGCTCGAAAACGTCGGATCTTCTTGGAACTGTTCAAGAGCCCATTGCGCGAATCGATGTCGTTTGAGAAGGTCGGGCGGCTTCAGTTCTGGCACATGCTGTATTTTGTATGCTTTCAATTTAAGATCTGGACGTAAAATGCGCCAATAATGAATGCTGGGTCTCAAGCTGGGCGATGGTGTTGCGAAAAGTACGCTCAGTAGGCCGATAATGTTGATTATAAGTTGAGCGAAGCGTATGAAACACATTCCTCACAGAACGTGAAATTTCGTAATAAAGTTGAACGATTTGTAAACGTTGTTCAGGCGTAAGTCTTTCCATGACGAAATGCCAAACAATACTTAACAAAAATAACATGACAGCATGAAACGACTAACACGTGATCTGTCAAAAAAGGCTATTGAAAAAAGTATCTCTACTTGGATCACTCTTTATTTATAAATTCTCTCTTTTGAGTCACAGTTTAGAATTTTTGGCCGATATTGTGACAAAGTAGCATCTCCTTAAAAATGGCGCCCAACGTGTATGAATCCCAAGTTTAATAATTGTTGTATTTAAAATAATAAATTAATAAATTCTATATATATAAGTACATGTGATTCACTGTTTAGAATTTTGATTGATACGTATTTTGCCAAAGTAGCGTCCAATTTTGGCTCTGCTCAGAAGTAGCGCACAACGTCTAATCCAACATTGCCCATACTCAATAATGGCGCCCAAAGTTGATCTGTCCGAATTTCAAAAATCTTTTTATCTTTTCTTAAAAATCTTTTTATTTTTGGCGAATTATCGTCCAACTTTGCATCTGCTCAGAAATGGCGTCCAAAGTGGATCAATAACAAGTTCAATTATTATTGCATTTAAAATGGATTATAATTTCTATATTTCTGTATTTATATATTATTACTTTGATTCACAGTTTAGAATTTGATTGATATTTAGGCCAAGTAGCTTCCAACATTGGTTCTGCTCAGAAATGGCGCAAAACGTGGATCCATAAAAATGTCAATAGAGGGTTTATACTTTCTATAGTTATAAATTCTTGCTTGTGGTTCACAGTTTAGTATGTTGACGCATGTGTTGACAATGTATGATCCAAAAATAGCGCCCGACATGGATCAAGATGTCAAAATATATGTTAATAGAGGGTTTACAGTTTCTACAGTTATAAATCCTAACTTCTGTTTCACATTCTGGTATTTTGGTCGATATATTGGCCATTGAGCGCCAAACATTGCCTACACTCTATAATGGCACCCACCGCTGAGCAGTCATCTTTACATTTAGGAGGATTTAAAATGTTTATATTTATAAATTCTTTGTTTTGAATCACAGAGTGTAGAATTTTTGGCTGATATTTTGACAAAATATGGTCCAACACTGCCTTTGCCCAAAAATGGCGCCCAACGTGAATAGCAAACAAAATCTCATTAATCGTTGCATTTAAAAGGGTTTATAATTACTAGGCTTATATATTTTTATTTGTGATTCACGGTTTAGTTTTTTAACGCAAATATTGACAATATAGCATCAAACATTTCCTATCCTAATCGCTACTTTTTACATATTCTGATAGTATGCGACGAAATTCTAACAGAATATGTCATAAGGCGTTCTCAAAAAAATTGTTAGTTACGTCCTTTCAGAATTAAGGTAGCGACTATTCTCATAGTAAGCGACGAAATTCTAACAGAATATGTCATAAAGCGATTTCGAAAAAAATTGTTAGTTTACGTCCATTCATAATTAAAGTAACGACATTAAATTTTTTTTCAAACTACATATTCGATGATTTGAAATCTTTAATTTCAATCCAGTAAATGACATTTCCGTTTTTGCATTCCAATCACGTTTGTATTGATTACTTTTTCAACATAAGGTCTGTCTCATGTTTTTTGTAAGATCTCGTTTTATTTCTTACCTCTTTTTTACTAGTTCATTCAAAAGACGCTGTTATGATTTTTTTTCACAGTTCATTGAATAAAAATATTTGTTTTGGAGTCTCATTTTTTTTTTTGATTACATAACTATGTTTATTTTTTTTTTGTAATCCACAAATGATTGATTAATTCCTACAGTTTCGATAGGTGTGACAAATGACTCGCATGTTTTTGTGTAGTGCAAAGCGGGTGGAATTACCTATGAAGGTGTCAAAGATATATCCACGACAGACAGTGAGTCATTTAATATAGTGTAAATATTGAAATTGCTGTGGGAATGAATTTATGTCATACAATTTCGTAGGGAATTGATAATAGAGATAATATATTTTATATGCAGTTTTTATGAGGGTTATCTGAACGATGTATTGGGATTGGCGACGTATCAGTTTCCAAGTTGGATTTCTCTTTAAATTCTATTTGCGTTAGTTCAATGTAATTTTTAATGATAATTTAAAACAAATTTTGAGTATGTATTATAGAGGCAAAGAAGTCAGGATAATATCCTAGTGACAAATCAATAACGATTTAAAGACCGACATAAAAACATAAAATAAAGAATATTTGACCAAATCAGCTTAACCAAGGCGACCTTGGTTTAATTTTATTTTGTAAAAAATCAGACTATATTATTGGTATAAAATATTCTGTATTTTATTTTATATTATTTTATTTTTTTTTTATTTAATTTTATATTATTTTATTTTACGGTATTGTATTTTGTTTTTAAGTTCATTTTATTTTATTTTTTAATTTTCTTGTATTTTATTGTATTGTATTTTATATTATTTTATTTCATTTCATCTTTGCCTTTATTATATATTATAGAGGCAAAGAAGTCAGGATAATATCCTAGTGATTTAAAGACCGAAATAAAAAAATAAAATAAAGAAAATGTACCCAAATCAGCTTTTCCAAGGCGACCTTGGTTTCATTTTAGTTTTGTAAAAAAATCTGACCCTATATTCTGTATATTTTATTTTATTTAATTTAATTTAATTTAATTTAATTTTATTTTATTTTATTTTATTTTATTTTATTTTATTTTATTTTATTTTATTTTATTTTATTTTATTTTATTTTATTTTATTTTATTTAATTTTATTTTATTTTATTTTATTTTATTTTATTTTATTTTATTTTATTTTATTTTATTTTATTTTATTTCATTTTATTTTATTTTATTTTATTTTATTTTATTTTATTTTATTTTATTTTATTTTATTTTATTTTATTTTATTTTATTTTATTTTATTTTATTTTATTTTATTTTATTTTATTTTATTTTATTTTATTTTATTTTATTTTATTTTATTTTATTTTATTTTATTTTATTTTATTTTATTTTATTTTATTTTATTTTATTTTATTTTATTTTATTTTATTTTATTTTATTTTATTTTAATTTATTTTATTTTATTTTATTTTATTTTATTTTATTTTATTCTAATTTTATTTTATTTTATTTTATTTTATTTTATTTTATTTTATTTTATTTTATTTTATTTTATTTTATTTTATTTTATTTTATTTTATTTTATTTTATTTTATTTTATTTTATTTTATTTTATTTTATTTTATTTTATTTTATTTTATTTTATTTTATTTTATTTTATTTTATTTTATTTTATTTTATTTTATTTTATTTTATTTTATTTTATTTTATTTTATTTTATTTTATTTTATTTTATTTTATTTTATTTTATTTTATTTTATTTTATTTTATTTTATTTTATTTTATTTTATTTTATTTTATTTTATTTTATTTTATTTTATTTTATTTTATTTTATTTTATTTTATTTTATTTTATTTTATTTTATTTTATTTTATTTTATTTTATTTTATTTTATTTTATTTTATTTTATTTTATTTTATTTTATTTTATTTTATTTTATTTTATTTTATTTTATTTTATTTTATTTTATTTTATTTTATTTTATTTTATTTTATTTTAATTTAATTTAATTTTATTTTATTTTATTTTATTTTATTTTATTTTATTTTATTTTATTTTATTTTATTTTATTTTATTTATTTTATTTTATTTTTTTATTTTATTTTGTTTTATTTTATTCTTTTTTATTTTCTATGAATATATAAATAATTATTACATTTTTTTGTCTATTAAATTTACTTTGTTTTTTTTTATCATATCTTCAATTTTAAGTTCATTAATTTTTCATTATTTAACTTTTTTCCATTTTTGATCGAACTAGCACTGTCATTTTAATTTTTAAATGTGAATTATTTATTTTTTTATTTTTTTTATTATTATGTATTTCATTTTATTATTTTTATTTTTTTTTTATTATTTAAATTTTTTTTATTATTTTTATTTTATTTTTTTAATATTTGTATTTCTTTTTTTAAGTTTTTTATTTTTGGTATTTTATATTTTTTTGTTTTTTTTTTATTTTGGTTGTCTGTCTATTCAAGATGACCTTGACAGTTTTAATAATTTCTCGTTGTGGAATGAACAAACTAAAACTGTAGCTTTCTCAGTTAATAACAGATAAGAGATGAACTTTTGCTCAATGGCCCTCGAAAACTAAGTAATACATTTTTGTCTACTTAAAGGGGGAAAGTCCACATAAAATACTCGTAATAATACGAATAACTAACAGTATTTCAGCTAATTACAAAACTTTTTCAACTATTGAATGACATCAAGAATATTTGTAATCAATTGTGTCAATTATTCCTGTCAATCATTCCGCATTCATGTATATTTTTTACTGACTTAATGGCTTTTTTTAATCAGAAGATCAAGTCAGTTTAACAATTTAGTTAATAAATAATACAAGTTTTTAATTATTCCCTATTAGGGTTTTACCTGTAATTGATATTATTTCTCACTGTGTAGTTGAGCTGAAGATCAAAGGGCTCCTTCTAAATGAATGACTTGACTATTCAAAATACTTCCCATCACTTGAGGCAAGTTCTACAGTGAGAAAATCTTAAAATAATAAAATGTTAGTTGGCTACTTTCGTAGTTTCGATTCGCACGAAGCAACTTTAGTTGCGGTAATTCGGAAGTTCATAGGTGTGTAAGACAATAGAAAGAGAGGAATTCCCATATTTTACTTTAAGATTAATATATTTTCAATCATAAAAATTTATTTAGGATAATGCTAATCGATTCGCCAATTAAAATATTGACTATCAATTAAAATATTTACTGTTTGATTGAAATTTTTAATTAAGCCTGACAACATTTTTCAATCATTTCCTTAATAAATATGTTTACACTGAATTTTTTTCTGTGTAGTGTTCTCTTCGTCCTCCTCCACCTAAGCTTCCAAGAAGCAATTTGCTTTAGTTCTAAAAATTCCCATTAAAAAAGAAACATAGGGAAAAACAGAGACCCAAAAGCGAACCACAAACAAAAGGAGAGGTGTAAAGAAAATTAGTTAAGAACATTTCAGTTTCAGTTTAAGAATGAATTCAGCAAAAAACCAAAATGTAACCGCACTGACAACTCAGTTGTTTTGATAGACAGTCCGACAAGCATTACAAAATACATATAACCCCAAGCCAGCCAAGCCTCATCCCCTGTCCACTTCCACAGTGTTGAACCGACCGGATCGGATCAGATCAGACAAGGCCAGACCAAGCCAAACCAAAAAAACCAAAGGAGACATACAAAGATCATCATCGGCTAGATCATGATCTTCTTATTTATACAAATGTGCATAACTTATGCAGTCATTTTAAAGTAAGTTGTTGTTTATCTCCCCAGACATGTGATTGTAGCGTCTGGATGGCCCGGACGCCCCTTTTTCGGCCGAGTCTGGTCAGTCTAAAAGGTGGGGGAGACGGGAGACCTTAAGAATAACCGCCTCTTGGTTAAGAGGTTCATGTTTTTCGTTTTTGTTTTTCTTCTTTTTTTTCGGTTTCTGGTATGTCTATATCAAGATTGCAGAGTGGTTAAGCAAATCTATGTGTGTAGCCGGGAGTTGTTGCCGAAACGCCAAATAGCCAAAGTAAATTACACAATTTTCAATTAATCTTAAAGAGTTTCGAAAGACTTTTTTATGCATTTTTCATTGTGAATAAGATTTATTTGAAGTTTAAGTTCTATTTTTGTTGTATGTTGGGATCGTTTATTTTTAGATGAAGATAAGCGGAAAGAATGATTGCCGGTTATGGTTGTTCATTGCATTAGTTGATGGAGAAGAAATAATCGCTTAACCGAAGCTGATTATAGAGATTATCTTCCTTCTTTTAAAATAAACAAGAATAGGCAATTCTCTGTGCAATATGATCATTATCGATCTTTTTATGTCAAACTACGCTACATTGACGTTGTACGTTTTTCGGGATAGCTCATCTTAAATTTTATAAATATTCTAATTTATATTTCGTCGAAATTTGGTGATAGTTGGCCCATCCAATTAAAGGTTATGGACAAAACTGTTTTTGGTTTCCGAACTTGAAAAATGGCTCGGCGGCAGAAGTTCTGCCAGCAATAAAAAGGTGGTGGACTATTTTCGGGAGCTGGACTGCTCTTACTATAAAGAACTAAATATAATGTCATTGAAGCTATTGAAATTCGTACAAAAAGGCAATTTTTTTTATTTTATTTTTGTGACGATACAGTTCAAAATTTTTTTATTAAATCCAATGGTTTATTATATATAGTTTAACTTTCGAAATATATTGTGTACAAATCATAAGGAAATATTAAAAAATATGGCAATGGGAGCAATTATTCTGAAGCGGCTCGGATAAAAGTTGATTTGCGGTGTCCATCATATCTCGGTGATGGATAATCTGAAATCAAAAAAACAAATTTATTTAGTTAGATAATCGTTTTTACCAGGTAACGCTAGGTGGGTTTTTTCAAATCTATATATTTTAAAATTTTTATAAAATTTAAAGAAAAAAGGCGATTTTTGCCAAAAAAATCGGCTTTTTGTTATTGTAAAATAAAACAAAATTTGATAGTGCTCAGAATTTCATGGCCACCAACTTTGAAAACGTGTATTGTGGGAAAAACTTCTTTAACGTTTTTCGGATGTACTGAGTTACATATGAGGCGTGGTTGCTTAGACGGCTGTACCTTCGTTAGTTTTACTCCGATTCATCTCAAATTTTCATACATTATATTTGACCCTGCTGTTAAATTAGAAAATATGTACGAATCCTAGATTCAGAGGCCATTTGGTCCATATTATATATTTCATACAAAATAAATATTTAACCCAATATTTATACCCTATACCACATTGTGGTACATGGTATTATGACTTTGTTCATTTGTTTGTAATGCCCAAAAAGAGAAGAAATAGAACCATAGTTTATTATACCGATCGACATAGAATCTCTTTTTGAGCAGATTTAGCCATGTCCGTCTGTCTGTCAATTTATTCTTGTAATCAAAGTGCGGGTCGTATTTATGGTCCGATTGTGATGAAATTTAGCACAGTGCTCTTTTTTTGGCCCAAGGACGATCTCTATTGAAACTGGTCAAAATCGTTTACAAAATTATTCAGTTTTATTATCAAAATCAATTTCAATTTTTTTTAAATCCAAAAAAAAAACACTTTCCAGTCGACCCACGACCTTGACACCCATGATCAATATTTTAGCTCTCGTTAAGAGCTATCTTTTTGCCATTGACCGATTCTCGATCCGACGTATAGGAATCATCGGTCCATATTTCTTCAAAAATGATGCCGGTGAGAACGTAACCGTCAATGGCGACCGTTATCGTGCCATGATAACCGACTATTTGATGCCCGAAATTGAAGCTCGTGATCTCGGCGACATTTGGCTTTAACAAGACGGCGCCACTTCCCACACATCGCATCAATCAATGGATTTATTGAGAGAACACTTCGGTAAGCAGATAATTTCACGTTTTGGGCCGGTCGATTGGCCACCAAGATCGTCTGATATCACACCGTTAGACTTTTTCCTGTAGGGATATGTAAAGTCTAAAGTTTATGCGGACAAACCCGCTTGGGTTCAGGCCTTGGAGCAAAACATCACGCGTGTCATTCGCCAGTTACCGCCAGTCGAAATGCTCGAACGAGTCATCGAAAATTGGCCTCAACGGATGGACCATCTGAGACGTAGCCGCGGCCATCATTTGATAGACATAATCTTCAAAAAATAAATGCCAAAGAATGTTCTTTCAAATGATAATAAATTTGAATTTTCTGTGTTTTTTTCATTAAAAAAGTAGGGAACCTCGAAATGGATCGCCCTATATAATAATTGTATTTTTTTTGATGTTTTTAATATATGCGACTATTTTTTAAGAAAATAATTTATAATATTTTTCAAATTATAATTACATTATTCATCACTATTTGCAATTTTTGTTTACTCCAGTGTTATGCCAAATTTTTTTCTTATCGCCTTGAACTTCTCCACATACAAATACGTAGCAGCAACACAACAACCCACCGAGAAAAGGTAACAAAAATCTTAACTGAAAAGTCGTGAATAACAATACAAAACAATTAATAAGTGAACACAAATATTTGTTGAAATTACTAAATAAATACAAATACAATCGGGTCCAAAGTGAGAGACGTATTATTAATTTGTAGCTTAAGATTTTTTTATTTATTTTTTTTAACGTTAGCAAAATAAGCGGTACGACTACTACAACTAACAATAAAATAATAACCCTGAAAAATAGCATCACAAAATATATAAATATAAAGTATAACATAAGTTGGATGACGGACATGATCAGCATCACCTCCAGCAGCACCGCCACCATTTTTTTTTGCTTCATTTCATTCCACTGTGCCTCTACTATTTAACCTTCTTCCGATAATTAACAATCTTAAAAAAAACTGATTTTTTTTGTAGTATTATTTACTATACTCTCAAGTAGCATAACTTTTGTTTTGACGATTGCCTGTCTGTCTGTTTGACTTGGCTTATAGCTGATTTGTTTTTTTTTTTCATTTAATTGAATAGATTTTGGAATTTGCGAATTATACCTTTTTTCTTGAAAATAATTGATTACATGAAAACTGACAATTGCAAGGAGATACGCTTTAAAAATAAAGATTGATAACAAAGGAAATACATTCGGGGTTTTTAAATATCTGCAAACTCAGCAATTTTCGAAATAAAAAATAAATATAAAAAATATTTTTCGCATACAAAACAAAAACAAAACGTGAAGAATAAAAAAATTCGCATTGGCATTATTTTATGTGGCCATTGTAAGCCGTTGCCATTCATTCTATCTCTATTGTTGCAAACAAGCTCTAGGCCAAATAGTCCATGATACTCGTGCCACACCACCACCACTCCAATGTACCACCAGCTTCATCATCACCATCACCACCAAAGGCTGACCTCCCCCTCCTATGCTCCGCACATACTACTACTCCCCTCCGCACCTCTACTTCTTCATTGGGGGAAATCTAAATAAAGACCAACACTATTTTTGTTGCTTTGTTTTGAATACAAATACAAATTGTACGTTTTTTTTTTCAAAACACTAAACTAAAACGAGCCTCTCCAAGTAATGCAAAATCTTTGAGGAGGCCATTTAGTAGTTAGTGTGGCAGTGGTTTTCATTTATCTTTTCGCTTCTTTGGAGATTGAACAAATAAAGGAAAAACGAAATACCAAAAGACACAGAAAAAAACGTAGCCCCAGAATATCGCAGAAGAATGCCGGAGAAACCCCAAACCGTACCAAGATTTAATACTACCATCATTTGTTGTTGTTGTCGTGTTCGTTTCCATACTGACCATAGCATATGCACAATAGAGCATCGTTTTTAGATCAACAATTCAAGGTCGTTTTGCGTTAAAACCCCTCAAACATTTGGAGGCGGCATAACAGCCATACCACCAACATCCGGAGCTGTAGAAGAAGTAGAAGTGGATGGTGACTGTGACTGTGACGACAACAACGAAGACGACGATGACTTGGCTTGACTTGACTTGACCGACGTATCTTAACTGATGATCTTTTGGATGAGGACTAAATGAATTTTTGTTCAAAAATGTCTTTAATATGATGAGGGGTTTAAAACGAACGAGTGGGTACCCTTTATTCCAAAGCTACTATTTTAAGCACCTCTTTCAAATGACTTTAATCACAAAATTATTTAAATGAATAAATTTAATTGATTTGGTGGCGGAAAATATTGGAACATCATTATACATATTTCAATAATTGATATGCGAATTTTTGTGGTACAATTTTAGAGTATGTATTGGCCTAAAATTTTAACATGTAATATATAAAATTGAAGCTTTTGACACCAGGGTGTGCCGAATATTTTTAGTTTTTTATTTGGTTAATGGAAATTCATAAAACAATTAATATTAAATTCCGTAATAATTGTACTGCATACATTTTTGTGGTACCCTTTTAGGCCCTTTGATGCCCCCAAATTTCAACAAAAATTATAGCAATGCAAAGATACATATCCAAAGATGTGTTTTTATTTAAACAAATTGAAAATTCTAAAATATGTAATTGCATATCTTTGTGATACACCTTGGCATTTTTAATTATAACAAATTTTATATCAATGGAATGATTTGAAAAAAAAACAGCAGAGTTTTTTAATTTGACAATTTTATGATATAAAATGAAATTAAAACAAGTAAGAAAGTTCAGTCAGGTAAACCGACTTATGAAGCTTTTCTCTAGACTCTAGGTAATATAAAAGCATTGTACTGTACGATATTTCAAGTCTATGTATGCACTGGTATTAAAGTTATAAGCTGATAACTTTTGGTCCATTTGTGTGGGAGGTACCCAAAAGGGAGCGGCCACTTCGTGCATTTTTCTTGACGTGTTAGCGACTAACAAACTAATACTATGTGTGAAATTTCAGAAGATTCGAGTAAGTAGTATAGACAGTATTAAAGAATAATATTTCACTAAAAGTTAACCCTTTGTGGGGGAGGTACTAGAAGGAGTGGACCAATATGGCCCCTCTTCGAACTTAGCCGGAGATAGAGAAAAATATTACCGCATACCAAATTTGAAGTCAATCGGTTATTCCTTTCGAGAGTTATCGTGCGCACCAGCCAGCAGACAGACAGACAGACGGAAGGAAGGACGAACATTGCTCAAATGACTTAAAATGACCCAAAACGGATTTCCGCCGAACATACTTAGGGTCTTAGGTCACTCCTTCGATGTGTTACAATTTTGGCTGGTAAAAAACGATATATATCCTGTTCTATAAGGTGAGGGGATAAAAACGATAATTAGAAATCAAATAATTGAGCTACATATTTTTTGTGGTACACTTTTGGGGTATTTACTTCCCTCAAATGTTAACATGTAATACATAAATTTAAAGCTTTTGACCACAGGATGTGCCGAATATTTTTAGATTTATATTTAGTAAATTAAAAACCACAAAATTCTTAATTTTAAATCTCGTAGTAATTGCACTGCACTAATTTTTGTGGTACTCTTTTAATCACTTTAGTACCTTCAAATCTTAACAAACATTATTTCAATGAAAATGTACTATCACAAAGATGTGTCCACCTTTTTGATTTTTTATTTAGTGATTTTTTATTAGGAAAAATCAAATTCTAAAATAATTAAGAATTTTTGAGATAAACTTTTGGATTCGTAATAAAACTCAAATATTTACAAATTTTATATCAATAGAAGAATGGTTTGGACATAAAGAGGAGCAGAGTATTTGTAATTTGATAATTTTATGAAATTGAAATTTAAAAAATTTGTAGTATTAATCTTAGTATTAAAAATCAAGTAATTGAGATACATATTTTTTGTGGTACACTTTTAGTTTATTTACTTCCCTCAAAATTTTAACAAGTAATATATTATTTAATATATGGAAGGTTCTAAATGTATGACTAATATGCACGGTTCTAAACCCCAGAATGTGTCGATATTTTTAGTTTTTTATTTGGTTAATTAAAATTTATGAAATCGTTATGAATTCATAAAATCTTGTAGTATTCACGAATTTTTGTGGTACACTTCCAAACCCTATAATGCCCTCACATATTAAAAAAATTGTATCAATGAAGAACTACGGACCCCAAGATATGCCCAATATACCCAATTTCACAATCACAAAATCCTTAATTTTAAATCCCATTGTAAACTTGTGGTACACTTTTAAGCGTTTTAGTGCCCTCAAATTCTAACAAATAGTATACCATTGTAAAAGTACTAACCCAAAGATGTGCCCAATATTTTCGATTTTTTATTTAGTACATTTAAAAAAAATTGTAATTCTAAATTCTAAAATAGACGGGTATTTTAGTGGTACACTTTTGGATTTTTAATGTATCTCAACTAATAAAAATGTGTATATCAATGAAAAGAAATGTGTCCAATGAGGTGCAGAAAATTGTTTATATCATATTTGTTTTATTCCGTAAAAATTATAATTGCGACACACGCATTTTTGTGGTACACTTTTATATTATTTCCAGCGGTCATATTTAAACATGTAATATAAAAATTGTAAGCTCTTAACCCCAGAATATGCCCAATATTTTTAGTTTTTTATTAGTTAATTAAAATGTTGATTTGTTTAAATAAACAAATTAAAGAAAAAACACTTTTATTTGTTTATTTTTATTCATTCCGAAAAGCTTTCGGTTACTGTAACCGAAAGCCTTCAGCAACTTTTTGTTTAAATAATATCCCTGAAGATGACCAGCGAAGTTGGTCGAAACCTTAGAGAAGAATAAAAATAGAAAATAACAAAGTGTTTTTTCTTTTATTTGTATGACCTACAGCCTAACTAAATACAACAATGTTAATTAAAATTTACAAAACGTTTAATTTTAAATATCGTAATAATTGTTCTGCATTAAAAACATCTAAGCCCTTTAATATTCTTAAATTCTTACAACAATTAGAGCAATGAAAAGTAGTGACACAAAGATGTGACCACTATTTTTTAATTTGTAAAATGACAAATATTTTTGTAAACTATTTTGACTTGCTTAACTCCTCTTTTTCCACAAATGGAACCAAAAAGACCCCTACATTGAGGAGCTAGAGGGTTAAAATGTTTAACACAAATGCTCCTCGTAGTGATCTAAGTAATGTTGCTGCAGACATCCTAAACATAAAATGTAAGGATCGAACTGTTTCCTATGTCGATTCATCATAAGAATGTGCAAAAGGGTGACATATTGATCATCCTCCAAAAAGACCTCCATACGTAAACTTTCAAAATTCCGGTAAACTTATACCCCTCTATCACAATCCGTTGGCAGAACCTTGTTATTTGCGAAAAAGTTAAATTTTGTTCCACAGTATAATTTGATCATTTTTTATTTAGTAAATTGGAATTTACAAAATTGTTAATTTTAAATCACATCATAATTGGGCTACATTTATGTTAGTGGTCCACTTGTGGACTCCTTATCAATCAGGGCAGTCAAATGGACTCGCATAGTCTGCCTAACAAAAACCATAATTTATTTCCCGTTTTTAAACATGGCGATCAAATTCCATAATATATTTCTTAGAAGACTATGGTAGCATTCAGTTAGTTTACTCCATTGAAACTTTCGTATTTTTTTCATGAATAATAACTCACAATACAGAATAATCTTTGTTGTGGTTTATATAAAGATTTATTATTCCTGATATACACATACCGCTTACTTTCTGCAAAAAAAGATAAATTAAAATTAAATTAAATAATCATCTGCTAACCATTATTATAATATCATGGGATATGACCACAGGCTCTTTATATTTATAATAGTAAATTTGTGGTTAAAAGTGATGATAAAAGTGAAAGTAAAAAATAAATTTTTATAGATAGATAATAAATTTAAAATTCATTTATTCTTGCTGAAAATAACATGTGATTTGAATTTACTATTCGCCCTTGAAAATTTACGTATAACTCTTTATGTCCTGAATTAACGATTTTAAAGCAGGTGAGCGGAAATTAAACACGCTCACGACTTCAAAGTCCTGAGTTCGTAACAGTAATGGTGAAGGGCCAATGCAAGCGGAATGCGGCGCGGCGTGTCAGAAAAGTTGGAATTTATTCAGCTTCTCCGCGCCGCTGATTGATATGTCATTGCCAGATTAAATTATTCTCAATCAGACACAACTCTTGTTCAACTTTTATTGAAGCAACCACATGTTTTATATACGGGCAATGATAAATTCGCATCGCGCCGCATGACGCGTGCATTGGCCCTTCACCCTAAGTGAGATAGGATAGCGAATAGTATGACACTTTCTATTATGAAAGCTCTCTTCTTGCGAGCGGTCTTTTATTTAACTCGTGAGCGAGCATAAAATGTAAAGGCCCAGTTAGGCAAACGCAACCGTAACGCCCCCTTAGCGTAACGAATCAGTTGATTCAATCTGACATATGGAAATCAGTGTAAACGATTAGTCAGCGAAAACGAAATGTAAACGGACGTCTGGATAGCCTGAAATTTGATTTGGTCGGTACGTTTACGTACATTTGCAAACTAAATCAGTAAAACAATGAAAAAAAAAAAGAATAAATTTATGCGAAACTTTTGAAATGGAATGACAAGTAAATAATAAAATTATAAAATAAGAGCAATATATACTAAAAAAAGCGGTTGGTACTTTGTTTTGAATGTAAGAGTCGTATGACACGTTTTTCATGTTTTGGGTAATTGATCCGGCGGGCAACGTTGCGGTTACGGTAGGGATATGGTTACGGTTACGTATGCCTAACTGCGCTTTTAGAGTTATAATACGTACGAATTTATAATAACTATCATTTACTTCAAGAGTTTTGTCACTCTTGAAGTAAAAGAGCGATATGTCGAGTTTTTACCAAATAAATGGTGTTTTAATTCTAAAAATTTATGGTTAATATTTACAGATTTAAATATAAAAAATATCAAACATTAAAAATGTTTCTATTCTAACAAAATTTTAGTATTTCACCCCTATAACCCTTTTAGTTATTAATTGGCCGACAAAAAATAAATGTGAATAAATATATAACATTTTAAAGCTTTTAAGTCCCATAAAAATATAATATTCAAGTTTACATTTGGAGGTTATCTCCGGATTATATTTTCTTTATTTCCGCCCCATATCAATATCATTTTCAATTAATTTAAATTATCTTTCAAGAAAAGAAAAAACACTTAAATCGAAAAAAGATGTGCTCTCGGATGATGACAATGTTTGTGTTGATTTACTGTAAATAAATGCTCATAAATAAATTCCTTGTCGCCGAGTATAAACAAAACAGAAACTGAAATGACAACAATAATAACTATAGTTTATGATGAGTTAAATATTATTTTTTCCGTTTTTATTCATTTCAAGTTCATGAACTCTATAAAAATATTTTTTCAGTTTTTTGTTTTGTTATTTGCGTTTTATGTAATGGCTGGATGGTCGAACGGATAAGATGTGCTGAGCGGCAGCGGCGGCGGCGGCGATGTGATGATGCCTTGGATGGGGAGATGCCATGACATTCGGTAGTTATCATTAAGTCGCACAAAACTTTTTGTCGCATTTTCCACGCTTAAAACGGGCGAAAAAGACAAGACAAAGACTATCATCATGATCGAGCAGGTCATACAGCTTTTGTTAATGGCTGCTTTACATACATCATTGTAAAAAAGCCATAAATATTATTTACAGTTGTGCGGTCTTTTATTGTTGTGCAGTGTTGTTTTCTTTATGAAATATCTCTCGAAAAAAGATCTGTCAGAAAGCAATGAAAACACACAATTTTTTCCGGGGTAATTCTTCATTTTTATTCACTGTTTATCAAGTGAGAGGTTTAGGACTCGGCTGGAAGCTCTACTGAAATTACACTGAGCCACTGAGTTTGGTAAACTGTAAAAGCGAGATCAGCTGATGGATGCAACTAAGGGATTTTCCAATTTCTTCTTAGGTAATTTTATCTGTACTTTTTGTGAATACGGTTTGAAGCTCTACTCAAACAGAGGGTGACTTTAGTGGTCTACACTTTAAAAGTAATCAGTTGATGGATGAAACTAAAGAGAGAGAGAGAGATCTAGACCTTACCAAAAGGACTAGCTCTCTCTCTCTTTTGAAACCAGTATTCTTTGTGAAACGAGTGGTTTGTGAGTCGATTTTAAGCTCCACTCAAGTGTACACAGAGTGACTCAGTAATCCATACATTTTCATCACTTCTATTCAGGAATTAAATAAGTCCCAATTAACGGCCTGAAAATATCTTAATTGTTTATTTTCATTTCGGTTTTTGTTTTTTAAAAAAACAGAACAAAATTGCCAAAGTCAAGTTCAATGTCTTTCAATTCCATGCAGCTTTGCCAAACTGGCAAACCATTTTTTTTTGGAGGATAATAAATATTTTCATTTTGTCAGTTTTTTGACACTGGACATTAATCTCTTTCAATCGTGCCAATGCATACAAAAATATGTTGTCGGCTCAGTAATTCAATTTCATTTCATTTAATTTGTGACTGTGACCAGAGACCCCTCATGAATTAAGAAGTGGTCACTGGTTTGAATGCAATGTGCAGATGCATCCCAAGAATTTCGGAAATATTTTACAAATCCAGCCATAACATGAAAAGTATGCGGAAATATATGGGTGCCATTGGCACTGAAGCATGTAATGAAACACTGGGAATTATATTTGAAGTTTCTTATAAAAACATCAATCAATGTTGAAATTTAAAAAAATATTGTGTGTTTGAAAATTGTCTAATATGATGAATAACATTGATAATGTAGTT
Source organism: Eudasyphora cyanicolor (assembly GCA_963930755.1). Taxonomy (NCBI): domain Eukaryota; kingdom Metazoa; phylum Arthropoda; class Insecta; order Diptera; family Muscidae; genus Eudasyphora; species Eudasyphora cyanicolor. The sequence goes on along the minus strand of OZ005736.1, from coordinate 130,848,019 downwards.
GTTTAAACTACATATTTACAATACATATTAGGCAGAAATTACATTTTGAATGTCAAAGAAGCAAGATCGATGTACGCATATTTTTGTTTCAGACGTTTTTAGACAGAAACGAAGAATTAATTAATGTCATTAAGGTGGCATATAAGTATTATTAAAAATTCCAAAAATTAGTTCAATTTACCTTAATTATCTCTTATATAAAATTTTATAAATATATATATTTATTACAAAATATTAAAATTGAAAAAATTTACCAAAATCTGGAAGGACAAACATCAATTTACCTCTTTTATGAATTTAAAGCTGAAATTGATCCTACAAGCATGGCGTAAGAGTGTCGGACTAGATATGCCAGAACTTTAAAAAAAGAACTTGTTCATTCCGTGTCAGTCTGTAGGAATTTGAGATGTTGTCTTAAGCACAAAATATGAAAACGGTCTAATGATTGCTACAGAAATTATGGAAATGTTGTGTTCGTCTGAATCTAATAATTTATGTGGGGGTACCATAAGAGGCTTGACGAATAAGCCTATTTTGCGCTGAATACTATATACTTCAAAGACATTGTAGTATACTGTATCGAAATTGAAGTGTTTATGTGCTGTGGTATTCACGTTATGAGCCATTTAATGTTGGTACGCTTTGTAAATTTGTGTGGCAGGTACCAAAAGGGGCTGTGCAATAATGCCCGTATTTAAACGAATTGTAGGTACTATAACAGCATTACATACATACATTACATTATTACTGCGTACAGTTTCAAGTTTTATTTTATTTTATTTTATTTTATTTTATTTTATTTTATTTTATTTTATTTTATTTTATTTTATTTTATATTATTTTATTTTATTTTATTTTATTTTATTTTATTTTATTTTATTTTATTTTATTTTTTATTTTATTTTATTTTATTTTATTTTATTTTATTTTATTTTATTTTATTTTATTTTATTTTATTTTATTTTATTTTATTTTATTTTATTTTATTTTATTTTATTTTATTTTATTTTATTTTATTTTATTTTATTTTATTTTATTTTATTTTATTTAATTTTAATTTATTTTATATTTTATTTTATTTTATTTTATTTTATTTTATTTTATTTTATTTTATTTTATTTTATTTTATTTTATTTTATTTTATTTTATTTTATTTTATTTTATTTTATTTTATTTTATTTTATTTTATTTTATTTTATTTTATTTTATTTTATTTTATTTTATTTTATTTTATTTTATTTTATTTTATTTTATTTTATTTTATTTTATTTTATTTTTATTTTATTTTATTTTATTTTATTTTATTTTATTTTATTTTATTTTATTTTATTTTATTTTATTTTATTTAATTTTAATTTATTTTATATTTTATTTTATTTTATTTTATTTTATTTTATTTTATTTTATTTTATTTTATTTTATTTTATTTTATTTTATTTTATTTTATTTTATTTTATTTTATTTTATTTTATTTTATTTTATTTTATTTTGTTTTATTTTATTTTATTTTATTTTATTTTATTTTATTTTATTTTATTTTATTTTTTTTTATTTTGTTTTTTTTATTTTATTTTATTTTATTTTATTTTATTTTATTTTATTTTATTTTATTTTATTTTATTTTATTTTATTTTATTTTATTTTATTTTATTTTATTTTATTTTATTTTATTTTATTTTATTTTATTTTATTTTATTTTATTTTATTTTATTTTATTTTATTTTATTTTATTTTATTTTTATTTTATTTTATTTTATTTTATTTTATTTTATTTTATTTTATTTTATTTTATTTTATTTTATTTTATTTTATTTTATTTTATTTTATTTTATTTTATTTTATTTTATTTTATTTTATTTTATTTTATTTTTTATTTTATTTTATTTTATTTTATTTTTATTTTATTTTATTTTATTTTATTTTATTTTATTTTATTTTATTTTATTTTATTTTATTTTATTTTACTTTACTTTACTTTACTTTACTTTACTTTATTTTATATTATTTTATATTATTTTATGTTATGCTTTGTTATCTTATGTTATTTTAATTTATTTATATTGTTTTATTCTATTGTAATTTCGCTTTATATTATTCTTTTCTATATTTTTTGTCGTGAATAAAATAAATTCATTATGAATTTTTGTTGTTTTATTTTAAAATTTTTATTTTCCGACATTTAATTCAATATTATAAAATTTATGTTGTTTAATTTTACTGTAAACCTCATTTGTAATTTCTTATGGTCGGGTGTACTCGTAAATGCGATGTCATGTGTCAGCCAGTTAGTCGAATTATTTTTTATTTAATTTTATCTTATAATATATTATTTTATTTTATTTAGTTTATTAAATTTACTAATAAACAAAGTCTGAAATACATTCAATTCTGAGATTATAAATGACAATTCTCGCTGTCATTTAGAACCTCAAAATTATTTTATGTCATATTATTTTTTACTATTTATATTATTTTTTATTATTTATATTAATTTTATTATTTATATTATTTATCTTACTTTTTTATTATTTATATTATTTTTTTATTATTTATTTTTTTTATAATTTTTTTATATTATTTATTTAATTTTTGTATTATTTATTTCATTATTAGAGATTTATTTTCTATTGTTTATTTAATATTATACTATTTAATTTTTTATTACTTATTTTATTTCGTTTTCTAATATTATTTTTTTATTATATATTTTAGTTATATTTAGTTTAATTAATTTTTATTTTATTTATTATATTTTTTTCTTTTTAGATTTTTGTCAGTTATTTCATACAAATAAATCTTTGAAACAAAGTACCTGTCGCTTTAAATCCCATTTGTCTCATTCAATTCTGTGTCTCCAAACGACATTTCTCGCTGCTGACTCGACAATGTCAAGTGTCAGAGTCAGACAGTCGATGGTTTGACTTCACTCACCCTTCTTATCTTCGTTAGTGGTTGTAATGAAAATGGATTTGATATTGTAATTGAATCATCAGATAATTTTGTGACTTTCGCCTGCAGTTTACCAAAGAATTTGTCCGTTTCGTTTTTATTTGGTTTTTGATGAATTAACCAACGAAGAGTCAGAAATATACTTTTTGTTGGCGCCACAAGAGAATTCGGTCACAAATTTATTCGGAGGAACATTTATCTTGCTTTCTGCCGCAGAGACAATTTAGACAATTAATTCATTTAAATGAAAAATATTCAAATAATTCAATACACTGCGTCTGCATTTTGTTCTGTGTAACTGCCGAAAGAGTACAAAACTCAATCAAAGGCGCACGACAAAATTCCAGATTTATCAAATATTTCCAATGCTTATTTGAAAAGGGGTTTATTTGTTATTTATTCAAGGGAACCCAAACAAATTTTGTCTGTGTTAATTGTTCAGCATTTCAATTAAATTTTAAACATAAATCAACACATTTAATAAAAAGATGTAGCCTCAAAACCCCTAAGACTATTCGAAAATGTTTTTTGCCATTTTAAGTGGAAAACTCAGGGCACAGCAAAGTGATGACCCAACTGTTTGACTTGGAATAAAACTCAGACAGCAGCCGACGATGGCGGCAGCAGCCTTCATCTCATTGTGATGATAAGCTCTACCGATCGCTCTCTACCTTTTCCAATTCCCTGTGCAACATGAGAAATTCATTTAATAGTATCTCGGGCGGTCTTCCGACTGAGCGACCTGACAAAGCTTTGATATTAAAAATACATTAAAGCCAAGAAACCTTAAATTTAAAGTCAAATATCGTTATACATGGCATCTATTTATGTATTATTTATTTATTTCTTGTGCCATTAATGAAATTATACCGCTGTTAACACCTCGTCATGGTCAAGTTCAAGTTGGCCAAGCCAATCCAACATTCGCACAAGTCTATTCGTAGTTTTCTCGGTGTTGGCACATGGCCAACGTTGTCAGCTTTCAACTTTGGAAGAGTAAATGCCGCCGCCACAGTGTATGAATGGAATGGCAGTGGTGTTATTCTTGTTTTAGTTATCAATACGTATTGTTTTTATTTATAATTAGTATTTGATAAGTTTTGTTCATTGAAAAATTATAATTGAGTAAATCGATCCTTTCTCGAAAAATACATATCCGACACCAACGAGAGACGCATAATAAGACTGGGCAAAAATATTATTAAGCTATGTGAAAAAAAGCAAATAGTCTTGTAGGTTACACTGGGCAGAACCAAATATGTATTTTCAATGAATATGTAATAATAACATACGTTTTTTTTTTTCATTAAAAAAGTATTTATTGTGGAAAATATATTATGTATATATCTTTTCCACAATAAATATTTTTGCACATAAATAAATACTTTTTTAAAATAATACTTTAAAAAATATTCGTTATAAAAACATTTTTTTGAAAATTTTTTTTCGACTTTAATTTATTATTGGAAAAAATTTAAAATAGTATAGAAGAAAAAAATGTTTGTAATACTTTTTTAAATTTTTTGTTGTAGTAAGAACAATGTACTAATTTTTCACAAAAGAATTTATTTTTAAAAATATATTTTTTGGAACACAAAAAATTTTTTTTTTTTAACAAAAAATGTATTTTTTAAACAAAAAAATGTATTTTTTTAAACAAAAAAATGTTTTTTTAAAGCAAAAAATTGTTTTTTAAATACATTTTTAAACAAAAGTATTTTTTAAAAACCTAATTTTTTGATTGTTCTGTATAAAAATGTATTTGTTTTTTAAGTAAAATTGTTTAACTTAAAATATACAATAAAAAATATTTTTTTGGGAAAAAAGTTATTGTCAAAAAAATATATTTTTTTATATAACTTAATTAAAAATTAAATATAAAAATATAAGGTGTAAAAATTAATTCATAGATTTTTTACATATTTTTTAATATATTTTTTTTCAATAATAAATTATTTTTCTTTAAAAAAAAAATTAAAAAAGGTTAATTAAAAATTTTATATAAATAAAAATGAGTGCATTAATTGTTCCCATAATATTTTTAACAACAAAATACGTATTAAAAAAAATATTTTAATTGTCAAAAATATATGTTTTGTTGTAAATAAATTATTTTTCTTGTCAAAAAATATAAAAGTTATTTACAAATTAGGTATAAATAAAAATTAAGGCATACATTTTTAAATATATATGTTTGCAACAGAAACACGTAAATATATCCATAAAAAATATGTTTATGAGAAATTTATTTATTTTTATTGTCAAAAAATTTATTTTGTTTTTTAATATTTCATATTTAAAATAAATATTCAAAATATTTTAAAATTAAATATAAAAATATAGGACATAAAAATGAATAAATAAATTTCCATAATGTTAATTTTATTTATTGTTGACCTTTTTATTTAATGAAATTGTTGATGGTTAGGCTTGAGGTCATGTATTAATTAAAAAACTGGTGGTTAAGTTTTTTTTAAATTTTATTGTTTCCAATATTTCGAATGTCTTCGACAATCATCATCAGGGAACTTCAATTTAAAACAAAACTATGGACTTCTTCTCTTCAGAGTTTACAATACATGACCTCAAGCCTAACCATCAACAATTTCAAATTTCCATAATTTTTTTAATAATAAATCTTTTTTCATCTCAACAAAATATATAAAAAATTCTCATAAACAATTTCTTTTTTATATATTAGTTTTTATTAAAGAGAAAAAAAAATTTATAAAGAAATAGTATATTGTTAAAAAAATAAAAATACTATAATTTATTATTTTTTTTGCAATAATTATAGTAATATCTTATAAATATTTTATTTTATTTACTTTGTTGTTTTTAATGTTTCTCCTTTTCATTTAATTTAAACTCGTTTCATTTTATTTATTTTATTTTATTTCGTTTAATTAAATTTCATTTAATTTTTTTCATTTATCAAATTTAACAAATGCTATTTTTTTATAATAAAAATTGTTCTCTTAAATAAAAAAAAAAATTATTAAATGGATTTTTGTTATATTTTTTGACAAGAAAAATAATTTCTTATCGAAATTTTTTTTTTGGATTATGTAGCTGTTTGAAAAATATTATGCGAACATATATGAATTAATATATGTCTTATATTTTTATATTTATTTTTGTTCATTATTTTTAATATTAATAAGCAACATAAATTTTTTGACAATTAAAATATATATTTTTTTCTCATAAACATATTTTTTTTTTATTGAAATACGTGTTTTTTGTTGTAAAAAATATTATGTGAAAAATGTATGCCCACAATTTATAGTTATACTTGATTTTTAAATAGTTTTTGTTATTTTTTTGACAAGAAAAATAATTTATTTAAAAAAAAAATGGACCGACTTGAAAAATATGCGAAAATTTTATTAATTAATTTTTATGTCTTATATTTAATTTTAAATTATTTTGTTCATTATTTTTAATTTTAAAATATTAGCTTTAAATATTAAAAATCAACATAAGTTTTTTGACATTAAATAATTTTTTTTCTCATAAACATATTTTTTATGGAAATACGTGTTTTTGTTGTAAAAAAATTTATCTGAAAATATATGCCACCAATTTTTATTTATACATAATTTTTAAGAAACTTTTATATTTTTTGTTAAGAAAAATAATTTATTTAAAAAAATATGAAACGATTTAAAAAATAATTAAATAATTTTTTTCTGGAATATTTAAAAATTAGAAATGTCATCTCCATAAAAACATGCCAACTCGACTTAGAATTTTTTTGAACGGATATGTCTATATATCGTAAATCATTTAAAGAAAAGTTTTTTTTTTGGATTATTTTTAATTAATTTAAATTAATTTAAATAAATTTTACCCCGTTTATTTTTTATATATTTAATTTTGAATTATTTTTTTTGATTATTTTTGTTTAATTTATATAGAAAAACATATATTTTTTGACAATTAAAATTATATTTTTCTCATAAAATATTTTTATATGGAAATACGAATTTTTGTTGTAAAAAATATTTTGTGGAAAATGTATGCCCTCATTTTTATTTATATCTACTTCCTTTTTAATTATTTTTTTCATAATTTTTAATTAATTTACATTTAATATTTATTATTTTATCTTGTTATCATCTTTTAAATTTATTTATTCCATTTTCTTCTTTGTAATGTTTTGTTTAATTTAATTTATGAATTGTATTTCATTGCTTTCCTTCTCATTTTATTATTATAAAACTTTTTTAATTTAATTTTGGTTGTTTCATTCCATTTCATAAAATTTTTTGTTCGTCAAATTTTATTTTATTTATTTAAGTTTTTTTTATTTTTTTTTTTACACTAAACACAACTAAATTTTGTTAAAATAAATTTTAACAATCTATTTCTATTAATTTTTCATCCACTTTTTGCCCTGATTCTCGTTTCTCCACATTCATGTTCTTAATTGTTAAATGTACTTAGCCTAGCCTTAATTCTATTCATATTTTGTAGGCCTTTGTGATACATTTATATGTATGTATGTATATATTATTGATATAAATTATGTCAATGCCTTTGGGCTTTATCAAATTTTAGATCTTTGGCGAGCGACAGCCACCGCTCTATATCGATCTCGAATTATATACGTTGTTATCTTTTTGTCGGCATTTTTTCGATTCACTACTATTATTTATAATCTGGTGTTTAATTTAGGCCTTTTCTGTTGTACATACATATGTATGAGTACAGCTGCTGTTTTTTTCTGCAGCCGATCATAGCTGATCGATGATTGTATGTTTTTTTTACAACTGTATTTATTAGTTTAAAATTATTGTTAATTAATTTTAAATTGTTTTTTAATTTAACAATTGATTAATTGTCTTTTCCCACTTCTATTTCATTACAGGTAATTGTCTACAACCTTTTTCTCAAGTTCGGGCTCGAGTTCGATTTCGAACATAGTAACTGCATAACGAGCTGTGAATTTTATTGCCCAAACATCGGTTATTTTCGGCTGGATTTTTGTTCATTATCCATCTGTGAGAACATTGTCTCGTAAAGGTTTGATTGATTGTTATTGCTACGTTCCGGTTTCATAAACCGCCGAAAATCAAACGTTTACTATCTAAGAGTACTTAGACGTTTATGAAAAAGAAGAGGTGTTAGTTGGGATCCCATATGGGGGTAATTAGAACACACATCGTTTACACGACGGACTTAATTTACTAGAAGGAAAGAAATGTTTTGGAAATGACATTTAGTTAGCGGCGAGTATGGTTTCTCTAAAAAAATAGCTTCAAGGTTACGCGAAAAGTATGTTTGTAACGGTTTTTTTAATAAAAATTTTCCACAAACATTTTCACCGATATTTAAAAAAAATTTTTAAATTGTACTAATATAAAAATGTAGAATGTATAAAATTTTAACTTATTCATTCTTATCCGCCGAGCATGGCTAAAAACGTTTGTAAGATTTATTTCTAGTATCTATATTAAAAAACAATTTAGATTTTTAAACGTTATACGAATTTATTCGTTTCTTAAATGTGATTGAAATTTAGCTCAGGAAATTTTTACTTTCGATTTTCCATTCAACTAAACTAAAAATGAATTATCCGTTCTTACCCGCCAACTTGAGACATTATACGAATTTATCCGTTTACGCATTTCAGCAACATTTCGTAGGTACTACTCTAAAAGTTTTTCTAATATTTATTTATATAAAATTGTGGGGACAATTCAGTTCGAAATATTTTCTAAGGCGAGTTTTCTTTGAGAAATATTTTAAAAAACGAAAAATACAAAAAACATTTTTTGTCAATCTTTTTCATTCGTAAAATAATTCAGTTTGATTCTTCTGTAACCGTTATTTTGTTTTTTTAATAAAAATTTGTATCCTGAATTTTATAAAATAATTTCCATTTTAAAATTTTATCCGTTTGTTAAAAGTGATTTTAATATTGTTTGGAAAATGTTATATTTCGTTTTTTCATTAAATTAAACTAAAAATGATTTATCCATTCGTTTACGCACAACTTGAGACATTATCCAGATTTATGCATTTGTTAATTCTTCAAAAATGTTTCTAAAATTTGTTTCTATTATATGAAAAAATTTTCAATTTAAAATTTTATCCATTTGTAAACAGATTTAAATTTATCTTAGAAAATGTTGCGGTTGAAAACGTTTCTAAAATGTATTTTTAGTATCTATGTATAATATAAAACAATTTAGATTTTTAAATGTTATCGGAATTTATTCTTTTGTTAAATGTAATTGAAATTTAGCGCAGGAAATGTTGACTTTCGATTTCCCATTAAACTAAACATGATTTATCCGTTCTTATCCGCACAACTTGAGACATTATCCGAATTTATCCGTTTACGCATTTGAGCAACATTTCGTAGGTACTACTCTAAAAATGTTTCTAATATTTATTTATATAAAATAATTTCCATTTTAACATGTTATCTGAATTTATCCGTTTGTTCAATGTGATTTTAATATTGTTTGGAAAATGTTATATTTCGATTTTTCATTAAACTAAACTATAAATGATTTATCTGTTCTTATCCGCACAACTTAACTTAGATATTATCCAGATTTATCCATTTGTTAATTTTGAGCAGAATTTTGTAGGAAATACTCTAAAAACGTGTCTTAAATTGATTTCTATTTTCTATTATATAACAGATTTTCCATTTTTTAATTTTATCCGAATTTATCTGTTTGCTAAATGTTATTTTAATGTTGTCCTGAAAATTTTATCTTTCCATTTTAAATTAATATAAACTAAAAATTATTTATCCGTTCCTATCCGCACAACTTGAGACTTTATCCAGATTTATCCATTTGTTAATTTCGAGCAGAATTTCGTAGGACATACTCTAAAACATTTCTAAAATTTATATCTTTATCTATTATACTATAAAATAATATCCATTTTTTAAATTTTATCCGAATTTATGATTTGGTTAAATGTGATTTAAATTTTGTTGATCAATGTTTACTTTTGATTTTTCACTAAACTAAACAACAAATTATTTATCCGTTTTTATCCGCACAACTTTGAGACATTATCCGAATTTATCCGTTTAATAATTATGAGAAAATGTGGTTGTTGGTACTCTAAAAATGTTGTTAAAATTTATTTATATAAAATAATTTTCGTTTAAGTTTTTTCGCAGTTTATTCGTTTGTTAAATGTGTTTTAAAATTGGTTCATGAAGTGTTCACTTTCGGTTTTCCATTAAACTAAACTAAAAATGGTTTGTTCGTTCTTATCCGCACAACTTGAGATTTTATCCGTTTATTAATTATGAGAAAAATGTGGTTGTTTATACCCTAACAACGTTTCTACAATTTGTTTATATAAAAAAATTTCCATTTAATTTTTTCCACAGTTTATTCGTTTGTTAAAAGCGATTTTACATTAAACAAAAATAAAAATGATTTATCCATACAACTTAAGACATTATCCAATTTTATCCATTTGTTAATATTGAACCGAATTTCATAGGAAATTCTCTACAGATATTTCTAAAAATTATTTTCATTATCTCTTTTTTAACAATTATTTTAAATTTTCATAACATTCTCTTTTCTGTTCTACGATATTTGCATGTATCTTTGGAATTTTCAAGTTTGAATGGAATGTTTAATTAAATCGATTCATATTCCCATTTGTCTTTATCTCAATCGCCACCAAACAACAGAAATTTCTATTTGAATAACACAACAATAGCCTGTAAGACTTCACTATTGGGTTGGGTGTATATTTCTCTATAGATACGGATGTATGACCGACCAATATCACATTGGCGCCAAACAGTTGGCGTTGAGGATTATTATTATTAGAAAATGCTAAATACGAATCGGAAATCTCTACGATTTGTTTAAGGAGTCAGACCCGCAACCTTCAATCGCAGCTCAAGCCCCAACGGTAGTCAGTTTTTGTGTCGTCATCAATTTGCTCTTAAGAAAAGGCAGTAGCAATGTTTGTCGTTTGTTTTTTTTTTCGGTGACCATGGTGGCGGCGTCGGCAACTACTAAGACCGAGCAATAACAACATGTTGACCATGGTTATTGTAGGTTTGGCTTTCTATTCTGCCTTCTTGAGGCGGCTTGTTTTTTTCTTTTGTGTGTGATTTTTTCCCCCATTCATTAAAACCGAAAATCCTATGACAACTTCACACGACGACAACACAAACATTATTTGTGCAACATGAGTATCTCATGTCTTGCAACAGTAGCAGCAGAAAATCAATTCAATACCTCTTCAATCGGCACATTTTAATGATCACCCGGCGTTGGCATTTTATTTGAAACGACCGTAATACGATAACCCAGCGAAACATGTTTTATGTCTTTGAGAAATCTTTAACAAATCAAATGGAACAAATCCATATCCAAGTGATATTCATCCATGGCGATATAACAACAAAAAATATGTCTGCATCTCCCAGCCAGTAACCCGGCTAGTTGGCGGTCAAATTCACTGCACTACACTGCACTCATGTTAAAAACATTTGGAATTTGGCAAACAAATAACAACGCCAGCTGCAGTAGCAACAGCAACAATTTTTGCGCGCAATGTTGTTAAGTGTTTTTTGGCGACAGTTTTTCAATGTTAAATTTATGGTGTTGCTGCTGCTCGTCCTCATGTTGTTGACGGTGGTCGTGTTGTTGTTTCTGTCACTGCTTTGTGTCGATTGTTTGTCAAACATATTTCATTATATTTTTTTGTGATTTTTTATGTACGAAGGGTAGTAAAATAAGATGAAATACAGACTACAGTCTGCAGTTCTATATAGTTTCTATTAGTTCTGATATCTATAGATATCAATTCAATTAAAAACAGGTTTGTTTTTATTGCGATTTCGTTTCTGAATAAATGCAGCATTTTCCTTTCCCCTTTTTCCGAAAACTACACTTTTCTAACGCATTTCTGATGTTTAAAAATTGGAATTATGTAAAACTCGAAGGACTGCATTGTTTCGACTTGAAAGGCGCATCTATTTTCCAGTACATGTCGACGGGGAACAATTTTTTCCGGAAACGAAATCACCATTAGATGAACGCCATGGAGATTTACTTAAAAATAGTTTATCCGTTCTTATCCGCACAACTAGATATTTTATCCAAATTTATCCGTTCTTTAATTTTAATGGAAAATTTTCTCTGTGTTGTCTGTGGGGATCGTTGTTCATTATTTTTGCCGATATACATAAAGCATATTGGTAATCTAATTCATGAAACATAACTTAAAAAGGGGAAAATATTAGTGTAGGCAGGACAAAACTTTGGACAATATACACTTTTCAGTGTTCTGAGGTCTTTCTCCGTAAAGACAATTTAAAAATCGTTTATCCGTTCTTATCCGCACAACTTGAGATTTTATCCAAATTTATCCGTTCTTTAATTTTAATGGAAAATTTTCGCCGTGTTGTTTGTGGGGATCGTTGTTCATTATTTTTGCCGATATACATGAGTTTATTAAACCATATTGGTAATCTAATTCATGAAACATATCTTAAAAAGGGAAAAGTATTAGTGTAGGCAGTACAAAACTTTAGGCAATATACATTTTTCAGTGTTCTGCGGTCTTTGTCCGTGAAGACAATTTATCTCTTATGACTTGAGTTTTTATCCTGATCATTGTTGTTTGGTAAATGTAAGGGAAATCTCCATCCACATATCTTTGGAAATCTTCATTTTAATCACTCTTAGTTTACCACAGTTATGATGATTTAGTTTCTGCAAAAAAATGTTGTCCCGTCGACTTGAATTACTAGAAAATATTTGCTCCTTTCAAGTCAAAATAATGTAGGCCCTGCAAATTAACTCAACTGCAGTTTTCTCCAACTTCAAAAAAGTTTTAGAAAAGTGCAGTTTTTGGGAAAATAGCAAAGAAAATTCTGCACTTTTTCCAGAAACGAAAACAACATTAGTAATCTCATCAAACAATTCCTAGAAAAGTCAAAAATTCTAGTGGTGTTGAAAATAGTTATTCATAAAGAGAAAATGCATAGTTTCCAGTTTTTTTTTGTGAAAATAGTTTATCCGTTTTTATTCGCATAACTTTAAATATTATCCGATTTTATACATTTGGCAATTTTAAGAGAAATCTCCATGGGTGATGTCTGTTAGGAACGTCTTTCTCTCTATTTTTACCTCAATTAGTCTAGTCCTAGGACAGATCCCCTTTAGTAATCTACCTAAATGTAATTAATTAAACGAAGTCTATAAATGTCTTATAGAAATAGCGGATTATTATTCAAAATAAATCAATCGTTTATTGGTTTGTATATTTAAAGCAAAAACATTTTTAGGTATTTATTGGTATTTTACCCATTCTAATTATAAATTCACAATTTGGGGTGAGGCAGTAACCTGAATACTTTATCCGCTATTATTCGACCAATAGGAGATTTAATGGAAAATCTAACCATTTGTTAATATTGAAGGAATTTGAATGAAGTACAAATAATTTGTACTTCAATCGTATTATAAACAACTATTCTAACTCAAATTTATTTTGTCCGTTTTTATCCGCGTAATGTTAGATTTCCATCGAACATGAATTAAGCTTATATTTTGTTTTATCATTTTAAAATCACTGCAACCAATAATAATTTTATCCGATTTTATCTGACCAATGTGAGATTTTATTTATAAAAAATTATTTCAGCAAAAAATGGTGAAATTTGCTACACCTAAAGGGATAGTATAAAACAATACACACTCATAGCGTTCTTTAGTCCTATATTAATTTAAAAATAATTTATCCGCTTTTATCCGTGCAATATGAGATTTTATCCGAAATTATTCAAATTGTTAACAATGTATTTATATACAAGACTGAGACTTGCACAAAAAGTGAATTAATATGCTTTAAACCTGTAATAGCTAAATATAATCTTTATGTCTCTTATCGCAGGAATATGATGTTTTATCCAAAATTATCTAATTTTATTTGTGATGTGTTTTTTATTGGAAATTAACATATGTTTGTCTTACTAATCTCAACAATAATTCATTTTCCCAATAAATTATTTACCGAAGTTATTCCCAAATATCCGTTTTTATCCGCATAACTTTAAATAATATCCGATTTTATACATTTGGCAATTTTAAGAGAAATCTCCATGGGTGAAGTCTGTTAGAAACGTTGTTCTCTATTTTTACCTCAATTAGTCTAGTTCTATGACAGAACCCCTTTAGTAATCCATTGTGATATTTTATTTATAAAAAATTATTTCACCAAAAAATGGTGAAATTTTGCTACACCTAAAGGGATAGTATACAACAATACACACTCATAGCGTTATTTAGTCATATATTAATTTAAAAATAATTTATCCGCTTTTATCCGTGAAATATGAGATTTTATCCGAAATTATACAAATTGTTTACAATGTATTTATTTACAAATCTAGGACTGAGATTTGCATTTAAAGTGAATCATAATTTTATCCAAAATTAACCAATTTTATTTGCGATCTGTTTTTTGTTGGAAATTAACATATATTTGTCAACAATAATTCAATTTCCCAATAAATTATTTACCGAAGTTATTCCCAAATAGATGCAGAATGCCAGGAAAGTGTGTTTACGTCGCAATAATTGCACTTTCTGATAAACTTTTTTGGAAAAGATAAATTTTGTATTAGTTTTAAAATCATATTTGTAAAAAAATTAATAAATCGCTATCAATAAATTAGACAAAAACAAGAACAAAAAAAATTTTTCACAAAAGTTGGAGACAAGAAAGTCTTTTACAATTTTTTTGTCGGGTTTAACTCCGATCTGAAGTACATTTAGGAACATTTTGGTTACTATTCTGTTGTCCAACCTGCTGACTATACAATGCAATTTAAAAAAATCTAATAAAATAACAATAAAGGGTAGTTTTCTACCCTGGAAAAATTTAATGTCAAAACACTTTCATGACATACTGTATGTAATTATAAGGTAATTAATTATAATTATAAGGTAATTAATAACTAATTATAAGGTAGTTAATAATTGTCTGCTTCGTGGTAATAAAAAAATATTTTATCCGGTCTTATCCGAAGAGCGTGAGATTTTATCCGTGTTTATCCGTTTTTTTCATTTTGATAGAAATTAATGAAGTTTAAGTTGCGCCAACTGAAATCAATTTATGTGAGCATTAATATGGACTCTCGAACCTAACTTTGCCATACCTTCCTCCTTCGGCAGCATTTCTTTTGGTGTGGTTGCAAGAAAATGAAACATGAAATTTCCTGGCATAGACCCACAACCGCATAAGAATCTGTAGGTTAGTTGGTTTTACTAACATACTCGACTCGAACTCCTCACATCGTTGCAACTAGTCGTCAGTCGCTGGGTTATTGTCATTGTCGTTGTTTTGCCATTGCTGATGCTGCTGCTGTTGTTTGTCATAAGTTATCGGCCGACACACAATTAAAACAAGCCGACAGACGGACGGACGGTCGGACAGACAGTCAGTGTCACTCACCATTTGAAATCCAGTAGTAGAAGTTGCCGCCGTCATAGCTGCCGTTTTCAAGTATTTGTGAAAATCAGAAAAGTCTTGTGCCTCAAGTGTGTGTGTGTGTGTTTGATGCATAAATTTTCTCTTTTTTTCCCCTGAATGTTTGTCTCCTCGTTTTTCTTTTTTTTTGTAAGTTTTTCCCTAATAAACCATAGATAACAAAGCAAAACTTTGTATTTTTCTTTTCTAAAGTCATAAAACAAATATAAGCGTTTTTCTTACAGTGGCAATGCTGCTGTCTGTCTCCGCGGTATTTGGAAAACCTATCATAATATTTATGTTTGTTTGTACTCGTCTGACCGTGATTTGTTGCTGAGGGAAAAGTTGTTAAGTCGCGAAGTGGTTAACTTTTTTTTTCTTTGATTTATTAGTCGACGAAAAATGGTGATAAATTTTAAAAACAAATCAACAAAAATATATGTTACTTCTGAAGGAAAATATTTTTTTTCGGGATAACAAAAAAAATTAGATTTATTTGAGTCATTTCTCATTTTGTAAAGAATGAATGCAGCAATGGATGTAAATATAGCGTTTAATGACAATTCTGGGACCAATACAATATTAGCAATGGAATAGATTCCAAATATACACTGTTCTGATTTTGTTTTACTGGAAAATAATTTATCCGTTTTTATCCGCCCAACATGAGATTTTATCTGATTTTTTCATTTTGTATAAAATCAGACGCAGAAAGTTCGATAATTTTATGTTTTCTTTAGTAATAACGATTGATCCTACGAATGGTGTAAATATACTATCAGCCCTGTTCTGTATTCAGAGAGCGTTTTAAAATCGAATTTCTAATTCACTTTTGAAGATTGAGATTTTATCCGAATTTATTAATTTCAATTGCTTTAATTTTACTTTAATAATACATACTCGTATTAGGAAAACCCTGCGAATGGCGTAATTATATTCGGTAATGATCTCGTTGATACCGATCTAATTACACTATGCAACAAATGAACACTTTTTGAAAAATACACGGACTTGACAGTATAGGTTCGATTCTACTATCAAACGGTAGTATAACCCTATACTCGGTTTGGCGAAATTGGTGACCAATTTTGTTTTATGGACCTCCAAAGATTCTGAAAATCAGAGGGCCCCCGAAAAAGATGTCATCAGCTTTTGTCCAACAACTAATTCAGACTTGGTGATACCGCTTAACTATGTTTGGCAATAATGTAGCTAAGAATATGCTACATTGATAGTAGAATCGAATCTATACTGTCAAGTCCGTGTATTTTTTCACTGTTGCACAGTGTTATTATCAGTTCGTTTTATATGAAATTAATGTATCCGTTCTTATCCGCGCAACCTGAGATTTTATCCGAATTTATCCATTTGTTAATTTTATATATTCTGCTTATAATTTTCTCAAAATAAATTTTTGTTTTACAATAATTCAACATTTCCTCTTTACATACAAAATAATGTGAACACATCTCACAATACACACGGATACGAAAAAATCTCATGGAAAATTGAACATTGTTTACAAAGACGGCGACAAAAAGAAAACATGCGAGTGCGAAAAGTGATAACATGACTTTCGCGCAAATGATTAAAGCCAAGAAAATGAAATACTTTCTCAAAACGCACAAAAGAAATTATGGCTAAAAATCACACATCATCTATTACCACCAAACAAGAGAGAAGTTGTCCGTAAAACCAGCCAATACGCTTAATATGGCTGCCATCATCCAGCCTCACTGTATGTCTGTCTGTCTGTCGATCCCTCCTCTCCCAAATGTCTATAGACGAGCTGAAAACCAGAAAAGATCTTAACAAGCGGATGCTTAAAAACCAGCTAAAGTTTCATTGGTTGATATAGGGGGAGAGAGAGAGAGAGGTAGACGGGAACCTGAAGCGAGGAGAAGAAATATTTAAAGACAAAAAATGCATATTTTCACCTATAAGCCTCGTTTTCAAGCTTAAGATACGCGGTTATATATTTGCGCATGCGCGCCCTCTCTTTCTCTCTCTCTCCCGCTCTTAAGAAATTTTGCAGCTTTTGCTTCGGAAAAAATACTTTTCTTTTAAATGTGCGTCTGCGCAATGCGCTTTTTTCTAAATATTTAAAAAGTAATGTGAACATCTGAAGCGGGCAGCGCCATCAGCAGCTGCTGGTATAACCAGAAACTCTGTAAATCCCGCTCAAATACTTACACCAGCATAACGTACAAGTTTTCATTTTAATGACTCAATGTCATCGTATTGGGCCCTGTTAAAGGCCTTCTTTTAGTGCAGGGAATTTCGGATTTATTCTCCATAGAAATTGAATCAATTGTTCGTCAACACTTTAGGGATTCTTCTGTTTCTATTTCTAGAGATGTCTTAGGAAAATGAACGCAAGTGCGGAAAAGCAAACATTTTCGCTTTTCTTCTGTTTTCATAAAAATATACTTTTGGTTATTAGAACTTATCAAAGTACAGTTTTATTCTGCACATTTTTGTACATTTAGCTTTCCATTGATATACATATTATTACTATTTGAGCTGCTAAAATGTCTGAAAGTGCACCACAAATCAATATATAGATTTTTTATAACTTTTCGAACCTCATATTCGCAAATTCAATTGCAATTATAATGTAGATTTGTTAGTTTTTTCTGCAGGTCTGTGGAAAATTAGCTTTTCATTTATTTGCCTTTGATTACCATTTGCGTACAATAAATGCCTTAAAACTGTACCACAAAATGTGTATAGCAATTTTATTTTTATCTGTCAATCGAAAAATCAAATTTTGGGAGTGTCGAAACGAGCAACCGGCACGAAATATTTATACTCGTATATAATCCCGGATTTATCCCCATTTCCATGATCTTGCCCGTAAGGTAACTCACACAGAAAAAATAATATTTTGGGATATTATGATTTATCAAACTAAATTTAAAACTCTATTCTGCACATCATGAGAAACCAAAATTTCCAGTAAAAATTTATTCTGCGCATCATGAGAAACCAAAGATTCCTGTAATATTAATATTTCTACTATTTGACTGCACAACAGGACCCTAAAGTGTACCACAAAAAAATGTTTGATGGTGATGGAGATTCTCGGGAAGATAACATAAAATCATTTTGTTCGACATTATGTCGTACCAAAATAAATTCGAAATGATTCGGCACATCTTGAGAAATATAAGTTTCCATTGATATAGATGTTATTACCCTTGGACAGAATTATGAAACCTAAAAGTGTACCACAAAAAGCTATTTAGATCATAATGATGATTCTCGGAAAGTAAATGTGAAATATACATATATATTTTTTTATTTTTGACATACATGCTTATATAAATTCAAATAAGATTCTGCACATCTTGAAAAACCAACGTTCGCATTGATATATATATTGTTATCATTCGACCTCACTATACATATGACCTTAAAGTGTACCACAAAAACTGTTTGAAGTTAATGACAATTTTCGGGAAGATAACTTAAAGTCAATTTGTTTGACATTATGTCACACCAAAATAATTTAAAATTTATTTCGACATATCTTGCGACAAATCATCATCCATTGGTATAGATATTATTACCCCTGGACAGAACTGTGGAACCTAAAAATGTGTCCCAAAAAGAAATTTAGATAATTAGGAGTCTCGTGAAGTTAGTGTGAAATAATTTTTTTATTTTTATTTTAGGACTTACGTATGTTTCTGCACATCTAGAGAAACCGAAGGTTCCGTGGATATACATAATTTGAATATTTTACATTATTATAGATAATAAAATTGTACCACAAAAAACAGCATAGATGGTGATGACGACTCTCGGGATGTTAACATAAAGTCAATTTATTTTGCATATTATGCCATTCCAAAATATGTCTGCACATCTTGGGAAAAAGAAGTTTCCATTGCTATACATAATATTATAATAGGGCAACCCGAAAGTGCCTAAAGGTTTACCACACCACAAAATACCGATGACGATTCCCAGGATGATAACTTCAAGTCAATTTATTTTTTATATTATGTCATATTGCAGTGTAAATTCAAAATATGTCTGCACATGTTGGGAAAAATTTCTAGTCGATTAGTTTGACATTATGTTGTACCAAAGTAATTTAAAATTTATTTCCACATATCTTGAGAAATATACGTTACCATTGATATAGATATTATTAGCCGTAGACCAAAAGTGTACCACCAAAAGCAATTTAGTAGATGCTTAAGAGTCTCGTGAAGGTATTTTTTTTAAATTTTAGATATGCCAAAATTATTTCAAAAATTGTTTCTGCACATCTTGAGAACTCGAAGTTTCCGTTTATATACATATTGGTACCATTTGACATTATTATATATCTTAGAAGTGTACCACAAAAAAACAGTATAGATGGTAATGACGACTCTCCGGATGTTAACTTAAAGTCATTTTATTTTGCATATTATGTCATTCCAAAATATGTCTGCACATCTGGGAATAAAGAAGTTTCCATGGGTACACGTAATATTACAAAAGAACCATAGCCCGAAATGGCCTAAAAGTGTACCACAAAAGGCGGATGATAACATAAAGCCAATTTATTTTGAATATGACTTAATATGAATATACATATATATATATATATATATATATATATGCTTTCCATTGCTATAGATTTTATTACCATTGTACCACAAAAACTGCACTGAAAAATAGTGTCCCAATACTAAAGAAAATGGCATTGCTATGACGTCAACGAAAATAAAACTTTCATATAAGAACAATTCATACTTAAGCTAAAGAAAATTTTACCTAATGCCAATTATATAATCCCAAATAAAAGTACAAAATATATTTATGTTAAGGTTTTATTGTCTTTGTTGCAAATTTTTAGATAAAACAAACTTTTGAGAGATTTTTCATTGAATTTATTAAATCTATCAAGAGATTAGAAAAAGTTCTGACCATTTCTCAATAGAAAGTGATTCCGAAGGCCCTGTTTCCACAGTCCGCCTCTGAGACATTTCTTGATGCTAGCAATGGTATTGGTGCTGATTTCTTTTCTTTTTGCAATAAAAAGAAGATTGACGTTGCCAACTTCACATATTTTCAAAGGTCGTTTCAAGTGAGTCGACAATGTGAGTGAGTGACTTGGTCGAGATGTTGCTTTTGCTACATACATAGCTCCAAGCTGCCAACAACAACAACAACATCCATATCAACAGCAGGCTGGCTGCCAGCATCTGTTTAATGTAACCAAGAAGATATACTCTTCATGTCGTTGTTGACGATGCTTGATGGCTGTTGGCTCTTGGCTGCATGGCTATAGTCGCCGGTGATGGTGGCGAAGCTCTACAAAGTCTGTTGAACTATGAGATGCCATACCAGTGAATACCAATGTGCGGAGGTAGACTATTATAACTTTGGCAATTGTTGTTGTCGCTGGGGCATTTGCTGCTGTTGTCGTCGTCGTCGTCTTTGTTGAAGTACTACTCTAGTAATAATCTTAAGTTTTAGCCGGCCTTAAAGATACAAACCCCCTCCAACTCCCCTAACATCCAACTTCTGCTGCTCTGGTATCTCGAAAAGTCAGTCATCTTAGGTTTGAAGGCAAAATATTTTGATAACAAGAAGCAGCCAGCAACACGCCAGTAATTGCATGCCGATCAACCGACCGACCGGCAGGAAGGGTGGAAGAATGTAGAGAAGTGCCAGGCAGGCAGAGTTTGGTGTAAGTCATATATTGGTTAACCAGCCAGGTCGTCAAGAAAATGCAATAAAAGCCCAGAAAGAAAATGAAACTCGTTCAATATCATACCGTTCTACTACTACCACTCCAGCAAAAACATTGACATTAGCCTCCCCTCGTCTCACGACGTATTCAAATAAGCTGAACTGAAGCATTTATTTTCTATTTATAGGATTTTCTGTTTCGTTCGGACAGAAATTGTGTTATAATATTTTCTTGCATGCATTAAACGAGGAATTTTCCATGCATTCCTCTTTAGCAAATTAATTTTATGCTGATAAAATTTTAATATTATTCTTCCGGAACGAAATGGGAATTAAAAAAAGAATTTTAAAAGTAAGGGCTTAAAATGTTTTTTCTGCTGATACATAGAAGTTACGATATTGCAGATTTCCTTGGTAAGGTACTTCTGTATTTAGGCTAAAACTACAATTAAGTTTGAGTAAAAAAAACTAATTTAATAACAACTCTCTGGGTGCTTTAGATTTAGGTTAAGCGTGCGGATCCTGTACATGGGTTATGATGACTTAGACTATGCATTCTATGGACGTAAGGAAAAACATACTGTATTCCTAGCCCCTCCTGTTAAACTAATTTGATTGCTTTAGAATGCTCAGGAGTTGGCCAAATTTGCTAATTCCCCCAAAAAACGTAAGATCCTAGGTTAGATGGCGGTCTTCTACAGAGAGAGCGGGGCACAGACATAGCACAGATGTTCTATCGATTCCAGCTCTCCTTCGCAATTTCTGCATAAGTCATTTCACAAGACCGCCAAACTCTTTGCGTGTCGTTAAATAAGACAGTGACCCGTCATGAGAGACACTATAAGTGGAACGTCCCGTCTCGATAACGACAGCAGGGCTTTGGAGCGTTTGGAGTTTAGGCACATGAACCTGTAATGTATGCAGGTCCTGACTGGTGACCACCTGACATATGTTGCCGTATGGACATTATCTCTTAAGAAGGTCTTGTTGGTCACTAGAGGCATGCCCATATATTGCACTTCTCCTCTAGTATTTTAGGTAGTTCCTTGTCTTGTAAGTTAATCTCCAGTTCCTGGTATGTCCCAGCGACCCAGCACCTAAATCAGGTGACTATAAAACTGTTCAGCCATCTCAGTTCTTGAATTCGTGAATACGTTTCTAGTTTTCTAGGAATTTATAGCAGCCTGCCTATCAGAGAAAATATTGATATCGACTTTAGTCAGAACATTAATTTTCATCCATTCTGCTACCTATCTAATAGCTAAGATTTCTGCCTGAGGAATACTGCAGTGATCTGGCAGGAGTCTTTTGCTATATATGGTTCCAGTTCCTTAGAAAATACACCAAAGCCAATAGGGTTGTTGAGTATGGGACATGTCTGTTTAGAAGTTCTATAAATATTTGTCGTGCGATGTGAGTATCCTTTAGAACTGGTAGAAACTAGGTGAACCTATCGAAGAATTCACTCAAAGCCCACCTGGTTGGTAGTTCAAAAATCTTCTGTTCAGATGTGAGACCTTTCTTCAGAACTTGTAGAAACTAGGTGAACCTACAGAAGAATTCACTCTGTACAGAAGTTCAAGAATCTTCTGTATGCGAACATCCTTTAGAACTGGTAGAAACTACTGTAGAATTCAGTCATCGTCGAAACAGATTTTTTACATACCCATAAGCTTCAAGAACCGATTGTAAGTGTGTTCATTTTTATATTCCCCCCTGAACTGGTTATCGCTTTCAAATGCTACGAATTTCGCTATCTTTAAGAACTTTTCGATTGTTGGTTTTTCTACGTTTTGTTCTATTAGCTGGTGTTATTTCAAGAGAAACTGAAAATCGAAATCGGTGTGCTTTACGAGAAAACAAAACCCAAATCTGCAAAGTTCTTGCAAAAGTGAAAACCAGCACAGGGGCGATTATTGCATGAGTTCATCAATTATTTCCCTCAGGAAAGAAAAAGAGATGATACTCTGATAATCTCGGGATTTTTAAATTAATTATAGGTCCATATTTAACTCTAGCCGAATTCATGTGAAACATCCAGGCAACTCAAAACAAATATAAAGTATTTCTGTTAGACAGAACTTCTCAGAGTATTGTTTAGAATTCATAACTAGGTGAATTTATGAGAATTTCCAATCATTTAAGTATTATTTTTTTTAATATTCAATTATACTTCTATGCTTGTATACTTGTATAGGACAAAATTTAGCTCTGGCTGAAGTAAAACACACAGTTACCACAAAAAGAATAGAATATATGTATTTCGCTAGACACAAAACTCTCCAAATTTTAACTAGACAATTTCCAATCATTAAAACTGCTATCCAATGCTTCATTTGGTCTCTGTAAATGGATAATTTTTTAACATTCCATTATACTTTTTTACTTGTATGCGTCAAAATTTAGCTCTAGCTGAAGTAAAGCACACAGGTAACAAAAAGAATAAAAATATATTTATTTTGCTAGACACAAAACTCTCTGGGATTAACTAGGAGAATTTATGAAAATTTTTCATCATTGAATATGGCAGCCTATATTTCATTTGGTCTCTGTGAAAGATTCCGAATAAAGCATCGATCTACTTTACGTAGACTTATCTGCCCGAAAAAAAAGGTTAGAGGATGACTTCGGGGATGATAAAATTACGAAATCAATATTTAAATGTAAGTAACAAAAATCTGCAACTATTATTAATGTATCGAGATAGACGCCCATTTTTCCCCCTTTACTCCTCTTATGACAATAGGGCTTCCACAAAGCATTTTCATCTTACAAGGTTTGCTGCCGTTGCTTCTTCCCATGTAAGATTGTTTTGTCTTAGTTCTTGGATAGCTGTGCGTCGCCAGGTGTTTCTTGGCCGACCGCGGTCCCTTGATTCTTGAGGATTCCACTCAAGTTCTATCCTTCTAATACTAACGGGATTTTTTTTCTGAGGGTATGGTCGATCCACCTCAATTTCCTATACTTCATCTGCTTTAGTATGAGTTCCTCATTTGTCAACTTCCATAGTTCTATGTTGGTTATGGTGTTAGGCCAGAATATGTTGCATATAGTTCTGAGGCATTTGTTGGTGAATATCTGTAACCTTTGCATGATGATGTTTGCCACAAGCCAGGTTTCACTACCGAATGCCGCTCTCAATTTGCCGCGCAATCCTAACGCAACCGATGCACATTGGCCGCAATCTATAAAAAAAAGAAAATCTTGAAATGTAGCAACTTCCAACGTTTTTTGAAGTCTACAACACTTTTTGGTTTATGTCATTTGCAAAATTGTAACACATCAAAGGAGTGTCCAAAAAATAGTGATGGAGGACATAAATGTAAGGCGAAAATCCGTTTCAGGACATGTGATATTTTGAACTTTCTCCGTCCGCCTGTCTGTTTGGTAAAAACTTGGAAAGTAGTGGTCAATTGACTTCAAATTATGTGTGTGGCAATGTTCTCGTCTATCTCGGGTTAAGCTCGATGACATTGGTCCATGACATCTGCTACCTCTTCCACAAAGTATTACAATTTAGTAAAATATTGAATCCCTTAAAACTGCAACGCAGTTCACAAGAATTTTCTGTTATTTCACATATAAAGGGTGGAGCGCGGTAATTTGCTTATTTGGGAATGAAATAAAAAAGTTATGAACCTTAGAAAAATTTATTTTATATTTCAATTATATTGAACAGTAAGGGAATTTTTAAATTACATGGTTTTAAATAGTGCATCTGGCAAATGTCGACCTTCGCTATCCACACACTGCTGCATACGTTTTCTGAAGTTTTCATGAACTCTAACAAGCATGTCGACTGGTATTCTGACAATTTCAGCCTCAATATTGTTAATTAGGTCTTCCAAGCTGTTGGGACGGTAGATATACACCTTCGCATGTAAAAAATCGTATGGGGCTAAGTCTGGTGAGCGTGCCGGCCAGTTCACATCACATCGAGTGATTCACATCACCCCGAGCGAGTGTGCATTTGAAAAATACGCTTCAACACAAAATGACCTCTCCTCACGTTTCCAATGCATAATGGCAACTTAAAGGCAGACGAAACCCAATCTCCCGCCACGCACATTCCCCACTCTCTTCGATCAACAGTGCCGCCACAGCCTGCAGTGCAAAAAAGTAATTCCCGCGCTCCACCTTGTAATAATAGTTTCTTCATTGCTATCAACTAAAACAATCAAATTGATATCTAATACTATATTTAACCACCTCGAAGGACTGTCAATAAATGTAGATGGTCCTTCGACCTCATTAACAGTGGGATATCAAACGTTCTCTAGTTTGATAGCTTTAATTAAAGTGCTGCCCTTGTCCCTTTAGTCGCATTTAATAGTCCAAAAGAAATTCTTGAATCTTTCGCCCTTTTTGAAAGCAATAGGTAGTACAACATTTTTAATTGATACTATCTTCCCAAATACAATTATTGTAGACCATTCTTCTGTTCAATGTCTTTGCAGTGATCTTTACTTGATATGGTGTTAACCTTCATCTTCACAAACATTGTAGTTATTTTGCCACTTTTAATACAATGTATAATTTCTATTGAAGATTGTTTAACATCGTAACCACAATAGACACAACATGAAATTATAGAGTTTTATTCTGTAGATGCCATATAATTTATACTGATCTTCTCTACGATTAGTTGTTTGGATATGTTTCTAAATCCATGTTATTCGTCCGTCTGATGTTGATCTTGACTTGGTTTGGTAAATGAAGCTGCGCTTTACGAAACACCAGCAAGTATTTTGTTTCAATGCAACAATTTAAGATATTTCTTGTAGTGTTCTAAATAGCCTTCTTTGTTGCATGTTTCAAGATCATCACATCATCATACGTAGGTATTTTGTTGTAGTTATGAAGAACGTGTTTTCTTCTGCATGACAAAGCTGAAGAAGGTATTTTCTTTGAAATTCCTCTTTACGGCGAACAAGTTGAACCTTCTGGTCCACCCAAACGAAGACGATCATCAATCACTGAATAGTTATTTAAGGGCCCCCTCTCTAGCTGTCTGCTTCTTACATGGTCATTAATTGAAAGCCGAAAATTCTATAATTTGGTACTTTCCTTTTATTGTCTTGTCGAGCCTCAGTGTGTGTGTGTCTTTTGAGGCGGCGTACCAAACTAACCGCCAAATTGATATCATCTTCGGTATTGGATGTATTTCTGTTTTTTTTTTGGAGGTATTGTGTAATTTTTCTTAACCTTGTAACATTATTTAAAAGGTCATTAGAGCTACCAAATTATCTTGAACTTAATCATGATAATGACGGCGTTCGTAATCATTATGATCTTTTAAAATTTTCTCACTCCACATGTGATCGATCGGCCGGCAGCACTCGTTCGTTCGTCATTCATTCATCCGTGAGTAAATTGATAGTTCTCCCCCTCCACTCACAAGTTTAACCTCTGTGGGACCTCCAGAAAAAAATAACAAATATTAAAACTTCTTCCCCTCTTCTGTGATTCTCCAACCTCCACTCTATCCCTCAGCTCACTCAATCGCTTCTTTTCTTAATCGCATTTTCAATGATTGATTTTTTACAGTTTATAAAAAACACCTTTTAACCGAAAATTAATGGACGGACCGATGGACAGACTCATTTGAACTTCATATTGTTTGTGAAAAGTTCGACAACATTTAAAGCCTCAAAGTCAAAACTTCAACAAAACAATGACTTGTTATTAAATCAAGCAGAACAACATGATGCACTGCGCAAGCGTACGATCAATACGATTGTCCGCTACACCTTCAGAGTGCCGGACTTAAGTACTTTGAAGTGTACATACTATGAGAGTGTATGAGCGATGTAAGAACTCCTCTCCATTCGAGGATTGTGGCATAAATTTGCTCACAATTTAGGAGAACGAGGAAAATTCGAAATTCTAGAAATGCTTAAAAATCCGAAACATGTTATCCATATGAGCATATTCAGAATACGACTTTATTTCTGATTGAAGGTGTGATAGGTAGCTTTGTGCCGCAATAGATACATAGCAAACAAAGTTTCATAAATTTGCCTAGCGATTAGACCTTTCTATAACAGTTACAAATGATACATTTATTCCGTTGCTGGGCGAATGTAATAGGACCTTTTTTCTTTTTATTTATTTTTACCAACTTTATTGTGTGACCCTCGAACTTCCTGCTTTTAACAGTGTTACAAATAATTGTTAGAAGACGAACGCATTTTCTGAAGAAGTACCCCATCAACGGATGTTGTATTGGAGGAATGCTCATCTTCAATAATTTTATGTGGTTTTTTTTTCTTTTGCAAACATTTTATTTGTAATGATTTTTCAAATAACATGAGAGAGCTATTTGTTGTAGTTTTAAGCATAACTCTTCAGTGATCACCATCGTAATGATCACAATCATCACAGTGTTCATTATGACAATTGCTATCATCATTATTTCTAAGACGAGTGTGACGCTTTTAATGTGATTTCCAAAGATTTCTAGTCAAGTAAACAAGTATTTTATCCGCAATTGTTTATATTTGTTGTCAATGTTCAAACAAAAAAAGTTTGATGACTTTAGGGCTTCCTTCTCTCTCCTCTCCACGGCTTCTTTCCAGTTTTCGACTTTATGACTTTTAATAATTTTCGTTATGGTGTAAAAGATCATGAGACACATAATAAATAAATTTGTTCTTCGTTTTTTTTTTATGGAGTGCAAAGTGTGGGGATAGGGCAAAGCGTTTAAATACTCTTATACCGAGAAAAAGCCGCTACACATGGGTTACGGTTATTAATTTGAGACAGAATTACAAGTCAGCCACCGAAGTAACTTACACTCACTTTGGGTACTTAAAAGTCAATGTCTTTTCGAACCGAGAACGAGGGCAATGAACTTCTCTCTAAGACTTGTTTGGTAGCAAGTACAATTCTTTTTCTATGATATGCCAAAAAAGGTCTAGAGATTCATGACTGATGATTTCTGATCAATGACATCAATTATTTGCGAGAAGAAATTAAGAAATTGGAGAAAGCACTTCAAATGAATTAAAGTGAATTGTGAGAGTTTTGAAAAAAAGTTTAGTGTGAGTCAAAACTTACCAAAAATTTTTTTTATTTTGACTGGTCATTTCTTAACAACCCTTCGAAAATTTCAGATAATGAACTTACGCCCATGTGATGACAATCGCGTGAGTTCGAATCGCAAAACGCAAAAATTTCCGCTTCAGTTTTAATGGTCTTCGAAATTAAATTTTAATAAAATGCACACATGGATGTAGTTATTTATCACTGAAATTAATAATTTGATTTTAATAAATCAAAATTGTGGTAAAACAGAATTCGGAGCATGCATTTCGCGACTTGAAATCACAATCGCCAATTTTCACATGGGTGATAATCTTAATTTTTGGATTTTTTTTTGCCTGGATATCGTTAGATGGCAGAATTTTTGTGCAATGGATAATGGACAGTACATACGGCGATTCAGCACAAAAAGTTCTCATAAATTCACCTAGTAAATTGCTAACAACCCTCTAGAAGTATTAATACAATAGACGAGAATCATGTTATAGTCTCCGATTTTGAAGTAACTTGGTGGACAAATTATGTATGGTGCTCTCATAACGGAGACTAATTTTTGTTAAAAAATCGTCAAAACTTGGGAGATATGCAAATTTAAACAAGTGCTTGCATTTGAATACTCATAACCTTTTTTCTACGAGAGATATTTATTTATTCATTTATTTTATTTATTTATTTATTTATATGAATTACAATACAAAGTAAATTTATATTCTAATTTTAAGGTCCAGGGAAAGGCCGGGTTACAAAGACCATATGGCTGAATTTTGCAGCGACAGACCAGAGCCTCTGGTGGGAATCGAACCCACGACTCCCAAACTCATAGGCGAGTACGCTACCAACTCGCCTACTGGGGCGCTCTATTCATTTATATAAATTACAATACAAAGTACATTTATATTCTAATTTTACGGTCCAGGGAAACCGGGTTACAAAGACCATGTGGCCAGATTTTGCAACGACAGACCAGAGCATCTGGTGGGAATCGAACCCACGACCCCCAAACTCATAGGCGAGCACGCTACCAACTCACCTACTGGGGCGCTACAGAGAGATATTTAAATATTTTGTTTTGACCTAGATTTGCGAATACTTTAGCTTTAGTAATATCAATGTGGATGATGTTCAGAAGCTGCATGACACATTTTAATTTTAAATATATAAATTAATATCGAGATTTATCCAAAATGTCATATTTTTAAGTTTGAAAAATGTGGACCAGATGATAACTTATATTGTGCCCTATATGTAGAGCCCGACCGAAGTCGGATTTTAAGGCCGTAGCCGAAGCCGAATGTTTTATATTTGTTAAAGAATTGTTTACTTTGCACCAAAAAATTGTGTTTTTAATCAGTTTTTATCTAAATAAATACACTTAGCACATAAAATTAAAAACCTTAATGTTATAATGGCAAAGAATGTATTTTTTCTGCATTAAGACCTTGTATACTATTTCGATAATTTGAATACAGCTGCCCAGCAGCATAAACAACTGCTCTCTAACACACAAGTACTTTTCTGCCACTATTTCCAAATTTTTGAAACATCTCGAGTTATAGTATTAAAATTTTTTAATGATTCTTGGACTTAATGGCCCGTTATTATCTATTCGTACTACTTTTACAAGAATGCTTTCACTAGTTGGAGAGCTTTTAGGTGAGGAACTGGGTCATGTTTTTCTTTGTCGTTCTTCCTTCGGTGTCCTTCCTTCCTTTGGTGTCCTTTCTCAAATTATTTTTGTAGTATTGTTCACTTCTGTAAACTTTTATGAAGATTTCCATAATAGAATTTTCTTTTAAAAAGTCATATAATTCTATTTTTTTGTACTTTTTGAACAAAAAATCGGCCTTTGGCCAACTTCGGCTGATTTTGTGGCCGAATGCCGAATATTGCCCGAATGTCGAGTTTTGGCCGTAGCCGTAGCCGAAGCCGAACATTCGGTCGGGCTCTACCTATTTGTAAAAAAAAATCATTTTGAGATCGCCGGTAGTTTGTGAGTTATTAATAAAATAACAAAATAACTCCAAAAATTTCTGTTTTTTTATTCGAACTATTTGTAAACTATTTTAAAATTTGTATTGGTTTTGATTTTAGTTTTGACAATTTTGTTCCCTATAAATAGGTGAAATTTGTGAAGTTATATTATTCTTCTATTGGTATCTCTCAACCTACCGGAGATCCCAAAAAGTTTTTTTTTGACATGTAGGGAACAATATAGGTTATAATCAGGTCCAAATTTTTTCGATTTTAATTACTATTTTCAAAATAAAAATGTCATGCAGCTTCCGAACAGTATCCACATTGATGAAACTAAATCTTAAGTCTTTACAAATCTAGGTTAAAGAAAATATTTAAAAAACCTCTCGTAAAACAAAATTTGTCCAATTATAAATTACAAGGTTTTAAATTGTGTTTCAGGCAAATGTCGACCTTCGCTATCCACACACTGCTGCATACGTTTTCTGAAGTTTTCATGAACTCCAACAAGCATGTCGACTGGTATTCTGCCAATTTCAGCCTCAATATTGTTAATTAGGTCTTCTCCACTCTCTTCGACCAACAGTGCCGCCACAGCCTGCAGTGCAAAAAAGCAAATCCCCGCGCTCCACCCGTACATATCTCTCATAGTTTTGAAGATTTTTCAACAAAATTGTAACCCCCTTATTAGAGCACCATACTTAACATTTCCACTATGTTTCACCAATATCGGAGACCATATGTAATTTTCCTTGATATTTAATGTGTTTCTCGTCAATAACCTAACTTCTGCAGAACTTACGCAGAAATAAACAATAACTTAATTTAGGATTATTTTTTAACTAAAAATATTCAATTCAAGAGATAGAATATAAAGGAATTATCAATAGAATATTCAACCATTCAAATCACTAAATGCATATCTTTATTATATATTGCCATTAATTGTAATAACATTTTTAAATAAGTATATTTCACTTTTTAACTGAAGATAATGAAATAAGTTTCTTATCACTAAACAGAAAAACTTTAAAATTCATACATCTTTACAATAATTCACTTTTTTTTAAAAAGAAGTTATTGATTAAATAACAAGCAAAAGCATTAAGTTCGGCAATGCCGAATCTTATATACTCTCCACCATGGATCGCATATGAATGGTTTCGGGTACAAATAAACTCTTACCAAATTTCTGCCCAATTCCTCAGAATTTGAGGTGGTTGTGGCGTTAAGAAGTCAAATCTAGAGGGACTTTTGTATGGAGGCTATATCAAAACATGGACTTCTGTTCCTGGTGTAGAGGATTCCGGGTATAAATAATAATAATCCGGCAAAATTGGTAACTGGGGTTGCCAATTTTCAGCCCGATCAGTTTACATTTGTAGTTCCCATCCTATGGTTGAGGGTATAAGAATAGACATTGATCTGAAAACTTTATTCGTGAATCGGTTGACTTTCAGCCCGATCAGTTGACATTTGTAGTTTCCATCCTATGGTTGAGTGTATAAAAATAGTCACTGATCTGAAAGCTTTATTTGTGAATCAGTTGACTCAAATAAACAATTAGTTTTGAAATGTTCCTGATATCATTCCGTATATTATTTATTTTAGGTTATTTTTTAGCTGATTTTATTTCTTCGGTGTAGTGAATTGTATAACATTACTATATTGGAAACAATTCTATAATCATCTCAAATATTTAGGATGCCAACTATGATCTAACAATACTGCTCAGTTCTGCCATCAGTGATATCACTTCATATCGTCAGCCAGAGTTTCTCAGATAACCTTAAACGTCGTTATGCCCTGTTGCATTTTTCGCAGCCATGACAAGAACCCCTTTTGTGTCCGCCATAACGGTAAACTTGTTCTTTATATAATCATAGAGTTATTATGAAAACACAATGACTTTGTACTCTTTTTTGTTGTAGTTAATAGCAATTCCATACAATATTAGACAAGTATTATAGCAATTTACATAAAAGAGGTTCAAAGTTCTTCAAATACAATTTCTTCAAGTTCACATACTAGTCGCGTAGTCCCGCAGTTAGTCAGTCAGTCAGCCAGTATGTGCTCGGTATCCGGCACATTCGACTCGTATGTTTTCGTAATTACTTGCCTATTTATAATGGAATTATAAGCATTACAAATGACTGACAACATTTGTTGGAGACGAATACGAAGAAATGTGGTCGCTATCACCATTAAACCATCATTCTTAGCGTCACCATTCTACTTAATCGTTGTCTTGGTCTTCGTTTTCGTCATCATCATCATCTACAACATCAAACAGAAAATCATCTTCATTAAAGTGTCACTCTGAATAGAAACTTATCAGCCAGAGAAGACCGCAAATGGGCAGGGGGAAAGAAACTGTAGGAGCAGTAGGATTTTTCGACATTACGGATTGACTAAAGTCTTTTTTCTTGTTCATCA
Organism: Eudasyphora cyanicolor; assembly: GCA_963930755.1. Taxonomy (NCBI): domain Eukaryota; kingdom Metazoa; phylum Arthropoda; class Insecta; order Diptera; family Muscidae; genus Eudasyphora; species Eudasyphora cyanicolor. The sequence continues at coordinate 130,815,439 of OZ005736.1, read as the reverse complement.
TTTGGCTGAATGTCGGGACCGACAGCTGCGAGACAGACTAACAGTTGAATGGTGGTACAATATCTAAGCACATACTTCTTAACGCTATTTAGCGCCATTCTCTATTACTTACCTCTGACGACTACTCTCTTATTGAGAAGTGCTGTTTTGCTAAAGAAAAGCGCGTCTTATTTCTATGGAGACAGTCGCAGAGCGATTCAGCACTAATTTATACTTTCTATAGATGAGCAATAAATGACGAGGGTAGCAGTAAAAGTTTGGAGAATCAAAAATGTGACCCATAAAATCATTTGATGTTTTAACTCAGCTTAAAATTTGCATTTCTGCTAAGATTTGTATGTTGTAACTAGACTTAGCATATTCCTATCATTATAGTGTATACATAAAATAGCAATTCAGCAAAATTTTCATAGTTATCAAATTTTTAAAGCACTGTTTAGAAAGCATAATTATTGTATGAAATATTTCAACAAAAATTTCAAATTTATGGAATACTACGAAAATTATTATAAAAATTTGCATTGTATTTTAATTTTGTACAGACCAGAGCCTCTGGTGGGAATCGAACCCACGACCGCCAAATCAAACTCATTTTATTATTATTAATATTAAGAAAACTTCAGAGAATTTAAAGAATTTATACAGAAATTTTAAACAACTCAACTTCAACTTAAATTTGCAAATCACCTAAAGCTTTTTACGGTAAATAACTCAATACATTTCAAGTTTTTTTTAATAAACTAGTTTGAAACAAGTAAGAAAGTTTCAGTCGGGTAAACCGACTAAGGTATACCCTCACTTTGTGAGTAATGTAATATTGAATATTACTCGAATTATTCTGTCAATTTGTGTGGGAGGTACCAGAAGGGGTCTATCAAATACACCTATTTTTCGCTGAACATTAGATACTTTAAATTCATTGCACTGTGTCGAATTATAGCATTTATGTGCACTGGTAAAAACGTTATGAGATATTAAATTGTGGTATGATTTGGCATTTTGTGGGGGAGGTACAAAAAGGGGTGTGGCGATAACGCCCATTTTTCACAGGGCTATAGGCACTATAAAAACATTACACTGTACAAAATTTCAAGTATTTTTATACACTGGTTTTAATGTTATAAGCTGTTAACTTTTGGTGCAAAAAGGTACCTTTGTGTGGGAGGTACCAAAAGGGGCGTGGCAACAACACCCATTTTCCCTGGACTGTAGGCAATATAAAAGCATAATACTGTACACAATTTCAAGTATTTTTATACACTGTTATTAATGTTATAAACTGTTGACTTTTTGTGCAAAATGGTGCCTTTGTGTGGGAGGTACCAAAAGGGACGTGGCGACTTCGCCCATTTTTCTCGAGTTGATAGCGACTAATAAGCTAATACTATGTGTGGAATTTCAAAAGATTCGAATAAGTAGGTTAGCAGTTATTAAAGAATCAATATTTCACAACATTTTAACCATTTGTGGGGGAGGTACTAGAAGGAGTGGACCAATATGGCCCATCTTCGAACTTAGCCGGAGATAGAAAAAAATATTACCACATACCAAATTTGAGGTCAATCGGTTACTCCTTTCGAGAGTTATCGTGCGCACCAGCCAGCAGACACACAGACAGACGGACGGACATTGCTCATTCGACTTAAAAATACCCAAAACAGATTTCCTCCGAACATACTTGGGGTCTTAGGTCACTCCTTCGACGTGTTACACTTTTTTCCGTAGCAAATGATATATACCCTCGTATCACTAAAGTGAGGGTATAAAAATATTGGTGCTTATACATAGAACTATTTAATTCAGCAAATTTTCTTGAATTACTTACATATTAAAGCATATGTTTATATTTTAGTAACAAATTCAATGTAAACTAAATAGGAATTATGCGCAGAATTTCGAGAATAAGCAAAAATCTAAAGAAATAATTATTAAAACATACTTAAATTTGCTATTCAGCTGTTTTTCGCTGTATGAAATTTTTTTACAAAAATATTAATTCAGCTAAGTTCACAAATAACTTAAAGTGTATTTTTTTTATATTTATTTAAATGTAAAAGAATTACTTAATCTGTCTTTCGTAAATTTTAATACAAATCTAAAAAAAATAATTTTTGAACTTACTTTTACGACGTTATCGTAAATAATCGAAAAATGTTGTGCTTATTACAATAAATAATTCAGCAAAGTTCCTAAAGTATTTTATTTTTGTAAGCATAACTATTTTAGTCACAATTTCAGTTAAACTTTTACTGTAATATTAAATCTTCGAACTATTTTTTTAATTAAAAAAATCTGAAATGAATGAACATACGTTTGCAATTCAGCTAAGATTATTTTGTTCTAACTACATCTGAAACATTTCTATCTTTGTGCCAACCATCTAAACGGAACAAAAATGTTAGTGCTTACAAAATCCAGCAATTCAGCAAAATTTTAATTTGTTCTAATTTTATAATCATAGTATAGGATGTATTTATTTCACTGTCAGTGACAATAAACTATAAAATCTATAAAATTCTACTCATATTCGAAAAAAATAACTAAATACGGTTTTTCGAAGTTTAATTTGCAATTCAGCAGAAGCTTTTTTGTCGTAGCCGCACCTAAAATATTTCAAAGTTATTGTTAATAACTAAATATAAGCAAAAATTGTATTGCTTACAAAATATAGAAATTCAGCAAAATTTTAAAAGTATTATAATTTTGAAAACAATTTTATTTTACTAATCATTTGAATGTAAACTGTCTAGCAAAATTTATGAATTTTTCAAAAAGAAAAAAAATTAAAAAAAAATTTCCAATTCAGCTCAAAATTTTTTGTAAATTGACTTGAAAAGTTCTTATGTTATTGTTACCAATCGAAGTTGAAGAAAACCATTATAATATAATTTTACTTAAATTTTTTTTACTATGAATTTTTCAAAATGAAAAAATAAACTGCTGGACAAAAATTTGAAATGAATGAACATACATTTGCAATTCAGCTAAGATTATTTTGTTCTAACTACACCTAAAACATTTCTATCTTTTTGCTAACAACCTAAACGGAAAAGAATGTTAGTGCTTACAAAATCCAGCAATTCAGCAAAATTTTAATATGTTCTAATTTTGTAATCTTAGTATAGGATGTACTTATTTAAATGTCAGTGACACAATAAACTATAAAATTCTACTCATATTAAAAAAAGGACTAAAAAATGGTTTTCTAAGTTTAATTTGCAATTCAGCAGAAGCTTTTTTGTCGTAGCCGCACCTAAAATATTTCAACGTTATTGTTAATAACAAAATATAAGCAAAAGTTGTATTACTTACAAAATATAGGAATTCAGCAAAATTTTCAATGTACTTTAATTTGGTAAGTAATAGTATTTTACTAATCATTTGAACGTAAACTGTCTAACAAAATCTATGAATTTTTCAAAATGCATAAAATTGAATAAACAATTTTTTGAACTTAAATTTGCAATTCAGCTAACATTTTGTTGTTGTAACCTGACTTGAAATGTTCCTATGTTATTGTTACCAATAGAATTTTAAACAAAGCCATTAGCACTAATGGCTTTGTTTAAAATAATAAAAAAAAATAATAAAAAAAAATGTAAGCAAAAATTGAATTGCTTACAAAATATAGAAATTCAGCAAAAATTGTAAAGTATGTACTTTAATTTTGTATGCAACATAATTTTACTTAAAATTTTGTTACTATGAATTTTTCAAAATGAAAAAATAAATTGCTGAACATAAATTTGCAATTCAGCTAAAATTTTTTTTTGTAAGCCGACTAAAAATATTCCTATGTTATTGTTACTAATCAAATTTTAACAAAAATAGTAATGCTTACAAAAAAAAAACAGCAATTCAGCACAATTTTCAAAGCTATTTAACATTTTGTTGTTGTAACCTGACTTGAAATGTTCCTACGTTATTGTTACCAATATAATTTTAAACAAAGCCATTAGTGCTAACAATAATAACAAAATGTAAGCAAAAATTGTATTGCTTACAAAATATAGAAATTCAGCAAAAATTGTAAAGTACTTTAATTTTGTAAGCAACATAATTTTACTTACAATTTTGTTACTATGAATTTTTCAAAATGAAAAAATAAATTGCTGAACATAAATTTGCAGTTCACCTAAAATTTTTTTTTGTAAGCCGACTAAAAATATTCCTATGTTATTGTTACTAATCAAATTTTAACAAAAATAGTAATGCTTACAAAAAAAAAAACAGCAATTCAGCACAATTTTCAAAGCTATTTAATATTGTAAGCATAATTTTTAACATTTCGCTAAAATCTGGGGAGTAGTTAAAGTTTTTTAAGAAAAATATTAAAAATTATGTAAATTCATAAAGCTTTTTCTAGTTTTTCCATCTAATGATACTCCCACTTCTCGTTTACAACCCTCGTGCACAAAGCACCGCTCCACGAACAACAACATAAACTCCCGACCAGTGGTGAAAACATCTCTAACATTCTTGGCGGTTGGAGTCTGTCTATATTCCTGTTGTCATCTGGCATTGTCATCATCCAAAGCCTTTTGGCCACAATTGTTTGTGACGGCATTTAAGTCTTTTTAGAATAAACAACATTCTTGTTGTGCGCAGATGCTGCACGCATTTTCTTTTGACTTCTTTCATTTTCTCTCGGCCATTATTCACTATTTTCTATTCTAGAGTGAATAAAAGTGACATTGGAATGCATGAAGCATGGTGACAGATGGCGTTGCCCGAGAAGGGGATGTGGAGCAGGACGGAGTAACAGTGGGTAAGCCTGCGCTGTCGCCAGTCCGCGCTCTGTTCTGTTCTTACGTTCTGTAATTCATCGCCAATTGTGGTCTGTTTTTCATTTGCGGTAATTACATGTGATATGTCCGTTGGGGGTAAGTTTTCTTCATGGCCATTGTCGTCGTATGGTCGTTCGATCGGTCATTGGGGAAAAAAAGAAGAGTACAACTTCTTGGCAAGATCATTTAGGAAATTGTTAAAATACTGATTTCTTACTCAGAGTTTACCTACCGGCAACAATCGTTGTTGTCATTAACCGAACGAACGCTCATCATAAAGAGAAAGTTTTTATTACATTGTGGTTGTTGGTGTTGCTGTTCGACTGTTCGTTATAATGACAACAACTTACATACAATGTTGTTGTAGTTGTCTTCGTTGTTGTTCACTTTGTAGATAAATAATAACTTTTAATTTTGTTTTAAAAAATAATTATTGTCAGACCGACGGACGAACACACAGAGAGAACTTGTCTTTTTTCTCTCTTTCTTTACACATGACATTTGCGATCGCCGGCATTTATGAGTATGTTTGTGATAGACAGACTGAGAGACTTCAATAGCGAGAGCAGCCAACAAGAATTTAATTGAAGTTACGTTTATGGTTCTAGGAAATGATAATGCCTTTTAATTCTTTTAATAACTTTTAGAGGCCATAAAACCCCCAACTCCACGAGAAGTATGTGTGTTTTTATCGTTTAAACATAAACATGTATCAGTTTCGAAGATTTGTTTTGGTTCCGCAGCAGCAAAATCTACCAAAACATTTTGTTCTGTTTAAGAAATAAACCTACCACTAAAAAAGACTATGTAAAAAAAGAAGAAATTAAATTTCAGTTGAGAATATGTGCTTTAAATTAGAAATTGTTTGTTATCTAGTTAATTTGAATTAAAATAATTACCGAAATATTAATGCTTACAAATTTGGATAACTTTGAGATATTTGCTGAATTGAAAATATTTTGTAAGCAATGATATTATTGTCAAATTTGAAGGGCTAACATTGATTAAGACATGGATTTTGGACATTAGCCTTTTCTAAATTGCAAAATATTTTTTCTGTTTAAGAAAAATCCGACTTTAAAATAATTCTATAATTAACCCAAAAATTAGAATTATTGCTACAAATTTGTGGTCTATGTTTGAAATTATAAGTTATCTAGTTGATTTCCCTTGAAATATTTATCGAAATATTCGTGCTTACAAATTTTGATAACTTTGAGATTTTTGCTGAATTGCAAATAGTTTGTAAGCACAGATATTTTTGCAAAATTTTAAATGCTAGCCTAGTCTTAGGCATGACTTGAATGTAGTTATAACAAAAAACCCTTAGCTGAATTTCAAAATATTTTGTTCTGTGTAAGAAAAAAATTCCCATAAAGAATTCTTTTATTTTATCTAAAAAAAACTAAAATTAGAACTTATCTTAAGATTTTATGTTTTTGTTAGAAATTATAACTTATCTAGTTATTTTTCGTCAAAATAATTACCGAAATATTTATGCTTACAATTTTGGAAAATTTTGAGATTTTTTGCTGAATTGCAAAATTATGTAAGCACTGGTATTTTTGGTAAATTTTAAGTGCTAACATAGTTTTTGACTTGATTTGAGTATAGATACAGCAAAAAAAATCCAGCTGAATTGCAACTCTTGAGCGGAAACCAATGTTTTATGAGGGCTTTACAAATATTATTCAATTATTTTACATTGTCTTAATGAAATAAACTTGCTTAGGAATTTAAACAGCTTTAAGTTCGTTGCTGAATTGCCACTTTAAAACTATTTTTGTTTATTAAGATTTCTGTTGAAAATCTGTAATAATTTTATATATTTCAGCGAAGTAATTATTAAAATAATTGTACTTCAAATTTTTAAAAACTTTAGGCTTTTTTTGCTGAATTTATAATTGTTTGTAAGCACTGTTATTTTTGCACAATGTGAGGTTCTAATATAGCCTTAGACATGTCTTGAGTGTAGTTCCAGCAAAATAACCTTAGCTGAATTTCAAAATGTGTTGTTCTGCGTAAGAAAAAAACCTCACCGTAAAGCAATTCTTTAATATATAAAGTAAAACTGAATTTATGATTTCTTTTAAGAATTTCCGCTTTAAGTTTAAATTTGTTATACCAACTGCGTAATTTGCATTGAAATTATTATTAAAAAAAATGTGTATGCTTACAAATTTGGACAACTTTGAGATTTTTGCTGAATTACAAAAAAATTTAAGTACTAGTTTTTTTTTTAAATTTTAAGTGCTAACATAGTTTATGACATGGCTTTAGTGTAATTACAGCAAAAACCCCCAGCTGAATTGCAAATATTGAGCTGAAACCAACATTTTATGAGGGATTTCAAAATATTATTCAATTATTCCACATTATTGGAATAATTGGAAATGAGTTTGGTTACGAATTTAAACAGCTTTAGTCGTTGCTGAATGTCAACTTAAAGCAGAAAAGTACTTTTTTCAGATTTCTGTTGAAAAGCTGGAATATATTAAACTATTATTAAAGCTTTTCAAGTAATTGCTAAAATAATTGTCCTTACAAATTTTAATAACTTGGGAAATTTTTGCTGAATTTATATTTTTTTGTAAGCTATGTTATTTTGTGTAGTTACTACAAAAGAAACCTTATCTGAGTTTCAATTTCGGTGTACGAAAAAAAATTACCGTAAAACAATTCTTCAATCTGTTACATAAAATAAAATTATAATTTCTTTTAAGCATTTGTGCTTTAAGTTCAAATTATAATTTATCTAGTTATTTTTCGTCGAAATAATTACCGAAATATGTATGCTTACAAACTTGGAAAACTTTGAGATTGTTGCTGAATTACAAAAAAAATGTAAGCACTGGTATTTTTGGAAAATTTTAAGTGCTAACATAGTTTTGGACATGACTTGAGTGTAGCTACAGCAAAAAACCCCAGCTGAATTGCAAATATTGAGCTGAAACCAACATTTTATGAGGGATTTCAAAATATTATTCAATTATTCCAATTATTGGAATAATTGAAAAAATAAGCTTGGTTTCGAATTTTAACAGCTTTAAATTCGCTGCTGAAATGCAACTTTAAGCAGAAAACTACCTTTTTTAGAATTCTGTTGAAAATCTTTAAGAATTTTATATATTCCATTGAAGTAATTGCTGAAATAATTATGCTTACAAATTTGAATAAGATTGCAGATTTGTGCCGAATTTCTCTTTTCTTGGAAGCACTGTTATTTTTGCACAATTTGAGGTTCTAATATAGTCTTAGACTTGAATTGGGTGTAGTTACTACAAAAGAAACCTTAGCTGAATTTAAAAATATTTTGTTCTGTGTACGAAAAAAATCAACCATATGATAATTCTTTAATCTAAAACATCAAACTAAAATTAGAATTCTTTTAAGAAATTGCGCTTTATGTTCGAAATTATATTCCATCTAATTTCGGAAATAATTACCGAAATTTCGGAAATAATTACCTAAATTTCGGAAATAATTACCGAAATTTCGGAAATAATTACCGAAATATGTATGCTTACAAACTTTAACAGCTTTGATATTTTTGCTGAATTGCAAACATTTTGTAAGCACTGGTATTTTTGGAAAATTGTAAGTGCTAACATAGTTTTTGTGATGACTTGAGTGTAGTTACAGCAAAAGACCCCAGCTGAATTGCACATATTGAGAAGAAATCAAAATTTTAGGAGGGTTGTAACAATATTATTCAATTATTTCACATTATCTTTTGAAGTAAGCTTGCTTGGGAGTTTAAACAGGTTTAAGTTCGTTGCTAAATTGAAACTTTAAGTATAAACCTACTATACTATACTCGTACTAGTATATATTCCATTTAAGTAATTGTTAAAATAATAGTGCTTACAAATTTGAATAACTTTGGAGTTTTTTTTTGGCTGAATTTGTCGTTTTTTGTAGGCGCTGTTATTTTTGCACAATTTGTTATAAATGTTATAGGTTTTGATATAGATATATTTTAGAAGCAGGTAATGCAAAAATCTTAGCTGAATTGCGAAATCTCAACAGAAAATTAAGATGCATATAAGGTAGCATTTTTTGAAGCCTTAGCTGAATTGCAGTTTATTTTATTATTTCATAAATTTAAATAATTTATTTCTTGAAAATTTTCTCAACCTTTAACGTTTTTTTTTGTGAATTCGAATGTGACCAACTGCTGTCTTTCCGTGTGCTTTGCAAAAAAAAATTATACATATCTAAAAAATGTTCTATAGTTTTGAAGATTTTGCTGAATTGCATGTTCTCTTATAATCTTAGATTTTTTCTAGTTTATATTTAACCGGAATTTATAAAAGTTCGTGACCTAAGATTTCGAATTTGAAATTTTTATTTTGTATATGAACAAAACGTGACATTTCAGTGCTATTTCTTGCACTTTATTAAAATTGCTGCAACTCTTTTCCGTTGAAAAAGTTGCAAAAAATTTCAAGAATTTCATAAACAAACATAAACATCACACTCCACAAGACAAGACACCCCGGCAAACAGACGGACAGACAGCTTGTGTTTTCTTAACAACATTGTTGACGGCGTTTATCACACAGAGAATCAATGCATGAATATGCCTCAATGCTATGGCCAACCAATTTGTAAATACTGACCGCGCATCGTAACAACATAATAGGCCAGGAATTTTGAATACAAACAATTCAGTTAGCCAACTATGCGGCTGGCAAACAGTAGATAAATAACAGAAGCCACCATTCCAACCCCCATCGATATGTGGATTGCATGTTTACTTTTCGACGATCTCTTTAAAAATCGAACAGACATACCACCACCACCATATGGTTGGAGTGATGATTTCTGTCCGTCTCTCTGACTGACTAGCTATGTAGCATCTATCTATCATAGACGACTTCATGTTAACGACACATTACAGCAGAAATATTTGCCAAATGGTGTCAAGAGTTATTCTTGTGAAGCTGCCAGCCTGCCTGTGTCAATAAATTCCAATATTTAGGAATTTCTTGTTAGAAAACAATGACATAATTCTATAAATAAAGGAATTTTCAAAGTTATTTTGAATGAAGTAAGATGCCCAGGGTGGGGAAGAGGAGGAGAATTGCGAAAAATTAATTGAACAAAGAGATTTGATTTCTGGGCATTGTTGAATAGCATTATTGAGATCTTTAATGGTGATTAATATTCTAGTTTTGATTTTTTCCGTTTGAACTGCTTTTATCGGAGCTATTAACAATATTGCAGAAAATTGTGGGAAAAGTAAGTACTTAAGATTTTGCGATTTTTAAGGCACTGGATGCACTTTTTTCGGGTAGGTTTGTTCCGCATTTTTTTCTCCTATTCAATATCTACAACTTTGCTTCAGACACATAAGAGATATTCCGTACGGTATACCAAGAAAAATTATAGAAAAAGTCCACCTTGAGCAAAAAAATTCGTATGGCCATTAAATTATTGATTGTCTAAACGACTGATGCAGAACTTCTTATTTTTGGGGCTACTTCCACGCCCAATTCTCAGAATTGAGTCCCAAATCAATGAGCTGAACAATGCTGTACTATGTAATGCATCAATTCTTGTGATATTTTAAGCGTTAACTTAATAATTTCTTGTCGACCGTTTTATTTTTGCATGTGAGACATCTATCTTACTATTTATAAAGTTATCAAAATATTGCAGACAATTTTTGTGCTTGCAAAATTTGTCATAATCAGCAAATTCATAGAGTCGTACTATTATTAAGCTTTTATTAAAGGCGCACTGTTATTGTCAGTCTTATTTTATTTTTCAACATTTTTCTTCTCTTCAATGCAATTCAGCTAAAATTTTCAAGCTCTAGATGTGTCTATTGTTAAAATATTTATGAATATGGGCAAAAATTTGGCAGAAAATTTTACTGCTTACAAAATTGTTCTTATTCAGCAAAATCTCAGAGTCGTACTATTTTGTAAGCATTGATAATTTTGCTCATTAATCCTCTTTTACTGCCTAGAAATAATACAATTTATTAATTTATTTCACATTAAAATTTTTTTATTTAAGTTAAATGAAGGAGATTTTTTATACCGTAACGTGAGTTCTTCTTAGCACAGTTAAGCTAAGTTTTTTTTAGTATTGCCCATACCTTCTTTTAGAATATTCAACAATATTCCACAGATTTATAGAACATGTTTACATATTTCCATCATATTCAGCAAATTCTCAGAACCATGCTATTTAGAAAACATTCCTAATTTTGCTGCTATGTCCTCTTCTACTTCTTACGATGAGTGGACGGAGTTTATTTAATTATTGCTACATTTAAGGGCATTTAAATTGATTTTCTTTAAAAATTTAAGAGTTTTTTTGCGTAACTTTTTTTTCAAATGTTTCTAGGCCATGAATGCTATTCAGCAAAATATTTACATGTCCTAAACATGTATATTATTAAGATGTTAGGCTACATATAGCAAATTTTCTAAAAATATAAGTGCTTACAAAAGATTTCTCATATTCAGCAAACCGCCAGAGTTATGTTTGTTGTAATAATTCATAATTCATAATTTGTTAATTTAGTGTATTTAAATTGAGTTTCCTTATGGCAAAATTGGCAGAAAATTCAAGTGCTTACGAAAAAATTCCTATATTCAGCAAACCTTCAGAGGTATGATTTTTGTAAGCAATCATAATTTGTTAATTATTGCTACATTTAACGCATTTCAATCCAGTTTCTTTATGAATTTAAGAGTTTTTTGGGGGATACTATATTTTCCGAATGTTTCTACTTCTGGCTGCAATTCAGCAAAACATTTCTATATCTTAGACATGTCTATTATTAAGATATTAGCGTACATATAACAACATTTCTGAAAATGTAAGAGCTTACATAAAATTCCTTATATTCAGCAAACCCTCAAAGTTAAGCTTTTTTGTAAACATTTATAATTTTGCTTATCCATTTCATTCTACTACACAGAAATGATGTCAAGTAACATTCCAGACATTTAAATGAACTTTCTTCGCAATTATAAATTTTGTTGTTATTTATAGTTTTTTTTTTTAATTTTTTCTTTTCTAACTTCAATTCAGCAAAGTTTTTTCAAGCGGTGAACGTGCGCTATATTTGAGTAATTAATAGTAATCCAGAAAATTGCAGAAAAAGTGTATGCTTACAAAAATTTGTTATATTCAGCAGATCCCAAAGTCTTCGAATTTTGTAAGCATTCATGTTTTGGCATATCTTTCACTTTTAACAGCCTATAAATGATGACATATATTATTTTATGTGACTTTTAAGGCGTTCATTTTGACTTTCTTCTCGACTTTTTCTTTGGTGCTAATAGTTTTCCACATTTTTCTTATTTTAACTGCAATTCAGCAAATAAATTTCAAGCTGTAAAGAAGTATTTGCATTGAAAATTGCCGAAAAACAGTGTGCTTACAAAAATCTGCTATATTCAGCAGAATACCAAAGTCGTATTTTTTAGACATAGATATTTTTGCATATTTTCGTTCTTTTACTATCGATAAATTTCATACAAATTATGTTTCTTACCGAATTTAATATTTTTTCATGAATTTTGATTTTTATATTTTTTCTTAAGTAATTATTTCAAACACAATTCCCTTTTTATGCTTCTCTCTCTACATTTATTTGATTATCCTTCAAGAAAATGCCCGCCCTAATAGAATTCCTAGGAATTCAAGTCTCCTGAAATTTATAGCCCACAACTTATGTTTTGGAGAAGAAAACCCAACCATTTCTTAACTGATATCCATAAAAGCGTTTTGTCCGCTTTGCTCTTTAAAAAATATTTCCCATGCCAATCAGTGAAGAGCAGCGAAATCGTAAAGATCCCGTCTTGTTATGAAAAGACATAAAAAATACAAACAAATGGTTCACATGCCCGAAGGCATTTCTTGTGAAGCACTGTTCTTAACTTTTCACATAAAAAAAAAAACTGGAGGGGCGATTGAAACGGCAATCGATGGTTTCAACAACATATTGCTGTGTTGTCGGGTTTAGTTGCTATTTATGACAATCTCGATGTCGATGATGATGAAGAATCATTTTTGGATTTTGCTGAATAATGACTAAGACTAGATTCAAAATAAGGAGATTTCAAGATGAATAGAGCTAAAGCGAGGGCGTGCGGTCAGAAGTTGTACTCGTATTTGGTCTTTGTCAAGGCGCCAATAAAAAATCTGTTTTTGGTATTCTCTGAATAGTTTTTCGAAAGTTTCTCTACTATAACAATTTATGGACATTTTTGGGAATTCACTTTAAATACGTTTAAATAACGATTTTTTAAAAACGTATTTACTTTGTTGTCTTTGTGAGATAATTTTACATTCTATTGTTGGGTTTTCTACTTGATTAGTTGATATTATATTAAATATTATGAAACTTTATTGCTTTTATCTTAAGCGCTCACGATTTCATAGTTAAACAAAAGAAGTGGGGAAGAACAGAACAGAACAGTACAGAAACGAATCGAATAAGACTCCCCCACATTTGCTGGCTTTGTTGCAGCGGTTAGATCAGACTATATAAAGTCTTATAAAGTCGAAGGTTTGAAAAGCCGACAAATACAAGTTAATATATCATTTGATTTGAAACGGCTACATAAGTGAAATGCGAACGAAATGCAAATTGTACAACAATAAAAACGAATCAAACGAACAACAATGTTGTCATTATGACAGTTTTACATTAAGTATTAATGCATTAATTCGATTATAAATGAATAAATATTATTTTTTTTTTGTTTCTTCATATGTGTAATTGCATTATGAACGGTCGGAGAACACCAACTCTTCGAATGAATGAATGAGAGGGTGATTAACTTAAGTATTTATATAATTAATTTAGTATGCAAATGCAAAAATACTGTCTAATGGAAATGTTAATCGCAAAGGTTATAGGTGTCATGAGTATGGAATTAAAATTTTAAACAGATTTTGAATTAATCGGCTTAGAAAAATCCCGTGATGAGGATAATTTTTGTACGCACTATTTCTACAGAGTTCTTGGGAATGTTGCGGGGTAAATTGTATACTCATATGAGTAATTCAGCATTTAATTCTGCTATTCAGCTAAAGATTTAGATCAGGCAGCAGAAAAATCGATTTTAAAAATTTTTTAATTTTGATATTAAGTAACATTCAATTAGAAACATATTTGTCATGACTTAGAAATAAACAAAAACATAAGTTTTTGAGTAATCAGCTTAGAAAAATCTTGGGATTTTTGTAAGCACTATTTCTATGGAGTTCTTGGGAATGTAGCGGTGTAAAATATATAATAATGTCAATAATTATTCTATTTATACAAAAATTTAGAGCTGGTAGTAGAAAAATCGACTTAAAAAATTGTGAAATTTTAATATTAAGTAACATTAAATTGGAATCATATTTGTCATGACTTAGAAATAAACAAAAACATAAGTTTTTGACTAAACAGCTTAGAAAAATCTTGGGATGACGATCACTTTTGTAAGCACTATTTCTACGGAGTTCTTGGGAATGTAGCGGTGTAAAATATATAACGATGTAAGTAATTCAGCTATTAGTTATTCTCTTCAGCTAAATATTTAGAGCAGGCAGTAGAAAAATCGATTTTAAAAATTGTGAAATTTTAATATTAAGTAACATTAAATTAGAATCATATTTGTCATGACTTAGAAAGAAACAAAAACATAAGTTTTTGACTAATCAGCTTAGAAAAATCTTGGGATGAGGATCACTTTTGTAAGCACTATTTCTACGGAGTTCTTGGGAATGTAGCGGTGTAAAATATATAATAATGTGAGTAATTCAGCTGTTAGTTATTCTATTCAGCTAAAGATTTAGAGCAGGCAGTAGAAAAATCGATTTCAAAAATTGCGAAATTTTATTATTAAGTAACATTAAATTATGATCATATTTGTCAGGACTTAGAAATAAACAAAAACATAAGTTTTTGAGTAATCAGCTTAGAAAAATCTTGGGATTTTTGTAAGCACTATTTCTATGGAGTTCTTGGGAATGTAGCGGTGTAAAATATATAATAATGTCAATAATTCAGCTACTAGTTATTCTATTTAAACAAAAATTTAGAGCTGATAGTAGAAAAATCGACTTAAAAAATTGTGAAATTTTGATATTAAGTAACATTAAATTAGAATCATATTTGTCATGAATTAGAAATAAACAAAAACATTCGTTTTTGACTTATCTGCTTAGAAAAATCGCGGAATGAGGATCATTTTTGTAAGCACTATTTCCATGGAGTTGTTGGGAATGTTGCGATGTACAATGTATAATAATATGAGTAATTCAGCTATTATTTACGCTATTCAGCCATGGTTGGAGAAGGCAATAGAAAAATACATTACAAAAATTATGAATTATTAATATTAATTAACACTAAATGAAGATCATATGTGTCTTGCCTTTGAAAAAAACAAAACAGTAAATTTTTTTGACTAATCAGTTTAGAAAAATCGCATTATGAGTATAATTTTTGTAAGCACTATTTCTATGGAGTTCTTGGGAATGTTGTAGTGTATAATGTATACTAATGTAAGGAATTCAGCTATTAGTTTTGCTATTCAGCAATAGATTTGGAAAATGTAGTAGAAAATTGTATTCCAAAAATTATAAAATAGTAATATTTAATATCATTAAATTAAGATCATATGTGCCATGACTTCGAAATAAACAAAAACATAAATTTGTTTTTACCAATAAGCTTAGAAATATCGCATGATCACAATAATTTTTATAAGCACTATTTCTATGAAGTTCTTGGGAATGTAGCGATGGAAAATATATAATAATGTGAGTAATTCAGCTATTTTTTCTGCTATTCAGCAAATTACAAAAGTTGTTGATTTTGAATATTAAATAACATTAAATTAGGATCGTTGTTGTCATGATTTCGAAATTAACAAAAACCTAGGTTGTAACTAATCAGCTGAGAAAATTCCAGAGATGAGGTTAATTTTTGTAAGCACTATGTCTACAGAGCTCTTGGGAATGTTGAGTGTAAAATGTTTAACCACATGAGTAATTCAGCTGTATGTTATGCTATTCAGCTATGAAAGATTATGAATTATTAATAATAACAGTAAATTAAGATCGTATACGTCATGCCTTCAAAATTAACAAAAATAAGTTTTTTTCGGCTAATCAGCTTAGAAAAATTCCAGGATGAGGATAATTTTGTAAGCACTATTTCTACGGAGTTGTTTCGAGTGTTTCGGTGTACAATTAGCACAAATTCGACTAATTCAGCTATCGCATATGATATTCAGCTGGCTATTACCATCAATCAAAGCAAGAATCTATTATAAAAGTCAGTAAACTTTGATGCAGAAGTAAAACATTTTATTTTAATTATTTTTCTTTAATGCTGCATAGAATTTGTAATGAAAATTTTTTTTGACTAATCGTCTTAGAACATTTTTTAAGATGAGAATAATTTTTGTAAGCTCTCTTTAATGAATAATAATATAATTATTTAGCCATCCGTTATACTATTCAGCTAGTAAATAATGTAAGCGGCTGTGCTTGAAAGGAATGAAACGCTCAAGTATAAAAATTATTTTAATGAAGTCGTATGGTATTAGAAATAGGGTATAAAGAAAACAAATATTTTACTAAGCTGCTTTGAAAATATCCTCGGTAACGTGACAGAATAAATTTAAGTACAATATTAGTATACTTAAGTTTAATATTATCGACTCAGCAGTTAATTATGCTATTCAGCAAAGCATTTGGAGCAGATGATAGAAAAATTTTACAAAATATTGATAACTATACAATTTTATTTTAATTGTGTTGAATTTGGAGTTCGTAAAAAACATATTTTTGACTTATCGATGTAGAAAATTGTAAGGGTGGTAAATTTTTTGAATGCACTATTTCTGCAGAGTTCTTGGGAATACTGTAGTTTAACCTTTATAATAATATGTCTAATTCAGCTATTCCTTATGCTATTCAGCTGGGCATTTCTGCCAATCAAAGAAAAAAATCTGTTTTGAAACTCATGAAACATCTATTTTTATGTATAACATTTTCATTTATATAAATTTATCGCTGTAGTGAGTTTGAAATTATTTTTTTACTGACCTTCTTAGAAAAATTCTAAGATGAGAATAATTTTTGTAAGCACTATTTTTATAGAATTCACGGGAACATCACGATGTAAAATGAGTATTAAAATGACTAAATCAGCTATCGCTTATACTATTCAGCTAGGGATATATATAAGAAGAACAAACTAAACAAATCTGTTGTGAAAGTAATGAAGCGCGTTAACTATATATTTTTTATTCAATTAAGATCTGAGGTGTCTGAGTTTTGAATTCAGAAGTAAAGTAACAAGTTTTTTAAGTTGCTTAAAAATCTCAAGATTAGGACAAATTTTGTAAGCACTGGTTTTATGGCGTTCTTGGGAATGTTTAGGTGTAAAATTATTGTAAATATGAATAATTCCGCTATCCTTTACGCCATTCAGCTAGTTATTTTTGGTTTTAAATATTAAAATATTATAAATATTAATATTAGCTACATATTAATTTCCTTTAGTCATGTTTGCGGACATAATATGTCACAAAAGTACTGTGAGTTAACAATACTCGTACATCTTGAAATTGCCGAAAAATTTAATGCTTTCATAATTTGACATACATATTCAGCTAAATTCCAAAGTTGTACAATATTGTAAGCACGCGCAATTTTAGTTATATTCCAAAAAATTTTATCAGATTTTCGAGAATTTTATTATATAGACATTATTTTGAATTTGTTCCCAATATATTTATGTAATTCAAAATATTTTGTTTTTCGTTTTGGTAATTTCGGTTCATTGTGAATTATAATCATGATATTCTCTTTTCTCAAGACTTTAATGCCACTATATTTGTATATACTTGAAAGGTTTTTTTTTTCAGAGAAAGCTTAAAATATTACAAAATATTATTCATTTCCTAGTATATATTTTTTCTATACAAGCAAATACATAAAAATAAATGCATAAACAAGCAAATCGCAATTTCGTCCCCTCTTTAAAAGCAAAAGTGGTCAAATAAGCATTTCTTGATTTTTGTTTTCAAGTTTATATTGAATCTACATTTATTTTAATTATACAGGAAATCTTCAAACCATAAAGGTTTCACTTCAAATTGCTTTACGTTCGCTTAATTCCTCCTTCCCTCCATCGCTCTGCTATGCCAATCAATTATACATTGTATGCGCTGCGGTGTTGTTGTGGTAATAATCTTACACTTAACATATAAAGTGAAAACGGAATTGCTGGTAACCACGCTGAAAACTTCTTAAATCCCAAAAATGGTTTATCTCGATCAACAGATCTATTTCACAGAGTAATGTTTACAAACAATCATTTGCTGCTGGGGCGGGGGAAAACATCGACAGTTGCGTGTTTGTAAGTTGTTTAACAATAAAAAAATAATGATTTGTTTAAATATTCAGATTTTTCGCCAGTTTTTGATAACATAAAATATGTACGGAAAATGAAACTCCCACGCCCAATATGGAACAAACGAAAAATAATGTTTTTTTCGTGAAAAATTGTTTAATAATTATCAGGTGACAAATTAATACCTGGAAAAATAAGAAAATATTTGTTATTTAATAAAAAAATACCTTGGATGTGCTAAGAAGAGTATTAATTCAGCATAACATCAATTCAACAACATCTGAAGTAACTCAGATTTTGTAAGCATGCTTTGTATAGTATAAGTATAGTTCTCATGCCCGTAATTTTACATAACACAGTTTAAAGGAAAATTTAACAATAAATATAATATATCGTTATAAATTATTATTTTATATTATTTTATTCAGTTGTTCCAAATTGTAGGGCAATGAAACTTTATAACTTAACAATAATCATATAATCATAGCAACTAAATTAAAGCTTACAATTTGTATCTATGAGATCATTTCTTAATATAACTCACAATTCTTTATATTCATCTGAAAAATTCAAATTCAGCAAAATCTCATATTGCTTACATATTGTAAGCATGTGTCAGGGAGAGTTGTTTTCTTGCTCAATAGTCTAAATTCATATATTCTTACAAAATCTATGCATAAGTTTTAAGGTAAGACATGGTTCTTTCATCAGCTCTGCAACTTTTAATGCCCAAAAAATCGTATGGCCATTAAATTATTATTTGAGTTAATTCACTAACTGAATGATGCAGAAGTTCTTATTTTTGGTGCTATTTTCACGTCCAATTCTCAGAATTGAGTCCCAAAACAATGAGCTGAAAAATATTGTACTGTGTTATGATTTGTAAAAGTTGCAGAACAGATGAAAGTACCATATCTGACCTTAAAACGTATGTTGTGTTGTACTGTGTAAATCAAATTTTCCGAAAAATTATTTCAAATGTTTACCTGTACTCAATAAATGACTATTGTCTACAATTCTATACATTCAGCTTAAAACAGCCAAGTCAGCAACATCTCAAGTAGCTTCAATTTTGTAAGCATACATCAGGCAGGGTAGTTCTTAACCCCAAAAGTTCATTTAGATCCATAGTGGCTATATTGTCACCTAAGAAAACCGCTCAACATCAGTGTTTTCATTAATTATGCCACTTTTGGGTCATTTTTTAGGAACTTTCTTTTTGGAAACACTGTTTTTGGCAGCTCAGCTGTTTTCCTGTAACATGTTACTGTCAAACATATTCAGTTTGGTCTATCATTTAACCGTGAATCGACTTACAAACGAACAACGCTCAGCTGTTCTCCTGTAACATGTTACTGTCAAACATATTCAGTTTGGTCTATCATTTAACCATGAAACGACTTACAAACGAACAACGCTCGCAGAATTTTTAATCTTATTTATTGTTATTGAATTTTGTGTTCGGTGAACAGTTTATTTCATGATTAGGGCCGGTCAATTGGCCGCCTAGATCGTGCGATTTAACGCCTTTAGATTATTTTTTGTGGGGATATGTTAAGGCTTATATCTATAGGGACAAGCCTGCAACGGTTGTCGCGCTAGAAGCCAAAATTGAAGAATTTATTTGTGAGATACAGGCCGATATGTCGGATAGATTATATAGTAAATTGGACCCAGAGTATGAACTGCGGTCAACATTTACGTGAAATCATCTTTAAACGTTGAATTATACAGACCGGTCTATCAGCTCAAATAGATATTTCATACACTTTTCCAAATTTTATGAGGTTTTTTTAAATCAAATCCGAAAGCTCTTAAAAAATCACTCGTTATCAATATCAAAGCAATTAATTTAGGTCTTTCAATTTATATCTATGCCATCAGTAATCAATATAATTATTATATTAACTCAATTTATTATATTAAGATCAAAAATCAAATTCAGCAAAATTTCTTGTTGTTTATATATTGTAAGCATGTATCAGGGCGTGGTGTTTTCTTGCTCAAAAGTCTAACTACATGCATTTTTATGAAATTAATGCACCTTTTAGTTTTTCAGATTTGCAACAATTTTAAATCATGGAATAATTCAAGTTATCACAACGATTAATTCAAATTTGCCGGCTTAAAATGTATATCTATTCTCAATGTATCACTATACCGCATAATTCTACATATTCAGCTCAAAACGGCCAATTCAGCAAAATCTCAAGTAGCTTCAAATTTGTAAGCATACCTCAGGCAGAATACTTCATAATCTCACAAGTTCATCTAGACTCATGCTTACAATATTACTTCAAAGAAAACCGCTAAATGGCTGTTTTTCTTTAATTCTGTCATTTTTAAAAATAATGTAAAATGTCAGTCATATCAACAGCGCAATTAATCTTAAGTTTCTGTTTAATTAAATATAATAAATTTCTATTTTATTCCAATCACATAACACATCCCTTTATCATTGATATTTGCGTCATCGTCCTCATCAGCATCGCCGAGATAAAGAGGTCAATGCTATGCCGTAAAGCACCGCAAAGCTGGAACAATACTGAACTTTAGAACAAAAGTTTACATTTGCATAAACTCTTTGTGTGTTTAGTGTGTGTGATGGTATTCATGACTATTGTTCGCGTATACACATGTTACTGGATGAATACAGCCGACTCTGTATGAATGTAGCTAAGATAAACAATAATGAGTTTAGATTTTTATCACCAGCATGTCAACTGTTTGCCAGTGGTATATGACTTTGAATGTGAGTGGAGAAAAAATCACACATCCTAAACCTCAGCTAGACTGAGGCTTCTGCCACACACTGTGAATTATAAAGAAACTCACAAAATAATAATGATAATGGGGAAACGCCATCACCATCCATCCAACTAGCTCATCAACTCAGCTCATCCTCAACAGCAACACCACCATCATCGTCATCATCACCATCAACACATCATCCGTGTCGCTATTTCTTTGATTCCTATTCAGCAGACAGAACCTCATCACCATCAGCCATCCTCAAAAACATCATTATTATCATTGTCATATAAATTCTGTGTCAATCAACGGTCTTTTGTTTATATTTACTTTTATAACAAAATTTTCAAAAGAATTATAGTTGAAAAATGAAGAAGACATAAAGAATATCTTCGTCGTACCTTAAAAAAAGAACTTCTTTCAGCTTCATCTGCTTCGAAAGAATCATCACCATCATCATCTGAATAGGGACAAGAGTGACTCCAAAAACCCCCCACCAAAAGAATAACAATTGCGTCGAACCAAACAACAGAAGAAGTTTTAGCATAAACAACGGTTTGTGGCAAAGAATAAAAATTAGATAGAAATTGTTAACATAGAACTTTAGAAATTATGCTTACTTTACGGCATCTCTATTTGTCTGACTCTCTGTATCAGCGCGTCCATCCATCCATCTATCCGTCTGTCTTCTGGGCTTCTTTGGGTTTTTGATTGTATATTTTATTTTTAGCATTTATATGACGACGTTGTCGACGACGACGACAACGACAACGACGAATAATGCATGAGTTATGAATATGAATGTGTTTATAATAAAACACAATTACCAAAGTCAGCTAGAGTGTAGAATGGAACGTGTATTACATCGTGCATTCTTCCCTACCACCAACCAGCCAAAAGCCCATTTGTTCACATGTGTCACTATTGTGGGATAACCTACACTCGGAGAAAAAAAACAATAAATATGGGCTGTACAAACTATTCAGCTAACAACATTTTCTGCAAAAATTTAGACAAGACATTAAACTTTAATTTTGCATTTAAATGTATTTTATTCAGCTCTTATTTGCCCATTCAGCAAAATTTGAAATCGTTTTAATTTTGTAAGCATACAAAAATCTTGAATGTTTTTAATCTACAAATCTCACAAATACAAATGCTGACATTATTTATTCGAAAAAAATATTAATATATTCCGGACCACATTCTATTTCGCTGTGCAGATGTTTTTTTAAAGACTTCGCCATTTTGTTCTGCCTTGTGTCTATATTCTGGCTGTTCGTGGCTTGATTCTTCTTTCTATAAGTATACTGTTTAATTGTACTGGTAGATAGTCAGATTTTTCCGCTTAAGGTCTTTTATTGAAAGCCATATTTTTAATTGGCATACACATTTTCCCTATTCCTCTTAAGTAAGATAATTCAGCTGACAAAATTTTATACAAAAATTCAGATAACAAGTTTAACTTTAAATCTGCACTCAAATTTAACTCATTCAGCTCTTTTTTGACCATTCAGCAAAATTTCAAATCGCTTGCATTTTGTAAGCATACAACTAGCTTGATTGTTTTTAAACTACAAATCAAATAAATACAAGTGCTTATATTAATTATTTGAATAAAATAGATGTTTTTTACACATATAGCTAATATTTTTTTTTAGATTATATAATGGTGATACAAGTTTAAGTAAAAGCTAAATTTGAATTGGCTTACTCATTTTCCCTATTCTGCTTATATTGGATAATTCAGCTAACAAAATTTTCTAAACAAATTCAGAAAACAAGTTTAACTTTAAATCTGTACTCAAATTTATCGTATTCAGCTCTTATTTGACCATTCAGCTAAATTTTAATTCGCTTGAATTTTATAAGCATAAAACAAATTCGATTATTTTTAACCTACAGATTACAAATAATAATACTAAATTATAAATTTGAAGAAAGTTGAATTTATTGACATGTATATCGTAAGTATTTATTTTTAGCCACCGTTGCAGATGAGTGTTTAATAATGGAAAAAAGTTTGTATTTTCCCTATACAGCTTATGTTAGATAAATCAGTTAACAAAATATTCTACAAAAATACAGACAACAAATTAAAATGTAAATCCGCACTCAAATTTATGTTATTCGGCTCTTACTTGGCAATTCAGCAAAATTTAAAATCGCTTAAATTTTGTAAGCATACAAAAAAGTCGATTGTTTTTAATCTACAAATGCCACATATACTCATGCTTACGTTATTAATTTGAAATACTTGAAATTATTTACATATATAGGAAATATTTATTTCTAGTTATTATGCGGAGGGTGCATATGAATGTTTGAACTTTAGAATGGTAAAAATGTTTTATGTAGGCTAAATTTCGAATTGGTATATGTATTTTTCCTATTAAGCTTTAGTTCGATAATTCAGCAAAACTTTCATATGCGTGGAATTTTGTAAGCATGTATTGGACTTGCTTTTAATCGATCTAGTACGCTCAAAAATACACATGCTTACAATAAGTCTATGCAATATTGTCAAATATAATCGTTTTTTTGCAATTAGACGTAATTCAACTCGTTCCACTGTCTACTTTTTAAATTCTGCCTTAGTTTTCTTATAATTGTTCATTTTATATGTTAGTAATTTGATAAAATTTAAGTTTTTACAATAACTAAATTGATATAATTACTTTTTACTTTGCCCAACTGCAAATGTTATCGATATTACATTAATGATTTGATTATATTTTGTAAATTCAGCTAAGCTTCAAGTGAAATTACCGCAGTAATCATAGAGCAACAAAACATTATGTAGCAGAAGGATGCTTATGATAATTATATCTATTATATCCCAGTATTAGATTATACGAACCCATTTCTTCATATTTATGTAAAAAAGTTAAATAAGTATCCCAAACATTATTCTTAAAGATATCATTTATTATTTACGTTTCTTAAAAGGAAATATTTTTTAAATAAACTTAAGTCGATCTTAATATTATAGTAGTAAGAAAAATTTTCTTATTCAGCTTAATTTCATCAATTCAGTAGAGTCTCAAGAAGCTCGAATTTTGTAAGCATACATAAAACTAAATAGATTTCAAATTTTACATTGTGAAATCTACAATGCTTACAATATTTGACCGATGTTTAGGGCATTAATATGCCTCGACATGGAGGCTTTTAAATGTATAAATTGTTATTATCATAAGTAGGTAATAATATTTTTAAATTTGTCTTAAATAAAGTAAGCATATCCTAAATTTTGTATTTGCACTAATATCATGGCTATTCAGCTTTTTTACACAATTCAGCAGAATCTCAAATTATTCGAATTTTGTAAGCATACATCCAACTACATATATTTTAAATTCTACAAGTTGAAAGCGACAATGCTTACAATATTTTACCGAAGTTTAAGTCATTAAATAAGTTTAAAGCATTATAATGACCTAAAAAGTGTTTTTTAAAAGTATAAATATGTAGTACTATCACATGTAGGTAGTAATATTTTTAAATTTGCCTTAAATAATGTAATTGTATCCTTAATTTTGCATTAACACTAACATTATGATTATTCAGCTTCTTTGCGCCAATTCAGCAGAATCTCAAGTTACTCGAATTTTGTAAGCATATATCCAACTACACTGTTTTCAATTTCTAAATTTTAAAAATTACTATGCTTACATTATATTCCTGGAATTTTGGGGCTAAAATTAACGTTTAAACAAAAAAGCACAAAAGATTACTTTTAAATGTAATTGGTGATTTTTGGTAACTTTCTTTTTGGCCGCTCGGCTGTTTTCGTGTAACATGTTACTGTCGAAAATGTTCAGTTTGATCTTTAATTTAACCACGAATCGACTTATAAACGAACAACGCTTGCATATTATTGAACTTTTATTTAATTTTGAGTTCAGTGAACAGTTTATTTCACGTTTGGGGCCGGTCAATTGGCCGCTTAGATCGTGCGATTTAACGGCTTTAGATTATTTTTTGTGGAGCTATGTTAAGGCTCATTTCTATAGGGATAAGCCCGCAACGGTTGACGCACTGGGAGCCAATATTGAAGAATTTATTCGTGAAATACCGGCCGATATATCGGAGAGAGTATGCCAATAGTGGTCCCATTTGAGGCGCAGCCGCGGTCAAAATTTACCTGAAATATTCTTTAAACATTGAATTATATAGACCGGTGTATCGACTCAAATAAATATTTCATACATTTCACTAAATCCATATCCGAAAGCTCTTAAAAAATCGCTCGTTAGAATAACATTTTCATCACTCACTTCAAGAGTGTCATAACTCAACAATTTTTTTGCTTCACATGAAATTATGTTAAACAACTTTAAAAATTTGTTAGCACTAAAATCATTTATATTCAGCTTAAATTTGCCAATTCAGCAAAAATTCAAGGCTATTAAATTTTGTAAGCATTAATTTCATTGCATTGTATTTTATTTGCAACGTTTAAAAACATAATACTTACATTTTTTCACCGGAGTTCGAGGTACCTAAAAGGTGATCTTTTGCTAAACGTAACCGATAATATTCAACAAATTGGTCTTACATAATGTAATTACAACCTTAAAATAAAATTTACCCTAAAATCAGTCGTATTCAGCTTCATGTTTGTCAATTCAGCAAAATTTCAAATCGCTCGAATTTTGTAAGCATGCATTAAACTGTGTTATTTTCATATTCTGAAGTTTTAAAATGATAATGTAATATATAATACTCAACAGAATTTAAAAAAAAATTAATATATCAAAAAAAAAAAGAATCTCATACACATTTTATCAATTTAGCAGAATCTCAAGACGCTCGAAATTTTTAAGCACGTATTAAACTGAAGTATTGTCAATTTAGCAAAATTTCAAAACGCTAGAATTTTGTAAGCATGCATGCAAACTGAAATTTAGTTAATTCAGCAAAATTTCAAAACGCTCGAATTTTGTAAGCATACATTAAGCTGTATTATTCTGAAGATTTAAAATGACAATGCTTACAATATTCAACAGAATTTGAAAAAGTTTTAAAAAAAGAATTCCATTCACATCAATTTTGTCAATTCAGCAGAATCTCAAGACGCTCGAAATTTGTAAGCATGCATTAAACTGAAATATTTTCATATTCAAAATATTGGAAATTATACTGTTTACAATATTCGACCGAGTTTGTACGATTTTTCATCATATTTTCTTCATTATTTAAAGTATTTTCTTTGAGTGTATTACATTTCTTTCCTTTCCCACATCACCAAATCCAAACTGTAAATTCTTGCGGGTGTTTGTGAAACGCGAATGTTTATTTCGAATGTTCTTCCCTGATTCTTCCTTCTTCCAGGTTAGTTTAATTTATTTTATGAACTGCATTCATTGCACTGCTCACAAAAGAAGATTAAAGAGAATTCTAAAATAAATATTATTTCCGCAATACAACTTTGAATAAACATTGATAATGAAAATGTTTGTTCTGCAGACAGACAGAGTGATGAAAACTCCTTCCCGGAAATGCGTTTGTTGTTGATGAAATTAACCAAGAAATATTGCTGAATTGGCCATGGCTTATCTGAATAGGGCAGATATGATTGAAACTGTTTTTAGCCAAAACAATGATTGATCATTTAGTTTTGTTTTTCTCTTGCTGAATTATGGATAATCTTGTATTCTTAAAAAAACTTCCCTTTTATTTCATTGACACATTTTCTTATTATAAGTTAGTTGTTGGTAGAATTCAGTAAGAAATAGTGCTGAATTGGCCATAGCATAGCTGAATAGGATGGATATGATTGAAACTGTTTTCAGTCAAAACAATGATTGATCATTTTGTTTTTTGTCTCTTGCTGAATTATTGATGTCCTAGAAGATAACCTTGTAGTCTTGAAAAAAACTTCCCTTTAATTTCATTGACACATTTTCTTATTATGACTTCAGATAATATTTAATGATTTATAAAGTCTTAATTAGTTGCACATTTTTGCCTGCTGTGTGGCATTCAGCAAATATAAAGTAAACACCCACGTGTTAAATTTTCGCAAAACAAAAACAATTCCCAAGCTATTATTATATAATTGCCTCAACTCATGAACCAAAGGCTCATCATTAACAGTTCTCATGTGTAAAAATCTCTGTCCGTCCGTCCATAAGATTTTTTCTTGACATGAATAAATCTGCTTAAAGTGATGCTTACTTAACTACCTCAACCAAACACGCGTCTGCCTTCAAATATAATTAAATGTTTAAAAGCAAAACATTACTTTGCCACAAATGTTATTTTATTTATTTATTTAATGTATTTATCAATTTAATTTTATAAAAAGCGGAAACCTTCGATTTCAAACATTTTAAATAAGACGAGTCAACGCCCAATGCATTAAGAATTTGGTTTGATAAATAATGAATGAAGGCGCCGCTAATGAATGACTAGACTACGTTTTTGACAAATATATTTTGAAAATTACATCATTTCAATGAAAACTCTTGTCGCACGTATTTCTTTTGCTGTTGATTCTTCTGTGCAGTAATTAAATATGATTTAAAAAAATTAGTCACAAACTGGTTGGATGTATTGGTGGTGGCATACGTTTTTGGCATCAAACAGTGGCAAAAAAAACTGCAAAAAATTATAGACAATACCCCCCGAAACGATGACAATCATTTTGCCAATTTTTTTTTCGTTTTTATGTTTTATAATTTATTGTTATCGTGTAGCAAATAATTTTCAGGTTTTTGGCTGTCGTGTTTATTTTTGTCTTAAAAATCTCTAGTTTTTGTAAAAGCAAATTTAATTAATTATTTCTTTGTGTTTCTATCTTTTCTTTGCAGGTATGATTGCAATTTTACGTGTTGTGTATCATCTCGATTTTTTTATTTTGTGAATTTGATTTTCTTTTGGGTAAATTGTTGCCCAATAAATCATCACACTTTATTAAATCTCAATTTAATGGTCTTTAAGTGAGTAATTATTAATTTATAATATACAGCTGTAAAACGTTTATCTGATTTTTCTATGTTCACTCGGAGCTTGTGGCGTATTTTTGAAATTATTGCAGTGGGTCTCACATAAGTTGTGTTGCTGAATTTAAATTTTCAAAAAGATTTTCAAATTATATACAAATAAACTTATTTTTATTTATGTATCGTAGGTATGTATATAGCGCCCAGTTGTATATAATTGCAAGAAAATATTTCATAATAGTTTTTTGATAGAATGCCCAGAATTTTCATAATTAACAAATGTATGAGATAAGTTTGCAGAATCTCTGCAAACTGTACAACTAATTATAGATTTATAAAGAGAACAAAATATGCACTGCATTATCTGTGTAAATTTAATTTGAGGGCATTCGAAAAGAAATTAACATATTCAGCTATTCAGCAAAAATCTTATGTTGCACAAATTTTGTAAGCATATCCATTTTTCATTTAGTTTATTTGTCTGCAACGAAATGCCTATTAAATTAAATATTTATTTGTACAAAATATGTAAATTTCATGAAATAAAAATACATTTGTCAAACAATATTCGAAAAATATACTGCTGTAAATCAATTTGTTGTAGGTACCGCAGTTGCTTTATGGCAAGTCCTTGAAGAAATTTAACTATTCAGATATTCAGGAAAAATCCAAAGTTAAATATATTTGGTAAGCATGTCTATTTATCAAATTGGGTACCCAGAAACAATATATACATCATAATAAATGTAATTTTAACCATCTCATTTTCCAAATATCGTATTCTATAAATATTTGTCATAATTTCAGGATATGTTCCTATGTACTGCATTTTCTGCAGTATTAAACCAAATTCTCTATTTCGTTATTCAGCAAGAGATTACATCTGTATATATTTTGTATGTATTCCAAAATTTTCATTAATAATAATGCCGAGAAGGAACCGGACAGGGTATTATAAGTTTGTTTCACGGCAGATGTTTGTAACACCTGAAAATAACACAGCTAGACCCACCTTAAAGTATACCGATCGACGCAGAAGCACTAGTTGTTCGTCGACTACAGGTCGCAATTTCACTCCGATCGTTCTGAAATTTTGCAGTTTAGAGTATTTCGCGGCTGTTAAGATCGCTATTGAATTTGGTTGAAATCGGTTCAGATTTAGATATAGCTCCCATATATATCTTTCGTCCGATTTGGCCCTTTAGTCCTATAGAAGCTGTATTTTACATCCGATCGTTTTGAAATTTAGAATGGTAGAGTTTCTTGATCCATGAACCAACATTGCCGAATTTGAAGAAAATCGGTTAAGATTTAGCTATAGCTCTCATATATATGTTTCGTCCGATTTGGCCCTTTAGTCCTATAGAAGCTGTATTTTACATCCAATCGTTTTGAAATTTAGAATGGTAGAGTTTCTTGATCCATGAACCAACATTGCCGAATTTGAAGAAAATCGGTTAAGATTTAGCTATAGCTCCCATATATATGTTTCGTCCGATTTTGCTCTTTAGTCCTGTAGAAGCTGTATTTTACATCCAATCATTTTGAAATTTAGAATGGCAGAGTTTCTTGATCCATGAACCAACACTACCGAATTTAAAGAAAATCGGTTCAGATTTAGCTATAGCTCCCATATATATGTTTCGTCCTATTTGGCCCTTTAGTTCTATAGAAGCTGTATTTTACATCCAATCGTTTTGAAACTTAGAACGGTAGAGTTAATTGATCCATGAACCAACACTACCGAATTTGAAGAAAATCGGTTAAGATTTAGCTATAGCTCCCATATATATGTTTCTTCCGATTTGGCCCTTTAGTCCTGTAGAAGCTGTATTTTACATCCAATCATTTTGAAATTTAGAATGGTAGAGTTTCTTGATTCATGAACCAACACTACCGAATTTGAAGAAAATCGGTTAAGATTTAGCTATAGCTCCCATATATATATTTTTCGTCCGATTTGGCCCTTTAGTCCTATAAAAGCTGTATTTTACATCCAATCGTGTTGAAATTTAGAATGGTAGAGTTTCTTGATCCATGAACCAACACTACCGAATTTGAAGAAAATCGGTTAAGATTTAGCTATAGCTCCCATATATATGTTTCGTGCGATTTGGCCCTTCAGTCCCATAAAAGCTGTATTTTACATCCAATCGTTTTGAAATTTAGAATGGTAGAGTTTCTTTATTCATGAACCAACATTGCCGAATTTGAAGAAAATCGGTAAAGATTTAGCTATAGCTCCCATATATATGTTTCATCCGATTTGGCTCTTTAGATCCAATCGTTTATATACCCTACACCACACTGTGGTACAGGGTATTATTTAAGTATAAAATGTCCCAAAAGTAAATTTATGTAAACAATTTTTACATGAATTACAAAATTTATATATCAGAGTTATTCAATATTACGAGGGTGGTGTAGGGTATTATATAGTCGGCACCGCCCGACTTTCGCCTTTCCCTACTGTTTTTTCTATGGATCTAAAGAAAATTCTGTGGAATGAAAATTCAATAATTCTAAAATTTTAAACAATGCAACTGCACATTTTCATAACTATCTTTAGATTTTTTTGTCATATTCAGCAAAGTTTAAAAGTACGTACATATATTTTATTATCGTTGTCATTTGTAATAATACTCGAGAACAACCTGAAGTTAAGCTTAAAAATTCAGCAAGAATTGAAATCGATATAAATTTTGTAAGCATTGCAACTTTCTGATTCCTTATAAACTCAAGAACTATATGAACTGAAGGCTGACAAAGTTACTGCGTTTATTAGACATTTTTGTTGGAATTTATTTTCTATATTCATTTGTTATAAAAATTCTAATAATAAAATACCAGATTCATAAATTTTTTTTATTTTAACAGTTTTTTAACAACACCTAGGTATTCGAAGTTAAGTTTCTCTCGCTTTTCTTCACATTCAGCTATTCAGCAACAATCTAAATCGACATAGATTTTTTGTAAGCATTGCTATTTTCTCATTTCTAATGAACTCGAGAATTCTTTGAAAACTGAATATTGATAGTGTTATTACTTTTATTAAATATTGTATTGTTTTATATATGAATGCAAATTCTTAAAATTACAAATATTTTTCTCGTTTTTCTTAACATTCGGCAAAATTGCAAACATTAAAATTTTCTCAAATTTAATAAAATAGAGTACTCTTTAAAATGGATTTATTACGTTTACTAACAACATTTTCATTCGAATTCTTTTATCACCTCATTTGAAATGTTTTTTTACATTAAAAATCCACATATGATTTCTTCATTTTACAACTAATGGGTGATCTAAGTAGATAATTTTTTCAATAGCTTTTTTTGACAGATCACGTGGGAGTCGATGCTGTCATGTTATTTTTCTTAAGTATTGTTTGGCATTTCATCATGTAAAGACTTACGCCTGAACTTTTTCCTGTAGGGATATGTAAAGTCTAAAGTTTATGCGAAAATTGGACTCAACGGATGGACCATCTGAGACGTAGCCGCGGCCAACATTTGATAGACATAACCTTCAAAAAATAAATGCCAAAGAATGTTCTTTCAAATGATAATAAACATTCCCCATTCAATTAGAATTTTCTGTGTTTTTTTTCTTTAAAAAAGTAGGGAACCTCGTAATGGATCACCCTATATAATAGATATGTATATAATCATGGAAATTTCACGTTTTTCATACCATTTCCTCGATTGTCATAATTTTTATCAATTTTCAATCAATGGAATTTCAGTTTTTCTTGCTTTTCTTCACATTCAGCTATTCAGCAACAATTTAAATATACATATATTTTGTAAGCAGTGTTATTTTCTCATTCCTTATAAACTAGAGAACTCTTTGAAATAAATGCTTACAAAATTATTGTTTTTACTATACATATTTTTGGTTGCATCATTTTATCAGTTCACTTGGAGTGAAATTCTTACAATAAAATTTCAAATCCATCAAAATGTTGTAATTTAAAATTTGCTTTATCAGTATAGCTCGCAGAATGTTTACCTTTTTCGATTTTCTTCAAATTCAACTATTCAGCAAAAACCTCAAGTTATAACAATATTGTAAGCATAAACATTTTCTCAATGCCAACAAGCTGGAGTACTCTCTGAACCGAATACTTACGAATTTATTATTTATATTACATGAATTTGCTTTAGAATTATTTTATCGACTTATCTGAAATAAAATTTCATATATTTAAATCACATTGCAATCATTTCTTCATTTTACTACTATTATCGAGATATAATCACAGAAACTTCGCGTTTTCTTAGCATTTCCTCGATTTTCATCCAACTCAGCTATTCAGCAATATACGAAAATGTTGTAAGCATTAATAATTTCCCATTCATAAGAAACTAGAGTACCCGGTAAACGTAATGCTTACAAAATGTATTACTCACAAACGACAATAACAAAATATTTATCACTAAAAATAAATGATTAATTGAGCTTTACATAAAAAAGCGCACATACACACACAAAAAAACAATGCGCAAAATTCAAGCGCTTGTATAAAAATGAAAATATTTTCCGAAATAGTTTTGAAAAAACACAAAACCCAACAAACTTGTTCAAAGACACGTTTGCCGCCGCCCAACGAAACATCAAATGAAACAACAACAACAACATGTGCTACTAACACAACAAATGCGGACACGTACATACATACATACATACGCATACGTGCATAACAACCACACCGCTATCACAATACAAACTACATCACAATATCGTCTACAATTATGGCAAATGCAACTTTTTTTGCCGCTTCAACATATTAAACAGCAATTTGATGATTTGACTTAATTTTAACAACAACCAACAACAACAGCAACAAAATTATAAAATGTCGCTGTACATTTATTTTGGGTTTCTGCCCCATTGTACGTACATATGTACATATATTGTTGGTTGCGTTCAATATTTTTATGGCGCCGGTGTGCCCCACAACTGGGCGCAACAGAGTTGCGCACCAAAGTCAAGAAAATCTAAAGATCAAAAGTTGTGTAGTGTCGCGTTTTGTTCGAACATTAGTAGGTACTCATATGTACATAGGTATGTATGTACGTTCACTCTTCTCGCTAAACATGATTGATTCAGGCGATATTTGGTTTGTGTCTCAGATGCCAGAGACAAATTTGTTACGGTAGGAGGGCAAACAAAATTCTATCAGTCTGTCTGTTTCTCCATACTCCACACTCGATGGATGACAGGCGTTTTCAATTCTTCTACATTGTTTTGCCGGCAACGACGGTTCTTCTAGAGTTCTTTGTCTTGTGTGTCTGTCGGCCATATCATATCTATACGAGACACTTAACACTCTTTGTTAGTATATTATTCGAGGGCAGGGGGCGTTGTAAAACACGTCTAATTGCGCCTACATCGTCGATGATATTGAGTATCGCGGCAGTGCGAGCCGAATGAAGAAAACAAGATATTGATATTGTGTTTTTTGTTTACGTATGACATTTTAATAAAGAATTTTTTTCTATGTGCTGTTAACCGTTTAAAATTGAGTTCGATTTGTTTGTTCCAGTTTATGTGACATTTTTAGATTTTTGAAGGTTTCCTCCCGTGCTGAACATATGTTCTTTAAATTTAGGGCGTAATTTCTTTAATATGCTGATCGATATTGTAAGCAGATGTGGTTTCTAGACGTTCGCAATTCATAAATATAAAAATTAAGAAAGTTTAAGTCATTCAGCTATTTTTTTATTCAGCAAATATTTAATGTTTAAAATCTTTGAAAATTGTAACCATATTTCATGGAAACTTGCATAGAACTTTCGAAAATCATCAGAAATTGCAATTCAGCTGATCATAATGAAGTCCACGATGTTCTGTTTGATTATTTTCTTTAAAACTTATTTTTATTTAACGTAAGGGCGTAAATTATTTGTCGTACTGATCAAGATTGTAAGCAGATATGGATTTTAGACATAACTAATTCATAAATACGAAAAATTACAAAATTAAAGTCATTCAGTTATTTTTGTCTAATTCAGCAATTATTCAAAGTTCATAAATTTGAAAATTTTTAAACCTGTTTCAAAAAATCTTGCAAAAATGTTGTGGAAAATACCTAAAACATAAATTCAGCAATTACTTACAACAATTTAGGCGTGATAATAATGACCCTTTCCTTTGAAACGCAAATTAATTTTTATTACGACGTAATTTTTTGTCCTTCTTGAACAATTTTGTAAGCAGTGGCTGTTTATAGGTGTACACACTTCATTAATATAAAAATTAAGAATGCTGAACTCATTCAGCTATTGCTTTCTAATTCAGCAAATATTTAATGTTTATAAAATTTTAAAATTTGAAACAGATTTCATAAAATCTTGCCTAAAATCTTGAGAAATAATCACAAATACAAATTCAGTTGATGATAATAAAAATTAAACCGTAAGTTAATAACTCTTTCCTTTACAACACATTTTTATTTAAATAACGATGTAAATTACTTAACATACTGATCAACATTTTAAGCACATGTGTTTTTTAGACTAAAATAATTCATAAATACGAAAATTTTCAAATGTAAAGTCATTCAGATATTTTTGCCTAATTCAGCAGATATTCCAAGTTCATAATTTTGAAAATTTTTAAACATGTTTCATAAAAACTTGGAAAAAATGGTGTGTAAAATATCTGAAACATAAATTCAGATGTTCCTTACAACAATTTAGGCGTGATATTTGTGACTTTCCTTTAAAACACAATTTCATTTTATATTTTATATAATTTCTTGTTCTTGAACAATTTTGTAAGCGGTGGTTGTTTATAGGTGGGCACACATCATTAATATGAAAATTAAGAAAACTGAAGTCATTCAGCAATTGTTTTCTAATTCAGCAAATATAATGCAAGTTCATAAAATTTGAAAATTTTAATCAGATTTCATAAACACTGGCATAAAATGTTAAGAAATGGTCAGGAATACAATTTCAGCTGATCATAATAAAAATTAAAACGTAACTCAATAACTCTTTCCTTTACAACACATTTTTACTTATAATAATGACGTAAATTTCATAACATGGTGATCAATATTGTACGCATATGTGGGTTTCAGACATACATAATCCATAAATACGAAAATTTAAACATTTAAAGTCATTCAGCTATTTTTGTCTAATTCAGCAAATATGCAAAGTTCATAAATCTGAAAATTTTTAAACATGTTTCATAAAAACTTGCAAAAAACTGTGTGAAAAATATCTGAAACATAAATTCAGCTGTTCCTTACAACAATTTAGGCGTGATATTTGTGACTCTTTCCTTTGAAACACAATTTAATTTATATATTTTATATAATTTCTTGTCCTTGAACAATTTTGTAAGCAGTTCATATTAATGGAGTGTACACACTCCATTAATATGAAAATTAAGAAAACTGAAGTCATTCAGCTATTGTTTTCTAATTCAGCAAATAATCAAAGTTCATAAAATTTGACAATTTTAATCAGATTTCATAAAAACTTGCATAAAATGTTAACAAATGGTCAGGAATACAAATTCAGCTGATTAAAATTTTAAGCAGATATGAATTTTAGACATACATAATCCATAAATACGAAAATTTCTAATTCAAGAGCCATTCAGCTTTTTTTTGTCTATTTCAGCAAATATTCAAGGTTCATAAATTTGTAAATCTTTAAACATGTTTCATAAAAGCTTGCAAAAAATTGTGAGAAAACTATATAAAACATAAAATCAGCTATTACTAACAAAAACTGTAGTCTGAAGTTTTTGACTCTTTGTTTTGAAAAACATTTTCTTTTATAATACGACGTAATTTCTTGCCATCTTGAATTTTTTTGTAAGCAGTTGTGGTTTAAAGAGGTTCACACTGCAACATTTGTAAAACTGAAGTCATTCAGCTATTGTGTTCTAATTCAACAAATATTCAAAGTTCGTAAAATTTGAATCAGATTTCTTAAAAAATGCAACTAAACTACTCTTTCCTTCACAACATTTTTTTTTATTTATATAACGAAGTAAATTCCTTAATTGCTGATCAAAATTGTAAGAATGTGTGGTTTTTAGACGTACATAATCCATAAATACGAACATTTTTAAAATTACACCCATTCAGCTATTTTTCTTAATTCAGCAAATAATCAAAGTTCATATATTTGGAAAGTTCGAAATCTTTAATACAAATTTGGAAAAATAAAATATTTGAAATATATATTCAGCTGTTCCTTACAACAATTTAAACGTGATAATTATGACTATTTCCTTTGAAAAACATGTTTATTTATGTTACGACGTTATTTCTTGTTCCTCTTCAATAATTTTGTAAGCAGTTGTGCTTTTTAGGTGTACGCACTCCATCAATATGAAAATTAAGAAAATGAAGTCATTCCGCTATTGTTTTCTAATTCAGCAAATATTCAAAGTTCGTAAAATTTGAACAGATTTCATAAAATCTTGCCTAAAATCTTGAGAATTAATCCCAAATACAAATTCAGCTGATGATAACAAAAAAATAAACCGTAACTCTATAACTGTTTCCTTCACAACACATTTTTATTTATATAATGACGTAAATTTCTTAACATGATAATCAAGATTGTAAGCAGATGTGAATTTTAGACATACATAATTCATAAATACGAAAAATTACAAAATTAAAGTCATTCAGCTTTTTTGGTCTAATTCAGCAAATATTCAAAGTTCATAAATTTGAAATTTTTTAAACATGTTTCATAAAAACTTGCAAAAATTTATGTGGAAAATATCTAAAACATAGATTCAGCAATTCCTTTCTACAATTTAAACGTGATAATTATGACTCTTTCCTTTGAAAAACATGTTTATTTATGTTACGACGTTATTTCTTGTTCTTCTTCAATAATTTTGTAAGCAGGTTATAGGTTAACACACCTCATTAATATGAAAATTAAGAAAACTGAAGTCATTCAGCTATTGTTTTCTAATTTAGCAAATATTTAAAGTTCATAAAATTTGAAAATTTGAATCAGATTCCACAAAAATCAGCATAAAATGTTAAGAAATGGTCAGGAATACACAATTCCGCTGACGATAATAAAAATTAAAATTTAATTTAATTACTCTTTCCTTTACAACACATTCTTTTAATAAGGACATTTCTTAACATACTAAGCTATTTTTTCTAATTAACCAATCATCAAAGTTCATAAGTTTGGAAAGTTTGTAAACTATTTAATAAAAATCTAGGAAACATTTTTTGAAACATACTGGGAACATAAATTCAGCTGAGAAGAATATAAACGTGATATTTATGACTATTTGTTATAAAACACAATTTATTTATACTGCGCCGTATCTTCTTGTTCTTATTGAACAATTTTGTAGGCAGATGTTTTTCTAGTCTAATATGAAAATTAAGAAAAATTTCAGTCATTCAGCTATATTTTTTTTAATCAGCAAATTGTAAAAGTTCGCTAAGTTTTAACGTGTCTAATCACATTTCGTAAAACTTAACATAAATGTTATGAAATAGCCAGAAACACAAATTCAGCTAGAAAATTTTTATAACTCAAAATATGTCTAAAGTCATATGTCAGCTGACATTTTTATCTAATTAAATTTTTAGCAGGTATGTTTTTTTGCGTTAAATAATTTTGAAATTTTAGAACTATTAATTTTTCTGCAATTCTGCTAACCTTTATCTAATTCAGCAAGTTTCCAAAATGTGTTAATTTGCAAAATTCAACGTTGCATAACATAAATATCGACTAAAATTATTCAAAACGTTAATTCAGCACGGCATATATGCAATTTAAATTAAAGTTTTAAAAATGTATCATTATTTCTTTTATTCGTACAATAGTTTCCTTACTATGTTAAATTTGTAAACCAAGTGTATATGTAGGATTGTAAGCATTGTTAGTTTTGTACCAACAGTTTTATTGTGCTTCTAATAGATGCAAATAATTTTCAAATTCAGCCAAATTTATGTTATTCAGCAATGTGCTGAAATTGAATTAATTGTTCAGTAAACCAAATTTGCATCAAAAAATATATTAAAAATAATTTTGCAAAATCCAGACTTATATACATCTTTTTTTAAATTAGATTTAACTATTAAAACCAAATATTTTTATTCGATTTTAACTCATTGTGCCCACATAAAAAAAAAACAGTCATAGTTTTATTGTAAACGGGGATTTCTTAATAATTGTGTGCATTTTATGATTTTTATTATCATAAATACTTATAATCTCATTTAATGTTACACAATTTTCGGTCCAGCATTTTTATTATTTAAGCCACGCTATAAAGCAATAAAATTCTGTAGCCATTCATGATGCGTAGTGTGTGATACACAAAAACTTTGTTTAACGTGTAAATGTGCCTACAAAGATTAGTTTGAATACAAAAAACTAAAACAACTTTTTCTAGTTTTTGTGTAATTTTAAAATTGTATATGAGGCATTTTGTTAGCAATAAAAATGTAGTAAGTCAATAATACGAAAAATAAATAAATTTGTATTTCAATCTTATTTTGTCTTAAAATATTAACTGTAGAACAAAATTAAAATTTTTTTTGAAAATAACCAGTTTCTGACAGCGGATTCTGATAGATTCTGGAGGTTATTTTAGTGATTTGGTGATTTTTACCCTTCTCCACAAAAGGGACCAAAAAGACCCCTAGATTGTGGAACTAGAGGGTTAAAATGTTCAACAAAAATATTTACCATACAATTTTACTATAAGTCTCTGAATACACAAAAACTCAAAACGCAACTTAAATACCAGAAATAAGTCAAAACTTAAAATCCATTTTAAAGATTAGCACCAATTCAAAAAAGTACGAAATTAACCTAAAAATTAATTTTAAGTTTTGGGTTATTTCTGGCATTTAAGTTGAATTTTGGTGTATTCAGAGACTTATAGTAGAGTTGTATGGTAAATAATTTTGTTGAACATTTTAACCCTTTAGCTCGTCAATCTAGAGATCTTTTTGGTTCCTTTTGTGGAAAAGGATAAAAATCACGCCTAAAACAGGTGTTTAAGGTGACAAAATGTTCTACAAAAATATTTGCTATAAAATTCTACTAAATATAAGTCTCTGAATACACCAAAACTTAATATCCATTATTAGATTTAGCATTAATTCGAAAAGGTACGAAATTAATCTAAAAATGGATTTTATGTTTTGACTTATTTGTGGCATTTTTGAGTTCAGTTGTATTCAGAGACTTATAGCAGAATTGCATGGTAAATATTTTTGTAGAACATTTTGACCCGTGTTTGAAGTAATGTTTCTCAACACAAGCAATACCTAAAATATAAGCATTACACGGTTTCCTATGCCGATTCATCATAAGAATAAAAAAAATAGGGAAATATTGATCCCTCCTCTAAATTGACCTCCATACATAAACTTTCAAAACACATATATTCTTCGTTTGCTCCCTCTATCAGAATCCGTTGTGAAAACCTTGTTATTTTTTTTCCACAGAGTTATCTATGCCTAGATTTTGTAAGCAATAATAATTTTATGCAACACATTTCGTTATTCTTCTTGAAATAATATTTTTTATGTAATTCAGCTACTTTGTTGTTATTCAGCTGAATCTCAAGCTGCGTAAATTTTGTAAGCAAACGCAATTTAAGATATTTGAAATTTTACTTAACTAATTTACCAAATCAGTTTTGTAATTCAGCTACAAGATGTTCATCAAAATTAATATTTTGAAAAAAAAAATTATTTAATTTTTTTTATTAAAAACCTTTTTAAAGTGTACCTTACCATGCTACAATTCAGCCAACATACTTCGTTATTATTATTCATCAGATTCTTGTACACAAATTTAATAAGCACTATGTATATTATGCATTTAAGTAAGTTCATCACCCAAATTATAATGGAATTATACAATTCAGCTAAAATTGTTCACTTAAATTTTGAAATCTATATTTCATATTCTCATAACATGGAATTCTGGTTATCTATATTCCCCATAATGTCATTTTACTGACAACAACGACAGATATATTCTGCTACTCAGCTACTTTGTTGTAATACAGCTGAATGTCGATGTGCGTAAATTTTGTAAGCACTGTAAATTTACAGCGGCTGAGTTGGGTGTCATTCCAACAGTCAAGGATTTTTTTCCATTTTGTGTAACACATCGAAGTAGTGACCTTAGACCCTAACTATGTTTGGCGAAAATCCGTTTTGTGACATTTTAGCAGTGTCCGTCCGCCTGGTGCACATGAAAACTTTCGAAAGAAGTAACAGATTGACTTCAAATTTAATAAGTGATAATATTTTTTTTCTATCTCAGGCTAAGTTTGAAGATGGACCATATTGGTCCACTCCCCTATAAAGGGATACAATTTAGTCAATGATTGGTAATATAATAACTTTTATACTACTTATCCGAATCATCTGTAATTCCACATATAGTAATAGTTTATCCGTCGCTAGAACCTTGAGAAAAATTGGCGAAGTGACCCCGCCACTTCTTGTACCTCCCACACAAAGGGGCCATTTTGTGCAAAATGTAAACTGCTTATAACTTGAATACCAGTACATAAAATTACAAGACATTTAGTACAGGGTAATGTTGTTTGGATCTTTAGTCCGGTAAAAAAATGGACATTGTTGCCACGCCTCTTTTGATTTAAATCTAAAAAATATCTCAGAGTTTGTAAGCAATTGCAATTTAAAAGAAATTGTAAAATTATTTTTTTTTCAATGTTGTTACAAAACCTCTTACATTTTTAGATATTACTATTTTAGCAAACTCGAATTTTGTAAGCAAGCTGGGGTTTATAACTTCTACCAAGGCCTTCTTCAAAAATATGTGCCAACGATGCAATTCAGCGACTTTGGTAAATTCAGCAGAATTTTTATCCGCTTAAATTTTGTAAGCATTGGTAATTTTAATTTACTTTTATTGGCATTTTTAATTTTATATAGATAAATGTCTTTTTTTTTCGAAAATTCGGGTTTAATTTTTGTAAAAAACACAAATTTTTCAGTTTATTTACATATTGGAGAAGAAAGATTCCGTATGTTTAATCTTGCTTCTAAATGTAAATAAACTGAAAAATTTGCGCTCTTTACAGAAATGAAAAACACCTTTTGCATTTTATGATATGTTTTGCTTTTTTAGTAAACTCAAATTTTGTAAGCAAACTTGGTTTTATAACATCTAAAAGAGCCTTTGCAAAAATCTGCTTAAATTTTGTACGCATTACCAACTTTGTATAGCAAATCGCATTCTTCTTTAAAATTCGAACATAATTATTAATTCAGCTACAGATTACCCCATTAGATTAATTTTACAATCAAA
This sequence comes from Eudasyphora cyanicolor, assembly GCA_963930755.1. Taxonomy (NCBI): domain Eukaryota; kingdom Metazoa; phylum Arthropoda; class Insecta; order Diptera; family Muscidae; genus Eudasyphora; species Eudasyphora cyanicolor. The sequence continues at coordinate 130,774,245 of OZ005736.1, read as the reverse complement.
AATTAGTTATAATTGAAGGTTACCGGATTCGATTGGGGCATTTCTGGTCTCCTTTCACAAATAGATTCCAGTTTTTCCAATTTTATAGCCTATTGAGATGTTTCGGCACACCATGACTATCATGATAAATCATTAAATCAATAAGCCAAAGATCATATCTTTGCTTACAATGAATACATTGACTTGTTCAGACGATGACAATACAACATTTCTTAAAATTACATGTAATCTGGATGATTTTGTAATCGGAATTTTTACGAGTTTCATTGATTAAATAAGAAAATGGTAACCTTGCTGACTTGACATTAAGTCAGAGAGAGGAAAAAAAAACAGACGATCACAGACAATCTGAGATCATTTAACCCTTTTATCGCTGGCCTTTTATACAGCGTTTTTTCTGTATCGTGTGGTGTCGGTAAGTCAGTAGGCGTTTTAAGTGTCAATAGTGGCACTTTTGCCTTAAAATAACCAAAAGATAATCAAAAGCTATAAATTTCGACAATCATATAAAACCACCCACTATTTGAATAGTTTCATCGCTTCAGAGGCTCAGAGATTGGAAAAAGAGACCTTCAGAGAGAAACACTTATGTGCTCATCACCCTCCCTCCCTCTCCCCCTCCCTCCTCGAGTGGCGAACGTATTCTTGAATTAATGCATAGTGGTGATCTTGACTTGATCTTTTATGTTTTAACACCAAATAACCTAAAATTTATTCGTCCATTGTTGATGGACAAAAAAAGCCTATAAAACACGATTTTTGGTAGCGCGATGCCGCATCACAACACCTGTTGCCCCAACACTTAGCTCTTATTTTGGTCATGCTGTGCTGCGCATGCTTGCAGTTAGTTCAGTTCATTTTGTGTCGCTTGGTTAGAAGCCATTTCATCTCAGATATGGTCAAATGAATGAATGACATGGTCTTACAATTTATCGATTTCTGTTTTGACCAAAAATGCATCTTATCAACTCTTCGTCAATTGTTGTGGTCCATTGTTGTTTTCGCTGAGTTGGGGATTAGTCATACGACAGGTATGCTCAAATAATGACGCTTCTATGGCGTCAGACTAATGTGGCTACGGCTACAGCTACAGATACGGTCAGTTATGAGGCTGATGCTGTTGCGGCTACTGCTGCTGCTCACCACCTCAAGGCCATTCAAGGCTGACCAGTCATCAGTCAGTAACACTTAGTCAAGTTGTAGTTACTTTTTTCGTTCGTCATTTGCTAATTCATACAATTTCGATGTCGATTTCGGTTTTGACTTGTTTTAATTACACTTCGCCGTTGTCGTCGACATCGCCGCTTAGTAAAAACAAACAACACACGGTACTAACAACATGCAATTTACACTCGGATGGAAGAGAAATTTCCTTTACAATGACTGATGATGGTCTCCAGATAAGAGTGAGTGCACCATATGTATTTTTGTGATTTGACAATTAACACAATTTATATGCTCACAATTTGTTATCAACTGGTATTTAATCAAAATATCACCAGATCTGGTGATAAATTGAAGTAAAAACCAAATTAAAATTAAAGAAATCTCTATTTATTGCCTGAAATTGTTCAGCTGAATGTGGAATTTTGTTAGATTTCGATAGTCTGTGACTGTTTGTTGGGAAAAAAGTAAGTGCTTACAAAATTAGCATGGTTTGGGATTTTGCTGAATTTGAAAAACATAGCTGAATTAACAGGGTTTGGTTTATTTTCTTAATTCTGGATAAATTTTCAATCAAAAATCCAATAGCTTAAAAAATTGCCTTTAATTTTACCTAAAAATTAACAAAAAACTAAGATTCCCGAAATTTTCTTAATTTTTGTCCAGCTGAATAGATAAATTTTCACTTTTCCTTGTTGCATATACCAGAAAATAGTATTATAAGCAAATGCTTACAAAATGTTAAGGATTTATAATGTTGCTGAATTCACAAATTAACTATTCTGACATTGTTAGATTTTTTTTAATGAATTTTTAAACAACTTATTGACTCAATTGTACTTCCTTTTCATAGTATTTGCCATATACATATAAGCAAAATGACGATATGCTTACCAAATCTAAGGCGTTTGAGATTTTGCTGAATTTGAAAAATTGCTATTAATTCGGCCACATGAATCAATGTTGTCTTCCTTTCACAATCTATTCAATGTGTAAGCCGAATAACAATGTGCTTACAAAATTTAAAGCATTTCAGTTTTTGCTGAATTCGAAAAATTGCTATTTTTCGGCGTAACGAATCAATGTTGTCTTCCTTTCGCATTCCATGAAAAGTGTAAGCAAAATATCCATATGGTTACAAAATCTTAGGCGTTTGAGATCTTGCTGAATTTGAAAAATACGAATCAATGTTGTCTTTCTTTCATAGATATGCAATAATGCGTAAGCAAATATGGTTATGCTTACAAAATTTAAAGCATTTGAGATTTTGCTGAATTTTAAAAATTTCCATTTATTTGGCTGAATAATTCAATGTTGTATTCCTTGCAAGTCTATTCAATTTTTAAGCAAAATAACAATATGCTTACAAAATCAAAGGCCTTTGATATTTTGCTGAATTTGAAAAATTGCTTTTTATTCGGCTAAATGAATCAATGATGTCTTTGTTTCACAATCCATGCAATGTGTAAGCAAAATATCCATATGCTTACAAAATCTAAGGCGTTTGAGATCTTGCTGAATTCGAAAACTTGCTATGTATTCGGCTAAATGAATCAATGATGCCTTTGTTTCACAATCCAAGCAATGTGAAAGCAAAATATCCATATGCTTACAAAATCTAAGGCGTGTGAGATCTTGCTGAATTTGAAAAATACGAATCAATGTTGCCTTCCTTTCATAGTATGTTCAATGCGTAAACAAATATGTTTATGCTTACAGAATTTAAAGCATTTGAGATTTTGCTGAATTTGTAAAATTGCTATTTATTCAGTTTAATGAATCAATGTTGTCTTCCTTTCATAGTCCATGCAAAGTGTAAGCAAAATATCCATATGCTTACAAAATCTAAGGCGTTTAAGATTTTGCTGAATTTGAAAAATTGCTGTTTATTTGGCTGAATAAATCAATGTTGTCTTCCTTTTACATTCCATGTAAAGTGTAAGCAAAATAACAATATGCCTACAAAATCAAAGGCCTTTGATATGTTGCTGAATTTGAAAATTTGCTATTTATTCTGCTGAATGAATCCGTAATATCTTCCTTTCATAGTCTATTTAATGTGTAAACAAAATAATCATATGCTTACAAAATTTTGTGTTTCTGAATTTGATAAATTGCTATTTATTTAGATACCTTTAAATAGTTTTTTCTGAAATTGTGATTTTTCATTGCACTCTGTTCGTTTGAAAATCGTGGAGAAAAAATTTCTTTACTCAATTGTAATATTTTAAAGCTGAAGGTGCAAAAATTTTGCAGTGTGTTTTTCATTTTATCACTTTCTATATTTCCCTAAGCCGGCAAAATATTTAAATCACTACCAAAGCAAAACTCATCATGACATTGCAAATGTCCTCATTGGAGTGCTCGTTGGCAATTAATCTAACCTAAACATATCCCAATCATTCTCAAGTCAAGTTGAATATTTAATTAAATAAATATTCTTTATTGACTGGCACCAACCAGTCACCTTTATAAACATGATCACTTTTTAACATTCAGGCACACCGTAACCTCCGAGAAACTGCATAAAAATATAATTGTCTAAACGGATATTTATTTTTTTCTCAACATTCATAATAAATCTAAAGGCGAATATAAATATTTTCTATTGAATTTAGAAAAAATCAAACATTTTGCCACTTCATTTACTGAGCATTGTTTTGATTAACTTTGGTATATTATTTTTTTTTGAATGTTGTTGTTTACAATTGATTTGAATAAATAGTCAACTGCTCCTCGAATCGAAACTCCACTCAACAAAATTCACCTCATCTTCACAGCACATCAAGAAATTTGCATAATTATTATTTATAATTGAACATGCAGAAAGAAAACGTCAATAGTTTTCAAATCAACATCACCGACATACTGCCTGACAGTTGAATACTTGCTTGGCTAATGATGATTTGTCTCGTATTTTGCATTGATTTGAAATGGAACCATAAATATATACGACACCGATATATGCCCGCACTCATCTATCATTGGTTTTATATTTTTTTTGTAAATTATGCTAATGATATTTATCTCTAATTTTCAAGTATTGGCAAATATTTTGCTGATAAATAGCTCTTATGGAATTTTCCCATCGCTTGTTTGGCTTATTAAAATTGTTTAAATGTGTTTTAAAGCTATTTTAAATTTAAAAGCAAAATGTTGAGCTTTTTTCGAAAATAAAAATAAAACAAAAATATATTTAATTGCAAAAAAATAGATTTTGTTTTGTCTATTTTGTAAGCCCTGTAGTTTTCAATGAACATCACATTTGAAGATTCTAAAATTAGGAGCGCTTACAAAATTTAACAGTTTTAAAATTTTGCTGAATATGATTTTTTGTAAGCATATGATGTATATATATCTGAAGCAGATTGAGATGCCAAATTTGTATGTGCTTACAAAATATAATTAGGATGAAAGCTTGAAATCTGATATTCATAGTTTTAATTGGAAAATATTAATTGTTTTAGGGTACAATTTGATCATTTTTGTATGCATGGAATTCATAGAGAAATATAAATACAAAAGAGCGGAAAATTTTATATAAAAAAAAATAACTTAAGTTATACGTTATAACAAATCATTAGGAGGTTCCCATTTACATTTGCTTTCAAAATATATACAACATTATAGATTTGCATATGTAGCATAGTTGTGTAAAATATTTACATTATTTGTAAGCAACCTCTTTTTAATAAACTACGACCCAAGGAGATGCTAAATTTACATGTGCTTACAAAATTTAATAACCTAAAAATGTTGATGAATTTAAAAAAATGCATTTTTGCTTGTTTCTAAACCTCCTGGTGCTGAAGTTATATTCGCTTAGAAAATGATTAACAATTTAAGTTTTTTTTTGTAATCATAAAAAATCATTTTAAATATGAAGATTATTTAATTTTTGTTTTGCTAAAACATCATGTAATTTTTGTAAGAATAAAAGTCGTTGTTCGCTAATAAGAACTCAGAACATGCGAAAATTCCACATGCTTACAAAATATATCATTATTAAAATTTTGCTTAACTGTACACAGTTCGACAATTTTTTTAAGCATTTGGTGTATAGTAAACTACGACCATAGGATATAACAATTATATTATTGCTTACAAAATCTAACAATACTGAAATTTAGCTTAATTATGAAAAAATTGAAAATTCCTTTAACTTCATTCTAAAAGTTAATTTAACTGAACACACAGATTGATAATTTTTGTAAGCATGTGTTCTATAATAAATTACGGATACAGGGCATTCCAAATTTACTACTGCTTACAAAATTTTACAACCTTGAAATATTGCCTACTTCTTACAAAAATAATTAAGTAGTTAATCCTTGCCCCACCCAATACTCCCATCGTCTCTGATATATTCTAATTGCATATAACATATTCATACTTTTATGAAAATCTTTTTATTGATTTTATATAGGCATCACATTTTTAATACTTATAAACAGTTTGACAATTTTTGTAAGCATGTGGTATATACTAAACTACGACTATAGGATATACTAGAAATACTATTGCTTACAAAATCGTACAACATTTAAATTTTGCTTAATTAAAAAAAAATAATTATTTAAACTACGGCTACAGGGAATACCAGATTTACTACTGCTTACAAAATTTAATAACATTGAAAATTAGCTTAATTGTTAAAAAAAAATTTTGGAAGTAGTTAATCCTTGGTAGTTAAAAAAATTAAGTAGTTAATATATATATATACTCCCATTGTCTCTGATATATTCTAATTGCTCGCAACATATTCATACTTTTATGTAAAACTTTTTATTGATTTTAAGTAGGCATCAAGTTGTAAAACATACCTTATCTATAAACAGTTTGACAATTTTTGTAAGCATGTGGGCTATACTAAACTACGACTATAGGATATACTAAAAATACTATTGCTTACAAAATCTTACAACATTTAAATTTTGCTTAATTAAACAAATTTATTAATTAAAATACGGGTACAGGGAATATCAAATTTACTTCTGCTTACAAAATTTAATAACATTGAAATTTTGCTTAATTCTTTAAAAAAATTAAATTTCTTGTAAGTAGTTAATTCTTGGCCTATCCCTATACTCTCATTGTCTCTGATATATTGTTATCGCTTATAATATACTAATATTTGTATATAATTTTTTTTATTGATTTTTTATTGACGTTGAAATAGTAGAACTTAGCTTATCTGCACAGAGTTCTACAATTTTTGTAAGCATATGGTCTGTAGTAAACTACGACAGTAGGATATCCCAAATATACTGTTGCTTACAAAATTAAACAACATTTAAATTTTGCTTAATTGTTAAAAATGTAAATTTTTTGTCAGCAGTACTCATGACTCCTTGTCCCATCCCTCTACCCTCATTATCTTCAAGTGCTTACAATATATTCATTTATTTATGTAAAACTTTTTATATATATTAAATTATATATTTTTAAAATTATTATTACTGAGGTCTTTTTTTTTAAACTTCCTGGTACTTAAGCTGCATTCGCTTATTAAATGATGAACAGATTGCGTTTTTAGAAACATAAAAAATCACTTTTAATGTGAACATTCTTTCATTTTGTTTTACTAAAATATCATTTCATTTTAAAAGAGTAGAAGTAGTTTGTGTATAACACAGAACATGGGCAAAAGTTTAATTGCTTACAAATTATAACTTTATAAAAATTCTAAAACTTATATTAAATGAACACACAGATTAAGAATTTTTGTAAGCATGTGGTCTATAATAAATTACAGCTACAGGGCATACCAAATATACTACTGCTTACAAAATTTAACAACATTGAAATTTTGCTTAATTCTTAAAAAATTCCTTGCCCCACTCTATACTCTCATTGCCTCTGGTATATTCTGATTGCTTACAGCATATTCATACTTTTATATAAAACTTTTTATTAACTTTATATAGGCATAAAAATTGTAAAACTTACCTTATATATAAACAGTTTGACAATTTTTGTAAGCATGTGATCTATACTAAACTACGATTATAGGATATACTAAAAATACTATTGCTTACAAAATCTAATAACATGTAAATTTTGCTTAATAGTTAAAAAAATGAATTTATTTGTAAGCATTACACTTTACGCATTTCTCCATCCCCCCGCACTCATTGTCTTCAAGTGCTTACAATATATTAATATTGTTATGTGAAACTTTTTATTGATTTCATATTGGCGTCAGTAGTTAATCCATGTCCCAGCCTATGCTCCCATTGCCTCTGATATATTCTAAGTGCTTACAACATATTCATACTTTTATGTAAAACTTTTTATTGATTTTATATAGCCATCAAAATTTTAAAACTTACCTGATCCATAAACAGTTTGACAATTTTTGTAAGCATTTGGTCTATACTAAACTACGACTATAGGAAATACTAAAAATACTATTGCTTACAAAATCTAACAACATTGAATTTTTGCTTAATAGTTAAAAAACTTGAATATTTTGTAAGCATTACACTTTACGCCTTTCTCCATCCCCCCGTACTCATTGTCTTCAAGTGCTTACATTATATTAATATTTTTATTGATTTCATATTGGCGTCATGGAAAAATCCCAACGACAACTCAATTAATTGTTATTATAGTATGTAAGTGTAGCGGCATATTTTCTTATTTATTACACCGCATACAATATTCTAAGCACTTTATTTTGTCTAGGAAAAGATAGAGGCTTAATTGAAATATTTCCATTTTGGAATAAAATCACAATAGAACAAAAAACAAAACAAAAACAATTGTCATTAAAATTTACATATAGAGATAGCTATTGTTGTTGTTTTATTCGCTCCCCTCTTTCAATTAGTTGTAAATAAAAAATAAAAAAAAAACAAAATAATTTTAATACTATTAGAAAACCAATTTTCTATTTCTTGGAAATTTCTATAAAAGGTGAAAAATATATGTATCATAACAATTTGTTGTTTTCGCATGTCCATCCGTTCCTATGTCCGTCTGTTTCTACGTTATTTATATTACACATGTCAAGTAGATAAATCCTTTGGACGGACACATTATACACTCATTTATGTTAATATTACTAATCAAAAAACAATTAAATATTTTTTGTAACAACAAAACACTACAAACAATGGAATCAAAAATTACATATATATATATATATATAGATGCAAAACCAAAAGTAGAATATAATACCCGCCATAAAACCTTGCCATACATAGAGCTCTTTCGATTTCATATCTAACACGGAAAAGGTAATGAAAACTCGTAAAAATCACTTTAAATTCGAATCTAATGCCGGCTTCGATTACAAAGATCACAGGTACTGCAAACGCCAGTAACGAACGCTCACTGTGCTGTGCTGCACTCCATTTGAATGACGATGGATGGATGGATGACTCTTGCCGAGAGATTTGTGTGCACTCTGTGTGGTGGAACGAACGGTGGTCTCGATCACCCGCGCATTTCCACTTCCAATTGACACACGCTTTTCGACTCTACAACGCCTCTGTCTGTACCTACAACAACTACAATAATATTCACTATGGTAGTAATAATAACAATAATAATAATAAAAAAATATAAATATACATTCGTTGTTGCCGCTGTTCAAATAGTCATAAAAAAATGTACAAATTTGTGCAGCAATTGTTTATTGTTGTCACTCCATGTCAATGGAGAATTGATCGATTTTGAAATGACTGCGACGCATATTACTCGAAGGGGCAATGGGTGCGAAAGAAAATGGAAATAAATATGATTTATTATAGCATTTAATGGATTTTGACGATAAAAGTTGCTCCAAAGACTATTAATTTTTCTAAAAATTATCATCGTATCGTAGACAGGAAAAATAAACAAAATTAGTGATATCTTCGTAAGGTAATTGGGTGGTGGTTGTGGTGCGGTGTGGACAAGAAGTTGCAAAAGAAAGAAACTTTCATTGCATGTAAGGTTATGGGTTCATAATTTTTAAATATGTATTACTATAAAATAATAAAACACAACTTTATTGACATTAGGCAAATATTTATTTTTAATTGAAAAAGCTGAAAAGTAAAAATGTTTAATGACAAATTTTTTTTTGTAATAAATTTAGCTCATAATAATGATAGAGATATATATGTATATAATATTGTCAACATTTATTGTTTATATCCGGAAAAACTTCTTTCTACACTTTCATAGGAGCGCTTAAAACAATTTTGCTTAATTTTGTCAACATAAAACTACAACCCATTCATTTGATTGAAATGCTTACGAAATTTGCAAACTTTTGTCCAATTCAGCTGAATCTCAGAATGACAACAATTTGTAAGCATTGCACATTTCCGTATTAGCACAGGCTTAAATAATTATTTTCAAATGTGCTTACCAAATATCATTGGATTATAGATACAAACAAAGTAAATTAACAGCCGTCTCCGTAAGGTAATTGTGTAGAGGTGACAAGAAGACAAAATGAAGAAATTGTCACTACAGTTGAAGTTATGGGTTCATGATTTTTAAATATAACTATAAAATAATAACAAATATGGTTTTCTATTAGGCAGATATGTACTAAGATCACTATAGGCAATTAAATACATTAAAAAGAAAAATGTCTAATGATAAATTACAAAGTACAGCATTTTTCTGCTCATTGATTTGGGACTCAATTCTGAGAATTGGACGTGAAAGTAGCCCCAAAACTTTTTTCTATATTTTTTTTCTCGAATATCTCTTTTGTGTCTGAAGCAAAGTTGTAGATATTGAATAGGAGAAAAAATGCGGAACAAACATACCCGAAAAAAGTGCATCCAGTGCCTTAAAAATTAGTCATTTTGTCAGCACATATCAGTTAATGCCGGAAAAACTACTCCAATCACTTCTATAAAAATGCTTACAAAATTTTCAAACTTTTTTCCAATTCAGCTGAATCTCTGGTTGATAATAATTTGTAAGCAACAGACATTTCCATATTCTCATAGGCTTCAATAATTATTTTCAAAAGTGCTTACAAAATATCTTTGAATTATAGATACAAAAAACTAAATTAACAGAGGTCTCCATAAAGTAATTGTGTAGTGGTGACAAGAAGACAAAGTAAATAAATTGTCATTGCAGTTTGAGTTATGGGTTAATATTTTTTTAATATTACTATAAAATAAAAAAAATATGGATTTCTATTAGGCTGATATGTACTAAAATCACTTTGGGCAATTAAAAACCCTGAAAATGAAAAATGTCTAATTAAAAAATATTATGTATAACATCTACGTCGTTACATTGATAAAAAAAATTATATAATTTTGTCAGCAAATATTAATTAATGATGGAAAAACTATTATTTTCGCTCTGATATTAACTTACAAAATTTGTAAGGTTTTTTCAAATTCAGCTGAATCTCTAGTTGATAAAAATTTGTAAGCATTAGACATTTTAAAATCATCACAGATTTAAATAATTATTTTCAAGAGTGCTTACAAAATATCTAGCCCATGGTAATTTATTACATACACTTTTTTCTCATTAAAATTAAATAAAGTCTTGATATTATTTTGTCAGCAAATATCAAATAATGTCGGAAAAACTACTCTAATCACTTTGAGAAGAATGCTTACAAAATTTTCAAATATTTTTAATTCAGCTGAATCTCAGATTGATAATAATTTGTAAGCAACATACATTACCATATTCTCATAGGCTTCAATAATTATTTTCAAAAGGGCTTACAAAATACAATTACATTATAGATATAAAAATACTAAATTAACAGACGTTTCCGTAAGGTAATTGGGTAGTGGTAGCAAGAAGACAAAAGAAATAATCTTTCATTGCATTTGGGGTTATTTATGGGTTCATAATTTTGAAATATTACTATATAATAAAACAATTTTATAGCTTTCTATTAGTTTTTAAGAAAAAATGAATTTTTAATTAAAAAAGCTTAAAATTAAAAATGTTTACTGATAAATTATTTTGCGTTAAACTTACCTCTTTATCATGATAAAAAAATTAGAAAATGTTGTCAGAGTATATCAGTTAATGCTGGAAAACCTACTCTCATCATATTGATAGGAATGCTAAAACGTTTTCAAACATTTTTCCAATTCAGCTGAATCTCAGATTGATAATAATATGTAAGCATTCGCCATTTTCAAATCATCACAGGTTTAAATAATTATTTTCAAGAGCGCTTACAAAATATCTCGGCTATGGTTAATTATTACAATAAACTTTTAACTCATTAAAATTGAAAAAAAAGGAAGTCTTAATATTAATTTGTCACTACTACTACTCTCATCACGTTGATAAGAATGCTTACAAAATTTTCAAACGTTTTTCCAATTCAGCTGATTCTCTGATTGATAATAATTTGTAAGCATCAGGCGTTTTGATATTCTCATATGCTGAACAAATATTTTTCAGGAGTGCTTACAAAATATGTAGCAGCTTTCTGGAAATTAGCAAAATTTTTCCATTTCTACCGAATCTGAACTTGGTTATATATTGTAAGCATAACATACCACATTTAAATACCCACATATATTCTAGAGTACTAAATATAATAACTATTCTTATTATTCATTAAAGAAAAAAGGCAACGAAATGTTGCTGGATATTGGTACATTTTTATATTTTATAAACACTATGTGTGTTTACTTCATTACGAGTTTTAAAAATTGCTCCCACATCTGAACTATGATTTTTCAGCATTTCAAAAATTTTGCTGAGTCTGAGGTCACTTATATTTTGTAAGCCTATGTTGTTTTAATGTTCTTATGGTCCTAAATAATTTTTTTCATATGTGCTTATAAAATATCTATCACCTTTCTGCAATTCAGCTAGAAAAAACTACAGATTTGGACGCCATTAGTATATTTTCACAATTCAGCGGTTGATTATTGAGGTGAAATGTGGGAGGGTCGTTGGTCCGTGTATATTAAATAATTCTAGTACTTTTCTAAATTTAGCTGAGTCTGAGTTCATTTATACTTTGTAAGGACATGTTGTTTTAATATCCTTATGGCCTCAAATAATTTTCTTCATATGTGCTTACAAAATATCTATCACCTTTCTGCTATTCATCTAGGAAAAACTACAAATTTTGACGCCATTAGTATATTTTTTCACAATTCAGCCTTTGATTATTGAGGTGAAATGCTAGAGGCTCTTTGGTCGGTGTATATAAAAATACAGCTACTTGGATAATTTCCATTTTGTAAAGATTTGGGATTTTTAAATATTTAAAATCTTTTTGGCATTCTTGAGTTTACAGCTATGCTTGTTCGAAATGTAGCTCGAAAATGTACCTTCAATTACTGCTAGAAGTTAGCGTAAAAAAATCCAAGCATTGAAAGTGGATAAGCTAAACACTTATTAGATTTTATACGTATTCAGCTAAATTTTAGTGGTATCTAATTTTGTAAGCACATACTTCATTGTTTATTTATGGCGCCAAATAAGCCTCCATATCATGTGCTTACAATATTGAAGGCATTATGTTGATATTCAAGAACTGCTTAATGTTTCAGTCCAATAAATTAAATATTATACAACAATTAAATTAATATTTATATTTATTATCCAGCTAATGTGGGTGCAAATAACCTTGTGTTTGTGAAAATTTGTGTGAAAATTTCATTTTTTTTTTCAATTATTAAAGTATTCAGCAAAATTTTAGTGGTGTTTATTGTTGTCAGCGCATACACAATTTATTTCTTTTGCTGCTAAATAAGTCTAGAGACCATATTTTTATAAGATTGAAGGCTCTATTTCGCTATTCAGCAAGGGTTTAATTTCTTTTTTTTAATAAATTAAATTTCACATGTGCATCTATCTTTAATGGCATAAAATGTTGTCAACACTTACTTTTTTGATTTTTTAAGGCGCCAAATAAGCCTGTACAACATGCACTTACAATATTGAAGGCTTTGTTTTGATATTCCAGAACTGTTCAATGTTTCAGTCAAATAAATTAAATAATATTGTGCATTCAAATATAATAATATTTATATTTGTTTTCAAGAATAATCCAAATTTTAGTGGTGTTTATTGTTGTCAGCGCATACACAATTTATTTCTTTTGCTGCTAAATAAGTCTGGAGACCATATTTTTATAAGATTGAAGGCTCTATTTCGCTATTCAGCAAGGGTTTAATTTCTTTTTCTTTAATAAATTAAATAATTTCACATGTGTATCTACCTATCTTCGGATGAACAAATTATTTCTTAGCTTTTATTTTCAAACAAGTTTCATCTACTTATTGGTTTTTATATGTATTCAGCTAAATTTTAATGGCATACAATTTTGTAAGCACTTACTTTTTTGATTGTTTAAGGCGCCAAATAAGCATGTACAACATGCGCTTACAATATTGAAGGCTTTGTTTTGATATTCCAGAACTGTTCAATGTTTCAGTGAAATAAATTAAATAATATTGTGCATTCAAATAAAATAATATTTATATTTGTTTTCTAGAATAATCTTGTTAGAATAATTTTGTAGGATAATCTTAGTTTTTTTCCATTATAAATATATTCAGCTAAATTTCAGTGGTGTTTAGTTTTGTAAGCGCATACAGAATGTATTTCTTTTGCTGCTAAATAAAACTGAACACCAATTATTTAGACGATTAAAGGCCCTCTTTCGATATTCAGCAAGTGTTTAATATTTGTTTGAATAATTTAAGTAACAATATTATGTGTGGGTGAAATAACCATTACTTAGTTTTTATTTTAAAACAAGTTTTAGCTTTTTTATTTTTTAAATTTATTCAGCTAAATTATAATGGCGTTAAATTTTGTCAGCATGCTCAACTTTCATTTATTATAACCCTGAACATTCCTCTACATAATGTGCTTACAAACTTTAAGGCCCTATATCACTATTCAGCTAGTATTCTATTTTGTAGTTTTTAACAGAACTATCTTACAATATCAGATTTTATGTCAAACTTTCTATGATCATTTTTACTTTCATAATTTTCCGAATGTATAATAATTCTCTTGAATAAATGAAAATGATCTTACAAAATTGCACTTTTTAAATTTGATTTATTTCTTGCTGTAATATTATTTGTTTCCAAGTTCTCTTTATATTTTTTTTATTTTAAATTTATTGCTTAATTCATGCTTTTGAGGTTTTTAGGTCTTCGTTATAAATTTTATCATAACAAAATACGGACCCAAAGGGGACTTGACAAAGCACAACAATGGCTTTGTGCTAAAAATGTCAAAACATATTTTTGGCAGAAAATTAACCATAATGCCTTAATGCCAACAAAGAAAAACTTTCGCATTTCTTATGACAGAAAAAAGGACCGTCACAATAGCTGAGGGAAAAATTGCAACCACCTTTTCGTGTCGAGAGGTGTAAACTACAGGAGAAAACATGTTTATCTTTCTTTTTTTTCGTCGGCGGAGCATGATGAACATTATTCGCATTAAGAAAACAAAAATTTTCCATGGGTCACTGTATAACCGGAGGCCTACTAACTTTTTCCAAATGTTGTTCGTTTTTGGAGTTGCTGCTCAACAACATCTCTCGCATAGATGATGATCAATGGCGGGCAACACTTTAAAGCGTTTTAAATTTTCGCTTATGAAAAAACATTTTGATCACCTCCAATTGTCCGTCCGTCTGTCTGATGGTTTTGGCGTCAAGATTCAAAAAAACGACATTCAATCAAAATTTATATTCGCATTTTCGCTTATTTTTTGTCTCTCTACTTTTAACGAGATTTCGGTTTTGTTACTGAGCGAAAAAAAGTAATGAAGCCAACCATAAGGAGTTTGGAGAAATTTCCACCGAAAACATCACTTTCAGTTTGCAAAAGTGTTTCGTTTTTTTGGGGGGAAATTTTTGTTGTTGTCTGCATTGTGCGATGTTAACAAAATAAACAACCATTTATTAAACAAAAGTGTGGAAAACTCTTTTTTTTGTTCAAGCATTCAACTTAATTTTTTTCTTGCTGTCTGTGTTGCATTTTTTGTGATTTGTTTGCTTCTGGAGGCTATTGGAAATCTAAAAACTTCACTTTAAATTTTTGAACTCATAAATATTTCTTTTTCGGGGGAATATGTTTTCCCAACACCTTCTGCTCTGTGGAGGGCAAGTGAAGTAAACGGACAAGCGATCTCTTTTAACAACATCATCATTTTCAATCCGGGAATGAAGTACAATAAGAGGCAAAGCAGCAATAAAAAATCAAATAAAAGCGAAAAAGACAATATTTGTAAATTCTTTTAAAAAATAGTAAAATATTACAAAAAATATAAATAAATATAACCAAACCATCCGCGTAGTTTCCCCACCATCACAACGAAACTACTATTAGTTTTTTGTTTTCGAAAATTTATAATAAATTTCACAAAAGAAAACGAAAATATTTTCAAAACATATTTCTGGTGAATCTCGTCTATCTTGTCCGTCCATCTGTTTGAATGCATTTTCTCTTAAATTTTCTTGTTGTTTTACCGGCGAGTTTACCTACCCTCGCACAACAGTGCAACATGAGAAATCATTTATCGCCGATGTTATAGTGTGAATTGTACGACGGGCAAAAATATAGACAAATATTTGCTGCAATCAAAAGTAATAATAAAAAAAGAAAACCTCCATTCAACACTGCTGTAGACATTGACCAGATCTCCTCCTATTTTCACTCGACAGATATGCATTATGTGTTATGGATAGGTCTCTTTTCTCACCGGTATACGAGTTGTGCAGACAGACAAAAATCAAAATAAATTTGCTTGAAAAGAAAATTGCTTACAATTTCCTTAATTTTGAATATTTATGGGCTAAATTAAGTTGAAGAAATATTTGTGTGTTTTGTGTAGCCGAAGAGAGAAAAAGAAATCCCAGGAAAAGTGGGAAAACAAAAAATGTTGACCGCATTTTTTGCTGCATTTCTTATGCACACATGATTTTTTTTATATTTTATAATTTAATATCTTGAGTTTGAAATGAAATAGATGTTTTGGCAGAGTTTTGTTACAGAGGCCACATATGGATTAACTGCAGATTGGTACATACAATGCAGTAATCCGATTATAAATTTCGGAGCTTAAAGATCTGAAATTACAATCTTTTTGGTACTTTTTTGCAATTCAGCTAGCTGAATTTAATTTAATTTACTTGAATTCGGGAAAACTGCTAAAATATTGATTAGTTGATATAATTATATGCGTTCATCTCAATTCAGCTGGCTGAATAAACTTTTATTTTCTACCAGCAACTATGGTGCAACTTAAATGGTGAAATATGAATAATTCAGCTAAGTTATTTATAATTCAGATAGCTGAATTTAAATTTTTATAGCTTAACAAGTCCAGGAATAGGAAATTTGTAAAAAATTTTTGCAATTCACATTGCGCGCTGCTCCAAATTCAGCTAGTTATCAAAAAAAATATTTTCAAAGGTGATACATTGGCAATTCAGCTAGCTGAAGAGCCGGATCGAGACGAAAATGATTCCGAAAATTTTCCTAAATATATTCAGCTGTTGATAAACATATTAAGCTATATCGTTGTACAATTCAGCTTGCTGAATTTAATTTGATTCACTTGAATGGAAGAAAAACATAAATTTTAATTATCACGTTTTTCTTGCTTTTTTGACTATCTTGTTTCAAACTTATTTTGCAAAAAAACGGCTGAATAAAATATATATTAAATGTGATTTTTAAAAAATTCAGCTAGCTGAATTCAGATTGTGAATCCCTAGACAAAATATTTATTGAGAAGCTTTAGTAATCTATAAAAATATACATTTTTGGATTTTCCTATTCAGCTACATTTACAAATCCTCAATACACAAATATTAATATGGTTCACAAATTTCAAAGTTATTCAACTACATACATTTATTTAATTTAAAAGTTTAGCTTTTTTAACTATTTATCTCATCAATTTTAGCTGAATTTTATTTTATGTTTTTTTATCATGAACTAATTAACAACAATAACTGTTTTAACACTTGTTCTCATCAATTCAGCTAGCTGAATATTATTTTGTTGTCATAAATTTTGTAAATTCTCAACAAAATACGTTTTAAGGTAGTAGTTGGATATATTTTTTCTAATTCAGCCGGCTGAAAGATCCGTTGTTGAATATTCAATTTATCTATTCAATTTTCCAGCTGAAGTACTATTTTACAAAACAATTTGAAAATTGTGTGTCAATTCCTTAGCTCAAATGATATTTTGCTGAATAGCATTTGTATGATATTTAGTTATCGTGTACTCATACGATAAACTTAATTGATTTTTTTATAACATTAGATATGACGTTAGATTTTTACGACATTCTGTTAATATTCTAATTCAACTAGCCGAATTATATTAAAATAATTTTAATTATATAAAAATCTCTATAAAAAGTACAATATAAAATGTGTAAAAATACAATTCAGCTAGCTGAATTCTATGAAAATTATATTCTATAAGAAGTACAATGTAAAATGTGTAAAAAATACAATTCAGCTAGCTGAATTCTATGAAAATACTATTCAGCTAGCTGTATTATAAGCAAATACAATTCAGCTAGCTGTATTATAAACAAATACAATTCAGCTGGCTATATTTTTACAAAAAATACAATTCAGCCAGCTGAACTATAAAAATTTTTTAATAAGAGTTAGAATTTATAAGAAATTTATAATTCAGCTAGCTGAAATATGTACATAAATATGTAATTCGGTTAGCTGAAATACTTGTTGTCTTAATGTACTGCCTGCTGAATAGTTTGAAAATGCAAAATAGTGAAAAAATATATTAAAAATGTAAAAAACAGTTAGCTGAATTCTATAGAAATGCAGTTCATCTAGCTGGTTTCCATTAAAATGCAATTCAGCTAGCTGAAGTATATACAAATACTATTCAGCTAGCTGAATTCTATAAAAGTCCAATATATAATTTGTGAAAATATAATTTAGTTAGCTGAATTCTATAAAAATGGAATTCAGCTAATTGAATTCTATAACAATACAACTTAGCTAGCTGTAGTATATACAAATAAAATGCAGTTAAGGAATATACACGAATAAACATATAATTCTGGTAGCTGAATTATGCCTTAGGTACAATTCAGTCTGTTGAATAGTACACGCTGAAAAAAAAATCGCTTCTGTAGTATATTGTCCCAAACATATTCGGCTTGAAACATATATATCTTTAGGATACACTCTAAACATATAATATTTGGTACACACACAAATTATATATTTGGGAAGATGTTGTTCTAAACAAATCTTTATTTACATCCCAATGTGTTTATATTGGGACTATTTTTTCCGAAACAAATATTTATTTTCATTTAGGTGTTCAGAAAATATCTAAATTGTGTTAAATTTTTCAGTAATTCAAAGTTAATTGTTTCAAAAATGTTAACGTCTTAAATATAAAAAATAGTAATAAAATAATAATTGGTTTAAAATATAAGTTATTGCTGCATTTGGTATCATAACTGGGGGTTCAAACCAAAAAAAAAATTGAATTTAAATTCGAAAAATTCAACAAAAGTTTCGAAAATCTTTTTTAAATAAAATATATTTGGAGAAAATCCTAAACAATCATTTTTTTATTTGAGAAATTTAGTTTGCACATATTATATGTTGTAACATATTAATATACGAGTTTCAAATATATTTTATTGATTTTCAAATAAAATTTATTTGCTCAGAAATATATAATATTTAAAAATTAGTGTTCCAAATATATTTTCTTTCTATTCAAACATATCAAAAAAGGCGATTTTGCCCCGTGTATGAAAATGAAAAATAGTGACAATAAAATTATAAAAGTAAAACAAGCAGTAGGCTGAATTCTACATAAATACAGTTCAGCTAGCTAAATCACATAAAAACACAATTCAGCTAGCTGAATTTTACCAAAAATATAAATCAGCTATCGGAATTATGTAAAAATTCAATTCAGCTAGCTGTACTATATTGAAATACAATTCATTTAAGTACACTTCTGCGTTCTGAATAGTACGAAAATGCAAAATCATCATCAAAGTAAAAAAACAAAGCTGAATTATATTAAAATACAATTCATCTAACTGTATTATATACAAATACAATTCAGCTGGCTATATTATATACAAATTTAATGCAGCTAACTGAATTATATAAAAATACAATTCAGTTGGCTGAAGTATGAACATATATGTATGTATATATAATTGGGGTAGCTGTATTATGCTTTAAGTACAATTTCACCTGCTGAATAGTTTAGAAATTGCAAAATAATGAACTGAATATCAAAAAATTTAAAAATAGTGTAATAAATTCTACAGACATACAATTCAACTTGCTAAATTATATAAAAATACAATTCAGCTATAAAAAGTTCTATAAAAAGTACAAATCAGCTAGCAGGATTATGTAAAAATACAATTCAGCTAGCTGAATTCTATAAAAAGTACAAGTCAGCTAGCGGAATTATGTAAAAATAAAATTCTAGCTGAACTATAGAAATTTACAATTCAGCTAGCTGAATAATGCTTTAAGTACAATTAATAGTTGAACATTTATAATACAATAGTTTGAAAATGTATAATAGTAATCAGAATATTATAGAAGTAAAACTTAGCTAGTTGAATGAATACATACATATGTACATATAAGTATATACAAGCAATCCTATACCCAATGTAGCAATCTTTTTCAAAATCAGCTATATTTCTCACAATATTCTATGTTGCAAATCTCTAGAGGGTTAACAGAATTATTTTTTTTATATTTTCTAACATATCTCCCATCTTAGTTTTCCCAGCTGAATCCATTTATTGTCAACATTTACAACATTTACAACAGTTGTTGACGTGGAGTGGGTTAACTTAATATTCGTTTTTGTATTCAGCTACGTTTTAACATGAGCACACTCACAAACATACACACACACACACGAACACAATGTCATGAAGTTGCAACTCCAAACCAAATGTGATATGCAAATATGTACCACGTGAATATTTTTGTTAAAATTTCGTATTTCAAAATCACTGGCGGACAGACGGACGGACCATGTGGACAAGGCGTTTGATCGACCAACCGACCCAGTGGTGGAAACATGCTTGCATGTTGACTGCACTGTGCACTCCTGTGCTGTGAGAAAGGGTGAGAGAGAGGGTGGTTGGGCGGTTGGACACAAGCATTGCAGATTGCATTGCTTGGAGTTTTTTTTTTTTTTTGGTAGGAAATAAAAACAACAACTTTATTTTTATGGCCGTTAAATCTCGCATTAACATGCTTGGAGTTCTCCGTTGTTAGTCTGCCGGTCCGTCCGTCTGTCGGCTGATGTATTTCATACAATTTCGTGTGTTTGAAATATCATTCATTCACTCATTCTCTGTGTAAATAGAAACTTTATTTTTTTCGGTTTTATTTCGGTGGTTTGCTGTTACTATTTATGGCGCTCCCACACCATCTCCACATCCCAGCCACAGGCCCGCCCGCTTCTTATTGTTTGACTCTTTTTAACAAATCGTTATCCGTGCCAGTCAAAGGTTCCCCGGGTTTGTTGTTGTTATTCAGTTTCGAAACTTACGCAATAAAATGCAAGTAGCAACACTCGTGTGTAATGCTACTGTTTTGTGTCGAGATTTCCCCCTTTTTTTGTATTGTTATTTTGCTGAGGTCAAAGTTCAAATAGGCTCGTTGCTTGCCTGCTGAATGTAAGGAAGTTTTCTGCGAAACATAAAATTAACGATACAATGTAGTCGCACATTCTGAACAAATTTTTTTAATTTGCACTGGCGTGATTATTTATGTTGATTTATTATGGAAAATTTAAAGAAAATTAATTTTTGTATATTTTCATTTTCCTTCTATTAGTGATGATTAACTATAAAGTAGAAAATTTAGGTTACGCAATAATTATTATTTTTTTTATAAAAAGCGTGAATCCTATAAGAAAAAAACTATTATGTCAAATTCAGCTAGCTGAATATACTATTTATTTCCAGAAAATGTTAAATAAATTACTGTGATCTATTAATAATAAAAAAAAAATTTTTTGTAGTAAGATACTGAGTAAGGTATTTAAAATGTGATTTATTTACTATTCAGCTAGCTGAATTGTACTGTGGAACCCGAGGATGAGCTCGAGATTACAGAAAACTTAGCTTTTATAGTGTTTTTCCCAATTCATTTAGTAAAATATATATCTATATTTTTTTACTACAAAATGTAAAATAAAGTACTTTGGTTTATTAATGAATCTGCCTGATATATCTGTAATATTGATTATTATATGTGATATCTTCAATTCAGCAAGCTGAATGCACGTTTTCTATAATGTACTTCTGGGGCCCGAGTATGAGTTTAACTAGAGATTCCACAAAAGTTTAGCTATTATAGCGTGATTCCAATTTCAGATACCTAAATTTATATTTTTGCAAGAAAATTCAAAAATACTTTGTTTTATCAACTAGTTAAATATATATTTTTTTGCTATGAAATACTGATTAAACTATTTAAAATAAGATTTATTCACAATTCAGCTAGCTGAATTGGACTTGTGAAGCTCGAGGATGACTTAAATTGAAACAACTATTTTTTTAATTTATTTCAAAGAATGGATTCATTTTATTAACTCATTTATTTATTTATGTGCATTCTTCCTGAATTCAAGCTTGCTGAATATACATTTTTCTTGTAAAAACTTTGCCGAATAAAATATTTTACTTATTTTAGCAATAATTCAGCTTGCTGAATTGAAATTGCAGAGCTGCGGAAAGAATATTTGTGGAAATCTGAAGAAAATTCTATAATATTTGACAAGCTGCTCCCTTTTTAACTAATTGCACTTATATACTGCTAAATTTAATTCATTCAGCTGCTAAAAATGTAAATAAATCCGGAAACAAATTAAATCACAAATTTATTGCAGTTATTAAATTCTGCCAGCTGAATATACCTTTTTTTGCAACAAACTGCTGAAAAAGATGTATAAAATACTATATTCTAACAATTCAGCAGCCTGAATTGTAATATGGAGCCGTATATAGAATGTTGGTAAATATTATTCAATGTTTCAGTAATGTTCAGTCTTATCCCCTTATATTTTTCTTATTCAGCTAAATTTAAAAGTTTATTGAATAAAATCAGCAACTAACATGTTTATCTACATGTAATTAATTCAGCAATAAAGAATTGATTGCTATTATTATATGCTCCTCAAATTCAGCTGAGGGAATATACCTTGTTGCCAAACAAACTGCTGCAAAAAATGTGCCAAATGCCATTTTCATACAATTCAGCTAGCTGAATTGGAATTCTTTGCTGAATGCCTAATATTTTATAGTTTATTCGCATTTTTTAAAATTCTTAAAATACAAGCAGCTCTCTTTTTCACTAATTGCTGTTGTATTCAGCTACATTTAATTAGTTTGGTGATTTCAATTAATCCAGAAAAATATTAAAATCATGAATTGATTGGTATTATTATGTGTTCTTCCCAATTCAGCTGGCAAAAATAGCTTTTGCAACAAACTGCTGAAAAAGATGTATAAAATTTAATTTTCCAACAATTCAGCTGTCTGAATTGTAATTTGGAAGTCCTATAAAGAATGTTGGTAAATATTACTCCAAGCTTCATTAATGTTAATTCAGCTTATACTTTTTTTATTCGGCAAAAATTGTAAAGCTTCTTGATTAACATATTCATGTTCATTATGTTCCTCCAAATTCAGCTGAGGGAATATACCTTTTTTGATAACAAACTGGTGCAAAAGATGTGCCAAATGCGATTTCAAACAATTCAGCTAGCTGAATTGAAATTTTGGTGCCCAATATTGAATACTGCTCAAGATTTGACATAGCTTAAAAAATAGTCATTTCTATTCAGCTGTTGTTACAGTTATTCAGCTACATTTTAATATTCTTAAAACGAAAATCATTAATGAAAATATTCATTTACATTTAATTAATTTCATGTTCATTATGTTCCTCCAAATTCAGCTGAGGGAATATACCTTTTCTGATAACAAACTGCTGCAAAAGATGTGCCAAATGCGATTTTCAAACAATTCAGCTATTGAAATTTTGGGCCCAAGATTTAACATAGCTTCAAAAATAGTAATTTCTATTCAGCTGTTGTTACAGTTATTCAGCTACATTTTAATATTCTTAAAACGAAAATCATTAATGCAAATTTTCATTTACATTTAATTAATTCTGAAATTAAATTATTTCAGGGTTACAAAAGTTTTCTTTAATTTGTTTTAATTAATTGCTGAATGCATATTTTTTTAAATCTTTTATTATTAGAAAGACATTTCAACCATATACATTCCACAACATTTTTAATTGAAAATAGGAATTTAATTTGACTTTATTTCAAATTAGTTTCAAATGCAATTATAAAATTTACTAAATCATCAAAATTTTATTTCTACGAATATAAATAGCTTTTTTCTGACATCACCCTTAATAATCCGAAATTATGTTTAAAACACTTAACTAATAATTACATAACGACACAAAATACTTTTCGAGATAGAGCAGTAAAAGACTGCCGCCGCCATAAAACTGAACCACCACCTACAATAAATGATTTCTAAATGACCATAAAAAATATTTACCACAAAAGGCAAAGAAAATATGAGACATAATCTCTCATATGCCTTTGAAGTCAAGCATTCATAGAGCAATTCAGCTAACATGATTAGACAATATTCATGTCCAGTACAGGAGAAAGACCATATGCCAAATATCGTCATTATTCAAAAAGCAATTCAGCTAAGAAAAGTAGCAATGCGGACTCTTTGGCTTGCTTTGTTTTTTTTTCATCGTAACATTCGAAAGCATAATAATTTACAATCAAATAAAAGCCGACAATAATAATTTGCATATTTCTAGGTAATAATATTAATAACGATATAAAAATCACTTTAAACTTGTTGTTTTTCTGTGCTTGTTTGTTTGCTTCTCTTGTAGTTGTTGTTATGTCGTGTTTTTTATATAATCTTTAATGGCAATATAATTTTTTTCTTAAACAAAAAGCTATAGTACCTTTGTTCGAAACCATTCTCTTCCGAGCTTCTCTAAAGCAACCAATCGATTGACCACCTACAAATGTAGCGGGGGAGAGCTTGAGATGGGAAAAAGTTTAGCTACGGTTGTCTTGTGGTACACTGTAAAAAAAATACTGATGCAGAGATTGACCAAATGTTAATTCAGCAGCTGAATAATAATTTTAATATTTTTTCCCCTTTTTATAAATCATAATGTAAAATTATTTCTTATATTGCATACAATATTGTTTGTACCCGACAAAGGGTTAGCTGTGATTTCTTGCAGCTGTGATTTCTTGCTGTATTTATGGAGAATGTGGAAATATCAAAAGAAAATTTTAAATTTGTTGGACATTCAATAGAAGGTTTATAATGAAATCATCAGTAATTTAGACAGCTGAATTGACAGCACACTCCTTCAGTTTAGATATAAATAAGTTAATTTTCAAAAATGTGTAAATTTTTTGCAATTCAGCAAGCTGAATTTAAATTAAATTACATGAATTCGTAAAAAATTTTAATCACGTAGGACTTAGTATAATATTTTTAGAATTCAGCTAGCTGAATATAATTTTAGAAGAGAAAATCTTAAAACATTTTTTTATCAGCAATTATAGAAAATTTTATTTGTTTGCAATAAAACCAGCTGAATCAATTAAATTGGAACAGAAAAATTGCAGATACCAAACATGCAAGGGAATTTATCCACCAATTAATATATATTTCTCAAATCTCAGTAAATTACTCAAACATTGAGTTATATCCAATTCAGCTAGCTGAATTAAAATTTTACAAAATAGATCCAATAAAATTTTGGATGCCAGGCAAATCGGGGACTTTTCTCCCAATTCAGCTAGCTGAATACAACTTCATAACGGCTAAAATCTCATCTAATTATTGAATACAATATTGTTTTTTGTATCCAAAAAAGGGTTAGGTGTGATCACTTGCCAATAATTTTGCTGTATTTATGGAGAATGTCAAATTATGGAAAAAATCAAAAGAAAATTGAATTTTTTTTTTGATTGAGGGACATTCAACCGAAATTTTATTATAGAATAAAATGAAATTATCGGAAATTCAGCTAGCTAAATTTGAAATTCATATATCCAGGTTACATATGAATAAGTCACCTTTCGCAAATGTGTACGTTTTCTGCAATTCAGCAAGCTGAATTTGAATTTAATTACATGAATTCATGAAAAATAGATAAATCACATTTTAAGTATCAATATCATCACGAATTTGAGTATCAATATCATCACTGAATTTGAAATTCATATATCCAGGTTACATATACATAAATAACTCACCTTTCACTAATGTGTACGTTTTTTTGCAATTCAGCAAGCTGAATATATTCTTTTAAAGCAAAACTCTCATCAAATTATTGAAACATTGAGTTATTTCCAATTCAGTTAGCTGAATTAACAGTTTACCTAATAAATTGAATAAAATGTTTAAAAAAGTCAAATACCAGGCAAATAGGACACTTTTCTGCTAATTCAGCTAGCTGAATATAATTTCGTAACGGCTAAAATATATTTTAATTAGCCAAAATGTTATATAATTTCAATTCAGCTAGCTGAATCGTTTTTTGCAACCAAAACAAGACAAGTTTTGTTGAAAAGATATACTAAATTATATTCTTAATTTATTCAAATGGCTGCAAAAAAAATGTATTTTTTATTTAACATTCTATTGGAAATCATAGTTTATCTATCTTATTCGATTGCCTTGGCATTCATAGAGGTATTCTATTCTCTTTCCCCACAGTGCATTTATTCATTATCTAAAATCAATAAATTTTGTATATCACATCTTAGCAACAATTTGCTATCGCAACGACATTCTCTGCGGTAGAAGTCTAATAAATCTTACCGATATTCGTAAAAGATTTGCGGATTGTACAATGTACATATGTATTTTCTATGGCGTTATGTTGCATCTGTGATTGTAGACTTACCTAACCCTGTATGTGACATTTTTCCTGGGATATATTTTTGTGTGAAATATACGAGTACTTTGCGCTCGGTTAACCTGCCTTGAGGGGGTTCCACTAAATTTGAATAATACCGTCCACTTGAGAATTTATGGGCTGCAATGTTTTTGAATTTGTTTTGTGTTTGGTAACAAGTCATTTGTTTATTTTCTAATGAACATTTCAACAACTAACCACCGTGGCAAAATGTTTTACATTTGCCTCAATTAAATGTTAAGTCAAACATTTAATCTTGTCTCGCTGTTTTATGTCTGCCCCGCTATAGGTTGGTCGGTCGTTTGGTCTCCATCTCCCTCTTAACAAATGTCAAAATGGTAAAATTATATATATTTTTTCACTTCAATAAATTATTATAATTTAATACAATTTCAGCAAATCGAATGAAATAGAGAGAAAAATGACAGAATTATAGACTGAATGTTGCTGTAGGTGCTGCAGCAATTTGCATGACACGAGCATTTGTTTACTCTGATCGTGTCTTAACAATTATTTATTGATTTTTATTGTTTATTATTATTATTTGGTATTGTAAAGTGAGTTTTTTGATAAACCAAAAAAAAAAATTGGATATAGTTGCAAGATTTCATTGCGAAATCGTTGGCATTAAATGAGCATTTTATATTCTGCTGTTGTTCATTTAAGGCCATTTATTATAAAATTAAAAAAGTCAGTTTTATGATTAGTATAATTCAGCGGAGATTACAATCAATCATGTTTTTTTTTCTAATTTACTGTATATTGTATAAATACTTTTCCGTAGTGATGATTCGAGGCTTACTGTTACAGAATTTAGCAAACGTTTTACAAGTTTTTATACAAAACATGAGCAGTTAATAGGTAATATAGCTATTTAAGTACACACAAATACTTAAGCTTGCAAATCACTTGTGCTGAAAAGCGTATATTCATTTTCAGTTAGCTGAATTTAATGTTCCATGTCATAAATCAGGAAAATAAAATCTAAATTGTTGCAAATTTACAGTAATAAAAACAAATTTGGTTATTTGAAGTGTAGCGTTAATTCAGACATCTGAATATGCAGCTTTAATGCTAGCGTCAAATAATTTAGGTGTTACATGTTTGCAAAACTTATAGAAATAGATACTTACGAGTATATTTGATTTTGTAAATATAAATTGCATTACACAAATATAAACCGTTGTTAATTCAGTTAGCTGAGTTAACTAGTATCGTAATTCAGCTGGCTGAATTAGATTGAATAATAATTCAGCAAAGATGAATTAGCTCAAGTAATAATTCAGCTTGCTGAATGAGCTTTATCGTAATTCAGCTAGCTGAATTAGCTTATGTCATAATTCAACTAGCAGAAAACTCATTCACACCCGGTTGAGATAACTTAAACCACTCTTAATTAATTTGAACCGTTATTCAGCTGTATCAAGATAAAAAATTAACTGAGATAGATAAATTGATTAAGTCAGCTGAATTTATGTTTCGCAAACAAATTTGTATCAAATTCGTTTTAAAAAGTACATTCAGATAGCTGAATTAGAAATATACTTCCTAATTTAGCAGTTTCATCTTTTGCAGAGCAACATATTCGTTATTCAGCAAGGTGAATATTTTTTTTTATACATACCGTTAATGAAAATTCATTTCGGTAAACAAAACCCTCTATCCGTATTTAATTAAATGCAATTCAGCTAGCTAAATTTACGTTTATTTTCAGTAGGTGTGGAAATATTCATACTAATTTACATATTCGCAAAAAATAGTTGATTCAGCTAACTGAATTATAACTTTATTCTTAATTTAATGCTTTTATCTATCTGTGACACAACAAATTCGTAATTCAGCTAGCTGAATATCAATTTTTATGGACATTATGCCTATATACTTACACAGGTAACCTCAACCCATATGTAGTTAAAACTGATCTAGATTTATTAGCTTGTCTTATCAAACAAATTGCGAAAGTATTCTTAAAATATGCAGTTTCTTGTAACAGTATATTTATACAGCTGAATTCTAAATCCCCAAATAATTTAACGGTTTTATCCTTTGTAGCAACGTATCCGTTATTCAGCAAGATAAACATCTGGTTTATAGACACTGGGTCTATGTCGAAAACTTTTGCTAATTTTTTTCTTCTCAATTTAGATACCTTAGTTTACACTTATTATCAGAAAATCTTATCAAAAAGTTAATTCAGCTAGCTGAATGAGTAATATATATATAACACTTTAATTTTTTCTCTTTGTATCGAATCATATTTGTTATTCAGCAAGCTGAATAACTGTTTTTTGAAGACATCATGTAAATTGACTAAACCAACTAATATAAAATTGCAATTCCGCTTGCTGAATTTGATTATCTGATTGGATATTTCGAAAATGTACTTAAATTATAAAGTATATAAGAAAACATATGTCTGCTTACATTTAATTTTAATACAGCTAGCTGAATTGACGTATGTTATTGAATAATTGCTACATAATTGTAGAAAAATTTCAATTCAGCTAGCTTTATTATTTGTGTACCATTAACTGAAATCAATATTAATTAATTTGAACCACTCACTTCAGCTTTGTTCAAAATCAAATTCAGCTGGTTAATATCTTCTTTTTCATCTGTTGTGGCCTTATTCACACTACTTTACATATTCGCAAAAAAACTTGATTCCGCCAATTGAATTGAAATTTCTTTTTTATATAAGGGGATATATGTATATAAAAAGATAACTCAGCTACCTAAATTGGTGATATACATCTTAATTTAATAATTTTCTCTTTGTAACAGGACATAATTGTTATTCAGCAAGCTCAATAACTGAATGAATAACAGCTGAATTTGAATAACATAAAATTTGAATATTATTTATTTGAATATTTCGAAAATATAGTAAAATTTTAGTATATAAGAAAAAAATATATCTATGTACATACTTATGTTAAATTTTAATTTGGCTACCTGAAATGACGTATGTTATTCAATAATGTAAAGGTAGTTCGAAGTTGTCACATATTTATAGAAAATATCTATTCAGCTAGTTTTATTATTTTTTGCATATTTCTGTCACAATTTTAATCAATTATCGCTTAAAATTACTTAGGCCTTAAACTCAATTTCAAAAGTCTCTTTGATCTTATCGTCCACAGAAGCTTACCATTTAAAACTTGCATCATAACTTGTGGCACATTCTTGTTCTTTTCCATAAACCCAAAAACTGGACATAACTTATTTGCTGAAATGAAAAAAATTAACAAATTCTAGACCAAAACCAAACTCTCCCTGTGTCAGCACATATTTACTTTGTAGCTGATGTAGTTGATTGTCAATGCGGCTTTTGCTTGCGGTGTTGGTTGGTTGTCGCTTTAAATCATGCTAATTTGTTTTAATTACTTATTTAAACATAGCTTTTCCTTGAGACTTCTTGCATATCAACAACGAAAGCCGAACCGTAAAGGAAGGCAGGCAGGCGGCTGCGCATAAGCAAAAAGTTCCCCATTATAAAATTGCCTTCTCTCAGTTCTGAGTGCCTCAAGTTCCGTTTACATTAATTCATTGATTTTTAATCAATTACGACAATTTTAAATTTTAACAAAGACTACCAGAAGCTGTCAACATTGCCGCCCTTCCTTAATTGTCACCTCTAGCTGCCTACTCTTCTCTCTCCGGTTCGTGAAGCTGATAAAGTTATCCAAGAATTGTCGGAGTGAAGGTATGCAGGGTTTTGGAAACATTTTGAGATTTTGGTTGAAAAAGCGAGTGAAAATGACCACATTTACCATCATTAAGATACCACCCTACACTGCTGCTCAAGATTTAAATATTTTGTTGTTGTTTTTTAATTCTTTGATTCTACTATCTGTCTAGTAAGGAACAGCAACAGCTACAACACAAGAACGGCAACACCAAAATAAAAACAATAATCAACACTTTGAAGTTTTGCCGGCAATAACAGTCGACGAAAGATGTAAATTTCATGTCAAGCTGTTGCCTGCAACTTGTTGTTGTTGCTAGTTTTGGTTGTTGTTATTGTCGTTGTTGTTATTTTGTTTCTTTGTAATTTTCCATCAAGAACAAAAATCGCCGGTTTTTTTTTTGTCGTTTTTATGCAATTTTTTCTTAATTTTATGCACATTTGTTCGGAGCTCATATACATCGACAAAGACAGACAGACAGACTCAGCCACACTCATAGCTTAATTTTTTTTGTTAAATAAATTGTTTACATTTAAAAAAAGAAATACACAACTTTTTATCTCAACTTTTGTCGTTGTTTTTGTTCTACTGCTATAGCAAATAGTATTTCTTGAGTTCTCGGGTATCGTGGTGGCGGTGGTGGCGTTGGAAGGAGGGGATCACCACAGAGAACACAAGCCCCTATTTTTGTACCACTCTGCATATCGAACCCATTGACGGTAACCCAGCAAACAACCAACCAACCACCATGAGCGACAATTACTTCTCATATCTGGCAGAATGCATATGCACTCCCTGCATATGTGCAGTTGGTGCGTCCGTTTCAATGCTCCCAAAGGAAAAAATCTGTTGGATCAATGGGTAATGTGACTGATATTGGAAGATATTGATATTTGGGACATATTCTTCCTCCTTCTTTCGATCTTCCGTACCGAAAAGAGGGACGTACCTCTAAGATAACGTAGATCATACAAGATAGCGTACATATAAGATAACGTAGGTTCTATTGGGTAACGTATATCCTATAAGATAACGTAAATCATATAAGATAACGTAGACCATATAAGATGACATAAATCCTATAAGATAACATAGATCCAATAAGAAAACGTATATCCAATAAGATATCGATTATCTTAGAAGATAACTTAGATCTTATAAGATAACATAGATCCAAAAAGATAACATAGGTCCTATAAGATAACTTAGATCCTATAAGACAGCATAGAACCAATAAGATAACATGGATCCAAAAAAGATAACGTAGTCATGTAAGATAGCTTATATCCTATGAGGTAACTTATATCCTATAAGATAACGTATATCATATAAAGTAACGTATATCCTATAAGATAACGCAGATTATATAAAATAACTTAGATCCTATAGGATAACATATATCTAATAAAATAACTTAGGTCCTGTAAGATTACGTAGGTCCTATAAGATAACGTACATCCAAATAAGGTAACTTATATCCGATAAGGTGTAAATAGGTACTGTAAGATAACGTAACTTATATCCTTTAAGATAACGTATGTCCTATAAGATAACGTACATTCATAAAGGTTCCATAAGATTATGATCTACGTTACCTTATTATAGTTTTAAATAATGTAGATCATATAAGATAACGTGGATCCGATGAGATAACGCAGGTCATATAAGATGACGTAATAATAAGTATAAGAAGCACATGCTATAAGATAACGTTCATCCTATAATATAATGCACATCCTAGAACATAACGTAGATCCCATAAGATTATGATCTACGTATCTATTTTATGGATCTACTCTTAGATAACGTAGATCATATAAGATAACTTTGATCCGATAAGAGATCCAATAAGATGACATAGGTCCTATAAGATAACATAGAAGATAACTTAGATCCTATAAGATAACATAGAAGATAACTTAGATCCTATAAGATAACATAGAACCAATAAGATAACATAGATCCAATAAGATAACGTATATCCTATAAGATAACGTATATCCTATAAGATAACGTATATCCTATAAGATAACGTATATCCTATAAGATAACGTATAACATATAAAGTAACGTATATCCTATAAGATAACGTAGATTATATAAAATAACTTAGATTCTATATATATATATCCAATAGAATAACTCAGGTCCTATAAGATAACGTAGGTCCTATGAGATAACGTACATCCAATTTAGTAACTTATATCGCAACCTATATCCTATAAGATAACGTAGGTCCTGTAAGATAATGATTCCATAAGATTATGGTCTACGTTATCTTCTGGAATCTAGTCTTAAATAATGTAGATCACATAAAATAACGTTGATCGGATGAAATAAAGCAGGTCATATAAGATAACGTACATCCTACTAGATAACCTATACCCTATAAGATAACGTACATCCTGTTAGATAACCTGTATCCTATAAGATAATGTAGATCATATAAGATAACGTGTGTCCTATAAGATAACGTAGTTGCCATAAGATAACTTAGATGATGAAATGATAACATATCCTTCTCTGGTGAAGATTTGTTTTATTTTCTAATAAATTCTAAAGAAATAAGCGTTTTCTTCTCGGGGATAATGAAGAAATGTGATGAAATATTTGTCCTGGTAAAGATTTGTTTTATTTTCTAATAAATTCTAAAGAAATAAGCGTTTTCTTCTCGGGGATAATGAAGAAATGTGATGAAATATTTGTCCTTTAGCTTTGGGAATCAAAACTGGGGTCCTATTTTTTCATATTTACATTGAGAAAGAGAAATTAGGTCGTTTCTCTCGAGTTAGATGACTTGAATTTAGAAGAAAAAATTTAGTATTTTTCCCTCTACGAAACACGTGTTCCGTGGTCTTATTTTTTCTAATAAAAGACGACTATATCTATCTATATTATTTTCCTTTCCAATGGCAATGAAGACTTGGACTTTGTTGAAATAGATATCTGGACTTTCTTCTCCCTTTTTATAGACTTAATATGTCTCTCCTAACATAGGAATAAAGATTTGAGATTTCTCCTTCCCCTTAGATAAGTTATTTGGGATCTCCTTTTTAAGATAAGAGGATTAGGTTTTAGCTTCTACCAAGAAAGAGGATTTAGGTCTTATCAAATCTTCCCTTGAAGGAGATGATATGAACATTTGGACCTTATTGGGATTAGAGATGGGTTTTCCTCTCCCAATTTGCGGTTTCTCCTCCATTGGTAAAGATGACTTAGGAAATATAGTTTAGACCCTATTTTCCTTCAAGGAAAGAGATCTGGGATTCCATTTCCTCCAGAAGAATTGAATAATATTCTACTCCTTCAAAAGTGGGTTAGGTTAGGTTGAATGAGAGGAGAATTTGTAACGTCTCATTTCACTGCCGTAGATTGATCGGTCGTGTGCTCATTATTTATGATTTTTTTTATCTCTTAAGAATCTTGGAAAATGGGTGCTTGACACAAATTTTCTTTTAGTATCTTCCAGTCAGATCCTGTGCGTTGAGTCTGGCAATGTTATATTCTTGAAGAATAAACCTTAGATATGATTGCAAATGAATAAATTTAGCAAATTGTATTTTCTCTTCGAGTGTATTTATCGTCTTATTTGCAAAATGTGATAAGAATTTCGTGTTCCTCGTCGGCTGCTCGTTTCCCTCCTTCCAACCGCCAAGACGGTCACCCAGTTCAAGTGAGTATCGCATTTTTGCATAGTTCTTGAGTAGTTAGTTTTTTTTTTGGTTTTGTTGCTGCTGCGTTCGTCGCTGTTGTTGTGATATGAACATATCAGCAATTTATGCATAGAACCGATCCGAAATGCAATTTACGCCGCCAACAATTGGCGCGTTGGTTTCGGGGGTAATATATTCTCTGTTAATTCAGCAAACTACTACAACAATTGCAACAAGCGAGCAGAAATTTAGTTTCCTTAAAGAGTCAGTCAGTCAGTCAGTATATGTGAGCGATAACGATGAAGAAGGAGGAAAAAAACGCTATGGTTGTTGTTCGCTTGTTTTTCTTCTTCTTCTTCTTCGTTTTTCCCTTCAAAGAAATCATGCAAAATTTATGTCATGACTTCTTTGGATTTCTCTACAAATTGAGGTTACTTCATTTACTTAAGTTTTTGCCCTCATCGCCGCATTTCCCATTTGTTGTCCATTTGGAGTTGACTCTTGAGTTGACTGAATTTGTATTTTATTTATGTTCCTCGCGCGTCCTATTTTCTTGTTTTTCTTAATTTGATAAGAATTTGTCATGTTGTTTCTCTTTCCGTCTGCGGCAGACAACGGCGGACAGGCGGGAAGGCGGACAGACAACCGATAGTTCAAGCGAACCATAGCCATAGCCGAGCCATATGTTCATCTTAGCATTAGCTCTGCAACAACTGAAGTCTGTCAATTTTTTGATAAGGTTTTTCTGTCGAAAGTCTGATGTAGATTGGCCTCATATGTAGACACTCCATTGATAATAAGTTGTCCTTTTTGCTTAGATTTTTGAATTTTTGTTGTTCTTTTGGATAACTTATTTTAATGTAATTTTATTCCTTTTTCTCTTTCCAGGTATGTAAACATGCAAAACGATTGTCTTAACTTACTCATGTTAAAAGTAAGTTAATTTTAAAGTTATTTTTTATTCCCAAAAATGCAAAATAACACCTCAATCATATTTCACCGGAGAGAGAAGGAAGAAGACCAAAGTTTTCTTTATTGACTCTTTTTTTCGGATGTAAAAGAAAACCCATATCTTCCTCGAGGCCTAAAAGTTCATTCTATAGTATGAAATGGAGGTCCAAATCTTCTTTTTCCCTACACGGGGCAAAATCGTCTTTTTTGATATGTTTGAATCGAAAGAAAATATACTTGGAACAGAAATTTTTAAATATTATATATTTTCGAGCAAATACATTTTATTTGAAAATTAATAAAATATATTTAGAACCCATATGTTAATATATTAGAAATATATATATTTGCGAACTAATTTTCTCAAATAAAATATGTGTTTAAATACAAATAAAATTATTGTTTATGAATATTTCCAAATATATTTTATTAAAAAAAGATTTTCAAAACATTGCTGAATTTTTCGAATTATAGTTTTAATTTTTTCATTGTTTTCGAATTATGCATTCCTATTAAAAATGGCATACTTACATTAATTTCTATTTGAAACCACTTATTTTTATTTTCTAACTATTCCAAGTCACTATTTTCAATTATAAAGAAATTTTACTAACGTTAAAAATTTTTTAAAATTACCTTTAAAACAAGCAAATAGATGTTTGTTTGGGAAATAACATATCCAAATAAAAAATATTAGGATGTAAAAATAGTTTTGTTTAGAACAACATCCTCACAAACATATAATATTTGTTTGTGTCAAATATTATATATTTGGAGTGCACCCTAAAAATATTTATGTTTCAAGCAGAATATGTTTGGGACAATATACTACAGAGCCGATTTTTTTTCAGCGTGTAGTCTTCTTTCGGGAGGAAAAGACCGAAAGACTTATTTTGGGAGAGAAATAAAGCCCAAGTATTTTTTAGGGAGGGAAATTCTTATTATTTGTTGAGAAAAAAAGACTTAAGTTTTCTTTATAGAGGGAAGGGACTCCATTTGTATATCTCGAGGTGAAATAAGAAGCAACCTTCTTTCTTAGAGGGGAAAAAAGTATAAAGAAAATAACGCATAACGGTTCTTACGTATTTCCAAAAAACAACTAACTTCCTCAATGTTATATTTTTGGAAGAAAAATAATACCGAAGGCGCACTCCTTGAGAATAAATATGATATGATATGATATACTATGATGAAATACATGAACATCTCTTGTCTTCTTATTCGAGAAAAAGACAGACCTACGACTTCTGTATCGCGGACAAAAGTTCATTCTATGAGATGTGGCTCTAAAGTTCATTATATATATGGGAAAACAAGTCCCAAGTCGCACTCCTTAAGAGAAAATAAAGTACAAGCCTTCTGTGACAAGAGCCCTCCATATTGAGGGAAAGATAAACCCAAGACCTCATTCTCGAGACCCTATAGTTAATTCTACGTTTTCGAGGGAAACCAGAAATAATACAAGGCTTCATTCTCATTCTCAATACTCCTTATCTTCTTCCTCGAGAGAAAGGCAGATCCAAGATAACTCCCTCGATTCCGAAAAGTTTATTTTTTCTCGATGGAAAACAGTACCAAAGTCGCACTCTTTGAGAGAAAATAAAATACAAGCCTTTTTTGTCACGATCATTTATTTTCTTCCTCGAAACACAAGTGTTCATTCTACAGAATGAACTAATTTTCCCTCTTTCTGGAGGGAAAATAGGACCCAAGTCGAATTCCTTGAGAATAAAAAAACAAACCTTCTTTCTCAAGATCGCTTATCTCCTTCCTCGAGGGAATGGCAGATCCCAGACTTTTTTTCTCGAGTCCCATAACTTAATCCCACAAAGTGTACTTGTTTTTCCTCTTTCTCGAGAGAAAACAAGACCCAAGTCGCTCTGCATGAGACAAAATAAATGCAAACTCATTCTCAAGATTGCTTGTTTTCTTTCTCCACACGCAAAGCAAAAATTCGTTTCTGCTAAACGAAATATTAGTCAACTACAATTCTCGTTTGCCGGAACTGAAATTTCGTTTGTTGTGACAGAAACTTATTTCGCGAAAGCAATTGTTGGTTCTGACCAAAAGAATGTCAGTCGTCGTAAACGAG
Organism: Eudasyphora cyanicolor; assembly: GCA_963930755.1. Lineage (NCBI taxonomy): Eukaryota > Metazoa > Arthropoda > Insecta > Diptera > Muscidae > Eudasyphora > Eudasyphora cyanicolor. The sequence continues at coordinate 130,737,723 of OZ005736.1, read as the reverse complement.
AATTGTAGTTTGCTAATATTTCGTTTAGCAAAAACGAATTTTTGCTTTGCGTGCAGCGAAAGGCGGCAGACCCAAGACTTCTTTCTCCAGAGAAAGGCAGACCCACGACTTCTTCTAGTCTCCTTCCTCTGGGGAAAGGCAGACCCTAAACACCTTTCACGAGGGAAAGGCTTAACAAAGAATATTTTCTCGAAAGAAAATGGACCCACGTCTCCTTTCCTTTGTTCTCGAGGAAAAACAAGACCCAAGTCGCACCCCTTGAGACAATATAAATGCAAGATGTCTTTCTCAAGAAACCAAGGTTGTTTTCATCCCAAAAGCCGGAAAGCCGATCTATACTGGCGCTAAAGATTTCCGGCCAATTAGTGTATTTTTGATTAAAACGCTGGAGATATTAATAAATAGTTATCTTAAGGCTGAAATTTATAACTTGCTAAGTACTGTCCACTCAACAGCATGCCTACATCAATGGCAAGTCCCCCGAAACCGCCCTGCATTTTCTAAGCAGCTTTATTGAAGGTTCCCTCTCTGTTAAGGAATATACAGGGGTTTCCAATAAGAGTGATATGATTTCTTTGAAAAAAAAACACACACTTATTGTTAAGGAAATTCCAAAGTTTTTTATTTAATGTGAAGTACAATTAAGATCTAAATAAAACGTCATTCAAATGGCCTCCACGACTTCTTCTGCAGGAACGAATTCGATGAACCCAATTTTCGAGCACTTTTTCCACTAAATCAAGTAGTATGTCATGAATGGCACTTTCAATATTGACTTGCAAAGCTTGAAGAGAGTCTGGTTTATTTCGAAAGACCAATGACTTCATATAACCCCACAAGAAATAGTCTAATGGTGTCAAATCACAACTTCTTGGAGGCCATTCAATATCAGAATTTCTTGAAATAATCGAATCTCCGAACTTTTCTCGCTACAATTCAATTGTTTCATTTGCTGTGTGACCGGTAGCCGCAATCGGTCAATGGCTAAAAGATAGCTCTTAACGAGAGCTAAAATAGTGCTCATGGGTGTCAAGGCCGTAGGTAGACTGGAAAGTGTTTTTTGTATTTAAAAAAAATTGACAGCATCATTTTCAAATGTGAACGAAAGTTTATTTGTGCTCTAGCTCGTTAACGGTACGTCGGATCGGGAATCGGCCAATGGCAAAAAGATAGCTCATAAGGGGAGCTAAAATATGGCTCATGGCTGTCACGGTCGTAGGTCGACTGGAAAGTGTTTGTTTTTTGATTTAAAAAAATGGACTTAGCGCACGAAAAGTTGCAATTGGAGAACGATTATTATGGCCGAAACGCCACTTCAAAATTATACGATCCCTATTGGAAAACCCTTTACTATAGTAGTTTTCTTAGATATAGAGAGGGGACTTCAATAACAAATCCAGCCCCTATAATTACGGCTTCAGCAACCCTGGGGCTAGATAGCAGTATTCGTAGGTTTTTTCGGAACCAGCTACATTTGTCCCTTGGATGGTTTTGAAATTCCCTTCTCTGAAAGCGCAAAACGTAGGTATTTTACTGGACAGGAAGTTGCACATTTTGGAAAAAGCTTGGACTTCCGCTTGTCTTCTGTGCGACAAACAGCTGATTTGCGTCCTACAAAAAGGCATCAGAACGACAAAGTGGGTGGCAAATCAGCTGCTTTTCGCATAGAAGGCAAGCGAGCCCTAACCCTTCGGCATCATTGTCAGGCAATAAGGCAATTCTTCACAAGGAAAAATAATAATTTTTATATCTTGTTTCTTAAGAGAATAAGTCTACAGTCTCGAGGAAAAAATCTCTTTTCTGGATGAAACTTAAATCCCAAGACATCTCAGTTTAAATCCCGTTTCTCAAGAGAAAATAAGACCTAATAGCTCTTCTTTGAGAGGGATGTGCACTTCTTCTGTTTTCTATGGGATTGAAAACTAGGATCATACCGAAAGATAACTAATTCTTGGGTTTACCTATATTTTCTAGGACATTTGAATAAGGCATTATTCTGCCTTAGATTAAAATGTGGTTCTTATTCTTTGGGAGAATGAGTTGGATCTTCTTTATTGGAAGAACTCTTGAATATGTTTCCTTGTGAGGATGACTTGGATATTGTTAGATGAATTTTTTTTAGGGGGAAAGAAGTCTTTGCTTCCCTCGAGAATCCCGGATTCTACCCTTATACTTTATAAAATGTATACATGGGTCTCCATATTGCAGGTTATAATACCACGTGTATTTCTTTTCGCCAAAAAAGGTTGCCCTACATCGTCTTCCTTTTAATGAGGGAACATGCGGAGCTTAAACTATAAAATGTAGTCCCAATAAAACTTCCAGAAAACCGAAACTGAAACTCTTTTGGAAGTCATTAAAGTTGATATGATGACAAAGGCGAACAAGCAACCCGGACAATGACAAGAGCCAGAGTTTGGCAATAATGAACTTTTCGTCTTCAAAAATTAAATCCAGCCTATTTGCAGGGAAAAGAACAACCTGGAGAAGAAGCAACAGCAGCTGCTGCTATTGTTGTTAACATCCTTTGCCAGTAGCTGCAAAAGCGGAACGCATTTGAACTGAAAGTGGCAACCAGCGATAGCTTCGAACTCCCGCTTCTGTTTTGGGGGACTGATGACGTTCATCATGCTGCCAAACATATCTGTTGTTGTTCTCTCTCTCTGCGCCTTTATTTAGGTCAAACTTTTCCTGTTCAAAGTTTTTTAGTTTCCGAAGTGTTTAGCAGCTTTTTGCCATTGTTCTCGCTTTATTTGTTGGCCATTGAGTTGAGGAGTTTCTGCTTCTATTCCAATAGCAATTCCAGCAAGCAAAACAAAAACATCATCGTCATGATCATCAATTTTACCATATAGAGGAAGAAGGAAGCTCCACTGGTCGGTCGGTCGGTCGGTCATGGCTGCTCACTAAAGGGGGGCCACCAACACCACCACCACCGCCGTCATATCATACTTAGCTTCTTCTGCCTGTTTGTCTTTGGCAAGTTTCGACAATTATTTATTATATTTTCGTAAAGATTCCGTGCACTTCCTCCTCTTGGCTTTTTTCGCGGGACCACTCACTCACCCATTCACTATTTAAAGATGGACAGCTGCTTGTTGGTTGTTTCTTGGGAAAAATCTATAGTTTCGGCTGCTGCAGTTGTTTAGGTTTCAAATTCTTTTGCATTCATTGCATGATTTCTTTTCATTTCTAAAGGCTGCTGAGCTTTACCACCTCCCTCTACCTCTTCTCACTGCTCCGCGGTTGTAACAAATTCCAATGTGAACGTTTCCCCGTCTGACCATTTGTCGGATGGGTTATACTAGCACATTTGAAATTAAATAAACACTATTAATTGTAATTTATAATTAGTTTGGAGAAGAAAATAGAAAAATCCTTCATTGAGATTTTTGCTTTGATGAGTTTCATTTTTTTTGTGAAGATTTGCGGATGTTTTCTTTTCATGAGAATAGTGATTTATTTACTTATCCCTCATCGACTCTTAATGATTTTGCAATTTATCAATATGATTGAAAGGTGTGGGATATTTAGGGAGCGGAAAATTAATTAATACATTATTATAACAATGACTTAACACTTGTAAACAAATTTGAATGTTTGCTCTGTTATCATTTATAATTAATAATGGAAAAAGGAACAAATTGAATTATTGCTACGGAAGACCTAAATACTTGGGAGAAGACGTCATCTTATTTGGTTTTATTCGAAGTACATATATAAATACATCTGAGTCTTTTTTCCCTTCGAAAAGGTATATAAAGAATATATATACACCCTTTTTCCTAGCTGTAAAAGGCTGCAGCCCTCTTTTCCGACGATGTAACATATAATCCCAAAAAGTTTTCTTCGAAAAATACGACATTTTCCTCCGAAAAGATCTTTATTTCTTCATTTCCTCTTTCCGTCATTGGGTCTGACTTCCTGGAAGCAATATCGCATTTGTCTTTCATTCTGTTGAAGTCAAGAGTCGTCATTTCCCCTTAAATGAAGGCATGGATCTCTTTTTCCCTCTAGAAGGAATAGGGTCTCTTTTTCTTTCTAGAATAAGGATATGGTATGGATATTCCGTCGAGAATGAATACAAGGGCTTTTCATCCACACGATTATGAAGGAACGGGGATTCCATTGACTCGCGAGTGAAGGAAGTCTATTCTTTCATATAGTCGTTCATCGTTATAGCCGACCTAACAAAGAAAACGCAACAGATTTTGAGAACATTTTTCTTTATTTCGCAAAATAATTTCCTATTAGCTCAATAGACTTTTTCCAGGTATTTTCAATAGCTTCGATACCCTGTTTACAGTAAGAATAGTCTAGCTCATTGCTGGAAAATCTTTTTCCGACGAGACATTTTTTGAAAAAACCAGTAAGGAAAGGCTAATGTCGGGCGGGGCCGACTATATAATACCCTACACCACTCTCGTAATATTGAATAACTTTGAAATATAAATTTTGTAATTCATATATAAATTGTTTATTCTAAATTTCAAAACGATTGGATGTAAAATACAACTTCTATAGAACTAAAGGGCCAAATCGGATGAAACATATACATATATGGGAGCTATAGCTAAATCTTAACCGATGTTCTTCAAATTCGGCAATGTTGGTTCATGGAAAAAGAAACTCTACCATTCTAAATTTCAAAACGATTGGATGTAAAATACAGCTTCTATAGGACTAAAGGACCAAATCGGACGGAATATATATATGGGAGCTATATCTAAATCCGAACCGATTTCAACCAAATTCAATAGGGATCTTTGAGAACGATCGGAGTGAAATTGCGACCTGTAGTCGACGAACAACTTTACATGGACAGGCGGACGGACGGACAGACAGACAGACAGACATGGTTAAATCGACTCAGCTAGTGATTCTGAGTCGATCGGTATACTTTGAGGTGGGTCTAGCTGTGTTATTTTCAGGTGTTACAAACATCTGCCGTGAAACAAACTTATAATACCCTGTACCACAGTGTGGTGTAGGGTATACAAATAGTCCAGGGAGCTAAACCTCGCGAACAAAGTGCGTGCTGAAGCAATTCGAACGTTAGTTCATCGATTTTGGCTATTGCAATAGTGGATGTGTGAACCGGTGCATTATCTTGATTGTGAGCAAACGCGGCACCCATCTTGCGCTCAGCTTTCTCATCATGAAATTTCCTTAATATATAATGTATATCACTTTTTTAAATGCCTACGCGCAAAGAAAAAATTCGTTTCTGCGAAACGAAATATTAGACAACTACAATCCTCGTTTACGACGACTGAAATTCTTTTGGCCAGAACAAACAATTGCAGTAATGAAGACAATTGAATTGACATTGATATTTTTCTTTCAGGAAAGAAGAGTATTTCTCTTTTCATCGAGAACAATGACAAGGGCCTCATTTCCCCTAGGAAAAGGCGAAATGAATCTGCTTTCCCCGAGAAAAAAGTCATAGTAGGGCCGTAATTATATTCGAGATCTCTCTTTCCCATGAGATTGGAGACAAAGGTATTTCTTTCTCTGTTGAAATATGAGATTTACCTGCCTTCTCCGAGAGATTAGTAGAGTTTCCATCTTCATCGAAAAATAAGATGTGGATCTCTCTTTCCCAATAGCCGTCCAATATATCGAGAAAGGATACCTAAGTTTTCCGATCTCTTCAGAAAGTAGTCTTAGGTATCTCTTTCCTTAAAGAACGAAGGCATTTATTCCTTTCCCTCAGTACGAGTATATATAAAATCTATGGATTTTCCCTAAAAACAAGATATACACCTTTGTTCTATATTCCGAGAGCGGATTCAATTCGAATTTCATGTTCCTAAAGTTGTCCGTAATTTCCGTAGATAAGTTTCTCTGGATCTACATATATTTTCTTCGAAAATGCATTGACATTGCTATATTTTCCCTTAAGAAATATTTAGTTTAAGTTTCTCTTTCTATCGAGAACAAGGGCAATGCCCTAATTTCCCCTCGAGAACGAAGACAAGATGTGGCTTTTCCTCGTGAAATGCAGAATGGATCTGCTTTCACCGAGAAAGAAGATCTTCGAGATCTCACGTTCTCATTAGATAGGAGACAAAGTTGTTTCTTCCACTCTCGGATTATGAAATGTATCTGCCTTCTCCGAGAAAGTAGTCCCAGTTGGGCCATTCATTCCTGAGAGAGTAGTTTCCATCTTCATCTAGTAATAAGACTTGGAGCTATCTTTCCCATTTGAATGAATTTTTGGGTGTTGTACTATTTTCGATCCCTTGTGAAAGAAGGTTTGGCCTGTCTCTCCTTCGAGGACGAAAACAAGGTTGTCCATTTCCCTCAGGATGATAAAATTCATATGCTTTTCCAAAAAAGTAGACATAAAACGTATTTATAGTGCGTTTTCTTCTACTCCTTCGAGAAAAAAAAGACTTAAGGATCTATATTTCCCTCGGGAGTGAAGACAAGGGTCATCGTGCTGCCGAACATATCTGTTGTTTTCCTCTCTCTGTCCCTTTATTTAGGTCAAACTTTCCCTGTTCAAAGTGTTTTAGTTTCCGAAGTGTTAAGCAGCTTTTTGCCGTTGTTCTCGCTTTGTTTTTTGGCCATTGAGTTGAGGAGTTTCTGCTTCTATTCCTTCGAAAAGAAGATATAAAAGGTATTTATCGTGCGTTTTCTTCTACTCCTTCGAGAAAAAAGTCTTAGGTTTCCCTCTTTCCTTCAGGAGTGAAGACAAGAGTCTTGAGTTTCCTCTAGAACAAAGACAAGGGTCTCCTTTTCGCATATGCTTTCCTCAATATATGTAGAAGGCATAGTATCTCCTTTCCCTTTGCCCTCGAGAAAAAAAGCTATGGATCTCTCATTCCTTTGAGTATGAAGAAGGCATGGGATTCTCGTTCCTTCGGAAATAAATACAAAGGTCTGTCCTCCTTTCCCCTCGATAATTTATACAAAGGTCTTCATTTCCCTCGAGGAAGATGAAATTAATCTGCTTTCCCCGAAAAAAAGTCTATAGGACCTTACATAGACCTTACATCTCTTTATTGAAAGAAGGCGCGCAACTCTCCTTCGCAAGATAATGAAGGAACAATCTTCCGTTCCCCAGGTACGACTGATTTCCCAATCCCTTGCGACTATGATCTCTTTCCATCGACAAGAGGATGTTCCATTTCCTCATAGAATATGAAATCGATATGCTTTTCGTGAGATTAAAGTCGCAAAAGGTTTTAACTTTCTCTGAACAGTCTTTTTCCTTCTCCCGTGAGGGAGAAGGTATGGATCTCCTTACTTCCTGTATAAAGACCTAGAGAAAGAAGGCATGGGTCTTCATATCTCTCATGAAGAAATACATTTATAATGTTTTTAACTAGAAAGAAGTCATAGGTCCCCACTTTCCCCGAGATCGAAGACATTCGTTTTCCGTTCCATCAAAAAAAATAGAACAAGCATCCTCAATTCCATCGCGAAGGCAGATAATCACCTTCGAATTTCGAGGTCCCTCCTTTCCCCGAGATCGAAGGCATTCGTTTTCCGTTCCATCAAAAAAATGGGAACAAGCATCTTCAATTCCATCGCGGAGGCAGATAATCACCTTCGAATTCCTCGGGAAAGATGAAATGGGTCTGCTCTACCCTATAAGGGGAACATTTTTACTCTCTCGGGAAGAAGACATATTTCTTTCACTAAGGACCTGTATACATTCAGACTGATGTGAGCCTGCCTAAACTGCAAGCACACCAACGCCCTTTTGTCGTTTTCCTTACACTTATGGTGGCTGTCATGACGTCCCCGTCTTATTAGACGGCACGCAGAGAGCTTGAAGGTCTTGCGAAATAACTTTTTCAGATACTGTGGAGACAAAGGCGAGTAGGAATCGATAGAAGACCTTCTGTGTCTGTGTTCCGCTCTCTCGAGAAGGCTACTCTCTCGTTTCAGGAGAACTGCTAGGCAATTCTTGGGAGATAGTGCCTATACGGCAACAACTTATTGGTGGTCGCTATTTAGGAACTGCCTAAAGCATTCCAGGATTGTGTGGACCTGCAAAAATTCAAATGCACCAACTCCCTGCTGTCGCTATCGAGACCGGACGTCTCACTAATTGCGTCTGTCATCACGGATCACAGCTTTATTGGAAAGCTCGACCATAGATTTAAAGTTTTGCGAAATACGTTTTGCAGATGTTTCGGAGACGAAGAGTGGGTGTAATCAATACCACACCGTATGTTTCCGTGTCCCGCTCTCCCTAGGAGACAGCAGATGACCCAAGGCTCCCATTTCTTTGGGGAGTTAGCAAAATTGGTTCATGGTTAAATCCGTCAACTTTCTAAAGAAATCCAATTGGTTCAACGGGAGGGACTAGCAAAAACTATGTTTTTCTGTACGTCCCTATGGTAGAACAATAGACTACATTCATAGTCTATGTGAGCCTGACGCACGGTTGTCTCTCATAACTTAAACCTTACCTGGGGAAGGAATACATGAGAAAGAAGCTATTGATATTATTTAACTCTAGGAGGAAGACATCTTCCTTTCTCACGTGAAAGAACCCATTGATATTCGTTCCAAATTGAAATATGGCGTAGATAATTTCGTCTGTAAAGAAGACATTCATGGTTTTTCGGTAAGTCATGAGTGGAACTCGGATTTTTGCTTGTTTTTATTTTTTCATCCGATTGCAACCAAACTTAGCATCTAGACGTTTTATCGTTCAAATATAGAAAATGTTAGTGCTTATCGAAAATATGCAAAACATATATCGATACCTCCATTTTAAAGCATGCAAAGCTTGCAACCAAAATCCGATGAAAATTAAAAATATGCAAAAATCCGAGGTTTAGTCATGAGTCCATCTTTCCCCTATATATTTCGATATTCTCTTCTTTACTCTGAAAGTACCAGCATCCACCTCGAGTAATAGTATGCCTTCCAGTAGCGAAGCGAGAACCCCTTTCGTAGGAACTGAACACTTAGAAATCTATCTTCGTTTACGTTAACACAATTCTAATCTATTTGAAATAGTATTTCTTTTATTTATAGTAATTATTATTTTTTAATGGTATTCACACTTTTAAAATGGATTTTTTTTAATCCGGTTCATTTCAATTATTTTCATTGATCTCTTTTTGAAAGTTCTTTCTTTTTTCCTTGACTTGAAGAAGAATTTGCGGTTTTTGTACATTTTTCAATTTCCGGTGAGTTTGTTATGACTGCAGATGGCGAATAATGTATACCTACAATTGGCAGAAGCCAAAGGCAGCACCACAATGCAATACAGTGGTCGATGGAAAAATTAACGCGTTTCTGGAAAAGATATATTGATTCTCTCGAATGTTTTTGGAAGCTGGAAATAAAAAAGGAACTATTCTTTCGTTTTAAACGTTCTTAGCCCTGAAGAGCTTTAATTTTCCTCTATCCTGCATTACTCTTCTCAATAGGATAGGATCGCCTTCTTTTTCCTCCGTTTTATTTTCTAATACTGTCACCGATCACTGTTGTTGCACTTCATAGCTGCTGCCATTCCCCATTCATGATTCCATGGCTTGTGGTTTGCTTTCTATGTCTGTCTGTCCGTTCATTCCATATTCAAATAATAAATATCTCTTATAACGATATCGATTTGATTTCACAAATCAAATGGGATAGAAAAAATATCAGTCACTGATTTATGATCACTTTTTCCACCTTTACCTGGCGACCATCGATCGTAGAGCACGCGCGGGCAAATGGGACCAGATCCGGTTATTGGATGCGGTGGCCGTTACACGTCCAATTCAGTACTTGTTCATTATGTCCAGTACTTGTTCAATTCATTAAATCGACATAAAACGGATGACTACTGTCAGTGGCCACCAATTGACAATATCTGTGAATGGACGGACAGCCACAATTTGGACTAACTATTTATATCAGTAGCTACATCTGGAGCACTATAAGTAGCAAAAATATTTACTGTAAATTAAAAAAAATGTTTAAAGTTCGTTTTTTATTTTATTTTTGTTCATTTCATCACTGTTATCCATCCTCCTCCTTCTCCTCGGGACCAATTGACAAATTATTTCACTTCATTTCTCCGGGTGTTGTGCTGTGGCTCAAATGGAATTTATGATTTGTCTATCGGGTTTCCTTGCAAATTATGTTTGTTAATTGATTTTTTTGTTGTTAATGTCAGCTTAAATGGGGAAAAGAAAATAACACTATGATTTATGAATGAATTCCTTTAATACTGGTTGTCAGTGCATTTTTAAGCCGTTACATAAGATTTTTTTTGAGAAAAAATTGAATTGCATTTTTTAATGGGGAGTCTTCTGAAGGAGAAGGAAGTAAAGGATTCGAATCATTATTGGCAAAACATGATATTTGTTTAAGCTACTCGTACCTTCTTTGGGATTCTGTTCGTGATGCGGATTTGTCAAAGAAAAGAAAATATAAATATTATAAAGAGTAAAACATATTAAATGTATCAAATATATAAAAACTTTTAAATGACCGATGATTTCCCTTAAAAATTCTGTTTTTTGAGCGCTCCAATAGCAGAGTTTGTAGCGTGCTCTCCTATGAGTTTGGGAGTCGTTGGTTCGATTCCCACAAGAGGCTCTGGTCTGCCGCTGTTAAATGTAGCCACATGGTGTATGCAACCCGGCTATCCTTGGGCCGTAAACTAAAGAATATAAATTTACTTTATATTGTAATTCAAATAAATCAAATGTATCTGATATATAAAATATGTGTATTACACAGTACAATATATGATTTTAGGACTCAATTCTGAAAATTGCACGTGCAAGTAGCCCCTAAAATAAGAACTTCTGTCAAGTTAGTTCAATTAATAATTGAATGGCCATACGATTTTTTTTTTGCTCAAGGTTGATTTTTTTTGCACTTTTTCCATATTTTTTCTCGGTTTACCGTACGGAATATCTCTTTGGAGTCTGAAGCAAAGTTGTAGATATTGAATAGGAGAAAAAATGCGGAACAAATGCATTCAGTGCCTTAAAAATCGCAAAATTGTTCTGTTCTCTTTTATAATGCAGAGGTTCTTATTTTTCGGGCTACTTTCACGTCCAATTCTCTGAATTGAGTCCCAAATCAATGAGCTGAAAAATGCTGTACTGTGTTAGGTACATAAAATATATAAAATATACAAAGTGTACAGGGTGGCTGATATGTAATGCAACAAAGTAAAGCGCTATAATTTTTCAATTTTTTTTTTAAATTTTATTGTTCAAAAGCAAAAAATGTCGGAAATAACATAAAATTTTAGAAACAGTTTAGATTTGTTCGAATTGGCCACCTTTGGCACGAATTATGGCCCACAAACGGCCGACAAAGCCATCACACGCTGCACGAAAGTGGCTCTGTGGTATTTTGGCCCATTCCCGGCGAAGCGCCGTCTTCAGATGATCGATACTTTGGTATTTTTTAGTGCGAACCTTACTCTCTAAAATGCCCCAGGCGCAAAAGTCAAACGGATTGAGATCCGGAGATCTTGGTGGCCATTGTGCGGTAGAAATGAAGCGAGGAACCTCCTTTTTAAGCCATTCTTGGAATGTCCATGGTCTGCGGCCGAAATGTTTGTCTGCCCAGGGCTTCAATACTGTCTTTAGGACATTTTCCCGATAATATTCGGCATTTATTTTGACCCCATGGTCGATGAATACGAGCGGGGAGCGACCATCGGCCGTTACGGCTCACACCATTACCATCAGCGGCGCTTGAGTTCTGGTGGCCAATCGAAGGTGTAAATTTTCAGCTGACCTCTTTGGCAAGTAAACCCGAACATTTTGTTTGTTCACAAACTGCTCAATTTCGAATGGCTTCTCATCGGAGAAAACCAAATTCGGTAACTGGCCACTTTCGTGCAAGCGAAGCAACTCCTTGGCTCTTTCCAGTCTAACTTTTTTTTGTGCATCGGTGAGCTCTTGCACTTTTTGGAACTTCAATGGCTTTAGTCCAAGGTCATTTTTTAATATGTGTTGTATCCGTTCTCGCGATATGTTCAGCTCACGAGCAATTTTTCTACCACTGTGGATTTCGATCAAATCTGGCCTTCACTTTTCGGATCATTTCTGGTGTTGTTACCGTTTTTTCGTCCACTTTTTGGACGCGATGCAACACTGCCAGTATCCTCCAACGTTTCGTTGATGTTTTTCCAACCTCTTCAGGGATATATTTATTGAAAAATATTAAACTTTACATTTAAATATAAACAGAAAATTAAATTATAAACATAAAAACACTGTCGTTAATGCAAACTTCCAATTACCCTCTGCAACAAATGAGCACTTTTTGAAAAATACACGGACTTGACAGTATAGGTTCGATTCTGCTATAAAAGGGTAGTATAACCCTATACTCGGTTTGGCGAAATTGGTGACTAATTTTTTTTAATTATGGGCCTCCATAATTGGGCCTCCTCGAAAAAGGTGTAATCAGTTTTTGTCCAACAACTAATTCAGACTTGGTGATATTTAGCAATAATATAGCTAAGAATATGCTGAACAATGTTTCTTAAAATTTTTAGCAAAAAAAATTTTTTTCTGGTACTTTTTTTTTGAAAAAGTGAAGGGAAAAAATATTTTTTTTCAGCATAACTTCCAGGGGCTCGTAATTTTTTACTAACAATGCTTGGCAAAATTGTAGCCAACGTATGAAAACAATCTGAACGTGTCTAGGCATCCTAAATAGCTCAAAAAACCACATTGTACCCCAAAAAAGTTAGTATTTTACTATTACATATGTAACAAAAATAATTTTTTTTTTGTATAGGGTATGTTCCGCAACATTATATAAAATATTAAGGCCAATATTTTTGTGGAACATATTAACCCTCTAGCTCCCACACATAATTGTAATTGTTGGCCCCATTTTAACAAAGAGTATAGGGTCATACTACCCTTTGATAGTAGAATCGAAACTATACTGTCAAGTCCCTTTATTTTTTTCACTGTTGCACAGTGTCATCACTTTGAAAAATTTGTTCATAAAAATAAAATTAAATTGTGTAAAATTTTTTCATAAAAATGAAATTTAAAGAAAAAAGGAAAGCAATCTTTTTTTGCAAATTGTTATCATCCCAAAATATTATTTGCATTACTTTATGCAAATACGCAATGCCAACATGCCCCTATTAAATTCTTCGGTGACGATCTGTTATATAAGAACTTCTGTATCGCAATAATAAAATCCTCATAACTTCTTTGGATGTTCTTCTTTTGGGTATAGACAAAACAGTAAAGATATCTTCCATAAAAATTGGAATTAAACAAAAAAAATTACCCCAGAAAATGTTATTATTTATTGTTATTATTCGGGAAATTTTTGTAAACTGTACATTGAAAGGAACTATATAATTATTATTCAGATTTGGACTTTTTCGATTTAACACAAAAACTTGTGGGTTTTTTCTAATATCACCTAAACCAAAGCTAATCTTTTGATGCTAGTTTAAAAATTTAGTGGTCCCAACCATTTGCCATGGCCTTCTTAAGCATCATAAATTTTGTCCATTCAAATCGACCCCTCTGCCATTTTATTCAGCCATTCATATTCAAATGTAGTTCATTATAGAGAGGCCATAAATTCCGAAGAGTTTACCTTCACGAACATGTACGAACGACGAATGCTTGTACAACATAGATGGTGAACGTGAAGGATTAGCGCAGAATTTGCCAAATTCCGAACACATCCACATCCGTTCTAGAGGAGTTAGTGAGTGAGTGAGTGAGTGCAAGGCAAATATTTGACTTTTAACGGAAAATAGTTTATGCTTAATTTAGCCGTTCTTTTTTCGATGCAGACAAAACGATGTGTATTTGCTTGTCCGTCCGTCCGTCTGTCTGCCTGTTTATTTGTAATTTAAATGTGGCGGGAGGCATTAACAAATAAATAATGTCATGTACTAGTACTACTCCTTCCCCCTCCCTCTCCAATTCCTAATCCGCACTCTTAGTTGGTCCATGGTGATCGTACGAGGAATTAACCTATAGTGTAGTCTGTCTGTCTGTCTGTCCCGCGGTCGTATCTCGTGCAACTGAAATCTAAGCACGCCACAAGTACAAGGAGTACTCAAACCGACAGATTGTTTGCTAAACATAAATTAAATCCAACAACCAACAGAAATGTTTAGTGCAAAAAAATTAAAACGAAAAAATAAAATTAATACAAAAAATTCAAAAATAAGAAAAGATTGAAAAAAAGAACGGCAAACAATGTTTGAAGGAAAAAAAATCTGCAAACTATGAAAAGTGAACGGCTAAACAAGATGAATGGTGGCGGTGATGGTGGTGGTCGAAATGCTGGTGGTGGCGGTGGTACATATAAAATGTTAATACGAAAAAATATACAAAATTTATTTTATTCAAAAAAAAAATCTGTATCTTTGGCTTTGGCATCTTAAGAATTTTTCATGTACCGTGTCAAGAGGAGAATACGTGAAGGCAATGGTGGTGATGGTGACGGTGATGGCGGTGGTGACGGTACTGTTGACGATGCAATATGGTTTTTGGCGTTGCTGCTGCTATTCTGGTGGTGAATGTCTTCGATTGAATTTATTTATACGATATATTCCCTGAAATCCAAGTCAACAAGAACCAAACAAATAAAACCCCATTTCAAGATCACAGCATGTGGGTTTTGCTCAATTGAAAAACATACAGAAAGATGGACAGACGGACGGACAGACGACGGAACAAGAGAAGCCCCTTAAGAAAAAAACTGCAAATAAACCAAAATTATTTGCCGAAAATGTAAAACATTACTTCTTTCTTGTGGCGTTTTCCAGTGAATGTTGGTAAAGGACCAGTTACTCTTCCAAATAATAACTCAAATTTATTTAAGCGGAATATTTCTTTGCAGTAAACATTAACACACATGAATTCTAATATAGTAATAAATAATATTAATTTTAATAAAGATTTAACATGTTTAATTAAGGTCACTAAAAATACCAAAAAAAAATATTGTTTTCATATACCGCGCCTCATAAGCCAAACAATAGCCCTAAAAATTTTTAATATTTTGTTGAAAAAAAACTAAATTCTATGGTCTATTGTAAAAACGGCAGCTTTTTGTTCTATTCAAACATAGCGTTAATTATGGCCAATTGTGTTGAAATTTTATTGGTCTGTAGGTCAATGTTGAAGGTTTTTTTCTCTCTATGTATATAATTGCTAACATTCTCATTGGTTAGAATAGATATTGGCTCATAATAATAATACCGAATTTAACGGTCTGACTTAAAAAAAAAATCAATATAAAACACACAATGGGCAATTTTGCAAAAAGAAACGGAGCTAACAAAATGAGATGAAATTAAAGAATTTATTGATTTAAAAAGGCGGGGAAATCAGGAGAGATGTTCATACCCTCACTTTAGTGCAATGTAACACATGGAAGGAGTGACCTAAAATCCTAAGCACGTTTGGCGAAAATCCGTTTTATGACATTTTAAGTTATTTAAACAATGCCCGTCAGTCTTTCTGCCTAGCTGTTGCGCACTATAACTCAAAATTATAGAAGATATTAGATAATCAATATTTCACTAAATGTAACCCTTCCCAGCAAAATTTCTCATTACCAAATAATCCGACGAGTAAGCAAAGTTCGATAATGGTAAGTACTTATTATTTAGCCACTTTTCTCATTATTTTAACATGGGGATGTCATTGGAGGAAAGTACTTCCCAAAAGCATACAATAAAGTAGCATAATAAGTACTTTTTTGTAGCTCGATTTTATGTACTTGAATAATGCATTACCAATAAGTTATAAAATAAGTAGTAGATATGTAGAAATGGCCATTTAAAATGATTTTTTGCCTATTGTCGCGCATATTTCTCGAAACAAACAATTTCCTCATGCCAGATTCGAATTTCTGGTATTTTCATTCAAATCAGGGTTGCCCATATTCGACGGACCCATGTTTTTTTTGGGCCCATTCCAATCGACGAGGCTTGTCCGCAGGCAACAATCTTTGCGTCAATTGAATTTTGTACGGGAACAAATGCAAATCAAAGCGAATAATCCGTTGTAAAGTGGACCGAGCCATGCCCAACTGCTGAGAACGGCGTTTTTGGGATGTTCTTGGGGACCTCTCAACACTGGCTCGTACGGCAGCGATATTCTCGGCCGATCGCCTTGGTCGACTTTTATTTGGCCTCTTCGGATTAGAAAGAGCCTCACCAGTCGAAAATTTTTCGTATAAACGCTTAATGGTGTTCTTAGAAGGCGCACTTCTCACATTTTTTAATATTTTAAAAGCACGTTGAGTTTTCACAATTGACTTCTTCTGTTGAATGTAAATTTCAACTATTTCGCGTGGCGTGTATTGTTCCATGGTAAAAATCTGCTTGGACTGACGCTTCAAACGCGGTATGTCATTAAGCGATCTGACATCTCTGTCAAAAGTTATGGCGTTGCCAGATGGGTCCGTCGAATATGGGAGACCCTGTATAGCCAAAATTGAATTATATTAAAATTTGCCAAAATGATTTTGATAACAAAAAATCACTTATTTCTGTTATTATTGGTAAGTCATTATTAATAAGCCGAAAGTAATGCAGCGAATAATGAGACGTCATTATTTGGTAATGCAGGGAATAATGACAGGTACTTACCAAGATTTTGCTGGGTTTGTGTGGGTTGTAATTGAAGGAGTGGACCGATATGGCCCATCATCGAACTTGGCCTGAGACAGAAAAAATATTTTATCAATACGTTACTCCATTCGAGATTTAGCGTGCGCTCCAGCCAGACAGACGGACGGATATTGCTTTACTTGTGTATATCAATGTGTTTAAATCCACGCCAGGATGGCGGGACTTAAAAAAAAGAAAAACACAAAGTTTATATTTTTAATTTAATTTAATATTTTATATTGGCCGTGAGCCTGGCGGTTTGGCAGTATGCCGAAAGCGGGTGAGTTTACAACTGCTGCAAATCTGATGGCGTTGCCATAACATAGTTTGGTTTGCGGCGCTGCTGACAATGAACGGCTCCAAATATGATGCGGGGCGATGAAGTCGACCATCAGCTGTTGTGGCTTCAACACAATGTATTGCTATAGGATGTGTTAAATGTTTGGCCCGTATCAAGTGATATATACCCTCTTCACCTCATGTGAGGGTATAAAAATTGGCGTTATTGCCATGTCCCTTTTGTTATCTGCCACACAAAATGTCCACTGCATTTCAAAATTGAATGGCTCAAATTGTTAATACCAGCGCACTTATTCACTTAGAATTCGGCGCAGTACAATAATTTTGAACTATCTACTATCCAGCGCAAAAGACAACGGCGGTCTAAAATTGGCCGACCTGACATACATATAGATGTCGGTAGAAGTTTGAAAAAAAAAAATACTTTCGTGAAAAGTGGCAACCTTTAAAACATATATTTTAAGTTTCAAGGCGGCACGTCGTTTAGTTTTGTTTTGAAAAAAATAAACGATCTCAGTGAATTTGTAAACATTTGAAACTCGTATTATGATGAAAACATGAAAATCTTGATGTTAAATTTACCAGTGCATAATCGAACCCAGCACCTTCGGAATCCAAGTCTAACACACTAACCACTGTCTGCTCCTTCGCTTACAACTGTAAAATAGTGGGTGGCAGAGTTTAAACGGGGCCGCACGAGCTGCCAAGACGAACACCGTAGTGGTCGACCAATTGAGGTGTCCACATCCGAAATGGTTCAAAAACAAATCCAGAAAATGTTATTTGATGACTGTCGGTTGAAAGTTCGTGTGCCAGCTGAAGTCATAGGGTTTTCAAAAAGTGCTATACATCGCATATTGACGAAAAATTTGATGATGAGAAAGCTGTGCGCAAGATGGGTGCCGCGTTTGCTCACAATCCAGACAATGCTCCAGGTCACACATCCACTTATGCGATGGCCATAATCAAAGAATTAAAGTTCGAATTGTTTCAGCACGCAACTTATTCGCCAGATTTAGCTCCCACGGATTATTTTTTGTTTCCAAACTTGACAAAAATGGCTCGGCGGAAAAAGAATTTCCAGCAATGAACAGGTGAACAGGATGTTGCGATTGATGGCTATTTTCAGAAGCTAAACAGTTCTTACTACAAATAGCATATCGACTCTATAGAAGATCTCAGTGTTTCGAGCTAAAAGAAGATTATGCTGAGAAATAAAGAAAAAATTTCCAAAATTTGTTGTGATTTCTTTGTTAGGTCGATTAATTTTATGACCACCCTCGGAGCTCTAGTTGTCTATCCCCTTCTGGCACCTTCCACACTCATTGGCAATTTCAATCGAACAAAACATCTGTAGTTATCATCCAAAATATTTAATATTCATTGAGCATTTGTTTGTAACGCCGAAAAAGAGAATAGATAGACCCATTATTTATTATAGCGATGGGCATAGTGTTACTTGCTGAGTCGATTTAGCCATGCTCGTCTGTACATATATGAATTCTGGTGAACGAAGTCCAAGTGGCAAATATGAAGCGATCTTTACGGAAATTGGTACAGAGGCGTTTCTTAGGCTAGGGACCTATTGATTCCTATTGAAAATGGGACACATCGGTCCACGTTTTGATATTACCCCATATAAAGCTCCCCCCGATATTAACTCTTGACGCTCCATAGAACAAATTTTTCAATTTATCTGGATGAAATTTAGGCATTTACGAGGTCTGTTCTATAAAAAAGGTGAACTTTGAAATTTTTCGTGCTAAGTGCATTCGATAATTGTTTTTTTATGTTGGCACACTTGTCTCGCACACATGTTCTTAGATGAGTTTGTTTGTGTTTAGTTTAGTTTGTTTGTGAGAGACATAACAGTTAGACGTGTTTTGCTTGTTCGGTGCAAAACGCCTTCCTTTCATGTGTCTCTTCAATTTTGGAAATAGGATAAAGTCGCATGGGGCCACATCTGGTGAATACGGTGGTTGAGGCATGATAACGGTATTCTTTTCGGCCAAAAATTACGAACATGCTACGGTTTTTTTTGTTCAAAATTCAGGAATTTTGGAACAAACATCGGTGACGCAAGCTTCATGCCCAAAATTTCAAAAAAAGAAATTAAATGAGCCAACCGATATGCCGACATCCTCTGCAACTTCTCTAATAGTGATTGGACGATTCTCCATAACAATTTGATTCTCCATAACGATTCTCCATAACTTTCTCAACCTGCAACAATTCATAGTAAATAATGGTTTGATTTAGACCCTACATATTTCTCCGTGCATTGGTTGGCAAAGAATGGTGGATGGATTATACAATCGGCCCTTCAAAGAAAGGTGGAGGGTATTATACAGTAGAGTGGTGTCAAAGAAAGTTCGCGTTGTTCAAAGCTTATATGAAAATTTGGTTAGTTTTGAGTATATTCGCAAAATATTTCATTTCGGCGATAGTGAAATTAGGGGGAGGTTGAAATAATGCGCTTTGGATAATTTGTATCCCCTCAACTTAGAGAGGAGGGTATATATCATTTGCTACAATCCAAAAGTGTAACACATCGAAGAAGGGACCTAAGACCCTAAGTATGTTCGTCGGAAATCCGAACATACTTAGATCGGTTTAACCGACTAAACTTTTTTACTTGTTATGGCAATTAATTAGCTTTAACTCATTTCGTACCAACAACCAAATAAGAAGTTTACGACATTAAAAAAATTAAATCTTGATGTCAGCAGTTCTTTAACGAGCCATGAAAATAGAAAACGGGCCAAAATTGTAGAAGTTATTCCCGATTTTGTAAAAAAATACACTAAAAATGTCGCTAAAATTGAGAAAAAATTACTTTATATTGCTTTGTTTTTATTATTCTATTAAGGGAAAATAATGATTTTTAGAGGTTATTTAATCCTAATATAGGCCCTAATTTCGCGATCGTTGAAACTAAATATATTGCGTATATGTATATTTAAAATAAACCTAATTTTCATATAAGCGTTGAACAATGCGAACTTTTTTTCGTCTCACAAATGAAGCCACTCTATTATACAGTCGGTCCGGCCGACTTTAGTCTTCCCCTAATGATTTTATAAAGGGTTTTCCAACAAGAGGTGTTATTTTGGTATTCAATGAAAAATTCCATTTTTTGAGATAAATGATCGGATGTTTATTTCATAATAAAGAGGAAGGTATGCCGTTAATAATGAAAAACAACATCAGCCAAATGGCCACCACGACCACGCTTACAGGACCATATCCCTTTCATGAAATTTTTTATAACCAAATCGCAAAGTGGCTGCCCTATGTCCTCGATAGCCTCACGAATTTTATCTTTGAGGTCTTGAATCGACGCTGGGCTGTTGGCGTAGAACTTACCTTTCACGTGGCCCCAAAGGAAGGAGTGCAAGGTGTTAAATCACAAGATCTCGGTGGCCAATTGTGATCACCTCTTCGAGAGATAACACGGTCCGGAAACTTTTCCCGTAACAGAGCAATGGTTTTGTTGCTTGTGTGGCACGCAGCACCGTCTTGTTGAAAGTAAACGTTGTCCAGATCAATACCATCCAACTCCGACCATAAAAAATTATTAATCATCTCTCGATAGCGCATTCCATTCACAGTAACTGTTGATCCAACCTCATTTTCGAAAAAGTAAGGTCCAATGACCCCGCCGGACCATAAACCGCACCAAGCAGCCACACGTTGAGGATGAAGAGTCTTCTCAACAATATCTCTTGGGTTTTCCGAGCCCCAGATGCGACAATTTTGTTTGTTGACGTAGCCAC
Source organism: Eudasyphora cyanicolor (assembly GCA_963930755.1). Taxonomy (NCBI): domain Eukaryota; kingdom Metazoa; phylum Arthropoda; class Insecta; order Diptera; family Muscidae; genus Eudasyphora; species Eudasyphora cyanicolor. Next base: position 130,717,047 of record OZ005736.1, on the reverse strand, counting down.
CGAGATGGAAATGGGCCTCATCAGTCAAGATGATTTTAAAATTTTAATAATTTCAATGCGTTGTTGAATCGTGTATTTCCATTTTAGTAATGGCGTAGTTTCTACTTGTCAAATGTCAAAGAATAAAAGCTTCAAAAGTGACAGCTACCGAAATACCGGCTGATTCAAAATAACACCTCTTGTTGGAAACCCCTTTACTACAGACTCGATTTTTTTCAGCCTATGGAAATTATTTTATTATGATTATTTCTTTGCCCGTGTTTTTTTGCTTATTTCTTTTAATTTCTGCAAGCTTGTTTAAGAATATAAACATGTTTTCTTTATACTTGTCATACATACATCTCGTTTAATAAGAATTCTAATTAACCAAAATAAAGTTCTAATTTCATGACATCTAATGTCTTTCATTAGTCCAACTCTTACTTACAACAGTACGAGTACTTCTACAGACTTTCTTTTCTACTTAGCCTTGACATAAACCTTATATGTACCGCTACTGATGTTCTTCTTTCTTCTTCGTTTTGACACCAAAAACCACTCTCACAAAATCGCGATCCATTTCAGAAGTAGTACTCGTACTAACTTAATAACAATGGAAATAATATAGTAACACAACAACAACAACAACTACAACAGTAACAACAGCATCAGCAACAACACCGATATCAACGACCGACATTAAATGGCAATAACAATAAAATAAATGTATATCAAAAAAATTAGAAAATTGATCTTAATAGACACGTTCTTGGCCTACATTTCTTCCTTCTTCTTCATCTCTGTTGGCTGTCGCTGTTGCTATCGCTTCTGAGCGACAATCGTTGGACGGTTCGGTTCGTCTTCTTATTGTACTGTGATGATCACCCATTGTTGTGGTGACTTTTTGTGAAAGATTTTTCTTTTAATAATTTTAAAGGAACAAATCTACAACAGAGAAAAGGTTAAGAAAAATAAACTGCGACTGCCCAAAGATGTTTTAACAGAACAGACAGACAGACAGGTTTACCTGCAGATGGCCGCAGAAAAATAAACCAAATATGTACCAGTAACCGATATATTTCTGATGATTACTTTTATTTAGTAAAAGTAACATCATTTAACCAAAATTAGGCTAAACTGTACGACAATACATACATAGTAATTCTGTCCGTCAGTCGGGCGGTCGGTCGTCATCATTATTATTATCTTTATTAACCAAAAAAAAACCAACAACCAACCAACTGATGGCATACTGAACTCCCAAAGAGATTCAACAAAACTATATTAAACAATCAGCAATTGTGGAGCATTGGAGCAAATTCTGCAGCCACAGCATCGGAATACAAAACTTAAGATAAAATAGTGATGGTTTTTTGTTTTTGTTAAATTTCGACTGCCGCTGATATTCGAGTCTTCTTCTGCTACTGTATTTATCTTTTCTTTAGTTCTTCCAACCAAATGATGATTGGGTTGCTTCTGTGTCGAACTGATAAAATGTTGGCGATGACGAGGTTGCCACCGCCACTGCTTCTGTTTGGTGATTGTGTTCTGCCTCTAGAGCTGAAGTGAACTGTGCGCGCTATGTTGTAGTACTCGTACTACCGTCTCCATCCCGCCGTCCATTAGATTGGTCTCTACTCACTGTTCGCTCTGTCGTCGTCGTCGACTGTTACTTTTCATAAATACACGAGTTACTTTCAATTATTGTAAAATAATTGACATCTCATATTGTTTACTCTTCAATATATGAACATTATTGAGGATATTTTTTTTTACTATTCTTATCTTTAACGTGAAGAGGTAAAAAACACAAATTAAAATTAAATGAAAGTAACATAAATGTTGTGGAAAAAAGCAGAGCTGTGCTGTTTTTCCCCCCTCACTTTAGTGGAGGAGGGTATATAACATTTGCTACGGGCCAAACGTGAAACACATCGAAGGAGTGACTTAAGACCTCAAGTATATTCGGCGGAAATCAACTTTAGGACTTTTTAAGTCATTTGAGCCATGTCCGTCCGTTTGTCTGGCTGGAGCGCACAATAGCTCTTGAAAGGAGTATCGGATTGACCTCAAATTTGAAATGTGAAAATATTTTTTTTATCTCAGGCTAAGTACGAAGATGGGCCATATGGTCCACTCGTTTCCTTACCTGCTCCACAAAGGGTTAACATTTAGTGAAATATTGATACTCTAATATCTTCAATACGACATCTCCGATACCTCCGTAACTTCACACATAGTAATAGTTTACCTGTCGCTAACATCTTTAGAAAAACGGGCGAAGTGACCCGCCCTTTTGGCACCTCCCACACAAAGGGAATATCTAAACAAAATGTAAACTGCTTATAACTTTATTATTATTTTTTATAAATACTTGTAATTTTGTGCAGTGTAATGCATTACTAGTACCTACAGTCCGGTAAAAAATGGGCCACGCCCGTTTTTGTACCCCACATCCAAAATTCATACCAAAACACGTTGACGAGAAATGCTGAAAAATATTTGCCCTTTTTTGGTGGAAATAATGTAGTCCCTCGAATTTAACTTAGCTCCATTTTCAAAGTTCCAAAATGTTCTATAAAAGTGCAGTTTTTGTGAACAGGGCAATGAAAATGTTGCACTTTTTTTTGCAGAAAAGTAATCGCCATAATACCAGTGTACATAAACACTTACAATTCGGAACAGTGTAAAATTGGCATATTCGACAAACCACTGCTGGTACTCCCCACACAAATTGACAGATTGATTCTGACACAAATTCCCCATAACTTCTGTAGCAATCATCTAAAGGTTCTCATATTCTGTGTTTTACACATTTTGTGCAATGACTATTAGGTTTAGGTTGCCAGTGTTAGGTCCCTAGTGTTACCACGGGCTCAGATGGCCTCATCAAAAGCAACCGGTTTGATAAACGAAGCTATCAAATATCGGTACCGGAAAGATCTGTCCGACTTCCTAGAAAGGCCGATCAGACGTCGTTTATTCAATGCGGGACAGTAGTAAAGCAGGTGCTCAATGCTGTCCACTTCTTCTTGTCATCCCCACAGCTCCTGCAGAAGTCATTGGATTGAACACCCAACCTTCTGACGTTTTCGCCAGTACGCTATCGTACACAGTCCTTTCTTCTACAGTGCGATGGTATATTTTCCTTCTTAGGTCGTATCTTGAGATTTGTCTACGATGGCGGACAAAAAAAGGCTATTGAAAAAAGTATCTCTACTTGGATCACCCATTATAACATTACACTAATTAATCTGTCAATTTGTTGTCAAAACGTTGTAAACGTTGTTCAGGCGTACGTCTTTCCATGATGAAATGCCAAACAATACGAAACAAAAATAACATGACAGCAAGACACGACTCACACGTGATCTGTCAAAAAAAGGCTATTGAAAAAAGTATCTCTACTTGGATCACCCGGTAGATGGCGGTAGTAGTTTGAAACAAGTAACGACGGATTAAGTTAGGCCATGTCGAATTTTACACGCTGAAAAAAAATCGCTTCTGTTGTATTTTGTAACAAACATATTCTTCTTGCAATATACAAATGTTTAGGGTACACTCTAAATATGTTATATTCGGCACTCACAAAAATTATATATTTGGGAAGATGTTGTAAGCAAATCTTTGTTTGCGTCCAAATATTTATTTGCATGTAAGTATTCAAAAATATATCAATAACTTAATTTTAAGACAAGTTTTATGTTTTTCAGTAACTCAATGTGAATTTTTTCGGAAATTTTAAATGTTCGTAAAATTCCATTATAACGTGGAATAAATAGAAATTAAAAATGAGTTCTTTAAAGTAAATATTACTGGTTCCTGTGTCATTTTCAATTGTAAGGTATAACTCGAAATCAATGGAATATTATAAATAAAATTCAAAAAATCAAAACGTTTTAAAATCTTTTTTAAAAAAAATATGTTTGAAAAAATTCCTGTACAATAATTTTATTTGTATATAAACATATATTTTATTTGAGGAAATTAGTTTGCAAATATAATTTGTTAATATATATTAATACATGCGTTCCAAATAAAATTTATTGATTTTCAAATAAATATATTTTATTGATTTTCAAATAAAATTTATTTGCTTAGAAATATATAATATTTAAAAATTTGTGTTCCAAATATATTTTCCTTCGATTCAAACATATCAAAAATGGCGATTTTGCTTCGTGTATATACCCTCCACCATAGATCACATGTGAATGGTTTCGAGTACAAATAAACTAATTATACCAAATTTCAGACCTATTCGTTGAAATTTGAGGTTTTTGTGGCGTCACGAAGTCAAATCTAGAGGGACCTTTGTATGGGAGCTATATCAAAACATGGATCTATGGCTACCGTTGTTCGTTTGAAGGATTCAGGGTATAAATAAACATTTTTCATACATTTTCAGCCCGATCATTTGACATTTGTGGTCCGGACGGACAGACAGACGGACTGACAGACGGGCATGGCTAAATCACCGTATAATTTTACGAAGATTAAGTATATATACTTTTTGGGGTCTCAGATCAATATTTAGTGTTATTGGTAACACATACACCTTAAAGTTGTTAATATTTTGCTTCTTTTCAATTTTTAAAAATTTTTTACATTTCTGTCTTAAAATGCCACAAATTTCTGATTTTTATTCTACCAAAGAAATCAAGTTTAAAACCGAGACAAATAGTTTCGTTGCCTTAAAACTTTGACACCACTTGACTTCTACAAAAAAAAATAATACAAAAAAATGTTGATTTCAAACCAGAAACACAGCACCAGCAATAACGAAATTACGAAATAATGAAATACTGCTAAAATATAATTGCCACGATTCGAAAGAGAGAAAAAACTAAGAACCAAGGAAAACACTGCAAACGCTAAATGCTTTATGGTTGCCGGGCAAAAATTTTTTTCACAAAAAATAGAAAAAAAACTGCAGATATTAACAACTTTAGCCTTGAGCCATGAATGACATGGGAGAACAGTGTGCAGACACAGTATTAGGAAAGTTTGATTAAAGACTCCAAAAACTGCTTTCTTTGCACAAAAAACTTACATAAAATTCTCAAAATTATATAAAATAAAAAACAGCCTAAAAATACAGGGTGTTTTTTTAACAGGTTCACAAATTTGGGTTGGTTGCAATGCTTTATTTGACAGTCGATTTAACAGCTAATAGTTGTTGTTTGTTTAGTTTGATTTGTCATGGCAGACACGAGAGCAACGCTTGCAAATTGTTAACATTTTCTATCAAAATAGTGGTTCTGTTCGCCCAACTGCAAACTTTGTCCTGCGTTGAAGCTCATTTTTGGTTGAACGGGTACATTAATAAGCAAATTTGTAGAATTTGGAGTGAAAATAATCCACAAGCTTTTGTCCAAACACGCGCTTAATGGGGCGGAGGAATCATTGGTCCATATGTCAATGATGGGCTGAATGTTTACTGTATATAGAAATGATTAATCTTGCTGAGAAGTGGTTCCAACAGTACGGAGCTACGTGCCACACTGCGCGTTACAATTAATTTACTCAAAGAAACTTTTGATGAACAAATAATTTGGCGTAATGCTCCTGTTAATTGGCCCCCTAAGAATGTGCGATTTAACCTTCTATTGGATCACTTTAATTTGAGGTTATGTAAAGTAGTCGGCTACACCGAAAAACCATTGGAGAAATAAAAGTGTGAACATTGGAGTTCCAAATCATATTTAAACATTAATGTCATAAACTTATCTTCAAATAAAGCCCGTTTAATTGGTATTAACAGATTATTATTGTTCTCTGCCTCTAAAAAAACACCCGTTATCCCTGACATTTTTTTTCTTAAAGAAGGATTCTGCTAATATTGCGTAGAAGCTTCTACTTGTTTTGAAAAATCCATTAAAAAGTCCCGATTCTCTCATGACAACTTTAGTTGCGGCAAATCGTAGTTCATAGGAGAGAGAATAAAAAGGGAGGAATTCATCGCAACCGAATTGCCGCAACTAAAGTTGCCTCGTGTGAATCGTCACGAAGTATATTCAGATCCAGGGACGCTATTTCACAATGGATGATGGCTCAAATGACATCCAGGGGGCGCTGTAGCCAAAAATCAGCTCTTGTGACTTTTTGAAAAATAATCTTTTTCTCTTTCTTCATTCGTTCATCATAATTTCCCAGACCCTGTTAACTGTACTTCCAAGTATCTACCCTAGTTTTTAATATAACTAAGTGTTTGCGCCGAGGCTAACTAAACTATGTTTCCTAATAAATTGTAATTAATTGTTATATAACAATTTCAAATTAACAACGGCTAGACAAGAAATGCGGAATGTCAGGCAGTACGAGTATTAGTTGACGACGAATTGTCGATTGAGAAGAACAAACAAACAATTTTCAAAAACAAATCTAATGCATATACGAGTAAATGGTTTGTTAAAACCAGGCGCTTGAATTGTCGTCATTAATTTAGCTTTACTTCTCTGCTGCAGACTCAATATGCTAAAACATTTAATGAAATAAATAAATAATTTTCATTAACAAATAACATGGTTGCTTGGATGTGTATGTATGTATGTATGTGAGAACGACTTAAAGCAAATGCAAACAATAAATTCTGAAATGTTTTGCAATAAAACATGTTTAATCGTTGATCTCGGATTGTCTTAACATAATATTTTCCAGTTGTTTTTTTCTTGATTGCTGTTTGAAATGCATGACTAATACATGGAGAAAAAAGTCAGGAAATAAAATAGGTTTTAAGGTTGATTTTAATAAAATATATTAAAAAATTAACAAAAAATTAGTTTGCAAACATATACTTTTCTTTGATACAATAAAAGTATTCTTGAGAGTCCGTTTGTAAACAAAATGTATCTACTCCTTAGTATAAGTTGATCTATTTCCTAGTAGGAACCTATTTGGTATAATCTACTCCTTTGTAGAGGACAAGTGGCGTAATCTACTACTCAATAGAATACCAGTTGTTTTATCTATTCGTTACAAGGCAATCAGTTATGTTATCTGCACCCCGAGAGTCATATAGTCGAGTTATCTATACCATAGTCGACGAATATTTGCTTTATTTACTCCCTAGTAGGGAAGCATTTGGTTTACCTACCCCTTAGGAGAGGACCGTTAAAGTTATCTAACCCTTTGTTAGTATAAAAATTGAGTTATCTAGTTCCTAGTAGAAGATATTTTCTATAATTTACTCCTTAGTAGAGGACTCAATAAAATACCAGTTGGTTTATCTATTCGTTACAAGGCAATCAGTTATGTTATCTGCACCCCAGGAGTTATATAGTCGAGTTATCTATACCATAGTCGACGAATATTTGGTTTATTTACTACCTAGTAGGGAAGCATTTGGTTTACCTACTCCTTAGTAGAGGACCGTTAAGGTTATCTACACCTTTGTTGACGGTGTGGTTATCTACACCTTTGTTGACGGTGGGGTTATCTACACCTTTGTTGATGGCAGGGTTATCTACTACCCAGTCAAATATCAGTTGGTTTATCTACTGTTAGTAGATGTCCGGATTATCTGCTTCTTAGCAGGCTTTACTCCCTGGTAGAGAAACATTTGTATCTACTCCTTAGTAGACAAGTAGGTGATCCACTAAATACCAGTTGGTTTATCTACTGTTAGTAGAAGTCCAGTTGGGTGATTTACTCACCCATAGTAGACTACTAGTTGGGTTTCTACTTCCTAGTAGAAGAACATTAGGGTTATCTTCTCCTTAGTACGAGGGCTGCGATATATATTTCTGGCCTAATAATGAAAATGCGAATATTTATCATCAAAAAGGGTTTTATTGTTTTTCAAAGTATTCTCCAGCATCAGTTGGTTTATCTACTGTTAGTAGATGTCCGGATTATCTGCTTCTTAGCAGGCTTTACTCCCTGGTAGAGAAACATTTGTATCTACTCCTTAGTAGACAAGTAGGTGATCCACTAAATACCAGTTGGTTTATCTACTGTTAGTAGAAGTCCAGTTGGGTGATTTACTCACCCATAGTAGACTACTAGTTGGGTTTCTACTTCCTAGTAGAAGAACATTAGGGTTATCTTCTCCTTAGTACGAGGGCTGCGATATATATTTCTGGCCTAATAATGAAAATGCGAATATTTATCATCAAAAAGGGTTTTATTGTTTTTCAAAGTATTCTCCAGCATGAGTTATACACTTTTGCATGCGCTAAAACCAATTGTCGAAGAACTTTTTCCACTCCGATTGAGACACCTTCTTCTGGCGACGAAAATCGTTCACCACGCATTTTTTTCTTGATGTGTGGGAATAAAAGAAGTCATTGGGTGCCAAGTCAGGGCTGTACGGCGGATGACCCATCAATTCGAATTTTTGACCGTTAAAAAAGTAGCTGGTTTGGAGCAGTCGCCACATGACCAGTTTTGCCGAAGAAACAGGCGACCATTTGCTTCGAGGTGCTTCTTCCACGAACAACTTTCGTTGGATTTGGCTCGTCTTCGACGACCCACACAGTCGATTGCTGTTTTGTTTCGAGCTCATACGCATAGATCCAAGATTCGTCACCTGTGACGATCTTATAAACGACTTTAGAAGCACCGCTATCGTATTTTTGCAAAATTTCTTTGCACTAATCGACACGAGCCTTTTTTTGAGCGATTGTTAAATTGTGCGGGATCCAACGAGAACAAACCGATTTTACGGTCAGGTGTTCATGCAATATCGAATGTATGCTGGTGGAAGAAATGCCTAAGGATGCCTCTATCTCACGGTATGTCACATGTCGATCTTGCATTATCAGTTCACGCCGGGCATCAATGTTCTCTGGCACAACGGCCGTTTTTGGACGACCTTCACGACCTTCGTCTTAAAGGAGCGTCGGCCACGACTGAATTCATTAAACCAGTTTTTCACAGTGCTATAGGATGGTGCTGCATTGCCATACAAAGATTTAAGTTCATCGATGCACACTTGTCGTGATAATCCACGTCGGAAGTTGTGAAAAATGATCGCACGAAAATGGTCACGAGTTAATTACATTTTTTTGGGCAAATTGATTTTTTCAAGTCACTGTAAACAACACAAATGATGGTCGTACGTCAAAACGTTCTGAGTACGTTTATGCTAAAAAATGTCAAACTCACCAATGGAAATGTATAGCAACAATCGTAGAGGACCACTTGGGTTATCTACACCTTTGTTGACGACCGGTGTGGTTATTTGCTACTTAGCAAAATACAACTTTGTTTATCTACTGTTTACTAGACGTCCAGTTGGATTGTCTACTGCTTAGTTGAGACCAGTTGGGTTATCGACTCCTTAGTAGACGATGCTCTGGGTTATCGACTCCTTAGTGGGCGATCAGTTGAGTTATCTACACCGTAGTAGACGACTGATTGGGTTATATACTACCTTGTAGAGGACCGCTTGGGTTACCTACACCTTTGTAGACGACCGGTGCGGTTATCTACTACAATGTTAAATGAATGGCTCAAATGCCAAACCGATTAACTTCACTTTTCTTCGAAATTTTAAAGTCGAAGCACTTGATAGATGTGAAGTTTTTTACTATTCATATAAAAATGTTCACAACTATTTGTGTTATGGAGTTAATCGGCTTGGCTTTTTAGGGATTCAAATACCACTTCGTTTATATACTGTCAGTAGACGTCCAATTTGGTTATCTACTCCTTAGTTTGAGACAAATTGGGTAACTTCTCCTTTGTAGATAATTATCTACACCTTATTAAACGACTTGTTGGATTATCTACTCCATAGTAGAGGACCGCTTGGGTTATATACACTTTATTAAACGACTTGTTGTATTATCTACATCGTAGTAGAGGACCGCTTGGGTTATCTACATCTTTGTAGACGACCGGTGGGGTTATCTACTATACAGTTAAATACCACTTCGTTTATATGCTGTTAGTAGACGTCCAATTGGCTTATAGTATGATAATATTTCGGTTAACAACTTCCTAGTAGCCGGTCAGTTGAATTATCTGCACCTTAGTAGATGACTTGTTGGGTTATCTTCACATTAGTAGAGTATCGCTTGGGTTATCTACTCTTTAGTAAAGGACTGTTTGGGTTACCTACACCTTTGTAGACGGCTGGTGCGGTTATCTAATAAATAGTTAAATACCAATTGCTTTATCTACCGTATATGGACGAACAATTAGGTTATCTACTCCTTAGTATGATATCATTTGTTTTAACTACTCCTTAATAGGCGGTTAGTTGTATTATCTGGGGGATTATCTACTACGCAGTTAAATACCAGTTCGTTTATCCACTGTTAGTTATACGTCCAATTAGGTTATCTACTAATTATTATGAGACCATTTGGGTTAACTACTCCTTAGTAGACGACCAGTTAGATTATCTACTCCTTGGGTTGGGTTATCTACTCTTTAGTAGAGGACCGCTTGGGTTATCTACTCCTTAGTAGAGGACCGCTTGGGTTATCTACTCCTTAGTAGAGGGCCGCTTGCGTTACCTACACCTTTGTAGACGACAAGTGCGGTTATCTACTACTTTTGGTGTTTTCTTTTGTGCAAAAAAATGCTACATTTTAAGGGCCTTTCGCCCCAAAAATGCCTTTGTGTTATCGTTTGTAAAAAATGCTGCACTGTGTAAGGGTTTCGTTTTTGTTGGTACAAAATGTCGCAGTTTCGTGGTGCAAAAATGTAACATTTCAGCCCTGTATTTAATCGAAGAGGTGGACGCTGCTCTACAAAGTAGATGTTTTTCGGTATCGGGCGAATAGTTAAATACCCGCGTGTGTACGTGCGTGTTTTTTGTAATGAAGTTTGGACAGATGCTTTATTTAGGTGGTGCCGTGGAGTATTCTTTGTTTTAAGTCTTTTTTTTAGGTTTAAGTCATTTGTTTAGCTTTTGCATTTTGTTTTCGATTCTGACCATTAAAAATGCAGCAGTACAAGGGGGTGTAGGCGACATTATTAAAATGCTGCTCTCTGACAGGCCAACATCATTTTTTAGAAAAGAAAACACCATTAGTCAAATACCAGTTGGATTAGTTACTGCTTAGATAACGACCAGTTCGGTTATCTACTCATTAGTAACCGTGCAATTGGAATATTTACTGCTTCTTTGACGATCAGTTGGGTTATCTAAACCTTTGTAGACAGTTACTTACTCCTTAGTAGAGGAACAGTTGGCACCCGTTTTCGAAGATCTGCAATTAAATAGGAAACATTAATTGGTTTCAAATGTGAAAAATGCTGTGTCTGACATTGAAGAATCAGGTATTGTAGGAAAGTGACAATTCAACACCTTCAATAAAAAAGTCATATTAAATTGACCATTAGTTTTCATATAAAAGGAATAATCTGCTAAACGATATCAATCCCTATAATGGACCTATGACACATTTGGTGATGTACTGGCTCAATTTCCCGTACGACTTCTTTATTTGAATTTACAAAATATTGATATTCCAAAATTTTTCTCTCTGTATAAATTCAGCATCCTTTGTGATACTAACTCACACCAAAGTGTTAATAAATTTTAAAAGCCTAAGTTTTTTTTATTTTAAGACGTTTTTGCATAATATATATTTTGTTGTTGTTGTTGTTAAGCTCGTTCATTTGCCTATTGTGTCCGCGCTAAAGTCACGTTTTTGGCAAACTGGTGACAAATCGTTAATTTGTTAGAGAAATATTTAATTGCATTTATGAGAAGAAAAAAAAACACGAATGCTTTTAATTAGTTTTACCGCTTGTTTTGTTCTTTGTTTTATCTAATTTTACAAAATGTTAATTAGCGTTTTTTGTAATTTATTACTGCTGAACTAGGTCATTAATTATATTGACTTGAAGGCAGAAGTGATTAGCCTTGTTATGTAAACAATGATTTAACTCTTTTTCTCTACCATTTTTCATGGTATAATTGACAATTTAATTAATCCCATTTAGGCTTACAATGGACTATGTTTTGCAATTTTGCTATCCGGCTTCAGAGTTTTGCTTACATTTAATTAATTTCTCTAATTTGAGATTTATTAGGAAATTGTCTCTTAACTGAAGGGATTTGGGTTTAGTGAGTGATCTTGATGGATCACCTCGCGCTCTCTGAAACTCAATTAACATTTGCATTCCGTTCAATTTAAATTAATTAAGATTAATTGTTGACTATGCGACAGACGCTACGTCTTCTAATGCGCAATTTCGTAACGGCTCCAGTTCTGTCTGGAAAAAGGTGTTGTCTTCTCAAATTAACTGCGACGACGTGTTGTGATGGATCAGCCAGATAGACGTACAGACAGACCAGGAGTATAGTTGCTTTGTTTTCTATTGCCACAACAACACATTTCCACATTTGAGACATCTGTTGTTGGTCGGTCGGTCAGCCGGCCAATGCTCTTCGAATGATTCACTTAAGCGCCGTCTAAAGTCTAATCAGGAAATGAGAGAATTTATTTATTATTGACTACTTTAAAAGTTTAATCAGGCTTAGATGTTGACAAACTGTAGTTTTGTAATTTATGAAGGGAGGAATCCGCAGGCATTCCAGATCTTGACATTTGGGAATTTACATTTGTGTGAAGGATAGCATTTGCAATGAGATCGCTAATAGATTATTTGTGGATAGGCAGTTAATCAGCTGTGCAATTATGGGAAAGTGTGCTCGAAGGACCAAAATGCTGTTCTATTATGAGAAAGCAAATTCCAAAAAACGAACATGTTCAGACCAAATGTACATTTGAAACAGCAATTAGGCCATTCCTTATTAGATAAGTACTTAATAAGCTGCCTCCATTGTGGAAAGCGGTCTCGAAGGACCAAAATAACCAACGAGTGGACCTTTTTACGTATTTTGTAATTTATGGAGTTTGGACTTCCCTTTTAAGATCTTTGAATATATATTTGTGTTTCAAATTCATTCGCTATGAGGCCTCAATGTACTTTTACGCTAAAATTACTTTACCCATTACGTGGAGCTAATCCAGTCGTAAGAACCACTTTACGTGCATTTTCCCACATTTTGTACAAATACCGTTTCACTACAAAATTTCTAATTTATAATTCAATTGTTGCTAAAATTGCCAATGTTGTAGTTGTGCGGTGGTGTTGTGTTGTGTTGTTTTAACAAACACTAAATGTTGTTAAACACTAAAATAAGCAATTGTGTTTTTTCTCTCTACAATGCCATAGAGCAGGTTCAATTGTGTGCACAACACGGCGTCAAATGAGGATGAAGAAACCTGACGTTTTTTAACGCACATCGTGTAAACAAATTGTTAATCGACACAATTATAACAGACACCGCAATATCAGACAATTATAAAAAAATAAAAAAAAACTCTGTGTACTTTTACAACAGTTGCACATTAAAATGCACATAATGTTCAAAATTGGCGGTGGTAAATGTCGAACAATTTTATTTGATTTCAGTTCAAAGCCAGTCGTCCAGTCGAGTTTATGCAATTCTATCTTTATGGCTTAAACAAATAAGTTATTTAATTGTAAAAGCTGGTATACATATTTCTTTGGCTGGTGTTTGTGAACTCGATGATCGCCCCAACCCTGCTGTCCCGCTTTGGCCCTCCATTCTTTTATAGTCTAATAATGACGGGGGAGTAGTAGGGCTAAGTGGGTCTGTCTCGTCTCTGCTATCACAATGTCGTCACTACGTGTCTGTCTGTCCTCAACGACAACAAATCAAAGAAAAGGCAGGTTTAAACTATTATCATAAAATTGTTTATATTTATTTCATGGTTCAATGCCAAACACACTGAATCTCGAACAAGCGTAATTGTTTAAACAACAGAGAACACGAAAATACGTCGTCCTATGAATGAATAATCTTTGTTTTGGTTTAAGCCGTATTTCGCAGTGCGGATGATAATAACGATAGCGGTGGCGACGACGCGCTGTCGATGATGTTGATGGTGACGTATGTATTGTCGATTGTATCTACTAATACACCATTTCCCAGCAATATTAGGGAAAGTATTCAAAAGAGAATGATAATTCAATTTTGTATTCAGAAGGCAAGGATGGCGTTCCTGTTCATACAATAATGTCAGTGTAGCTATAGCTCTGCATGATTTAGCTGCAATAGAGTAAGCGAGAGGCGAAAAATTATTTTGTCAAAACCCAGCATGGCTCAGTTTTCGGTTAAGGGAATTCACTTATAGTTAAGGAAATTCAAAAGTTTTTTATTTAGTATAAAGTACAATCAATACAATTAAGTTCTAAATAAAACGTCATTCAAATGGCCTCAACGACCTCTTCTGCAGGAACGAATTCAATGAACACAATTTTCGAACACTTTTTCCACTAAATCAAGTCGTATATCATGAATGACACGTTCAATATTGACTTGTAAAGCTTGAAGAGAATCTGGTTTATTTCGAAAGACCAATGATTTCAAATAACCCCACAAGAAATAGTCTAATGGTGTTAAATCACAACTTCTTGGAGGTCATTCAATGTCACAATTTCTTGAAATAATCGTATCTCCAAACTTTTCTCGCAACAATTAAATTATTTCATTTGATGTGTGGCACGTAGCCACAATCGGTCAATGGTAAAAAGATAGCTCCTAACGAGAGCTAAAATATTGCTCATGGGTGTCAATGTCGTAGGTCGACTGGAAAGTGCTTTTTTGTTGGATTTAAAAACAATGGACTTAGCATAATTTTCGAATGTGAACGGATAGTTTATTTTTGTTCTAGCTCCTTAACGGTACGTCGGATCGGGAATCGATCAAGGTTGTATGTCGACTGGAAAGTGTTTTTTTGTTGGATTTAAAATAAATATAATAAAACTGAATAATTTGTAAACGTTGTTCTTGCGTATATCTCTCCATGATGAAATTTTAAACACTACTGAATACAATGAAAAACAAATGACAGATCATGACATATTACAACTGGCCGAAACGTCACATCAAAATTATTTCATCTTTATTGGAAAACCCTTTAATATTGTATCAAGTGACGGAGATGTCAACACGCTGAATTTGGTATAATTGGTCTCTTTGTGGGGGAGGTACCAAAAGGGCGTGGAAATAATGTTAATTTTTAACTAGACTGTAGGCACTGAAAGCAATACACTGCACAAAATTTGAAGTATTTATATGCACTGGTATTCAAGTTGTAAGTAGTTATCTAATTCAACAAAGTGGTCCCTTTGTGTGGGAGGTATCAAAAGGGGTCCCTTTGTACCAAAAATGGTCCCTTTATATGGGAGGTGCCAAAAGGGACGAGGCAACTTTGCAAATTTTTAATAGCGACGTATAAACTACATATTACTATGTGTGGAATTGCAGAGAATTCAGATAGGTAGTATAGAAGTATTCAAAGAAAAATTCCATTTCTGGAGATAAATGATCGGATGTTTATTTCATAATAAAAAGGAAGGTATGCCGTTAATAATGAAAAACAACAACAGCCAAATGGCCACCACGACCACGCTTACAGGACCATATCCTTTTCATGACATTTTCCATAACCAAATCGCAAAGTGGCTGCCCTATGTCCTCGATAGGCTCACGAATTTTATCTTTGAGGTCTTGAATCGACGCTGGGCTGTTGGCGTAGACCTTATCTTTCACGTGGCCCCAAAGGAAGAAGTCGCAAGGTGTTAAATCACAAGATCTCGGTGGCCAATTGTGACCACCTCTTCGAGAGATAACACGGTCCGAAAACTTTTCCAGTAACAGAGCAATGGTTTCGTTGCTTGTGTGGCACGTACCGCCGTCTTGTTGAAAGTAAACGTTGTTCAAATCAATACCATCCATCTCCGACCATCAAAAATCGTTAATTATCTCTCGATAACGCAATCCATTCACCGTAACTGTTGATCAAACATGATTTTCGAAAAAGTACGATCCAATGACCCCGCCGGACCATAAACCGCACCAAACATTCACACGTTGAGGATGGAGAGGCTTCTCAACAATAACTCTTGGGTTTTCCGAGCCCCAGATGCGACAATTTTGCTTGTTGACGTAGCCACCGAGGTGGAAATGGGCCTCATCAGTCAAAATGATTTTTCGAATTTTAATAATTTCAATGCGTTGTTGAATCGTGTATCGTTCCATTTTTAGTAATGGCGTAGTTTCTATTTGTCAAATGTCAAAGAATAAAAGCTTCAAAAGTGACAGCTACCGAAATACCGGGTGATGCAAAATAACACCTCTTGTTGGAAAACCCTGTAGAATGGTGAGCGTTCAGAAAAAGTGTAAGTTATAAAAATCGTCGCAATTTATGATAATTTTAATCCGATTTTTGTGCAGGTATTTTTTTCTATCCCAGGCTAATTTCGAAGATGACATAATTTCAATGGGTTAAAATTTCATTCATCCATTTGACGAATCAGTCTTTTGATCTTCAATTTTTTTAAAATTCACATTTTATACATCGAATGTAAATGTGTATTAGAAAATAATTATGAAAGTTCAGCCGGGTAAACCGACTTATGAATCCCCTGACCTTGAGTCTAAAAAATTTTTGTAAATTTATTTATTTTTTTGTTTTAATTAAAAGATTATCAATTTAAATTGCATTTAATAACTTTAAAGTATGTACTGGTATTAAAGTTGTAAGCTGTTATGGTTTGGTGTAAAATGATCCATATGTGGGGGTACCAAAAGGGGTGTACCAATAACTGCCACTTTTTTCTAGATTCTAGGTACAATAATAACATTGCACTGCACGAAATTTCAAGTATTTGTATGCACTGATATTAAAGTTAAAAGCTGTTAACTTTTGGTACAAAACGTCCATTTGTGTGGGAGGTAGCAAAAGGGGCGTGCCAATAACACGCATTTTTCTCTGGACTCTAGGTACTATAATAGCATTGCACCGTACAAAATTTCAAGTATTTGTTTGCACTGGTATTAAAGTTATAAACTGACAACTTTTGGTATAAAATGGTCCATTTGTGTGGGAGGTACCAAAAGGAGCGTGGTAATAATGCCCATTTTTTCCTGTGTTGTAGGTACTACTAAACCATTACACTGTACATAATTGCAGGTCTTTGTATGTACTGGTAATAAAGTTTTAAGCTGGTAACTTTTGGTACAAAATGGTCCATTTGCATGGGAGGTACCAAATGGAGCCTGGCAATAATGCACATTTTTCATTGTATTGTAGGTAATATTAAACCATTACACTGTACATAATTGCAGGTCTTTGTATGTACTGGTAATAAAGTTTTAAGCTGGTAACTTTTGGTACAAAATGGTCCATTTGAGTGGGAGGTACCAAATGGAGCCTGGCAATAATGCTAATTTTTCACAGTATTGTAGGTAATATTAAACCATTACACTGTACAAAATTTCAAGTATTTGTTTGCACTGGTATTAAAGTTATAAACTGGTAACTTTTGGTACAAAATGGTCCATTTGTGTGGGAGGTACCAAAAGCGGCTTGGCAACATCGCCCATATTTCTCGAGGTAATAGTGACTAATAAACTAATACTATGTGTAGAATTTCAGAGGATTGAAATAAGTAGTTTAGAAGTTATTAAATAATCAATATTACACCAAATGTTAACCCTTTGTGGGGGAGGTACTAGAAGGAGTGGACCAATATGGCCCACCTTCGAACTTAGCCGGAGATAGAAGAAAATATTACCGCATACCAAATTTGAAGTCTATCGGTTACGTCTTTCGAGAGTTATTGTGCGCACCAGCCAGCATACAGGCAGACAGACGGACGGACGGACATAGCTCATTCGACTTAAAATTATTAAAACGGATATCAGCCGAACATACTTAGGGTCTTAGGTCACTCCTTCGATGTGTTACACTTTGGCTCGTAGCAAATGATATGTACCCTCCTCTCTAAGGTGAGGGGATAAATATTTCATTTCTGTTCAATGTAAATTAAATTTATTGAATTCAATTAATTTGTCCACCTAAAATATTATTATTTTTTACATTTTTGAGTATATTGTTTTCCCTAGTGTATTGTTTGAGGTATTGGCTTTAATGCCCACCTCATGTTGGCTAAATACCCGATTTAAAATTGTGCAATATTTTCTATTTTGTTATTTTTGTTTGTTTTGCAGTTGTGTTTTTGTAGAAGCCTTTGTTTTGCTATATTTTTACGGTTTATTGTATGAATAATTTTTGTGTTAACAGTTTGTTGTGGTTCGCTCGCCTCTATTTTTATGTTGTAGCTTTTTTATGTGAATTTATTATTTCTGCATAATTTTGCTACAATTCGAATACAATGTATCGCTGGGTATCTTTATATGGCAAAGTTTTTTCTTTATTTTGTGGGGCAAATGTGCAATTAGGTTAAATCAAAATCAAATCATGATTGTGATGTAGATTTGAATTGAAAATGGCTTTAATAATGTATGTAGTTAGATTAGTTGGCTATATATATATTTGGGTTTTACGATAGTGCAGAGTTCTAAGCTTTCTTAATTCTTGGAAATCTTAAATAAATGTCATTCAGTATATTTTTTTTTGTCTACATCCAAAACTTAAATCCCCAAACATATATTGTTTTCAAATGTCTGTGCACTAAAAATAAATCTTTTTTTGCCTGCCACATGCCCGGTGCAATTTATCTCAGACCTCCAACAAAGGCCAAGGCCATTACCTTAGTGGTAACCTAAGAACACACACTCACACACTGCTAAGCCCCAAAAGGTAATTCAACTAAATGCGTCTGGCGGACGAATGAACGAATAAACAAATATTCCCCGGCCTTGCGTGTCCGTCCGTCTGTCTGCTTGTCTCTCTAGCTCTGTCCCGTCTCTTTTGACCAAAGTGTTGACTTTTGCCGTGATTTCTTAGCTTGGTACTAAACTTTCACTCTTACATTTGTATACTCATACATATGGGTGGTGGCGGTGTACCCTTGTCATAATTAAACCTTTTTGTATTTTTTACATATGTACGTATACCTTACCTTATGCTTACCTTGGTTCAAGTTCGTTAGTTAAAAGTTGTCAACGCCGTGTATTAGTTTTCATCACCGCAAATTGCTATTTAAGAAAACAATTGTTAAGTGTCAACCGCATTTAAATGTATCACATTTCGCTGCATGTTTGTATGCCAGTAAATGCCAACTCTCGTTGGAATTAACCCCCAGCAGTGAGGGCCAAGCCGTGACGCCCCCGAAAAGACCTCAAAGTCTTAGGTCACTCCTACGATGTGTTACACTTTTGGCTCGTAGCAAATGTAAGGTGAGGGGATAATAAATTGACTTCAATAAATTATAATTTGTTTAATTCTAAATTTTCTGTATTTGGTAAATTTGTAATATTGATTAGAACATTTTGTTGATATCACAAACATGTCATAGAATGAATATTACATATATCGGCAAATCCTGCGTGAGGAACGCTACATTCGTACGCGTTTTCGGATAAAAATTTAAACGATTTTGTTTTTGCAAAATAATTCAAATTATACAAAGCGTTTAGTGGGATTTAAGTGTGCTTTCGAAGGGCATAAAACTTTTTATACCCTACACCACACTGTGGTACAGGGTATTATAAGTTTGTTTCACGGCAGATGTTTGTAACACCTGAAAATAACACAGCTAGACCCACCTTAAAGTATACCGGTCGACTCAGAATCACTAGCTGAGTCGATTTAAGCATGTCTGTCCGTCCGTCCGTCTGTCCTTGTAAAGTTGTTCGTCGACTACAGGTCGCAATTTCACTTCGATCGTTCTGAAATTTTGCAGTTTAGAGTATTTCGCAGCTGTTAAGATCGCTATTGAATTTGGTTGAAATCGGTTCAGATTTAGATATAGCTCCCATATATATATTTCGTCCGATTTGGCCCTTTAGTCCTATAGAAGCTGTATTTTACATCCAATCCTTTTGAAATTTAGAATGGTAGAGTTTCTTGATCCATGAACCAACATTGCCGAATTTGAAGAAAATCGGTTAAGATTTAGCTATAGCTCCCATATATATGTTTCGTCCGATTTGGCCCTTTAATCCTATAAAAGCTGTATTTTACATCCAATCGTTTTGAAATTTATAATGGTAGAGTTTCTTGATCCATGAACCAACACTACCGAATTTGAAGAAAATCGGTTAAGATTTAGCTATAGCTCCCATATATATGTTTCGTCCGATTTGACCCTTTAGTCCTATAAAAGCTGTATTTTACATCCAATCGTTTTGAAATTTAGAATGATAGAGTTTCTTGATCCATGAACCAACACTACCGAATTTGAAGAAAATCGGTTAAGATTTAGCTATAGCTCCCATATATATGTTTCGTCCGATTTGACCCTTTAGTCCTATAAAAGCTGTATTTTACATCCAATCGTTTTGAAATTTAGAATGATAGAGTTTCTTGATCCATGAACCAACACTACCGAATTTGAAGAAAATCGGTTAAGATTTAGCTATAGCTCCCATATATATGTTTCGTCCGATTTGACCCTTTAGTCCTATAAAAGCTGTATTTTACATCCAATCGTTTTGAAATTTAGAATGGTAGAGTTTCTTGATTCATGAACGAACATTGCCGAATTTGAAGAAAATCGGTAAAGATTTAGCTATAGCTCTCATATATATGTTTCATCCGATTTGGTTCTTTAGATCCAATCGTTTTTATACCCTACACCACACTGTGGTACAGGGTATTATTTAAGTATAAAATGTCCCAAAAGTAAATTTATGTAAACAATTTATACATGAATTACAAAATTTATATATCAGAGTTATTCAATATTACGAGAGTGGTGTAGGGTATTATATAGTCGGCACCACGCGACTTAAGCCTTTCCTTACTGGTTTTAAAATGTTATTTGCTATGAAATAATTGATCACAAAGTTTTGTGACGCACACTACACAAAAAGTCGAAGTAACTTTGAAAGTTGAAGTGTATTTTCGTAATTTTTAACAATTCTGGCATGAAGTTTTGCAAAATCTAATACCTACAACAAATATGATGAATATAGGAGAATTCTAAAATAATTCCGTAAATCATTTGTGACGCACGCTACGTGACGCACGTTACGCTTTTTAAAGTAGCTTATAAATGAACAAAAAAAATATTTTTTGTTTATATTTAACATTTATTAAAGAAACATTCTATGTTTATAATGAATACAAAGGGTGGGCCATTTAAAATTTTACTAATTAATTTTAACTAATAAATTGAACTACTGATTACTTTGACATGTGATTTGAGCCCTTTGGATTATTTTCTGTGGGGAGCCTTTAAGGACAAATGTTACGCAAAGCATCCAGAGACAATTGAAGCGTTGAAACATGAAATCAAAGTTGCCATTGAAGAGATTCGACCCGAAACTATCGAAAATGTACTGAAAAATTGGGTTGAACGGATGAGGTACTGCCGAGTCAGTCGTGGCAATCATATGAATGATATTGTGTTCCATTATTAAATGAAAACGTTTAAACTTTCCAATAAAAACAGAAATTTGAAAAAAATATCAGTATTCTTTTTTTTTGATAGCCGATTCAAATTTAAAATGTTAAATGTTAAATGGCCCACTTTGTATGTTTATAAATTAATTCGACAGTTGACCCTACGTTATATACGTATTATATCCATTCATTTCATAGTATGCTATGCCGACTTAGAAGGTTTTAGGGGACATTATTTTATTAAATACTAAATACTAAATATTTATTCAAAATTTCAATGTTTGACTTTGACGTTTGAATGATATTCGATTTGCATTATAAAGGAATTCCATATAAATTTAAAAATTCATTAAGCTATGTTCGCCGCCTCTCTTGAAAACCTAACAATTTCGACCCTACTCTGGCCCTCCACAAACCTGTAAAGTTTTCTCTTCTCTGCGTTAAAATCAGCACCTTTGACTGTAGACTAAATACCAGCTACTAAATCCAATGTTTGTACGAGCAAAACACTCCCCACACAAATGTCAATTGTTTTGTTAGAAGGCCCTTTAGCCAACCATTAGAAGGGTCAAGTTTCCGACAAAGTTGACGTGATTTGTCTGTGAAATGAAATGTTTAAATGAAAATCCCATGAAAAATGAAAGTGAAAACAACGAAAAGAATGCACTTAGAACGCTTAAGTCAACATCGGGCGGTCAACAGTCGTATAGACAATTGTAATAAGAGGCTTATTTGGCTGCAACAAATCGATTACATTTGTGGGGTAACGAAATCTGAAAAATAATCTTTTGCCATTCCATGCGTAAAGTGACTTCTAAATTTTTAAAATAAAATATAAGTAATTATGAAAATTATGGAATTGTATGTTGTAAGGCTTATAACTATTTAGTATAGTAGAGTGCTAATGAATTATTTGCCTTTAATAATGTCTTTAACTATAATTATTATCTCTTTATAAAGTCCCGTGATCGGGCGCCAATTGGTTTGGTGTGGCCACATAAGCGATAGCGTGAAATTTAAGCGAAAAAGAGAAATCTTTAAACTTAGCCTGAGATAGAAAAAAATATTGACACATACCAAATTTGAAGTCAATCGGTTCAAATAACTTAAAATTGCCCAAATCGATTTTCCGCCAAACGTACTTGGGTGTTAAGTCACTCCTACGATGTATTATACTTTTGGCTCGTAGCAAATGTAAGGTGAGGGGATAATAAATTGACTCGATGAAAATATATTTGTTTTAATTCTAAATTTGACTCTGTCTGATTTATGTGTTTCAATTAATATTTAATAACAACATTTAAACCCATGAATTTAGCAATTATTGTTTCTATTAAATGTATCCTTTATTTATTTGCTTTCCAATTCTCTCTCTTACTTGATTCTCATTGTGGCTATTGACTTTTTAGCAATCAAGTGTCAAATTATAATGTGACATGACAATCATTTGTTAAAATATTCAAAAAGGCATCACTCACATTGAGCGGAAATACTTGCAAACAAAGAACGTGGAAATGAAATACGAAAAAAAATTAACTAAACAAAATACAAATGCCAAAATGCATTTGAAAAGAACAGGAATTAACTTGAAAAGAACGTCTCTCCAGAATACAATTTATGCTCAGCAGAGGCGTCGCATAAGTAATCAATCGAACATCCGGTTAAGAGGCAAATCCCAGATATTCGTACTCTCTACAATTAAAAAAAACTCAAATCGTAATTCCCTTCTTTTTACTCTCGCTGTTGTTCACAGTTTCTTCATATGAACGGCGTTTTGAATTAAATTATTAATTCGCATGGAGATGAATTAAATTTAAGCCTGAAAATATATCGCAGGGAGCGTAACCGGAAAGAGCAAATATTCCTGACCTCAGGGGCCCATAAATTATGAGAGTAGAATGGTTTGTGGTATTTCTTCAATTCCATATTTTTCTAGAAAATTTCTTCAATTCTACATTTTTCTACAAAATTTCTTCAATTCTACATTTTTTCTAGAAAATTTCTTTAATTCTACATTTTTCGAGAAATTTAGTTCAAATTTGATATTTCTCTAAAAAAATTGTTGAACAGTTTTTTTTGAAAATTTTTTCAATATGGATTTTACTGCAATTTTTTTTTAAAATTGCATTTTTCGAAAAAGAAATTGTTTTATTTTCATTTCTCTAGAAAATTTTGTTAAAATTTCTCTACTTTTCAAAATTTCATGAAATTAAATTTATTCTAGAAATTTTCTTAAAACTTCAAAGGTTGGTGAGCTGCTGAAGCGTTCGATGAGTCGTTTAAACGACTATGATCCTTGATAAAAAAACATCGTTTATTAAAGGCCGATGAAAGAGAAAAATTCAATTTCAAAGAAAATGCTATTTCAATGAAATTTTTTAGAAAATATTAATTTCGAAGACATTTTCTCATAAACAAATTTCAACAAAATTATCGAGAAAATTTTAATTGTAACTAATTCTCTAGCAAAAGTAAATTTTTCAAAAAATATATTTTCGATAAAATTTTGAAAAGAAACTCAGTTTTGACGATTTTTTGAAAAAAATGTAATTTTGAAGAAATTTTGATAGATAAAGTTAATGTTCAAAAAAACTTTTTACAAAATGTTTTTATTTTATTTTATTTATTTATTTATATATATGTATTACAATACAAAGTAAATTTATATTCTAATTTTAAAGTCCAGGGAAAGGCCGGGTTACAAAGACCATATGGCTAAATGTTTGCAGCGACAGACCAGAGCCTGTGGTGGGAATCGAACCCACGACCCCCAAACTCAGGCGAGTACGCTACCAACTCGCCTACTGGGGCGCTCATTAGAAAATGTTATTTATGACCAAATTACTTTAATTTTTATTAAGTTCATTTTTCGTAATAAATTTATAAAATATTAATTTCGAAGACATTTTCTCATAAACAAATTTCAACGAATTTATCTAGAAAATTTTAATTGTAACTAATTCTCTAGCAAAAGTAAATTTTTCAAAAAATATATTTTCCCCAAAATTTTGAAAAGAAAATCAGTTTTGACGATTTTTTGAAAAAAATGTAATTTTGAAGAAATTTTGATAGATAAAGTTAATGTTCAAAAAAACTTTTTACAAAATGTTTTTATTTTATTTTATTTATTTATTTATATATATGTATTACAATACAAAGTAAATATATATTCTAATTTTAAAGTCCAGGGAAAGGCCGGGTTACAAAGACCATATGGCTAAATGTTTGCAGCGACAGACCAGAGCCTGTGGTGGGAATCGAACCCACGACCCCCAAACTCAGGCGAGTACGCTACCAACTCGCCTACTGGGGCGCTCATTAGAAAATGTTATTTATGACCAAATTACTTTAATTTTTATTAAGTTCATTTTTCGTAATAAATTTATAAAATATTAATTTCGAAGACATTTTCTCATAAACAAATTTCAACGAATTTATCTAGAAAATTTTAATTGTAACTAATTCTCTAGCAAAAGTAAATTTTTCAAAAAATATATTTTCCCCAAAATTTTGAAAAGAAAATCAGTTTTGACGATTTTTTGAAAAAAATGTAATTTTGAAGAAATTTTGATAGAAAAAGTTAATGTTCAAAAAAACTTTTTACAAAATGTTTTTATTTTATTTTATTTATTTATTTATTTATATGAATTACAATACAAAGTAAATGTATATTCTAATTTTAAGGTCCAGGGAAAGGCCGGGTTACAAAGACCATATGGCTAAATGTTTGCAGCGACAGACCAGAGCCTGTGGTGGGAATCGAACCCACGACCCCCCAACTCATAGGCGAGTACGCTACCAACTCGCCTACTGGGGCGCTCATTAGAAAATGTTATTTATGACCAAATTACTTTAATTTTTATTAAGTTCATTTTTCGTAATAAATTTTTAAAATGTTGCTAAGTACCATAAAAGTTTGGAAACAAATTCAAAAACTGAATTAGGATTTGAAATAGAAAAAAAGTTAAAAAAATATTTTTTGGGTTTTACGGAAATTGCAATAGCTCTTGAACGGCTGGACCGATTTTTACAAAGTCTACATCGGTTTAAAGTAGGACTTCCTAACCCTTTCAATCATGCGGCTTCCCACAACCATGTAAAAAAATCTTCATGCCCTCCTCAATTTATTTTTCAGCAAAATTACGTTCAAATTGCATTTTTCTATTACGTAGGTATAGAATTTTTCTACAAAGTGTCGTTAAAATTATATTTTTTTCGAGAAAGTTAAAAGAATGTAAAACAAATTTTATGGAAAATTTTATCATAATAAAATTTTTCTACAAAATGCTTGAAATTGCATTTTTTTTGAAAAATTCTTCAATTCTACATTTTTCAAAAAAATCCCTTCAAATTTGACATTTTTCAAAAAAATTTAATTGATATAAAATTTTTTTTTTATCAAAATTCGTTCAAATGATTTTTTTTTTCATTTTTATCAATATTGCATTTGACTGCAAATTTGTTTGTAAATTTCATTTTTCTAGAAAAAATTGTTCTAGAAAAATCTTTGAACTGCAATTCTCTAGAAAATTTTGTTAAAATTGCACTTATCTACAAAATTTCTTGAAATTAAATTTATTCTAGAAATTTTTATAACAATCTCAAAGAAAAATGTGCCACTGAAGGGTTTAAAGATCGATGAGTCTCTTAAACGATTATGATCCCTGATTAATAGTCGTTTAATTAAGCCCGAAGAAGGAAACTTTCGAGAAAATTTCAATCTACCGCTCAACACAATCGTTATGCCCTTTTCAATTAAATTTTCTGCGAAATTTTGTTGATTTGCATTTCTCTAAAAAATTTCGTTAGAATTGCATTTTTCTAAAAAAGTTTCGTTAAAATTATATTTTTTCGAGAAAATTAAAAGAATTTTTAACGTAAATTTTATGGAAATTGTAGTTTTTTTCAAAAATTCTTCAATTCCACATTTTTCAAAAAATCCGCTCAAATTGACATTTTTCTAAAAAAATTAATTAATATCAATTTTCGTAGTTTATTAAAGGCCGATGAAGGAGAAAAAATCAATTTCGAAGAAAAATTCAATGAAATTTTCTAGAAAATATTTATTTCAAAGACATTTTCTAAAAATAACAATTTTAACGAAATTATCTAGAAAATTTTAATTTTTAACTAATTATCTAGCAAAAAATGGAAAATGTTATTTATGTGGAAATTTTTTAAAAATCCCATCATTGACAAAAATTTGCTATAAAATTTCGATTTCTATTGAATTTTTTATTTAGATTAAATTTTGCTAAATTTTTCTATAAAAAAGCACGACCAAAAAAATAAATTTTTAATAAAAATATATTTTCGGCAAAATTTAAAAAATAAGGTATTTTGAAGAAATTCTATTAAAATACAAATTTTTAAAAAAATTCAATATTTGTTAAATTTTTTACAAAAATTTAAATTTAAAGACATTTAAAAGAAAATATTAATTTAGGCAAGACATTGTAGAAAAATACAATTTCATCAATTTCATCAATTTTGGAAGATAACACTATGCACCAAAATTTTTGTCGAAGAGCTGTGCATAACGTTTTCTGGTGTAATATGTTGTGGTAAACACGAAAAAATAATTAAAAAAAAATTTATCATAAAAAAAATTGTATGGCACAATATTTTTTAAAAAATATATTCTCTTTTTCTTGAAAATTACCTTTAGAATTTGGCCCATGAAGTCGGGGTACACTTTACAGTTAAAGAATATTATGAGGACTACAAATGTTATTAACGAAGGTTTCACTTGGAAACCCAAGTTTAGTAAATATTGTTAAAATAATAAGAAACATTTTGATTTTTTTTTTTTCAAAAAAAAATCGTTTTTGCTGTCACGAAAAAACCCATAAAAAAATAGAAAAAATTGCCAAAAAAAAATTGTTCGTTACAACTGTTGAGAGCTAAAACTTTTGGTAGAAATAAGAGAATTTTGACATAATCCGGTGTTTATACCCCCACTATTGTGAACAAGGGTATATATCAGATGCTGGAGGCCAAAAGTGTAACACACCTAAGGAATGACCTAGAAGACTTTAAGAATATTTGGCGGAAATCCGTGTTGGGCTATATTAAGTAATTTTAGCAATGTCCGTCAGGTTTGTGCGCTCTATAACTTTTGATAGGATTATCCGATAGACTTCAAATTTGGTATGCGTCAATATTTTTTTCTATTTCAGGCTAAGGTCAAAGATGGACTATGTTTATCTACATACGAGTACCTCCCACACAAAGGGTCAAAATTTAGAGAATTATTGATTATCTCATAAGTGTCAAAATTTAGATAATTATTGATTATTTCATAACATCACTAACAAAATTGCCAAAATAAAAAATATTTTTTTTAATTTTGTTATTTATGTCGAAATTTTTTAAAAATCCCATCATTGACAAAAATTCTATAAAATTTCGATTTCTATTGAATTTTTTATTTAGATTTAAATTTTGCTAAATTTTTCTATAAAAAAGCACGACCAAAAAAATAAATTTTTAATAAAAATATATTTTCGGCAAAATTTAAAAAATAAGGTATTTTTAAGAAATTTTATTAAAATACAAATTTTTAAAAAAAATTCGATATTTGTTAAATTTTTTACAAAAATTTTAATTTAAAGAAATTTACAAGAAATTGTAAAAATACGGGTCATAATTAATACATTTATCCATAGAATTGTCGCAGATAGGCATTCTTTTCTTCTTTAGGATACTAGCTTTCAAAAAATGGAACAAACATTTTTTTCTTTTTTTAGGGATTTTTCTCGTGCCAGCAAAAAACATGTCATTTTTGAAAAAATTGAAATTGTTTCTTAATTGTTTTAACGACAGTTACTAAACTTCAATTTTTACGTGGAAGTGATATTTTCAGCATTTCTAGTCCTAATAATTTCCTTTAATTTAAATGATATCCCGGCTTTATCGAGCTTATCCCTCAAAAAATACGAAAATTTAAATTTAAGTAAACAAAATTAATAAAAAACGTTAACATAAACAAAATTTTGTTTTGTTTTCATAAAATAGTATACCTCAATCTATACTAAAAAAATTTAGGTCTCGGAAACAAAAAAAAAAAAATGTTGTTGCATAGTGTAATTAAAAAATTGAAATTTCTATGAAATTTTCAATAAAATTGCAATCATATTTCGTCGGACTTTTCTACAACGGGACTTAGCTCAGGCAAATTATTATAATATTAAATAAATGATTTCAGGAATAGAATTTATTGTTCTTGGCTCGAAATAAATGCCAGTGTCCTTATTACTATTTCCCATGTTTGTTTTGCAAGTTAAACCTCTTAAAATGTTAAAATATATTGGGCCAGTCTTATGGCGAATTCTTTTCTGCAAAAAAGTGCAACACTTGCATTGCCCTTTTTACGAACATTATAACACTATGGATGGATTTTCCGACATTATAACACTAAAATCATTCCAACTTTTATTTAAATTTAATATAATTCTTTATTATTAGAATAAATTGACTTTATTTTATGTATCAAATGTCCTTACCTTAATTTTTTTATTGTCTGTGTGTACAAATTAATGATACTACCTTTAATAATAGGAGACTTTTTTCCGTGTATGTATGTTTCTTCAAGTGTTTACACTTTTCGCCTAAAGACCTCATTATTTGGTGTAACTCGGTGAATTGAGCTGATTTTTTTTCAGTTGTCGCGTCTTGGTTTTGGTGTTTTTTTTTGTTAATTATGCAACTCACACACTTTCTAAATTTTACCCACTATTGTAATCAGTCCTCCAGTCTGTCCATCCATCCATCCGTCTGTCTGTCCGCCTGTTATTTTTCCAAAGAGACAGTTTTCTTCAATATGCTTTAAAATAATATTACAAGATAATGTAGGTATGTATGTATGTATATAAACAATACATAATAACAACACCACACAGAGAAAACTGCAAGTAATTTTCCACCTACAAACTCACTCACTCACTCTCTACTCCGTCCGCCCGCCATCCATGTCTTCAATTTCATGCTTCTTGGGCATTGTTTTTCATTTTCTTTCAAAACAAGCGAAGACGAAAAACACAAACGCTGTTCAACAAAAAACTTTTGATTAAAAAACAAAAAAGAAAAATGCGTTTCAAACATGCATTTCTCGAATATATCCGTGTTTTGTTTTGTCGTCTTCAACAAGCGACTCTGCGGAGTGAGCCTCTTCATGGTCGTGTTGTAGAGTGTCTATAGTTACACCATGTCCATGTCCAGGTCCACGTTAATGTTGTTATTGTCTCAGCACAGTTAGTGATACATTTTTCGTGCTCATATTCATTCACAACAGCAACAATTTTAAATAATTTACTTTTATTCAATTTACACTTACTTTCCAAAGACTGTTTTCTTTGCAAATTTTCATAATCACATAAATTTCCGCGTTTAGTATGGAACAAAAGCTAGACATTTTTCGCAGAAATTGTCGCTTTAAATCAGACATATTTGAAATTTGAAACTTGTTACAAGTTGATAAAGGCCATAATCGAAGAGATTTTTATATAAATCACAGTAAAATGTGATTTCAAGGAGGTAAGGCGTTGGGCGCCACTTACAGCATTTTTTTAATAATCAGTAAAAACGCTTAAAAAGTATTTAATAAGGTCAATTCAATAAAATAAATACTTAAATGTACTTAGCGGTATAAAAGAAGAGTCATGCGTTGGGCTCCAGTTATAAATAAAATTTTCTTCTGAATGGTTTCAGTTTATTCATGACCGATCAGACTATTCCATTAAATAATAAAAAAATAATAATTGTTAATTGTAAAAAATTGTAAAAATGTTCTCAAAAATGTGTTTTTTTTGCAATATCTTGTAAGATATCATTGAAACCACTGATGGGTTGTAAAATTTATATGAAAAGATGGTGAAGGCTAGTTAATTTCTTATTCGTTAAAGCTTTCGTGAATCAATGAGGATAAATGGTTCTCGAATTATGCTAAAATATGTGGTTCAATCTCTATTTTTTTAGATAGTTATCTTTATCCTGATAGAAAAATAAGTCCCATCCCACTAATAGACCACAATGCTCTTAAAGGAAATGGCCCAAGCTCGACAAAAAGGCAAAACATAAAAGTCACCAAAAATATTTTTGCAAATTTTTTATGTACAAAAAAATTGAAGAAAAGTTATAACTAAAACACTAGAAAAAAATGTCTAAATACGATAGGTAAATAGTTATATAATTGTCTGGTGTCGCAGCCGAGCAATTTTGTTAGATCATACTCCGACAACGAGAAAACAAAGTCACGACAGAGAAACTCAGTCTCCCCTCCGACTCTACAGCCCATGTAATGAGTCAAATTTAAAATATGTGGTTCAACCTCTATTTTTTTAGATGTTTATCTTTATTTGATAGAAAAACACTAATAGACCACAATGCTCTTAAAGGAAATGGCTCAAGCTTGAGAAAAAAAAATATCGGTTTTATTTCTCCCATGTAATGAGTCAAATTTAAAATATGTGGTTCAACCTCTATTTTTTTAGATGTTTATCTTTATTTGATAGATAAACACTAATAGACCACAATGCTCTTAAAGGAAATGGCTCAAGCTTGAGAAAAAAAATATCGGTTTTATTTCTCCTAATGTTCTCCTTATTAAATGTTTTTATAAAGGGTTTTCCAACAAGAGGTGTTATTTTGAATCACCCGGTATTTCGGTAGCTGTCGCTTTTGAAGCTTTTATTATTTGACAAGTAGAAACTACGGCATTACTAAAAATGGAACGATACACGATCATCGAACGATACGAAATGATCAAAAAACGATCGACAAAAAAAGATACAAAATCATCTTGACTGATGAGGCCCATTTCCACCTCGGTGGCTACGTCAACAAGCAAAATTGTCGCATCTGGGGCTCGGAAAACCCAACAGTTATTGTTGAGAAGCCTCTCCATCCTCAACGTGTGACTGTTTGGTGCGGTTTATGGTCCGGCGGTGTCATTGGACCTTACTTTTCGAAAATGAGGTTGGATAACAGTTACGGTGAATGGATTGCGCTACCGGTAGATGATTAATGATTTTTTATGGTCGGTGTTGGATGGTATTGATCTGGACAACGTTTACTTACCTCTCGAAGAGGTGATCACAATTGGCCACCGAGATCTTGTGATTTAACACCTTGCGACTTCTTCCTTTGGGGCCACGTGAAAGATAAGGTATACGCCAACAGCCCAGCGTCGATTCAAGACCTCAAAGATAGAATTCGTGAGGCCATCGAGGACATAGGGCAGCCACTTTGCGATTTGGTTATGGAAAATTTCATGAAAAGGATATGGTCCTGTAAGCGTGGTCGTGGTGGCCATTTGACTGATGTTGTTTTTCATTATTAACGGCATACCTTCCTCTTTATTGTGAAATAAACATCCGATCATTTATCTCAAAAAATTGCATTTTTCTTTGAATACCAAAATAACACCTCTTGTCGGAAAATCCTTTATTTCGAAGCCTTCTGCTTTAAACGCACATTCGATTGGGTAACCTTTTCATAACACCTAGAAATACTACAGCTAGACCTAGCTTAAAATATACCGATCGATTAAGAATCATTAGCTAATTTGGTTTAATTATGTCTGTCCGTCCGTCTGTCCATCTTACGTTGTCTGTTGAGTACATGTCGCAATTTTACTCCGATCGTGCTGAAATTTTGCAGTTAGAAGTCTTTCGCACCTGGAAAGAAACTTATTGGTATTGGTTGAAATCGGTTCAGATATAGTTCCCATACATATGTTTCCTCCGATTTGGCCCTTTAACCTTATAGAAGCTATATGTATTTTACATCCGATTCTTTTGTTTTTTGATGCATGGACAAACATTGCCGAATTTACAAAAAAAAACATCATGGTCCAATCATACCAACATTGAATGGCTCCTACATTGATACCGGTGCACATAAACAATTAGAATTAGCTAATTGCCGGATTCATGCAAACACAATATGCCCATATCTAGCCATATTACATTACTCGCAAAATGAGGGCACACCTTAGTCGGTTTACCCGACTGAAATGTTCTTACTTGTTATTACCACGAATGTCTAGTAAAGAAAAGGTGGACCCTAAGCTACCAAA
This sequence comes from Eudasyphora cyanicolor, assembly GCA_963930755.1. Classification (NCBI taxonomy): domain Eukaryota; kingdom Metazoa; phylum Arthropoda; class Insecta; order Diptera; family Muscidae; genus Eudasyphora; species Eudasyphora cyanicolor. Next base: position 130,684,677 of record OZ005736.1, on the reverse strand, counting down.
ATTTTGCTCAAAATAGGTTTAACCCTACATATGTTATCTGTTTTTTATTAGTATTATTCGTTCTTCACTTGTTTTTCAAAGCTCGCAACTACTCTAGATGTTATCTAAGCCCTAAATAAGTATTTTTAGGAATGCTCTTGTGTTGGGCGCCACTTGACGCTTTTTCGTAATATATTACAATTATTTGAATCATTTAGAAAATTATAATAATATTTATTTATTTTTTCTTTTCGTTACAGGTACATATTTTACAATATTTTTTTACTACGTAAGGTTTTAGTATAAACTATGAGGTATGTACTTATAGATAAAACCAAAATTATCAGAAAACTATCTTTTTAATCTGAAGCCCATTATTTTTTGCTATTGCAATGTATCTATTTAGGCATTTCGATATTGCAGATGAAAAGGTAGCTTATTAAAAATTTCAAAACAAATTACACAAAATATGAATTTTATGCTATAAATGTCGATAAAGCAATTCTAATCCTCTGAACCTGCGTGTTGGGCGCCAGTTTATTAATCCAGGGAATGCAATTGTTTATTAATATATGAGTGAATACAGAATCATAATAACCAATGACATGCATTAATGACTTCATCTACAATATATATGAATGAAGCTTTCAAAATTTTTGAGAATTGGGTCCATTGTGATGACACTAATATACAGACATGTTTCTACTAATGCTGCCACCCCACATTTGTAAATGAGTTTTGAACGTCTTAACTAGAAATGAAGAATATTACAACATTTTGTAATTTTAATAAATTTAGATAATTCAGCAAAAGAACTAACTTAAAAAAATGGTCCTTCTAGATGACTTAGCGTTGGGAAACTCATAACACTAATCCACAGACATGTTTCTCCTAAATCTACCGCCGCACGTTTGTAACGGGTGATCTAAGTACAGATACTTTTTTCATGTCATGTTATTTTTGTTAAGTATTGATGAAATATCATGGAAAGACTTACGCCTGAACAATGTTAAAAAATTATTCAGTTTTATTATCAAAATAATCCTTCGCCAATTGCGCTAAGTCAATTTTTTTTTAAATAAAAAAAAAACTTTCCAGTCGACCCACGAGCAATATTTTAGCTCTCGTTAAGAGCTATCTTCTTGCCATTGACCGATTCCCGATCCGACGTACCGGAATCATCGGCCAATATTTCTTCAAAAATTATGCCGGTGAGAACGTAACCGTCAATGGCGACCGTTATCGTGCCATGATAACCGACTATTTGATGCCTGAAATTGAAGCTCGTTATCTCGGCGACATTTGGTTTCAACATGACGGCGCCACTTCCCACACATCGCATCAATCAATGGATTTATTGAGAGAACACTTCGGTGAGCAGATAAGTTCACGTTTTGGACCGGTCAATTGGCCACCAAGATCGTGTGATATCACACCGTTAGACTTTTTCCTGTGGGGATATGGGGTAAAGTCTAAAGTTTATGCGGACAAACCCAATTCAGGCCTTGGAGCTAAACAGCACGCGTGTCATGCGCCAGTTACCAGTCGAAATGCTCGAACGAGTCATCGAAAATTGGACTCAACGGATGGACCATCTGAGACGTAGCCGCGGCCAACATTTGATAGAAATAATATTATAAATAAATGCCAAAGAATGTACTTCATTCAATTCGAATTTTCTATGTTTTTTTAAAAAAAGTAGGGAACCTCGAAATGGATCACGCTATATATTCAAACTTTTATTAGATTAAATATTCATATTTAAACTTTTATTAGATTTAATATTCATATTCAAACTTTTATTAGAGTTAATATTCATATGCAAACATTTATTAGAATATTTAATCAATTTACTTATAGATACAAATTTGGAATATTATTTTTTTCCTTTTTTCCTATTTTTTCTATTTTTTTCCTATTTTATTCGGCTATTACAAAGACAGAACAAGGATTTCGATAGTCTTTTTTATTCGACATGGAATGGCTCCCTGGCATGGAATTTAAAGAAACATTTATGAATAAAGACAAAGTATGAATGAGAACAAAAAAATAGAAAAAAAATCGCAAACCAAGAAAGAATGAATGAATTTCAGAAATATTTAATTGAATACCAGACATAAGAACTATGTATTTGATTTTTTGCCCACACTCTAAACTATATTTACAACTCACTCGCCGCATCGTCTGTCCGTCCTATCATTCGTCTGTTTGTCTATGTTGTATAGGAAACTTGTGGGCTTCAGCTGGTATCCATGAACTCTATATGAAATTATGTCTCTCTGCGGCAAATGTAATGCCTGAATACGCATATTTTTTAGTTCAGTAAAATGGAGTACTGACTGCAGTAACTCTAGCGGCATTGGAGGGGCCTTTAAAGTGGACTTCGGTTCAAGGAAATATGCTATCGGTTTCTTCGGACAAGTATAGTTATTGTTTTTTAAATCACCACAACTCATTAAGTATGAGCCCTAGAGCAAAACAAACGTTTTTTGAACCACCATTTATTGAGCCCAAATTTAATATTTTCTAAACTTTAAAAGGCCATACACTCCTTGAAGACAAAGAGCAAACTGATTGGTTGTGGCAACCGATTTTTGTTTAAATAATAGCCCCAGAGTGAATGTAACTTTAACTTACATTCATTCTGGAAAAATTTTAATTTTGAAAAACACACCAATTTTTTTTTTTTGTTTTTTTTTTATTTCTTCATGGGAAAATTATTATTTCTCTGTTTTTTTTGTTTAGTTCCTCTGAAAAGGCCTTATATTGGCTCTGCTTCATTGCGACACTGTTTTCTGCTGGTGTGAGTATTGCTTTGGCGTCAGCTACCGTTTCAGTTACACTTTATTTACGTGATTTGCATTTAGATGGTGTTTTTCCAAAGTGATTTTTTATTTAAAATGGTCTCTAATGCACTTTTGAGAGTTGTATGAGGATATACGAGGGAAGATTATGCATTATTTTATAATCTTTTATTTTTTTTTTATATTCGAGGTGGAATCGATACAATCATTGAAATTGAAACTCTCTCCGTTGGGATGTATTTCATTTCATATATTATTTTGCGGAATTTCATTTCATATATGATCCTAATTTTTAAGATTACTTGTGCCTAAAAACTTTATAAAAAGTTGCTAAACGAAAAAATAAGCCATCGCTATAATTTATTTTTATACCCTACACCACACTGTGGTACAGGGTATTATAAGTTTGTTTCACGGCAGATGTTTGTATACCGATCGACTCAGAATCAGTAGCTGAGTCGATTTAAGCATGTCCGTCCGTCTGTCCATGTAAAGTTGTTCGTCGACTACAGGTCGCAATTTCACTCCGATCGTTCTGAAATTTTGCAGTTTAGAGTATTTCGCAGCTGTTAAGATCGCTATTGAATTTGGTTGAAATCGGTTCAGATTAAGATATAGCTCCCATATATATCTTTTGTCCGATTTGGCCCTTTAGTCCTATAGAAGCTGTATTTTACATCCAATCGTTTTGAAATTTAGAATGGTAGAGTTTCTTGCTCCATGAACCAACATTGCCGAATTTGAAGAAAATCGGTCAAGATTTAGCTACAGCTCCCATATATATGATTCGTCCGATTTTGCTCTTTAGTCCTATAGAAGCTGTATTTTACATCCAATCATTTAGAAATTTAGAATGGTAGAGTTTCTTGATCCATGAACCAACACTACCGAATTTGAAGAATATCGGTAAAGATTTAGCTGTAGCTCCCATATATATGTTTCATTAGATTTTACTCTTTAGATCCAATCGTTTTTATACCCTACACCACACTGTGGTACAGGGTATTATTTAAGTATAAAATGTCCCAAAAGTAAATTTATGTAAACAATTTATACATGAATTACAAAATTTATATATCAGAGTTATTCAATATTACGAGAGTGGTGTAGGGTATTATATAGTCGGCCCGCCCGACTTTATCCTTTCCTTACTGGTTTTTATTTTATTTTATTTTATTTTATTTTATTTTATTTTATTTTATTTTATTTTATTTTATTTTATTTTATTTTATTTTATTTTATTTTATTTTATTTTATTTTATTTTATTTTATTTTATTTTATTTTATTTTATTTTATTTTATTTTATTTTATTTTATTTTATTTTATTTTATTTTATTTTATTTTATTTTATTTTATTTTATTTTATTTTATTTTATTTTATTTTATTTTATTTTATTTTATTTTATTTTATTTTATTTTATTTTATTTTATTTTATTTTATTTTATTTTATTTTATTTTATTTTATTTTATTTTATTTTATTTTATTTTATTTTATTTTATTTTATTTTATTTTATTTTATTTTATTTTATTTTATTTTATTTTATTTTATTTTATTTTATTTTATTTTATTTTATTTTATTTTATTTTATTTTATTTTATTTTATTTTATTTTGTTTTATTTTGTTTTATTTTATTTTATTTTATTTTATTTTATTTTATTTTATTTTATTTTATTTTATTTTATTTTATTTTATTTTATTTTATTTTATTTTATTTTATTTTATTTTATTTTATTTTATTTTATTTTATTTTATTTTATTTTATTTTATTTTATTTTATTTTATTTTATTTTATTTTATTTTATTTTATTTTATTTTATTTTATTTTATTTTATTTTATTTTATTTTATTTTATTTAAGAGAAGTTTTTTCATTGCTGTTTTTCATTACTCTTCAGTTTATTTTAGTTTTGTAACAAAATATGTTTGATATTTAGACTCAGTTGTTCGGACTTAGTTAAAAATTTTCTTTAGTTCAATATTCTCCGATCCTGCCTCGTATTCATTGCAATTCTTACCAAAGTATCCATTATTAAACAGTGGTAAAGAGTGTTGGGAGGGGAATTTTTGTATTATCCATCTCAGCTGGCTTTTTTGCCTCTCCGACTTTCCTCCGCTAGCATATACTTCTTTACTTTACAATCATCATCATCTTCATCTACGTCCATGTCCACATTATGAATTTTAAGCAGAGACACGTTTCCCCCTTTTTGGTCATTCATTGGTCTCACGCCCCACCAAAAATACAGCAAAGCTTTCTGATTTTGCTGAGGCAAACAATTGCTTTTGATCATTCATTAATTCATTGCTGCCTGGGAAATGAAGCCATTCCCCTCAACCCAACCATTCATTCATTTGTTCACTCACTCAGTCAGGCATTCAGGCATTTCTCCCCCACTCCACTCCAGTCCATGCAAATCCACATTCATTGCCCCGTGCAACATTCGGCTACTGCTGCTGCATCTGTTGTTCCTATAGTTATTAGTCGTTTCCAATGCATTGATTATGTTGCCATGACAGCATCCATCTATCCATCCATCCAAGCGACCGACCGACCACTCATCTATACATTCAACCATGCATTCCTCCCTGCAACGATCGGTCGATAAACGACAAATGGGGGAGGGCTGCCAACCAGCCAGCCAGCTAACCAGCTCCAGAGTATGTACACCCATTTAATGCGGCCACGGTTAGCCACCGTTTGAGGAGCGGGTGAATTGGGTGGACAGACGGACGGACAAACAGACAGTCAGTTTGGGGCGAGTAGCACAGTGTATGATATGTCGATATAAATTCAATTGTTTCATTTGTTATTTTCTGCCACTGCCGCATGTGGCAGTGAGCTTGAGCTTATTCTGTTGTTGCCGATGCCTCTCGTTTTCCAGTTTCTACTTTTTCTTTCTATATTGAATTTGCTTAGCCTCCCTTCTCCCCATTTTTGTGGCGGCGGCCTCAGCGGCATTGGCAGCGAGGGCAGTTGCTCAATGTCATACCGGAAATTCAATTAAACTCCATTATATTTTGTGTCAATACGTGACACTGCATCAATTTATTGGTTGATTGCAAGCATCGAAATCGTATAGTTTACGAAAAAATAAAAATGAAAGAAAAATATTTCGAGTTGTTTGATACTTTGTTTAATTTGAAATTTCTCGATGAAATTTTTGATTGCAATTTCCAATATTATTCGAAGGGAAATTGGTAAATATCTACAGAGCAAATTGAAAAAACATTGACGAATTTAATTTGACAAAGCACATAAATACTCGGCTATATTCTAATTATTTAATAAAAAAATTATTAAATTGAGTTGAAATATAGCTTTAATATTATGTTGCGTTGGGCGCCACTTCTATCTGAAACTTTGTGGCGAAAAGAGTAAAATCTGTCTTCATTCAGCTCGAAGGACCAATTTAGGGAGTGAGGAGGAATTGAACAAAGACTTTTGTTTCCATTAGATATATGATGATGACATTGTAAGATATGATGACCTTATGAGATAAGTCTGTATGATGACCATGTGAAATAACTCTTTGTTCGAAGGGACATTTCAGTAAGGAAAAATACCGAAAAATTAAAAATAAACGAATGGAAGACTCATAAAAATTCATATCTTCTGGGACCATTTTAGTAGAAAAAAATAACAAATACTTCACTTATACTTCCCTAGGAGTTTTCAGTTTAGCTTTCTATCTTAGCTCTTGAAATGGCGTCCTGCTACAGCATCAGTTATCCCGTAACACTGCTGTTTAATCACTTTGTCCTAAAGCTGCGAAAAATAAACTTGATATTTTTCGTTAACCTGAAGGGTTAATGAAAATAAGGTAATTCTATATAACGTAAATGGAAATAACGAAGACTTTAGTTATTCTTACTTACGTATTTTCACTTAGTTTTCTATCGAAGGTTTATTAAACTAATATAAAGGCAAAGTATTATAATACTAAACAGCATTGAAAATAACCCATTTTCCTTTGCTGCATGAGAGATATTTGAAGAAAGGCATTATCTCGCAGGACCATTTGAGTAGAAAATGTAAGTAAAGCCCTTAGCCCGAAGGACCATTTTAATGGATACTTCCTTATACGAGTATGTTTGCATTTAATTTTCTTTCGTAGGTCTTGATAATCTCATAACAAGAGAAAATATTCGAATACTAGGTATCATTGGAAATAATCTAATTAATCTTTGCTGCATGAGAAATATTTCGAGAAAGAACTTAACTCGATGGACCATTTTAGTAGAAGAAGTAAGTAAAGTCCTTAGCTCGAACGACAATTTTAGTAGGTATGAATAACAAAGATTAGACTTTATTTATTCTTCCCTATGTGTTTTCATTTACTTTTCTATAGTATAAACATAAACTATTCTAATAGTAGATAGCAGTGAAAATAACCTAACTTACCTTTGTTGCATGAGAGGTATTTCGGGAAAACACTTAACTCGAAAAGTAACAACGGTTTCCTTATTCTTTCTTTTGGAGTTTTCAATTAAATTTTTTATCGTAGACATTGAAATGGCGCCCGACTGAGAACCTTTTTTTGTAACCTTTATTGTATGAGATATATTTCGAGAAAATTCTTAACTCGATGGAATATTTTAGTACAAAAAGTAAAAAAGGTTTTTAATTCTTCCATTGATGTTTCAGTTAATTTTTATCGTAGCCATTGAAATGGTGGCCGACATTGAACCGTTGTTTGATAACATTATGAGGATTCATTCAATTTTTATTCGTAAGTTTCGAAATGGCGCCCGACTCATAACAGTTTTTTCGCATGACACTAGTCACACAGTTTTTTTACCCGAATAATTAAAAGCAGAAATGTTTACAGCTTACAACGTCGGGAAAAATTGAATGTTGATCAGATACAGAAACAATAAGTCTGTTATACAATTTTCAATGAGCTCGAAGGACCAATTCAAAAAAATAAACGAATTTCTTTTCGTCACTTTGCAAGCAAGAATCCTTAGCTCGAAGGACCATTTTGGTAGATAGCGCTTTGTATCCCACACAAGAACAACAAAGCTTTACTACATTCTTCCTCAAGTGTTTTCAACTAATTTTATTGCAGATTTTAAAAATAGAACCCCACATAAATAGAATAAACGTTTATAAACGTTTTTCTTCCTCAAGTGTTTTCAACTAATTTTGTTGCTTATTTTAAAAATAGGACCCCACATAAATGAATTAAACGTTTATAAGGATTCTTGTTTGCAAAGTGGCGAAAAGAAATTAGTTTATTTTTGAAATTGGTCCTTCGAGCTCATTGAAAAATTGTATAACAGACTTATTGTAAAAAAATCAAAATGATCAGGAGAGCCAAAACACTCTTTCTCCCGGAGAACATATCATCATATGATGGGCGTAGTTGACCCTCTAAAAAAAACTTAAAAAAAAAATGGTTATGACTCATTATTTGGGAATACATTCGCACCAGTACTCATAAAGTATTGCAAATGCTATTTTTTTAATGATCTTATCAATTTGTTAAAAAAAATAAAATAATTGTTTCTTTAATTTTTTTATTCTATGAAAAACATTATAACATGCCAGATTTTGTCGATTTATTATTAATTTATTCCCATTTTTACTTCGTTTTTTTCGGAATTTTTTATCCGCTAAGACTGCCATAAAAAATAAAATAATTTATATAGTAAATACCTTTTGAATTTAATTGGCATATAAAACATGTGTAAACTCTTTAACACAACACAGAGATTATAGCTGCAAAACCCATAAAAATTCTAATAATAATGACATTA